>CM059564.1:47172663-48372663 GCA_030386875.1 Morinoia aosen | reverse complement strand
GCAGCAACTGCATGTAAGAACGCCAAAAGAACTGTACTAAGTCTACCCAATTTCTTTCCACGCACTAATCCTTTTTAAGAAAATAAATGCCAAAATTTCTAAGCGTACCCAAAAAAAACTACGATAATTAAAAGCTAAATGAACAACGCACTAATCCTATTTAAAAAAAACGTCAAAATTACTAGACGCACCCAAGAAAACCTACAACCATTAAAGGCTAAATGAACAGTCTGATGACAGAATCAAGACTGCCAAGGGTGTGATATTTCGGAGTTAATGGTCCATCGCGCGAGTGGTGTAGGTGCCGCTTACCTTGCTCGAGAGCGCGTTCAAAGGGAGACCTGAGGGATAATGGCTTCCTGGCTCCGCATTTGTGGCCATCAACAGGATGCCACCCTCCTCTGATTATAATTAATGGGCTATTTCTCTCCGGTGTCTTGCATGCGAAGAAGACTTGCCGGAGTCATGCAAAAGTTTGTATCCTCATACAATTGGCAGTATTCGAGGGACAAATATTCTCAACAAAAGTCTTCCAGTCTTAGCAAGTATGTATGTGCCAGCAGTTTTAGCGAGAAAGCTTTCGCTGTTTAATTTATTTTCTCAAATATCATGCGCACCACAAACCTAATTCAATTTTTTGCAGTTCGTCATGGTTCTAGCATCGATCACCAGAAGCAGATAAACTAGGGAATCTCACACAAAACTGGAGTCTCGCAAGTGAGTTAGTCAAGTCAAGATTGAAGAACTCCTGTCAATTTATTCTTGAATCGTGACTGACCTGTTCTGTTCTGCTGTGCAGGTCCGGGAATTTCTTGTGTTGAGCAGGTCCGGGATCTAAAAATCAGACCTAAAAGTCTGAGCTTGCGCCGGTGACGCGGGTGCCGCAATTCTGTTGGCCTTGACAAATCCTCACGAGCGAAGGACTTTTGTCCCAATGTAATGGAGCATGTAATAATTACTTGCATAATTCCTGCCGAATGGTAATTCAAGGTTTCTCAATGTATCAATTTCACTGGCGCTCCTTACTTCCAAGAGACAGATGTAAAGCACATAGAATATTAAAAATTGACTCATCTTGAGAAGCGCTATTAGGGTAAATTTTATTATACGTTACACCAATTATCAATATATAATAAAAAAGATCACGCATCTTGTGAACTTCGTCCTTAGCTAAGAAGGTCACACGCATTACGTAACCTTACACGACTTCTTCTTCAGCAACCATTAATTTTGATGGCATTAGAGCAAAGCTTCAATCGTGCGCTCCGCCCTTCCAACAAATTAGTCTTAAATCTTAAAGTTTGAGGTGATTTTTTGTGACATTTTATTCAGAAGTAATACAGGTTATGTGCAAGATCTTATTCCATTGCCGCCTTTATTAGTTAGGGTGCTAATTAGTTTCCCTAGACTGCACGTGAGATTCTGTGTACGGAGGAGGAAATGCCGCAGAATTACCCGGATTTGCAGATGGCAGCCACCGCTGCGGTTGCGCGGGAGCCTATCGAATGAAGGGCTCGAAAACGTGCACGCACACAAACGAATGAAACAAGTTTCTTCAGCCTTCCTGATTCTGTGGGATAAAATGACTCAAGAAATTTTTTCTCAGAAAACATTTCAAACGCTCACTTTAAAATGGTTTTGAAATAGTTTTTCTGCTGTTGATATTGAAACATCCACGGCTTCAAATTAAGGTTTTTCGCCTGCGACGAAGATACACGGCTAAGATGTCGCTTCGAGCAAATTGAGCAGCTAATTAAATAAATAATCATTTCCGCCAGCCTCTATAATTGAAGCCTCAATTAATTGAAGCCTCAATTTGCTCGCCTGAGGGCAAGCAAAGAGCAGAACACAATCCACAGCCTCGGATCGCACAGCCGCCGCTCCAAACCAACACCGGAGTGTCTCAGCCATAACACGTTGACTGTGATGGGTTTAACTGAAGTTCAATATTCAGCTGAAATTTTAAGTCCAAAGTCGTTAGCTTTTTAAAAAAATACCAAACATTAATTGGGTCCATTATTTACCATTAATGTTGAAAGATCGTTAAAAATTTTTTCAAACGACCCATCGAAGGGTCGTATCACATGCTACGTGTTAGACTTCGACTCGCCGGCACAAGACGCAGAAGACTTTTGTAAAAGAAACATCGAGATCTCGCTCTCGCATTCCCACGTTGCAGGTAAAAGATAATATATAAAACACGATAGTTTTTCCCAATTGATTTATTGCTCCTTCATGACCACTGGTGAAGCCCCAGCATATAACTCAGAATCTGTTGCCCATGATCACGTCACGCTCTGCCAAGCAAAAATACGAAGCAATACAATATTAACAGAAGAGGGCCTGGAAAATATTTCCGATGTTACAAGCGAGCGTGACAAGCAGTGGAGGCTGTCATGCCTACAATAGTGAGGGGAGTTGGCTCACAAGCGCACGCTGCCCACAAATCGTTTGGGCTCACACCCTCACGATTCTTGAAGATCTTTTGCGGAAACCAATGCCACTTTTCGTTGAGCTACTGCTCTAAACTCAAGCAAAAAAAAATAGCAATATAGACCTTGAGCCCTGCACATAAACACTAACAACGCGTTGTTTCACATCTGCATGTCATTGAGCGAAGATAAGCAGCCATGAATAATAAGGAATCATAAAAATTTCCATATTTTAATTGCTAAGTTGTAGAGCTACCTCCTGGCAATGAAGTAAGATATGAATAACACTGAACTTCAATCAACTGCGTGGGTTTGATTCAAGGTCAGCAAACCGAGTTATTGCGAGCCAGAAACTGGAACGTGGAATTACAAATGATGCAGATTTTTGCTTATCAGTGTGTTTGGAAGCTCAAGTGTAAAAATTTCCCTTAGTAAAATACGCAAAATTATGATAGTTTCTAAATACAAAATTAAGATAGTTTCTAAGAACATGTGGATGCGCTGAATAAAAAAGTTCATTTTGAATCTTGACTGCTTTTCTTTCACTATTTTTTACGGGTAGATAGCTCGATTAATTTTGTAGAAAAATACCTCAATACTCGTAGAAAAATTTCCTTCGCTATTTATTTAGAGAGTTGGCGCTAGTAACAAATCCACGTAATCACCATGTCACTTTATGAAAACTATTTCTGAGCCTCATTTGTTTTTAAGGTACTCGAGCACTTGTCAAAGTTTATGAATGTATAAAATAAAATCAGCGCAGGGTACATGCTATCTCTCTTGTGCACCTTTCGTTGCAAATACATAAATGAAAGGGATTATTTTTGATAACTTCAACGAAACCAAAATATTACAACCATCTCTTCACGTACCTACAAAAAATGCGGGTACAATAGAATCGTTGACCTAAAATAACGCTCCAATAAGATGGCGCTCAAAGTAAATCACAATGAAGAGAGATATTTTTAAATTTTTCGCAAATCAGTGAAAATAATCAGAAAATAAGGCAAAAAAATAGTCATAATCAATAATTTATTCACAAAATCTTATGATGAACACTAAGGAATCTATAGTTTATTAAAGCTTCGAATCTACGCAACGAAATTAATGATATTGTCCTCACTTTGAGAAATTATTTAGAAGAAAATTTAGCAGGTAAAATGAATGTACACATTCTCCAAAATATCTGCTCATCTAATAGCTTCTCCCACGCAGAGTAAAAACAGAACAGTTCGAATCAATCTATGACATTCCCGGCCTGTACTCAATTTAGCTACTGCAACTCTAGAGCCTTCTCACAATACTCTTCATAAAGTCAAGGTTGCCCCAACATACTCATTGAAATTATTATTACTTCTTGCATCTTCAGATCTGTGCAGTCAGAAGATATTTTATCGCATTCCAGGACGACTCTTAACATCAAGTCTTCATTGTCACAGCGCAGTCAAATGCCTTCGCGCATCAAAGTTGTGCCTGTCCGTAAACTCCAGGTCACGAGTCCATGTGAGCGTGGATTACTATTTGTTCTGCGTTGAGGTTCCCGAAATCGTTTGTTGCAAAGAAATACATCTTTTTGCGCAATACCTGCGTAATGTCTCCATTATGCGCTGTCGCTCGCATCACGATAATTTCAAGGAATGAACCTCGAGAGAGAGAGATGCATTTGGTAAAGATGGGCTAGAATTTTTGGCCGAGATTATAGCCTGCGTGCTTTGCTTGTGGCGAGAGTCCAATTTAAAGCTTTACTCAATATACATCAGCGTCAAATGCATGGGAGAGTAAAATAAACGTTGAACACTAAGATCCATTCCCTTGTTCTGTACAAAATAAAATTCTGCTTATTTTCAGCTGCTATTAATCCAAGAGGTCGAGCTGCAAACCTATCATTCTCAAAAGTCTCGCACGAGCCGTTGCAACAACTTGAAGCGTGCTCTTTTGTTGCTTGAGACTTCCTGTTAATTTCGCTTCACTAACTTGTTCTGGTGCTGAATCACCACATAATTTTACTACTACTTCCAAAATTTATTAGATCTTCAAACAGCGCAGTTTCATCGGGAAAAATCCGCTAAATATTTAACGCTAATGAAATTGCTCTCAAAAATGTGCCCATGGTTAAAAGAAACAATCAACGCTCTCATCTTGCGCTAAAGTTGGGCTCGCGCGAGGTCAGAGATGCTGCATTCTTTCATTAACTAATTTGTCTGAAGAATTTTCTGCACTTAATCAAATGTATTCAGCGATGTTCATTTGATATTGCTTCCCTCGTGTCCATCTCTATTGAAATATTGCAGCTCTTCATAGATAAAATTTGCATGTGAACAGAATTTCATTTCGTTACAATAGGAGAGAAGACTCAAATTACCGATATTGGTTATTCCTGCTTCTTTCCCGCCAATAGTAAACAAGGCCATCTACATCAAAAAGAACTTCATTTTTGGTTTATATTAATTATTATTTTATGTTTCATGGTTTTTTGGCGTTGGTTGATGTCGCGATCAGCTCTGCCTAAAGCTGCATAATAATATATTAAAATATTAAAACATTCTTCAATTCGGGTTCGATGCCTGAAGAAAATTCTGAAGCTGCGAGGCAGCACGGTAAAATACTGATCGTCTAAATTAATCTCTTCCCATTTTATTTCCTGAGCCTACACTAAACTCTACTTTCTTTATCATTTTCTACATCCTCGTTTCAATGTGTGTATTTTAGGTCCGTGAAGTTTTCTTTAACATACCTAAAGTTGATTCCAGTCTCCCTGGCCTCAGCAACAATAGACATACATATATGAGGCCCTCACAGAACAGAGCACCGCACAATACCCTAACAGCGCTGAGCGTCAAAGATTCAATAACTTAATCTCACAAGGGAATCCAAAGCTACACAAATATGAAATAAAACTTTAGGTTTCACGCAGAACCTGATTCGAGTTGGATAGTTTCAATATTTGTACTTCCTGAATGCATACTGAGTGGTCAACCCACGTTATCAGATATTTTTCTTCCGTTTCAAAATATTTGAGCTATATTTATGCAACACTTCATCATAAAATCAATAATCGATTACATGCATACTTCCTAGTACTTGCTTTATCATTCTTATCGACGCCACGCATTTACCCTTCGATTAAAGTGTGCTTTTAACGTTTTCAGACGCGAATATATACTTCTAAGTTAAATAAAGACGGAAAATGATCAAATTAATCCATGCAAATCTGCATCCACGCTGCAGGTTCTAAAATTACAGCTGATATCTAACGCAGAAGCATACAATATCTTAAACCACGACTTCACATTTCTTAGCAGTAGAGACACCGGAATCTCCTAATAGCCTCTTCGTTTTCTCTCTTTACTTAGCTAATGACGCCATGCAATTTTCAGTCATTTAAAAAGCTTACAACTTTGCTGCTTGAGTTTATAACAGGATTTTTGGCTGAAACTTCGTACGTATGGACTTCTAACGAAGAAGGATTCGTTGAATCTGTTCCCCACCCTGAGCTAAGCCAGGCGTTACCCACTTCTCATGCTTGACTCATCCTTTTTTCAGGATTTCAACTATTATTGTCTCCTTTAAATGTTGCTGTAATTCCCTGCCTACCAGCCATTGATAAGCGCAGAAAAGGTTCGACGAATGCAGAATTAAAATATTTTCATTCGCGTTGAAGTTCCTTGGCGCGAATACTTAGATTTTAGGACATTGACGCAGTTTTGACGTTTGTGATTTATGTGGAGGTGACTCATCTCAAATGACTTGTGACTCATCTTAAATGGCTTGTGACTCATCTTGAATTACTCGTACGAACACAACGCCACATTTCTACACATATTGTATTAGACGCCGTAGATGTCATAAGACTTTTTTCAAAGATAATTTGAAAACTTTTTGGAATGAAGTCCTGTCAAGTGATCGTAGGAGAATTGCAGACGGAGGTGTACATGCAAATCTGTTTTTATAATTATAAAGGCCTTCAGTTCTTAACCAACATGTATAAGGTGTTATGTTATTATTATTACTATTATTACTAACATTCCAACTCGGAATGCCTGGCGTAAGTTTTCTGTTTGTAAGTCGAAGGTAAAAGAAACGAAGGCAAAATTCACACCGTAATCCAAAGTTCACCAGCCTGAACTGATCTCAATTTCCCACATAAATTTGGATCCTCATTAGTGATAAATGCATGAACAAGCGCTATTTCACCTTCTCAAGTCACAAGCACTGCACAATTTTCTTCTTCTCACTCGAATTTCCTCTTCACGGGGCAGCTCTTCCTGTCGTGCATGTGATCGAACTGGTACCCTAACCACACACGCACGCACACATGCACACGCACACACACACGCACACACAACACGCATCATGACCGTGCTTGCCTACCCCTGCTTGTGGAAGCCATCACATCCTCTTTCAGCTGCAGACGCAAGCTCACTCGAGTGTGATTGTTTAAAAAAATATAAAACAAAAAGAGTGAATATAAATAAGATAAATAAAAATATAATAATACAAATTGAAGAGACAAATTCAATATATATTTAATTAAATCAATTAAATCAACATCAAATTCACGTTTAAATGATTTTCCAATTGGACACAAACTTAAGAACAGTTTTTACCTAGGATACCTTCACCTTGAGGTCTACTTTAGCAGCAGGTTAGTGTAGGCGGGCGCCAATATTCATACCCCCTTCGAAGTAGAAAAATAGTCGCAAATGATAACAGAAAAACGTTTTTTTCTATGATTCGCATAAATTGCGAATTCGTACATATGCTTGGGAGTTTTTCGAAATAATAATTGTGTGTGAAAACGCACGTCAATTTCAGACCTGTCCAAATTTCCCGAGGCCACAAAACAGTTCAGAGTCGTATAGTATTTTACTAATACTGAAAACAACACAAAACTGAATTCTAAAAGAGAGAAATGCATTAATAATTGCTGAGTACGAGACATTTTACTCCTATAGATAGTAAGAATATTTCAATGAATCACCATATCCTTCAGAGTGAAACATCTTTTCGAACGTTAATTCTCATACATTTCGGAGCATCTTCATATTCTGGCGTGAAAATAGCATGTGCGTTTATCTCTAAGGATTTCATACACGCGTAGTTTCATATGCATTTTGCAGTACCTTCACATTTTGCAGTATCTTCATATTTTAGTGCAGTATATTCACATTTTGGTGCAGTATCTTCACATTTTGGTGCAGTATCTTCACATTTTGGTGCAGTATCTCCACACTTTGATGCAGTACCTTCACATTTTGGCGTGAATTTAGCTTGAGCGTTAATCTCTCAGGATTTCAAAACCACGTAATTTCTCATACATTTCGGAGTATCTTCTTATTTTGCAGTGAGTTTAGCATGCTCATTTAACTCGTAGGATTTCATACGCGCGCACGTGAGCACAATTAGGAAGCGAGCGCGTCTGCCCGCTGGCAGGTGTGATCGATGACCCGAATGTTGTGCGCTGCAGAATTACTGCATGCAGACGCCTGAGGTCGCGTGATCTCTGCAGCAACAAGGTCGTGACGCGCTCTGCCAGCTCCACAACTGCGCGGAAACGAAATTAAGATAAGCATCCTGTACACTTGGAATATCATCATCTTCATGTTAAACATATGGACTCATCCATAACATATATTCATCTGAACATCATCTTAATGTTAAACATATGGAAACCTTCAGTAACCACGATCAACCCGAATCTTTGTGAAATTCTGCGTGCGCGGCAGAGCGTTTTTATGCAAGGTGTCTTAAATTCGTAAATAAGTTTACTAAATGAATACTAATTTCAATAAAAGAGTTAATGAAAACTATCTTCTCTGCAATTATAACCACGCAGTTGATGAACATCAACTTCACTGAAATTTTTCAATTTACCTATAACACATGTTACATCACTGACCACAGCTGTAATATAGGAATAATATCATACTACATCTAGGAAACTCTCAGAGATTGAGGAGTTTCTATCTGCTGCGAGAAGAAGCTTCTCACTGCATTCTAGAACAATGAACCATTAATTGCTTACACGTTATCATTTCCTGAACTCTTGAAAGACTACATAACCTTGAACACAACACGCATAACGCTACATTACCAAGCTTCGGATATTTGCATTTCGGAATACTAACCCTAACAAACGCCCTTAAAAATTCCTTTACACGCTCTGTTATCGTCTCAGCAAAGAACGAGAAGAAATATCAAAGTGTTACATCATTATGAACTACATCCGATCGTGTCTGAGTTGTCCCAGCACCGCCGTGACCCGTTTATGGTTCACCAGACAAGGTCCAAAGCGGCGGAAATTTTTACAGCGCTTTAATTTGCGTAACTGCCAACTTATCTGAAGATTCCCTCGTTAGTTAGCTCTTCGTGATGCTGCGACTGCATGCACTTGTGTCAATTGAATTTGAAGATATTAGTTGGACGTACGAATCCAAGCAATAATATTCTTCACCACTTGGACTGCACTCGGAAATCTTGGAAGAGATCTAAGCCTCGATAAAGAACTCGACCTTACTCGTAAATCATTAGAATTCCTTCACAATGGGCTTTGTGCTCCGAACACGCGTGCGCTGAACCCTAAATGATACTAAAGGTCCGAGTGTTGAAATCTACGTTCGAAAGACAGATACACAATCAAGGTTTGGGCTCTAGCTCTGCTGGTTTTAAGATTCCGCCACCTAATTCTCAAACATTTACGGGTATTTCAAATTTTGCCACGTAGACAGTGAAATATAGTTTCATTCGTTCGGTTACATTTGTTCAAAAAAATATTGCTCGGTTAATATGAAGCACGTGAACGTTTCTCAATACAGATATTTCTGTAACTATCAACTCTTATTCTCCATAACAAATCGCTCCACCATAACTCCGCAAAGTTAGTCGCCTGAATGCTGTACAAAACTCAAGGTTATAATCCTTCCTAACTCAAAAGTTACTTTAGCTCGTCTAGAAATTTAACCTGTGTTGTTTCAGACACAGGTTGAAACAACATTATTTCACTTGCCATTATTTCACTTGCTAAAACCCAAAGCATTTGAATGTAAAGTTTTCAACGTAGGAATGACAGCCTTCCATCGAGCAGCGATTCAGTTTAACCGTTGCGAACGTGCGGAACTTGGAGACATTTGTTAGATACAAAAGTTAATATATAAAATTGTCCTTATTGACCGAAAATTAAATGATCAAATGGCCATCACAACCAGACAAAAACATAATTCTTTCAAAGCCGCCCTAAAATCCCAAACATTTTCTAAACGCTTTATTTTTTTATTTCTAAATTATATCGCACCTCAATCCTTTAGCTAAACAACACGCTCACACAACTACGAAGTGCATCTGCAAAATTTCCAGCAACATGTTTACAACTGCTGTTAATTACAGCAATAAAGGTCATTCGTTCATTGCGCTATCATATAAAGAAGATGCGAACGCCCGAATGAACATTCAATTTAGCCTTCGAAGCACTAAAGTGCTTGTCAAAATGTTTTTTAAACGTTCACGACTCCAGCATCTGAGAAGAACACCTCATCTTTGACCACAGGTGTGCCCTGCCACCCCCCCAACACCTCAACACCTCAACACCCCAACACCAGCTGTGATAAAACACCAACGCTGGCAACAGGAACGGGATCCTCTGGCCTCGTGTTGGGAAGCTATAATTTACAAGATTTTACTTATACATAAAAATTAGAGAGATCTCCAGAGTTCAAGTTCAAACGGAGCTATAAAGGAAACTATCGCGGGTTTTACGAATTCAACCAAAATTTACCAAAATCTTTAGTAGAATCGAAATGTTACACGTCAGGTATTTCATTTGCAGGTAATTAAGAAATAAGAATCAAGCTTTCAATATCAGCGTAAAATATTAGTTTGGCAAAGTCAACAGTCGCTAAAACAACAACTACATAAACAGTATCTCATTCCCTTATTTAAAATCGATAAGAGAATTAAAGAAGCACTTGAAAAATTACTAAATTCATATTACTTCACTTAGAAGCAAAACCGCTCGTTGATATCACTTTAGAAAAGCATTACTCTTAGCATTGCTGGGTGTTCCTTCCAACGAACCGACGTGGAGCGGTGGCTGAGTTGTTGTCCTCATTAATTATTGCAACCTCAGTACAACATATTAGTCGTGATGCCAAAACAACATTAGTCGTGATGCTAAACACCAAGTTACTGCTTTTCTAACTCTGATACACCTCCCAAAAACCCTCCGAAGGGTCATTCTAACGCAGTGATTGTTTAAATTTAATTACAAGTATTGATATACTCATCATTTATTTAACTAAATTAGCAATTGCTGACAGATTGCGTTCAGGATCGGTCAGGAGGCAGTTTCAGGCTTACCTTCGTTGGTTACTTGTATATGAGAATGTTGGACCAGACTTTCATTTATCTTCATAAAAAAGTAAAAAAATAAGGGTTTTAGAAAATCTGAATAATTGGTTCCGTGAAACTAAGAATTTCCATAACAAGTACCAAACTCGACCTCCTTATTCTGAAAGTAAAATTAATTTGTACTGTTTCTCAAGACAAACGCCCTCAAGTAACGAAAGTAATCTAAACAAAAACTTACAATTCTGGTAAATGAAATAAAGTTTATAGGTAGAGGCGCACTAAATATTAATGGTAAATTAAACAATAAAAACTTCAGGAAATACTTCATGATTTTATGTTTTTATTTTGTCGACATATGATGAACATAGCCCTTGTTTATATGTGTTAGAACATATCTCTATTCGAATATTATTTAGGGATGATATGTGTTTCTATTTCTCTCGCTGTGTGACCACTTTATTGTAAACTTAGAAGAATTTTCAGTACTCATATTTTTCTTCAATATTTTCTTTTAAGCTGTCTTTCTAACCTAATAATATCCTTCCATGACCCCAAATCACTTAAAATTGATATTTCCCTTGTGTCGGCCATCAAGATTAAGGCCTCGGTCAGGTTTTTTTATCGTTGATAAGATTGTAGCAACTTTCCAATCTATCACTGAACTTCTTTAGGAAGAACATAAAGCTTGGGATCCTCGTACAGAAAATGAAGAAGACTACACCCTGAGGACAAGTTTTTACAGCCAGGTCATCTGTCGCGGGCTCGACAGTCTAGGCAAGGCCACATTTGGGCTCACCTCCACACGACCCGTCCCCTCTGCTGCCCTTTTGACTTGACTTATTATCCAGGGGAGCGACTGCGGCAGAATACAGAGAAAATATTCTTCAGCTTACACCCTGTTTAACTTGAGGATGAAATTTCCCGTTTTATAAGGTATTAGAGGGCAACGAGTACGCATTTTCATCGTAGAAAACATTTGAGGTGATGAGCTCAAAAGTATATTTTAAGGTCGTGCAATTCGTAATCGAAAACAGGTGTTCGCATTACATTTCTCATAAACTGGGTTTGAGATGGAAGAAAATAAATTTATGGAGGAATGCTGATGCAGGAAACTAGTTTTTCCACTGTCGCTTTGGAAACGAAAATTCGGTTTGCTATCCTTCCTTTTTGGGTACTAAATAAGGGCAGCCCACTGGTGCTCATAGGAAAAATGTTAGAAGTAACATTTACTCTTCCGATTTATTATTCAAATTGCTTTAAAGAGGATCTAGTCAACCTTGACCTTCATGTATGGGTACTAGAAAATCATGACTCAGTACAGGAAAGTATGGAGTGAAATAAAAATCGCTTCAAAGCACCTCATCATTATCATTTATTGAACTGCAGAATATTTCCCTTTTCTATTGGCTAAAGTTTGTGTTGAGTTTGTTTTCCATTGAGCTCTCACTAATCCATTCCCTCGCAAGAAATCTTCATAACTGAAGATTAAGATTTATTGAAGAAGTTCTGTTCAGAAACTATATAGCTACACAAACGAACCACTCCACAAACACTTCAGAGCAATAATGAAACTAACTTTACGAGACCCTCACGATGTGCAACAAAGCTTTTCTCATTCATAAGAGTAGATACTTAAGGTTATGAAGCCAGTCAGTATGGAATGAAGTGTAGGTTAAGAAGACAGACTTACGAGAGCTCAAGTAACCAACCCTGTTTTCGTGTAGAGATCAAGCCAATATTTCTTTCGCTTCATTGATGAAGCTACTGACTGGTGGTATTCATCACCAAAAAACTAGCATATTTGCTTTTTCATAGACGCACGTCTGTAAAAATTTCTTCTCTTAATCTGATTAGAATTTTATTAACCTTTTCTCCCTGTTCTGAAAACTATTAACTCTACTCTATTTCAGCCACAACTATATGAAACTTATTCTGATACTGTTGTATACATACAGATTGCACTTAAGAATTTAAAGACGAAGAATACAGCATGGATAGGTATCATATTAATATGATACCTATCCGTGCTGTATTCTTCGTCTTTAAATTCTTAATGGTAGTCCGACTAAGGAGTTAATTTTACAGATTACACTTTCGTTGTAAATAAAGGTCAAAGCGTCATAAATTAAAATGCTCGTAGGTATAAATTATTACCGAGATGATGCGAGTTATTACAAAAATCAAAACGTGCAGGAATTGTTCTGGCTGTTGTTCGCTCATTGACGTTCATGCATTGGATCTTTTATATCATTCCGATTGTTTGTAAGCTGAAAACAACTGACATTAACATAACAACATCTGATTATTGAGCAGGAGTATTCGGAATTATCGCACTGAAATTGAGCTTTTCTAGGATGAATTGCGCTCTTAAGGTTTGAAAACGTACGGTACGTTGCGCATTGTAAATCTCTTTTATTTTGTAAGCAATGAGGGCACAAAATTGTGTTTTTTACTGATTTACTTTTTGTTTAAGTTACCATTTTAGGCCAAATTTGCCCCTGTTATTATTTATGTTCATTGTGCATTTTACAAAAATTAAAATCAAAAGTATAACGTAGGGTATGGGGTGTGAGGTTGAAGGGTAGCTATTTGTTTCAGTTTTTTAAATAACATCTTAATTTTCTTCAAGGTTCTTTTAAGAAGCAAAGTAATTTTATGCGTTTGAAGTTGAATTTTACCATAAAATTTTTTCATTTTAATGCACGTTAATGAATGGAAAATTGAGATGAAATTAGGTGATAGTTCCATGTATGCCTCCGTCTCCTGCATTACCGTCTGTGTTTAGAATATTTTGAAAACAAATCGTAGGACGAAAGTCATAAAAAATGTGAATAAACAAAAAATCAACAAGTGCTAAAGACAAATTGTCCACGGACCATGAATAGTTTCCATTTCAGTTACTTTTACTTTTTACTTTGAATAGAATTTTTGACTTGAAATTGCAGACAGACTCAAAAATGGCTCATGTGGAACAAGACGTAATTTTTTGATCTCAGCCGGTCGAAGCTTTTTTCACAATAAATAATAAAATTGATGACCAAAGCTGCTTGATTACAAAGTATCTCCGTCGTTGAACACTTAAGCAATGAAAAAAGGCTTAATTCATGATAGACATGTCTTTTTATGCTGCCTCTCTGTGTCTTATTTAATTGGGATAGACATGTCTTTTTTGTCCTCTATATCTTATTTAATTGGGATAGACATGTTTTTTTCTCCTCTGTAAGAAGCAAGGAAAAAGTCACCATTGTCTCACCTACAAAATTTCTCCATCAATCTTGTGCTTCATGAGTTATGCTTTCCGGAGGAATGCATACATCGCACGAACTCGAAAAACAGCTTTGACTAGAATTCTTCCCTCTCATGACATCAAACATGCAAACAACTCTGCGACATAAGGGCTCTGTAGCTCCCATAAGAATCGTGAGTGACGTATTACAACAGACAAAGAAAAATTAGTGTTTCCATGAGATATTTTGCGCTCCACAATCATTTCATGTTATTTACTATTGTTACTATTTGTATAACTTTATTTCGGATATTTAGAACGGATCTTTCAGACGTCATTTTATGTTCCATCACCATCAATAGTTGAAAAACTGAGTATATTTTCGGCGGTACAAAATGCGAGTAAAACCTCGTGCTCGATATCAAGGAGTTCTCTCGGTTATGTCTTTCAAGGCTACAGGTAATTATTTTTCTCAGAAACATAATATTAGATCAGTACACATAATAGAAAGACGTAACTCTCACTAGATGTGAAATGTTCGTAGAAATATAGTTTTGCTTCGTTTTAATGGCATCCCCTAAAATTTATATTCGATTCTTGCAAAAAATGTGGTATGACTTCAAAATTGTCAGTAAATTATCGTCATTCGTAAATTTTATTACTATTAGTGTTACTATATTCCTCCCTCGCACTTTTCGGATGTCCGCTATGACCATATCTGATAACTTCGAAGCTGAGTTGATCACTGAATTGAGTAGCGGACTGAAGAGATAAAATTTGTACGTCGGAAGGTCACAAAAACGATCAAGGCTTTTCCCGCAATTGCTGCTCACGAGCAGAAACTTAAAAAGAAACAAATAACTTAAATTAGAGTTGGCTTAGGGGGATTCTGTTAGGTTAGGTTGGCCTTGCCTCAATAAAACGTCAATTAACTTCGTTTGTTACGGTAACTTTAGTTATTGTACTTGTGTATTATCATCAACGCAGACGGAGAAACACACCGGGCAGTAATTATTCATTAGCTTTCTTTTTTACATTTACGGCGTTAGTAAAGGTGAATTTACAAATAAAAGGCCTTATAGAACAGTATTCTATGTATGCGCAATTGCGCTAATGAATATCGCTTCATGCGAGACCGCGTCAATGCAGGACCACGTCACACAAGACGGTGCACCGCCTCTCAAACAGCACCGCACTGAACACAAAAGCCAACATCGCTCCATTCGGGAGCGTTGCAATCGAAGCATTTGTGTGGGGTATTAATTAATCGTCGTTCATGACATCGAGAAGCGACAGTAAGGCCATTATTGCGTCACCCTGCCTCTATTAAAGGCTGGGGCGCTCCTCACGGGACCGAGAAGAAAGCGATGCGCTGGCAACTATTCAGAGCTGCCTCCTCCTCCAAGGGCGATGCTTAAAAGCCTTTCGCACGCGTGCCTCGCCAGGAAAAGGTTATAGGTTTCGCAGGGAAGGTGGGTTTTCTTACGAACAAATATTAAGAGATAGCCTCCTCAGAGGTCAAGACCGGCAATTTTCGATTAAAATTTGGTGTTTGGTCTCAGCAAGACGCTTTCGATCGTTGAGTAGGGAATTATAGGTCATGTGCAACACACCCTCATTTTTCATTGCCGAGCTTCGTTTCATTTCAAGGTCCGCTAGCATGATGACGTTTATTGCTGTAGGCAAAATGAGTGGAAGAGTGAAGGTTTAGTCCAGATGAAAGAAAACTGTTCTTCAAATGAGACTCCACCGCACGACTTTCATTTCCTAATTTCAGAAATTGTTTCTACCAAAAAGAAATAGTGATTGTACATTGTGTCGTGAGTGCCCAAACATGAATTTACGCGGAAATTTTTTGTAAAATTTGCTTTTGCTCGCGTGTCATCTCCGCCTTCGCGGATCGCAGACATTTAATGCCAGCAAAGTTAATGCGTTTTTTAAATCGCGGCAACAAAAACCGCCAATTGAGTCCCGTAAAACCATAGCTGAACTCAGTGCAACTCGTGCCAGCAGTAAAAATTGAAAACTTTACCTGGAAAATATAATCATGATGAATAACGCACCCAGCACTTAGGAAAGTTTTCTAACTCACCAATGTTGTAAATTCAATTCTTACTGACTTTAATTTACGAACCTTTTAAGTACATTAATGACTTTGTGCAGAGAACTTTGGTTTAATTCAGTTGATGAACCGTCGTACGTTGATTTTTCCCTCTGCAGAAATTATTTTAAAACAAAATTTCATCTACAGATAATTGTACGATCTACAGGACATCGTTGTGAAATATTTCAAAACATTTCTTGAAGAATGTTGTTATTTACATAGCAGATTCCTCACCTGAATTTCAATACCACTCCTAAACATCAGATAGAGTAGCATTTTGCCCACTCAAATGACCATTGTCGCTATAAATACTTATTTCGCATTAGTTGAGTAATAACATTGTTTTTTTTCATTCAGGCAAAACCTGAAATCAAATATCTTGAATCACGTCTGATCATTTTAAAAGTTTTCCAAAAAAATTTAACAATTTAATTTAAAACATTATCATTTTCGGTGTGGGCATCGGCCTTGCTTGAAAAGTTATCCACCAACATTCTCGCAAAAACTACTTTGGAATTTGCAATGAAGACATCATTTAAAAATTTGTAAATTTCAGAGTAGAGTCGTTTCAAATTGAGCTTATTTTGCAAGTGCAAACGAATGAAAAATCCGGGTTCACGTTGCAAAATTAACTCTGCAAATTTTTCCTCGCGTTCTTGGAGTCCGTAGTTTGCCAGAAGTAGTTCGCGCATGGTTTGAAATCCGGATATTGCAGCCGCCCTAATTATTTACTCTATTAATTTTCATAGAAGAGACGATGTCACTTGTGGCACGGGTGTTACGATACTAATGCGTAATTAATTAAGATAATTAACATATCAATGTAATTCATAGAGCAATGTAATCTTAATTAAGATTAAGAATTAATTAAGGATTAATGTCAAGATATTTTAAAAACCAATATTTAGGTCATTTCATGTTTAAACTTTATTGGGAATAGACTTTTTTTCCATTTCTACGGCAACTTTACTACATCAACGTCCTCGGCTGTAATCCCAAATTCATTTTCTGTTAAGTGTTTCCGATGTATTTACCGACTTAACGTAAGTAAGAGAAGAAATAAACCTATTCATATCTCAAAGGAATTATTTCCTTTGATCAATTACTCTTCGTTTGCTACTGCGTCATGCAAAGTATTGCAAGCCCCGAAAAATTAAATAACTTTTTGATATTTTGAGCTTCTTAACTCGTTGGATGTTTGCACGGAACTGAATGGTTTACTGAATGGATGCATGGTCATCTTGCTGGAAGGGTGAGTGAAGTTGTGATGCTGAAGAGAAAATACTACAGGTTTTCTTATTAATTTCCTGCATCTCAATGCCCAATGCTTTTATTCCGTTATCATCTATTCATAACGAATGAAGATCAGACGTTGTTTATATCAATTTAGCAATTAAACTCTTCTGTCCCACTGTCTCTGCAAACTACAAGCATAAAACACATTTAAGTTCAGGGATATTCTAATGATTCTGTCGCAGGCCAATAATAATCAATAGTTATTTTACAGGCAATGATAGACTCTGCTATAATTCCTGCATTCAGAATTTTGAGTCTTATCTGCTCCCATGGATGGAACATTGCAGCTTCACTCTAAATAAAATTTCCCCTTCCTTCCCTTCAAAAAAAGGAGAGATCAATTCTCTTTCATGAGTTCAAAAAATTGCTACAAATCAAATAAACATCATTCAACAAGTATGAACACGAGCGGTTGCCAACAGGCACAGCATGCGGTGCAGTTTCAACAATGTTGTCGACATGATTTTTTCCAACAACGGGATTGCTTCAATGCATTTCTTTGTTTAACGTTCATCACTAATATTCCCAGCAAAATCTAGATATTTTTACTGAAGTACTAACATGATAAAACCTTTCCTGTTGAGCTTTAGTTCGAGGTGCAGACTTTTTGGAAATTGCGGCTCAGTAAAAGCTGTAACCCATTATTCATTTTATAATTTTTCCCCAAAGCAAGATCATTCCTTCACCCGAGCTGAGAGAGCTGATCCAGCTAGCTTTTGGAAGTAAAAGCGTGATTTAACAAAGCAGGGAAATTACGACACTACCAGACATTTTCCGCATAACAGGATCACCGAAGTGCGCACGAAGTTTCTACACCTCCGAACATTTCAGGAGAGAATGGACCGCTGCGAGGCACCGAAGCGTTTCAAGGGCAAAGGTTGAGGGGCAAAAAAGCGAGTTTGAAAAGAATACTCCGAGGGTCGCCCTTCTTCGGATAACGATCTGAGGACGCCAAGAAATCACCCAAAATCATAAGCTCTTCTCACGAACACCACTTTCCTAATTAATTGTGGAACTTTACTTCGCTGTGTTGGACTAAAGTCTCTGAGAGCCCTTTCTTGAAATCATTTCAGTTCGTAAACGAGAATGCAAATGAATATTTAACTGCGAGTTGTTGGAAAGCTCATCTTGTCCTTGTTTTAATGTCCAGGTAAGAAAATGAACAATGGCTGAGTATGATGACTGTGATTAGCAATGGTTATGGAAAATCAATTTTAACTTTGATTGTTCGCGAAGAGTTGAAAAACTGCTCAACTTGAAATGAACTCTCGTGTGAAAATGAAGGTTAAAATTATAAATTTTCCCCTACATTATCCTTTGAAGACGTTATTTATGAAAAATTGAGAGTACTTACGTCGTTCTTTTAGGCTTCTGATTTGACTTTGTTGTAAAGTAAATGATAGAAGCCACTTCAGTGCGGACCAATAATATTTATTTTGCGAAAAACCAGCTGTATATTTTGGTTTGTTGTATCTCATTATTCTGTAAAAGATCCTTTGTAGCATAAATCTTCCTAAAGCATGGGATGTTGAATGAAACTTGCCTATTTTAATAATTTTGCACGACATCAACTGTAAAACTGAAAATTTTACCACGTACTTAACACTGAAATGCTCGAAACTTTAGGCACTGATTTTTCTCAGTAGATAGTATAAGGTTATAAATAAGCCATGGGTGATCATTGGTCAAAAATAAGCCATGGATAATAATCATTGGTCATTATTGATACATGTGGATAAATTACATTTGCAATAAACCAACGACAAGTAGGCTTATGACGTGAATATAAAAATGCGTAAGCACAATAATATGACGGATGAGCTCCATTCGGATTAATTATACCAATTTCTTTAAAAAAAAATTATTATTTAAAAAAATCATATCGCAGTATTGGAAAATTCACTAGTTCCACAATTCAAATTTGAACTGCTGCTGCTAAAATATAATGAAATGAACAGAACAAAATGTGATTCTCGCACAACTAGAATGAGCAGTGTTTGAACGCAGAAGTTGAATGCACGGACTGATCCGTGTAAAGGAGAAGATATTCGTTTCTACTTTAGGTATAAGTTTCATCAGGCACAGTGTTCACTGCAGTGTTGACAACAGTGTTCACCGTAATGTTCACCGCAGTGTTTACAGTGTCCATTGTACTCTTCATCACAGTGTTTGACGTCGAATCGTCAATATGTCTCTATCGTAGTCGTACTCTACGTGGAAGACCAGAAAGTTTCATTGACGACAGCAATTGCTTGAAAGTAAAGTTAAGTTGATTTTCATTATATGAGATGTGAATTTCCGTCAGAGTCAATTTCATGACTTTATTAGTGCTGATTTTGTTTAATCGGATTCTTCAAAAATTACGAGCTCAAGCGTTTGAAATAATGCAAAAATCAACAGAACATCCAGCTATCACCTCAAATGTAATAGTGAAAAAAAATTATATCCAGCAATAACGGTGAAAAATATAGCAGTAAAAAAATTATCATATTCATATTATGAGCTTTCCCCTATCAATTTAAGCAATACTTCAACTTTCCTTCAGTTCGACCAAAGGCAATGGAAGCTGAAATAAAAGTCAAATCTGTCCCGTGACAAACGGCCCTCAAGAAGAATGCGATTGCGTGAGGTCAGGTTCTCCTTCTTGCTTTGTTAGCCTTCGGAAACTTCTTGACCTCTGCTCCTTTTCTCGCCTCATTCTTTTTGTTCTCTTAGTTCTTTTCCCTCTTGCATTTCCTCCTTTCCCTCGGCCCTCATCTCCCATCCTCTAGTTTTCCCACCTCCTCTCCCTCGACCCTCATCTCCCTCTACCCTCATCTCCTTCTACCCTCTTCTCCCTCGACCCTCCTCTCCCTCTACCCTCATCTCCTATCCTCTAATTTTCCCACCCCTTCTCCCTCGACCCTCATCTTCCTCTACCCTCTTCTCCATCGACCCTCCTCTCCCTCTACCCTTATCTCCCATCCTCTAGTTTTCCAACCTCCTCTCCCTCGACCCTCATCTCCCCCTACCCTCCTCTCCCTCCCTCTAGTTTCCCAGCCAAAACTCGTGAGTGACCTCAGCGATGTTCATCACTGTCCTCCCTCACAGTAATGACACCCGCAGACTGTCCTCTCAGAGCCAAACAAGATATCGAGAACATCCTCTGCGTTACAGCACTTCGTGTAATATCGACAATGCGGGTGAGGAAATCGCCGTTCGAGTGAACTTCTCCGTGTCATGGCGGGCGCATTGTTGTTTTGTAAAGACTGAGAGCGACTGGAAACAGAAAACAAGTTAACATTTCCAAGGACATTCCTCCAGTTCCGTTTAGCTCTCAAGAAACGCACCTTGCATTCTCCCAGACAATTGTGTCTTGATCTTTGATAGTGATAGTGTATGATAGTGTCGTTAACGCGCTATCAGACCTAAAGTGTGAGGAGGGTCGGAAAAAAGTTTGTCCAAAAAATACGAAATGATTGACGACAAGACAAGTTTTGAGTGTGGCTGGAATTAAAAGTTCAATAAGTTAAAATTTCCGGAACTCTAATTAAGGAAATGAATATTTGAACGATATTGTGTGTTGTGTGTGGACTAATTTTAGTAGAACGGATGTACCCAAACTATTAAAAGGGGGCCCTCAAAGCTGGGGGCACTTAAAATAACTAATTTGATTAAACCTTCGTGAAATTAAGCTCAACCGATGAAACGGTTATTAATCAAGCAACAATTGTAAGTTAAATAATCATATTACGGATGACTAGAATCTATTTTACATTTCCCGTATTGGAAAAAATCGTACTAGGCACAAGTAGAGACAGACGGCTTCAGATTTCGAACACTTGTAGTATCAATTCATTGCAAGACTCCACTTCAGGCACAGTCCGTTCTTTCCGCCGTGATTTTTACAAAAGTTAGATAAAATATAATTGAATAAAATACGGTCACAAGAACGAAAAGTGTGGTCCAACTTTTATTGGCTGCCCGAGTCTCATGACGTCATGCACCAATCACGCACAGACACCAGAGCAAAAATAAAAGAAAAATAAACGGTCGCTTTCAAAGCCATCATTATTCAAGGACAAAGCCCGCTACATTCCTCTTAACATCAAAATGTTGAGGAATTAATGCAAATAGACTGCAACTCGTGAAAGTGTCTCATGTTCCCAAAGAAATGCCAGCCCACGCTCGCGTCTGAGCAACATTTGAGTCGCGACCTCAGCTGGAGCACGGCTCGTGATTCAGCTAATGCCGAGACTTGCAAGTTGAGAAACAATTTAGTACATTTTTACAAAGCACAAATCCAGACACTTCGTTGAGATTAATCCAATACTCGGAGCGTTGAGAGTAAAGTGATCAAGATTTCGGATATAAAGTGTTCAAAATGAATTTTCTACAATAATTTTTGATCAAAATTTACTCCTCGAGAAGGAAGAAATTTTTTAACGAGCCTAGTTTCTTGGCACTCCTCAAACTTTGGGTGAGAACCGGTTTGCAATAAACTCATTGGGTTAAAATTTAACAACTGTTGAGCTTCATTTAGCATCTAATTTCTCACAGTATGACGTTTCATTGCTAGAGTTAAGAAACATGTGGATGTGCTCAGGTGTTCGCGTATGCTGAAGAAACATATAACAACACGAGCGTCACCTTTGACTTTTACCTTAAGTGAAAATTGTCATATAATACACCTCTCATTTATGTGTGCAGGCAGACGATATTTCTTCCCTTATCCGACAGATAGATTAAATCTACAGGTTAGAGCATGGCGTGGATGCTCATCCGATATACCTTAAATAAAAAACATTGACATATTCACAGGGAATACAGCTGTGGCACCGACTACAAGCATTGAGTAATGTTCTCCGATTCATCGATAATTATTATTGTAATTACTGAGCGTTAAATCTTTTTCATGTCTCTTCGAACTTCAAATATTTCCATGCGATTGTAGAGGAGAATTACTATACCACCTTTGCGTAAAAAGTGAAAGAAATTTCAATCTCACTAGGAATATATGGCCATATTCCTCACGGTGGATAAACAAGAATTATTTATTGCAATAACACTTCCACGGCTTTACTTTCAGAATTTCCTTGCACTACGAGAAATTAAGAATAAATACGGTGTGGTGGAGAATTACTAAATTACATATTTTACTTAATGAAGTGTTATTTATAGATCACGAGATTTAGCATTGCTTTGCACTCGTGCAACTTATAAAGTGTCCATTTGATAGAGATGAAAATGTGTACCTTGTACAAAGTTTTGCTCTTGATTTGTGAAAAACCTCATTTGAAAAATGTGGTCGTACTTTTTAGTGCGAATTTAACACTTTGACGTGCGACGTGAACCACCGGTGGTACACGGAGGCCCTTTTCATAATCCTTTCGACCGACCGGTAGTCACAAACTCAATTCTCATTAACACTCATTCAAAACGCAATGAAGGCACGAGTCAGTTAATATTTGCTTTTCTCAAAATGACGCACTACAATTGACTTTAAATTT
Organism: Morinoia aosen; assembly: GCA_030386875.1. NCBI lineage: Eukaryota > Metazoa > Arthropoda > Malacostraca > Amphipoda > Talitridae > Morinoia > Morinoia aosen. Next base: position 48,349,773 of record CM059564.1, on the reverse strand, counting down.
GAGTTCAATATTGAACTTCAGTTTTACCAGACCCCGTCAAAGTGTTAAAATTATCGTGAAAATATACATCAAATAACAGAAAAATTCCTTTAAATCTTAATCCATCCCCTAACTTAACCTGGTTCTTAATTCACCTTGATTTCCCTTGATTTCTATTTCTCTGATTGACGGGCGAGTCCTCGAAAAACGTTATTTGTACGTATATATATATATATATATATATATGTTTCATTAAAACTAATGCCATATTGGTTATTAATATTAACTTTGTTCAATTTTTCTAGTTTCCGGAATAGTTTACTTTGATCAAAATTTATTGAATTTAAAAGTTCCCCTAACGTTTTATGATTAAAATTTTGCGACGCGTTTCGTCCTATGTCCACGGACATCATCAGGCTAAAACTAGTTAAAGTTGTGCAGCTATTAGAACAGAGATGTGGGCAGGGTGGCTGCGGTAACACGAATGTGGAGAATGTGCATTTGATGGAAGTTAGCAGGTGTACAGTTGGTCTGCGAAGTGAAGAGGGCTAGGTGACCTAGGTTCCGTAGTGGAAGGTACAACTGGACAGATTATTTGTGAGACTATGTTGTGAAGCAGGAATCAGACAGTTGATTGGACGTGGATGCAATGATTGATACTAGGGACTGTACCGTCCCTAGGAGTAGAGTTTCAAGATGCGTTGTGTTCCTGTTGATTGGTGGTTGATGGTTGGTTTGCGCGTTTAAATAAGGAGTGATTCCATTATTTGCAGCCGGTTGTAATCCATTTGTTTCTTTATTATTTTAGTGTTGTTAACTAGATTTTCGCGTGTTAGGATGGTATTGTGGTTGTCTTTAGCATGTTTTTTTGGTCCGCCGGAAACTAGGTGCATTGTTAAGCGTCTTGATAAGGTGGTTGTTGTCATGCCGATATACACAGATTGCAGGGGCTCGCACTCCCCTTGGGTACAATTATACTGGTATATGACATTACATTGTTTTAGATGCGACTGTATAGGGCATTGGTTGTTACGACTGACTAAACTTGCGATGCTGCGGCTTTTGTAATAAATTATTAATTGCAGGTTGTCGTCTTGGTTAGTACATTTTGTGTTCGTTTTGAGAATTTGCTTGAGTATCCTCTCATCTGTTTTGTATGCATTGGAGTATTGGTTTTGATAATAGATTTTGTGTATCTTGCTATTGTTTATGTTCCTCGGACCTATCTTATTTAAATATTTGTTTAACGTGGTATCGAAAAGGGAGTTTGAGTAGCCGTTATTGATAAATGATTGCTTGAGTTTTGAAATATTTTCATGAAAAAGTTCCCATGTTGAAGCTATTTTATATGTCCTGTGGATGAGAGCTTGTATGGTGCTATCTTTGTACCTTTGGGGGCATTCACTGTTCGCGTTGAGGTATATCCCAGAGTTTGTAGGTTTTGCGTAGACGGATGTTATGAACCTTGTACCTGTTGCGTCAATTGTTACATCCAGGAAGTTTAGTTTGCGGTTACTGCCTATTTCGGTAGTGAATTTGAGGACGGAGTTAAGTTCAAATGCATTTTTTAGGTTGTTAAGGGAGTTTGTGGAGTCGATGACAGTGAAGCAGTCGTCTACGTAGCGACAATATATTGAGGGCTTGAGCTCTGGATGGCTATGGAAGATGTGGTTTTCAAGAGCGGTCATATAGAAATTGGCGAAGGTTACTCCAAGTGGACTCCCCATGCTCACCCCATCTGTTTGTAGATATAATGTTCCATCAATGTGTGCAAAAGGACATTCAGTGGTGCAGGCTATCAACAGTTTCTCAAGAAGTATTCTTTCTAAGGGAGGAGAGGAAAGTTGATCTTTGTATGCTGTATCACAGATTATCTTGATTGTTGGAATGACAGGGACGTTAGTAAATAGGGATTGTTGGAATGACAGGGACGTTAGTAAATAGGGATTCAACGTCAAGGGAAGCTATAACGCCTGTGGGATTGGTCATTTTCAGTATCTGAATGAAATCATCTGTAGAATTTATTTGATATTTTGCTGGTAAATATGGACTAATAATACTATTAAGCTGTTTTGCTATTTTATAGGTAGGAGTCGTGACCTGAGATATTATAGGGCGTAATGGATTTCCGTTTTTGTGCGTTTTAACAGTTCCGTAGATGTACCCAGGGCTATATTCCCCTACTATTGGCTGGAGTATTTTCTGTGATTTCCCTTTGTTGACAGTTCCTATGAGTTTGTTGACTTTCGTTTTTAATGAAGCAATAGGGTTGCGTGTTATCCGGGTGAATTTGCTCTGATCGTTCAAGATGGTTTCTAGTTTTTCATTGTACTCTATTTTATTCATGACAAAATATACTGAAGATATATATATATATCCAAAATAAAACTTAAAATTTTTTCAAGGAATAAAATTTCCGCTTTTATCGGTAAAACTTAAGTGGAAGATGAAGTTAAAAGAAAACGAAAGACGAGTTTGGAAACAAAGTTTTTCGTGTTGAAAGTGAGCATGAAAATGAAGATGAGAACAATTAATTCTTTCAAGTGTTAACCTTTGTAATCCAGTTTCTACGATTCCACTTAAAAAATAATATATACGGAAAGCTTCAATGTTGGCGTTTTTATTATTTAAAGAAAGAAAAAGAAAAACATAATAACGTCGAAACGTGAAATCTTGGACATTGGTTTTTTAAATACCTTAACATTAACATCCTTACATGTTACTCACACATGAGTATCGCAATACCCATGTCACATATCGGAACAAAAAATAATTGATAGAAAAACACAAAAATACGTTCCATTCGTTGCGATAATCTGATTTTGACAATGCATATAAACATAAGTAACTAAGAATAATAAACTTGTCATCAAAGTTTGCATTTACATTCAGCATTGCTGTGAAAAAGTGTGCATTTAGGCTTCAGCATTGCGTTTTCGGTGGTGAAAAGTCCTATATAACAATAAAAATGCTCTGAAAAAAAACATTGTCACCAGTTCACTGAATCCCAGCAAGACGATCACATTTTGCAAGTGAGGCTTACGTCAGTGTACCCCTTCAAATAAGAAAATAATGCGAGTTCTATTCCACCGTATGTTGAAGGGGTGTCTCAAGTAAAGCTTGCATGAGCTCCACAGCTTTTGATATATAAACAATTTAAATAATTTATTTACCACAGGTGTTACAGAGATAGAATGTTTCTTAAGTCTAGTGCAATCGCTTTGTTGAGGTAAATATACTTATTCATTGTTGCGTGGGGATGGGAACAACAATTTCTTTCCTACCCTCACGTAAATTTCTTTTCATTTGACTGAGAAAGTTTCACCAAGAAAAGATTCGTTTTCATTTCCATTCCAGGGACGAAATATCCTCCTCGCAAGGAAATCAGTGCACTGCTGGCAACAAACTCAATCTCCGCCGTATAAAGGACGAATTTTTTAGATACAGTCACCCTTCTACACCTGCACTCATGTTGAAATAGTGCAGTGTTATTCAATAATTTTTGCAAGAGAGCCACTTCGGTAAAGCGCATAAATTGAAAGAGCCGCAGCTACTGAAAGTTAGCGTATATTATATAAATTACATGTTGATTAAATAATTTATATATTTTTCGAGAGCCGCGCAATGAATACCAGCGAAATAAGGACATTTGGGCAAACACAAAAGGGCCTCGTGCTATTTCTCACGTTAATCCAATGCCTCTTGCCACCAGCCCGCAAGAGGCGACTTCATCTACGGGAACTCCAATGCATGACATCACGGTGCTGCTGTGGCGCTGTTTGGATGATGAAAGTCATCCGCCCAATTGGAGTGCGGCCTGAGGCCCTCACGCGCACCGTACTTTGTGATAAACTGTTCCAAAGCCATAGTTTGGCAGGCAGACTGGCAGGCAAACTGGCTGGCAGACTGGCTGTCAAGCTGGCTTGTAGGCAGACTGACAGGCAAGCTGGCTGGCAGGTAGGCAGACTGACAGGCAAGCTGGCTGGCAGGTAGGCAGACTGACAGGCAAGCTAGCTGGCAGTTAGGCAGACTGGCAGGCAAGCTGGCTAACAGGTAGGCAGACTAGTAGGCAAGCATGCAGACCAGCAGGCAATCATGCAGACTAGCAGGCAAGCAGACAAACAGACAAATAAAGAGACAGGCGGGCAGTCGCACTATATACAACTATACAAGATACAGAGCACGATCTCCATAACTGCCCCAGAGAAAATGATGCTGGAAACACGGAGGAGGAAACCTGCCCTGTCAACGAATCCACCATTGGAAATATTTTGAGAAGTAGATAAGTTCATAGGAACGTCTTTGTCGTTAAGATTCATCATTCTTACGCGATCTACTACTCGATAAAATATTGTAAAGAAAAATTTATCATTGGCAAAATTGCTTTCCAATGAAGCACTTACTGAAACATCAAGTTTCGAACGTGTCCTGATTGATACAGCAGCACCAATGAAATCAAAAATTTCTTAACGTAAAATTTTGTTTCTATGAAATTTTAGACCCATTTCTGGCTGCAAATATTCAAGCCCACCATATGCGTCAGCTCAGCACTGTTTAAACAATAAGGTGAGAAGCTTTTCAATGTTTCCCGTATAATCTCTCTAAAAGTAGATTCAGTGATCCGAAACAGGGCGTAGCAAATGCCTAACTAGCGCTAAGAATAAAGGGGTCACCCCTCGGACACACTCTGGCGACTACGAGCAACCGAGCAAAAAATATCGCAAATCCAAGTCAAGCAAAGCCTTCTCTTTACCGGGTCGAGATCGTGAAACCGCAGCGCTTTTGTTGAGTTATTTCCTTTTGAAATGTCGCTCGCTTGTAGGTTGTTTCTCGCCGCTGACTAACAGCTTGAAAAAGCAAAAAATAGTAGAAGGTTTTTACGCATTCTATATAATCCCTAGGATTTGTTTCATGCCACGAAAAGAGGACATTCTAGTTAATTTTTTTTTTTTTTAATTCAAGTTTGAAACAACATGGTTGTAATTGCACTCAACAGTTAAGACGTAAATTAAAGTTGACCACTGGAATAAAGTTAGAGCTTCAAATTCGTAAACTACAAACAAGGAAAACTAAGAGTAAACTATTGTACTTTCTAATAACAATTTATCGTTGTACAGTTTTATAAACAACAAGTTAGATATTTTTCACTGCCACTCCTCATGTTTCATTTTATAGTAATACTTCCTATAGCCTGTATCAAAGATGATTTTTAACAAAACCTTATTGATCAGTCCCATGTATATAATGCAGTCGGGATTTTAAAACCTTACAGCTAGCAATATTATTCTCTTCTGGCACTGAATGTTACGTTTGCGCTACATTTTTCTCAATGAACTGGGTTCATAACAAATCTTTTAGTAGAACACAAAGGTTTTTTAAATTGTTACTCAAAAATTCGTATTAATCACTCTGATTAATTACTTCATCATTCATAGTTAAAATAATCATTATTCGAATAAAATCCCTCGTTCAGACGGCACTCAAATACAAAACTAACATTGCAAGAACGATTACGCCGTTTTCGCTTGCAAAAAGTAGAGTTCTGCGTCAATTTTGCAGTTTAGCGGCTTCCTCACGAAATGTTTTCCTGTTTATGAAGGTCCCAATTAAACCCCCGCAAGCGGAGCCGCGATTTGCGGGACGTTTCTTCGGGTCACACGACATTAGAACGCAAAATATAGACAGAAACTTGAGTCACTTCACGAGTACTTCAGCCAGAACAATGGCATCGTCATCTTACAGCTCATATTGAGTGAATTCAGTTTCAAAATCTAATGGCAAAGTTAAGTTCTTAATGTTGAATTTAAAAGATTAATTCTGAAAAGCGTTTGACAATACGTGAAACGTTATAAAAGTTAGAAAAAATGGCATTCAAATGAACTGTTGGAAAAATTGCAAATGAATCTGTGTACTGCAAAAATGCGCATTAGATTTAAGATAAAGTTGTTAAAATTCTCGATGGAATTTCTGAATTAGGCTTTAAAAAGTTTATGATACACAGAGACAGGTTGCGTGAGGAGGCGTGAAACAGATTGAAACAAGATAGCAGTATGTAGCTACAATATCATTTAGTTCTACTAGTATTCAGACGATGTTTATGCCCACACAGAAACAAATCTTTACCTTCATATATTTATCTCACATCGCACCAATTAGTAATCTGGCAACCCGATCAAAAAATGCAGTTTGAAGAACTGTTTACGGAAAACTTACTCCAAAAATTTAGAGCAAAAAATGTAAATTACGGTGCTTAGTTTTCCTCTCTTTTTCACGAATCCATGAACTGAAAAAATAAAGCCCTACGAAGCCCTACAGAAAGCCAAGTGCAAGAAAATAAAAGTTAGCTCTAATGTTAGAACTAAAAAGTTATAGCATTAACTGCTTACATGCTTACATCACACCGACCTCCCGTATTCCTGGTAGAAGTTTTCAAAAGAGGCAGTAACTGGGACAACCATATGTTAAAGCTGCTTGGAATTGCTAGCTGGGGCACAGCCGAAACGCTCATTTTCTGCAACCATCATTTGGCTCGCTCGCATGCCAGCAACGATTGCGCCGAATTCTTGAAGCTCGCTGCGTTGCGCGCGCTAGGGCTTTCATACTACCCTGTCATTTGACAGCGCTACGAGATTTGCCCTACAAACGTCACCTCATATGTCACGTCAATTTAACAGCGGGCTTCGCTAGTGACATCCCCTCGAAAGTTTGCTGCAACCCAACATCAATGAACCGAAAGAAGTTCAATCAACTTTTACTCTTTTAAAAGACGGGGAATTTTTGTTGATTCTGACTCTACATTCCACGCGGGCAGTAGAAGGTTTAAATTTGCGAACCAGACACGGATATCTCAGCTGCTGTCGCTTAGAAATTCTGTAACTCGTGTTCCTAAAGTAAGACATTCAGCACATTCCCTAATAACCGTTACTGCGAATTTATTGAAATATGTTTGTACAAAAACCTCTGAGGTGTTCGCGGCTTGATGAACGTTTGAGTCGGTTGTTTAGTGCCGAAATTATGTTGTTGATGAAATATCGTTTATTTATTACTCTTTTTACCTTTCCTTTGATTAACTCTCTGTAATGCTTATGAGTTAAATGAAGTTTTTTGCAGATAAATGAGTCGATAGCAAAAATTAAATGTAAATAAATGTAAATTTTTACTATTCAGCAGTTGACGGGATGAACTCTAAAGGCTTTTCAAAATACTGTGTGTGGAAAATCATCACTTCTGTTGGAGTCGAACGAGAAAAATTATCGCATTATTTACCTATTTAAAAAAACTTGAAAGTCGAACGTGCTTCATTTATGTCTCTGTAGCTTGCACGCATAAAAAAGCAATCGAAGTAAACATTTTCGTTGGTTATGAGCTTCTAAAAATGAAAGCACAATAAATTTCATGTTTTCAATCAATGAAATGAAGCTTCGAGATGACTGGCTCATTTCATTCCCTCTACTCGCGTTCCGCCATGTTAAGCACTCTCTAATACCTACAGTGGATTGGTTGTGAGTTGTTATTTATAAATAATACCAGCCATGCAATGCTTCGCTTGTTTATCATATATAAAAGTCAGAAGCTAATGCTGTGTTCTAGGTCGTACGTCGATGTTCAGAATAATTCATGTTTTTTAAGCCTAAACATTCGGTATAAATATACACCACGAAAATTAATTTTTTCCCAAGAGAAAAAGGTATGCCCTTCAAAAAAAAAGCATTACAGACGTTTAGATGTTTATTTTGTTCCAATTCAAAATGACTGTGTGGGCGAAATCAGTATTATTAAGATATCACTTAAATTCACCAAGCATAACTTTCTTTTGATAGATGCATTGTAAAGCGAAGCAGTTTTTGGCGCGCTGAAGGAGAGCGTGGGCGGCATGTGAGGTACACCATCCAGCCGAGCTCTACCTACCCTGCTACTCACCGCCACGTTACATCAGTAGTGTAGCCACGGGGGCAATGTCCCCCCCCCCCGAAATATTGAGCTTAGGGCCAGTTTCAGTCGCCAATTTAAGTAAAAGAATAAAAAGATTACTGATAATTAATGTCTATCCATCACCCCTCCCGAAATTAATCGTTGGGGTTCCTGCCCCCTAACCGAAATTTTTGGCTGGCGGCGCCACTGCGCTACATGTACACACATGCGCCTCGTACTGTGCGGTGATTGGAACTTCAGGTCAAATTATGCAGACCTTTATTCGTTGATGGGAGGTCTTACAGCCCTCGTTAGTATTTGTGCCCGCTAACTCATGGAGCGACGTCGTAACGAAATTGACCAGTGCTTTGAGGTATTAGTCGATTAGACCACCTCTGCACTCAAAATTTTGAATACGTAAAATCGTATCCTTCTTTGAAATATACCGATATAATTAGCAGGTCATCCAAATTGCACAAGAATTAAGGGAGTAATTCCATCGTTTGACCCTCATTAAACATACACAGTATTTCAAACAACAATTAAGTTAGATTATTTCAAGAAATTTTCGTATTTCACTTTCACGTTTGGCAACCACATTCCAGGGTAATGGCCCTGAAAGGTAACGAGAACTTTCAAACCTCAATGCTACTCATCTTTCACCTGTCTATTGATATATTCTACCAGACACATCTTAGCAGATTACAAATGATACAAGAAGGCTGATAACCAGTGGGAAAGAAACAGCGAACAACAGAGGACATTGCTGCCTGCTAAACACAAAGAAGAAGATATCAAAAGCGTAACATGATTAGCAAAGCTAGCCGACTTGCGCAACCTCTAGGAGACGGTGTCGGTCGCTGGCAAGTTTCAAATGCCCTTTAAGCAACATTTTTGACCTGAGGTTGTAGGTAGCGAGGGAGTGCCCACGACTTATCCAGGGAGGCTCATCACTTAGAGTTGTGTAACGCTCTCGTGCTCTTCAATTTATCGACGGCGCAGTCGCAAATGCCGTCGTTATTGCGTGCAAAAATTACGCGCCTGATGGAGACGAAACTTAAGTTTGCTGGAACTGCTCACGCGGATCAGTTTCTTTAATTAACATTTGTAAGCAATGTTATTATTTATAGGTGTTGATAGATATTTTCTTCGAATTGATCTAAATATAATGACGAATAAAGCTTCTCTTTAATTACATGCGTACATTTGGTTAGTTCTTTAACTTCACGTTCCTTCACCTCGTTTAGCGTTCATTTGCCACAATGAGCTCACTTACGAGCAATGTGCTTGAGCTCATGAACGAAAATAGCTTTCTAAACTCATAAAAATTGTTCGTTCCTACTAATGGGGTAGCGAACTTTAATTACTTCATCGCACCAAGGGATGACCCCATTAAAATTTAGAGCGTAAGAATTTCCACTCAATAGCGATCCAAATTTCTGGGATGCTGGATCGGGAAAGTCAAGGGCACCCACACTCCTGGAGAACATATTCGGACCGTGAGAAGGCTGATAGCGATCGGTGCAGCACCATGACTTGCCAATTGTCTCGCATTGCGAACAGAACCATCCCGAAAATTTACAGTATCTTATTTAGCCATTAAGCATTTTCCTTTCATTACGTCTCATGCGCTGGTAACGGGTAAAAAAACAGAATTTCTAGGAATGTCGGTCAGTTTTTAGTGCGGGAAAATCAAAAGTTATTTGCAGAGTTTGCTTTTGCTTCGACGCTGTCTTCTAGCTTCGACGCTGACTTCTTTTGGCACCTCAGTCACCTTGTACTCTAGGAGCTAGCGGAAAGATTTAGGAGCAGGCATGAAAAGACGCAAAGTAAAGAAGGCTGCCAACTCAGTGACCTCTAGCATTCTTTCGTAAACTCAAGAGAAGCGCCTTGCGTCCCACTGTGGAAAACAATCGTAGTGACGAACATTTCTGCATCTTGGACATTCAAGTTGTTGGTAGGCCAGAGGGTAAATCACTTCTTGCTTAACTCTAAATTATTTACTTTATGAACTTCATAACGCAAAAACAAAATCATTTCCTTTCGTAAGTTCAGGAGATCGCTTCAACTTATTAGAAGAGGTCGCTTCAATTTAATTAGATTACCTTGTTTGAAGTCCTGTGCTCAGTCGTGGAAAAATATATCAAAGCTTCTTCACTGAATTGGGCGTCGATAGTGGCGTCGATTCAGTGGCGTCGATATAATCCATCTTCGTGTAGCTCTTCAATTTTGAGAACTTTTAAAGAACAACTGCACTCCTCAGGCAGACACCGATGTACGTGTTGGTGCACTCTCCACGATCGAGCAAATGCATTGCAGTTTCTGCAACGCTTCAGTGAGCATTCAAATGAAATCGATTTGGAGTTGTAAAAAATGTTTCAGTCTTTGTGACACTGCTGTGCAACAAGTCTCACAGGTACAGGTTTAATGTTGTTTAGTTCGATCAAATATTTACTTTTGGCTCACCCCCACGGTTAACTTTGTTAGTCCTTATTGAGCACACAAAGATAGTTTTAGCTAACTGATTTACATAATCCTACTATATAACGGGGCCCAGATGTTTATGGGTTGATTGCTTGGTCTTTCTGCCATGCTTCAACAGATAAGATGGGAGAAATTAAAAGTTTTAAACACTGCGGAAAAATGTGACCAGCTCTCTTTTTTAGCATTTGTTAAAGGAGACATGAAGGTGCGTGCATGACCTCGTGTTGGGTATGAATCTCATTTAGAAATTCCAAATTTATCGAGCTGCCTCACAAAATAAAATCGAATTTAAACCTAGACTTCACAGTCGCAGATCGGCGTTTCGAGTGCCAAAGCGATAAAATACTTAACGATTTTAGCACCGACATCCTTCAATAGTAACTATGAAAACTAAGTAGATCTCGCAGCGAACTATCTAGAAGTTTCGTCATGTAGGGCTATCACTAAACAAAAGGAATCAGTGATGCCTTCCGAGATTTTCTCGAGCTATTTCCTTTCAAACAATTTTATTGCGATATGTTCTCACAACGCAGCACGAGAATTATGCCATCCTAAAAAAATGTTATCCAGAAGAGTTATACCATCCTCAAAAATAAAAAATTAAAATAAAATTGACCAACGACCACAGTGTCACACTTGTGTTGACGCGCTTGGCTTTGTGAATAATTATTTTATGCATGACGGCGAAAACTTATTCATGCCATAGATCTCTTTATGTTTACTCTTTTGAAAGTAGGTACACCGGAGTGTTTATTGTAGTCTATGATAAAGTATAAGCAAAATCTTTAGGAATATATGATACGTCATCTCAACCGTGATTGAGGGGAAATTATCTGCCTAAGGATAACCAGTGTCTACCCAATCCGTGTGAGTTTGTGTCGACTCGTTTCTGGAGGATCTCACTGAAGCGGTGTTGAGCAACGCATGTCAACGTAACTTGATCATCCATGAGTGAAATAGGTCAACTTCGACGATGACCTGTTTAAGATGTGCAGTAGGACACATTCTATAGTAATTATTTTTGCGTGTGGTCGTGGGAAGGTCGAACAGGTCACTGATGTACGTTCTGATTTCGTTTCAATATAAGGTCACTTGACGATAGATGCAAGAGTCCCAAGCAAGCAAAGGTCGAACTTCAGTCGAGAGAAAGAACAGGTTGTAAGGGGCAGGCAGGGTGTCGTATGGTGGTGACAGACTCTGGTGGTGACAGACCTCGGTCACCCCGGGCCTTCCAAATGGGTTAGGTCACCAACGCACAATTGAATTATGAAGTCGATTTCATTTCGCTCGTGAAAAACTTTGATATAGAGCACCTGTCTCGCAGTGACCAGCATTCAACACAGAGGAACTGCTGAGGCGTTGTCTACGGATGACAATTTTAACGGGGGTATACTTATTTAAATTATATTAGAGCATGTTAAGGGTTAGATATTCAAGAATAAGACTCGGAATTTCCGGGTGAAGTTCAATGAAATAAAATTTTGTGTGAACAATGATTGTTAAGGAGAGTTACGTGGCTCTTGTGAATGGTTAACTTTGTAAAAAATATAAAACTAGCAGAAACTATTTTACCTGCGTACAATGAAAAATACAAGCAATAAATAAGATTACATCAGAAATTTTTGTTTCACAACCTGAGAATTGCAAATAAATGAAACGGCGGAAAATATCCGAAGCATTGAATGCCTCTCCTATTTGTGAAATGCGGTTGGCAGGAATGTCACAAATTAAAAGTGTATACATTGACCATCAATACTGACAGAAAAATTTTCTTTGATATTAAGATTACCTCCGCTTTAAGTTTGTCGTCCGAGTGAAAGTTGGCAAACGAATTCATCACGTTAAAACAAACAAAATTAAAACGCAGTGAAGTTATGATGTTTGAGTACTACATTTACTGAAAAAACTTTCCTCTATAGTGAGAAAACACATATCTTGAAGGACATTCGATAAGAGAAGTTCTTTTCTGAAAAATTAACCTTCAAGTTTATTTTTCCAAAATTACCCGTTCAATATCTTTTCCCAAAATTAACCCTCAAATTTCTTTATCCAAAGTCAACCCTCAAATTTCTTTTTCCAAAGTCAACCGTCAAATTTCTTTTTCCAAAATTAACCCTCAAAATTCTTTTTCCAAAATCAACCCTCAAATTTCTATTCCCGGTTCAGAGTATCGCAAAATGCCTGAAAAACACTATGAGTATATTAAACTGACGTCGTCTTCACGGAAAATGCTACGACGAAGGCGAGAGCGACATGGTGACCTCAAGAGTTTGCCTGACGTGTCACGTCGACGTCGATGCGTGGGCTGCGAAAGCCGTAAGCTCGGTTGACGGTGCGCTTTGATGCGTCTTTTTTGACGTACTTCACCTTCTGGCATACACCTGGTGTCAACACCTACATTATTCACGCGCTGACAGGTGACGTTCGACGAAATTCTGGTCGTCCAGAAGTTTTTGCCCGAGGTTCCCGGTTTCAAAAGTTTGTATTTAACAAATTACAAATTACAAAGTCTTACCAATGCACATGGGAAATATTGAGTGCACCTTATTGATGCTTAAACCATACCTGATAAAATTTCGACTATGGCCGGGTTATTTTTACAGCAGAAAAACTTTTTTCGTGGAAGGATTCTAAAGAAATTACTCGTTTTCGCAGTTGCGTGATGACTCTGGGTAAAGAAAGAAAATTATGATGCAAAATAAATATAATACATTTTCATTACGTATTTCTCATCGTGGTGACGACAAATTTGCAACGCGAACTTGCCACGCAGTCTTTTCAAAACAAAACTCACAAAGAATCTCATCTGCTCAACTTCCCGTGGAAACACGCTAGAGAAACACCTCGAGTTTTCCAAAAAAATACCCAACCAAAAGCACACAAATGAGCAATGGAAGTGCCTTCAAATTATGCACATTAGCGTATAAAGTGCAAGAATTGTCATGAAATCTGTTGACAAACAGCATTACTGCAGCGCGAGACGCCGCATACCTGAGGCGGGCAGTGAAAGCTGCTGTGCAGAGGCAAGCTTCATGCAATCGCGGCCCGAAAGACTCCTCCCTCTCCATAATATAAAGCCTGGTCTGCAGGAGGCCACATGCAGTCTAATAGACCCTTCACATCCGACAACATGAACACCGTGAGTACTTCGTGTCACTTCTGCGCTAGATTTATAGTTAAAAATCGACTGCGGCAGGTAAAACTGAAGTTCAACATTCAACTCAAATTTAAAGTCAATTGCATTAGGCAAGGCTTAAAATAGCAAACATTAAATGGATCGTGCCTTCATTTAGTTTAATTAAGCATTTATGAAAATTGAGTTTGTGACTACGGATCAGTCAGCAGCACTATGAAAATTCCCTCCGTGGCCACCGGTGGATCACGTCGCAGTCAAAGTGTTATTGAACATTGATCCATGTCCAGCTGATGCTCGAATAGGACTGGTTCGTGATACCAATTTTGAAGATCTCTGAAACGATAGTTATATTATCAAGGGTATCTATCATTAAATGAATACTCTCAGTGAGTATTTTCTACGTTAGCATTGTTTTATATGTATTCGTATTAACGACGAAGAACTCTCTATTTGTAGGCTCTCATTTACTTCTAACAGTAGTTGAAGCTTCATAATATATATACTGGTTGCGATTTTGCTTCAGAATGCTTAAAGTTCTGTTAGACGCCCAGTAACTTAAGAATCAATGTATTGCTTTCCCGAAGATTTCTTACAATGAAATTAGTCGATAAATTCAATCTTAGCATAAGCTGTTAGGCCTGATATTCTGATATTTTACTCTTAAACTACATTTTTTTGGGATAGGAATCGCAATTTTTATTATTAATGTGAGAAAAGTAATTAGACTATTAACTTGACCGAAATTATTTTTCCGATGAAGAGTAGACTTCAAACCAAATATATTTACTCTCATTTCATTTTATTGTGTCTGAAGTGAGAGGCCAAATTTTGGAGTGAAAAATAAAAATCTTCTGAAACTGGATGGGCATTAATTGTGCCTAAGCAACATTTCAGGAGATGTGATCCTGCTGAAAAGACGTGATAGGTTTCATCAGGGAGCTGTGTTAAACTTATTGACAAACAAAATAGAATTCATTAGTAATTAATGAACAATGAGTGTTCCTTACGGAATGTATTTTTTAACAAAATTAGTTTCGATTTGTTCTGTATGAACGTATTGTGTTTTTTCTAGTTAAAATGACGGTAGTTTTCTAACAATAAGATTAAACATTAGTTTGCGCTTGTTAACAGTGTCTGCAAATGACAATGCTAAAACTGTAACATAAGAAAGTAAATTAAATAATTTTTCGAATAGGACAGAGCACGAATGAAAAGAACGCGCAAAAACCTATCATATCGTCAATATTTCAGCGTTTGCAGAATTCCAACAATTTAATAGCAAACGAACGCTCTGTAATGCAGACCTCCTGAGAGTTCATGTTTTTCATCGGGATTTCATTCAAAAGTATTACATGTCAGCCGACAATCGTAGATGCAAATTTCCCGACACATCTGTCAGGAACTTGACATTCGCACTCACCAGAAATCCTCACTGGCATTTGGCAGATCCTCATCCTCGTCTCGTTGGCCTCGGCCGTCCTGAGCGCCCCACAAAATTACGACCGCTCCTCCGGTCCCTTCGAAATCGTGCCGATCCTCAGCGACAACCGCAACGGTCCCCTCGACGGCGTCTACGACTTCGACTTCGAAACTGGCGATGGCATCAAGCGCAACGAACAGGGGGCTCCGTCTGGGCCCGAAGGTGCTGTTGTGTCTCAAGGAGGCTGGACGTGAGTAATCCTATTTTATGTCACATCTAGAAACCTTAAATCACTCTTGCAACCACGCATAAAATAGTCTTTAAAAAATAAATCTGAAATAGTCTCAGCAGACAAATTTTGAGGAACGTATGATAGCTGAAGTTCTTTTTTTTCGTAGAGGCTACAAAAAATAGAACTCAGTCTTTTTAGTAGAGCCTTGAATAAAGTAGCTGAACTTATGATTGACTTCAGCCGCGAAAACCAACAGGGCCAGGGCACTCATTAAAGTGAGTAGTGCACAAGATATAACCACTATCATGTTACTGAACGTACCTTTAACCACTATTATGTTATAGAACACATCCGTAATCACTATCATAAAGCAGAACCTACATTTAACCACTACCATGGTACAGAAATCACATATAATCTCATAACCAGCAGGCTAACTCACGCTACAACTTTTTCGTGCATCACCCTTTCCAAAATAAAAATAAACTCTTCATTAAAGCTTCTAAAGTGAATTTATTTTACATACAAATCGCCATCAGTGTCACTGAAAAAAGAATTTCATTAAACACAAAGCTCAATTTCTGAAATTAAATTTCTGTCCGTGTATCGTCTAATGAATATCATTTGTTCAATTCATTCGCTGCAAAAAAAAATGTAAAAAAAACACGTTTACAACTCGGCAGCTGTGACCCGAAGCCTGCCAAGCTCCAGTGTTCAACATTAGTGCTTCTATTGCAAAAAATATTACATGCAACATAAAAAGGAACACCAGTGTTAAAATGTACGTATTTTTTTGCTAATGAAACAAAAAATGCGTATTTTAACACCGGTTCTGATTTTTACCAAACCCGCGCTGTTTTCCAAGAATCAGCTTATTGGAACTGTGATATTAAAGTTTACTAGAGTTCTGGTTGTGGACGAAAATTAAAATGAAAATCCAGTTTGACTGCAGATTTTGTTCGAATACAAGTTGGCAGATCGAGGTATTACTTTTGTGCTCTTGGAATGAACGATGTGCTCTTGGAATGAACGAGCTTTGGTATTGAAAATTATGAGAGCAGGTTTACATCACTGCAGAGAACATCAATAGGAATTTGCGCATTTAGTTGGTGCATAAACCACGTATAAGTATCAATCACGCTAGATGAATTCCCGGACGGGTTTCTAATACCGATGTAATCTTTTTGACTTGCGGAACACCCATTAAAAATATGTTGGGTCATTGAAAGAATAAATGTGAGGCCGCTGGCAACGACTGAGGCAGATATGAAAAATTTCAGCGACGAAAAATGACTCATTATCGAAGAGTTGAAACTTCTTAATTAGAATTATCGATGAAATAAATTGAAAATTTTATTATCCTTATTTTTGGGGATGATATTAATATCAAAAGCTTCCAGTTAAGTTAAAAGCGGATGTTGCGCATTGATTTGTAGCTGGATGTGATTTGGAGAGAATAGGCTCGTCCTGCAGTTTTCTTTATTGTCTGCCAATGCCTTGACAGATAATTTTAATCTTCATCCAACAAAAACCTTGATTTGAGGCGATGCTTTATAAATAGACGTAAATAAATTCAAAAATAAATGCATAGAAACTTTTTACGTATGCTTTAAAGATTGAATATATGTGCGTAATTTTGTTGTTGGTGTGGGTTTAAATCTACTGTTCAAGTCTGCTCACTAGACATAAAGGATAATTCCATAAAATTTCAAGCACTGCCAGCTCGCTACGAGAGCTCATCTCGAATTGTGTACAATGTTATTGATGTTGTTGATGCACAGTTTATTTTATTTTTATTATTGTTGATGCGCAGTTTATTTAATTTTCATTATTGTTGATGCACAGTTTATTTTATTTTCATTATTGTTGATGCACAGTTTATTTTATTTTCATTATTGTTGATGCGCAGTTTATTTTATTTTCATTATTGTTGATGCGCAGTTTATTTTATTTTCATTATTGTTGATGCACAGTTTATTTTATTTTCATTATTTTAAATGCGCAGTTTATTTTATTTTCATTATTGTTGATGCGCAGCTTATTTTATTTTCGTTCTTGTAAATTCGCAGTTTATCTTATTTTCATTATTGTAAATGCGCAGTTTATTTTATTTTCATTATTGTTGATGCGCAGTTTATTTTATTTTCGTTCTTGTAAATTCGCAGTTTATCTTATTTTCATTATTGTAAATGCGCAGTTTATTTTATTTTCATTATTGTTGATGCGCAGTTTATTTTATTCTCGTTCTTGTAAATTCGCAGTTTATCTTATTTTTATTGCAGTTGTCGTTTTGCATTCGCTGCAATGATCTTGAAAAATATTCATTATTTCATTGAAACTTTGTACGCGACATTTGATATGTCCTACGTGAGTTATATCGATTTTGGATAAAAATAGTCGTTCGCGCGTTGAGCACGCAATGTCCACTAACGGAGCTTTTAAATCCTCATTCTATCTTTTTCATTAGCTTTGCCTCATCTAATTGTCATTTATTTTTTTTATTTTTACTCTAATTATTTAGGAATTATAAATTATCTGATTATTTTTTCATGGTTCAGTCAAAACGCTACTGCTCTCCAGCTGTGGCGCATCTTGTCAATTTCAATGAATGAGTCACTCTCAAGCATCATGCTCTTGGTGTTGATGTATATTTTATTGATTTAAATTACCCTCCCGCAGCCATAACGCACCAACCAATTTCCTCTGATATTTTATCAATTCTTTCAGCTTCACGTTCTCGGAAGGCAAGTTGGCGTAAAGAAATTAGTGTTGCCACTCAAAGGTATTTTCATCTTTTCAGCTTCACATTCCCGGACGGCACACCTGGGCAGTTCAGTTTCGTGGCAAATCAATTATTATAAATTCTTTCAGCCTTGTGTTCTCAGACGGCCAGCTGTAGTAAAGAAATTAGCGTTGCTACTTAAAGTTATTTTCATGTTTTAAGCTTCACATTCCCAGACGGCACACCGCTGTTCAGTTTCGTAACAAATTAATTCTTATCAATTCTTTCAGCTTCACGTTCTCGGAAAGCAGGCTGGCGTTGAAATTAGCGTTACTACTTAAAGATATTTTCATCTTTTCAGCTTCACATTCCCGGACGGCACGCCCGCGCAGTTCAGTTTCGTGGCCGATGACGCTGGCTACCGCGTGGAGTCGCCGCTGTTGCCGGTGGGTCCCCCGCTGCCCCCCCACGCTCTCGAGCAGATCGAGAAGGCCAGGCAGGAAGAAGCCTCCGGAATTTTCTTTGACGAACAAGGCTTCCAAACTTCGGGCAGTTCCAACCGTCCCCAGTACAGTAAATAAATGAAAATGTAGTTACTGGTGAAATGAATGAGCTGACCGTATAAAATGATATCTGGCTCTTTTTTTTCACTGATAACCGACAAGGCTCCAAAAAACATTTTCTGTGATTTTTATTACGTAAGGATTTTTTGTTTGTAGCGCCATATTGTTTCCCACATACTGCATTCGACATGACGCCGAATTGTGTATTTATGTTTACGTACCGAATAGTGTTCGCAATCGATTCGAACGACAACCGCCACTTCATATTTTCCACTCGACTTTGTCTCCCGTTTTCACTTCCTGATGAATTGCTTGAGATTTATAAATAGGAAATACATGTAGATCTTTATGTTCCATCCTGTATTCTTCCTCTTATGATTTTGTTTCCTTCATCTTTATACTTGTCATATATTGAAATAATATCTTCAGCAGGCTCAAACTAATAACTCGTTCCGAATGTATTTTGAAGCGTTTAATACTTAATAAATGCATTGAACGAACTTATTTTGTTTTCTTTCGAGTGCATTATACGAATAATTGGTCAAGCACATTTTGACTATAAGCATTCATTTCCCGTAACTGAGACTAGATACTCCGTGATCTCAGAGAAACAGAATGAAAATTCTTGCAAAAGAGAGCAAGTTTTTACTTGGAAAATTGAGATTTTTTGGTAAAATGGCTCGCAGTAGAAAACTAAAGTTATGTTAATGATGAGCAAACCGCATCATTTTTTGTCAAAAATTGCGACGTAAGAAAAGTAGAAAATTTATATCGTATATTCGGGCATAATTTATCACATAGAAGCTTTAGAATGATGGAGAAGTATTCCAGCCTTCTCGCATGCGCTCTGTCATCGAAATAAGTTCCTACTACAATAAAAGATAATAGGAAGGACTTTACCTTCAGGTGCCTTTGAGGCACACTTCTGTGCCTGGTTCTGTTTTTGTTTACAGAGCTTAAAAATAAAAGCTAAACCAGCTTTTAGCTACCCAAAATTTCGGACACAGACAGTGGTTCATGCCAAAGAGTTGATTAGCAATTAAACGAAAAGGCGGCTTATCGCCTCAAGTTTTACGGACAGGGTTGAACTGCTGTGATCATTTTTGATTGGAACTTACGTTCTTCTTCATGCCTGGTAAACCTGAGCCTTGTACGGGAAATAGTTTACAAAATTAACAAGACAAGTGTGTCGTCAATGGTTCAATCGTGCACAAACTTGGAAACAATCAATGCAAAAATCCGTCATCCGGATTTGCCTTCATTTCAGCTATGCAATGAATATTTTAACGACGGATTGTTGGCAAGCGTCCGAGCTGCCACCAACGTTTTATGAGTAGAAGCCTATCGAGGTAAGTCAAAATCCCCTTTCTTCTCAAT
Organism: Morinoia aosen; assembly: GCA_030386875.1. Classification (NCBI taxonomy): domain Eukaryota; kingdom Metazoa; phylum Arthropoda; class Malacostraca; order Amphipoda; family Talitridae; genus Morinoia; species Morinoia aosen. Next base: position 48,329,949 of record CM059564.1, on the reverse strand, counting down.
TTCATAACTTAAATTTATTGCCACTGATTTGATTTTCCGTAATCTGTTAGAGGAAAAATTTCTCTTATCTGTATGATATCTGGATTATAAACAATTTGTATTTCATGAACTTTCTGTTTCATCACAGAATTGCTTGTATTTGTGTTGTATGTTTTTCACACATTTTGATGGAAATATTCAGTGAGGAACTCTATGAATTTTAAAAATTTTGGGAGTAAAATGAGCCAGGAACAGGCGAAAACGATTGAGGGGTGGAAATCACCAAGCACGGTTTGGTTAATTTTTACATTTCAATGAAATATGCAGTTAATATTTAAACGCAAACCAATGAAGATGCTCGCTATCACAGCGTTCATAACAAATAGAAACAAAAGTTCTTTGATTCTAAGAGAGCACTTGAACAAAGGCTTGCCAGACTACACTGTGCGGAAAATTGGTACTTAAAAGTAATTATTACCTAAATTGTGCCACCAGGCTTAGCTACTCCGAGCGTGCAGTTGCATTTCATTTCGTTTCATATATTTCTAGTCAAGCCTCAGAAGACTGTATATGAATAAAAACCTCATCAGAATTCAGTGCTTTCTCCGTGCGCAGCACCAAAGAATTTTTCTGCAATTTTATCTACTGTAGAAAACTGAATCGCAACATTATAGCTTGTCCTAATATGCGTACATAGCATCGAAGTCTTGTGGAAAATGGGTGTGTTTGAGGAGACTAAACCTGTGTATCAAAGGAAACTAGCCACTCTCGGGTACCACTGAAGTTCCATGCCAATGTGTGTTGTAGGCAGTTTGGCAAGCAGCCTTCAAGGTCATCATTTTATTTAAATTTTTATTTTTAATTTCTCTTTCTTCGCTTGAAAATGCGTCGGAAAACATCATCGCGTGCCAATTCTTGATGCTGCCCAAATATATTTTCCTATTTATAAATTTCTGTTCAGTTCTGTAGGAATTCTCACCACGTTGACTACGTTCGCGCGGTTGCTACGGTTGGTTGTTAGGTGGTAAGTAGAACAGTTGAAACCTGACTCTAGTGCTCGAATACACTTTTACCTTTTCTAACAAGTATGAAAAGTATAATAACGTGACAGTTCACCTCGTACGCTAAAATCTATTATCAAAAAATAGTGAAATATTTGAAATGTAGTTCGTTCATACCGGTGCGCGAATGAGTGGTACTCATTGATCCAATACGTGGTCACGTGTTATAACTGAGGATTTAAATTTCTTGAATCACATGAAAATGAAGCACCCTTGAAGTTTTACTAATAAAGTGGCACCCCGGCTTAATTAATACGACCAGAAGAGAGGCTACCTCGTAAGTTCTTCCGTAGCTTTAAAAATACAGTTGGAAAAAAGTAGATGATGAAATATTTTATTACATTTGAGAATACATATAACACACGTTCATTGTTCATGATATAGCTATAAGCGAAAGCATAAAACATGAATAAAATTATACAACTAAAAGTCAGAAATATTTTTTTCAAATAAAATATAATTTAATAAATGTACAAGAAGTTACAGTAGTATTTATTAAAGAAAGTGGTAGTAATGGCTGATAGAAGTTTCAAGAACAGAATGAGGAGCAAAAGTACTTATATGATGTATATATCGCATTTAACTTCATCGAAAATAAACTACCCTGCAACAGAAAAAATTAACAAATTTAGAAGAAGAATTATCGGAATCACCTAAACTTAACTGATCCCACAATTTAAACATAACGAAAAGATACCCGTTTCATATCAACAGAAGAATAAGTACCACAATAATATTTGAGATGCTTAATTTTTAGTTGCTTATTGATTGATTATTTTTAAGCCTAACGAAAATAAAATTTTAATAACATGTAGCATGCCCTGAAAAATCAAAATATTTTTTCCAGAATCGTACCGTGCTTTTTTGTCAAAAATACGAAGCAGAAAAAATTTCTGTGAAAGTTTCTTAAAAGTGAGTAGACGTTTTTATTTTTTGCTACTAGACCCTTCTCCTCTCCTGCCACACGACAAAAGTTGCTCGTCGTGCCAAAAAAGTATGGTTACTTTTATTGCAGGTCTCAACCACAATGCAATAGTTTCAATTCCAAAAATTCATCGGATTCGTTACCCAGTGAACGTGTTCAAAAATAGGAACACCAAAAACTATTTTGATACACTTTTAGCCGCCAATCTTAGCTCGGATGGATCTCTGAAAGACGTGAATTTTAAAAACCAATTTTTCAACCACGTCAATAAAACTGAGCACCTGTTCACGCATGCGAATTTCTCATTTATGAATACATTATCCGACATGTTTTAGTAAAAGCGACGTGAAAAAAAACAGCCCCTTCATTCAAATATTACACTATAGTTGCGCTTTAGCATTCAAGTTTCGGCTTGGCCCTCGGTGCAAGCAGGTCTGAAAGTGGCGGAGGGCACGGGAAGGCGTTATCGCATTCGATGCAAGAGAAAGGCGCACGCGATAACGCGATCTCAAAACCCGTGCCACGGTAGAAGAAACATGGTAGGGTCAAACCAGTCTTTTTTCTTTGACCGTGTAGCAATGCTTACGTCATGGCAACGAACCAATAGCAGCGCTCAAATTGCATCTGGCTACACTGCTAGCCTCTAATCGGGTATCACAATTGGCCTAACGACATGTCGCAATGGTGACGTCATAAAGTCTGTTTGAAATGAAGCTTTCTATTGGGTAGCCGAACAAGAGGAGGTGTATTTTCCCCCATAGAAATGACTCTACGTGGTTTCTTGTATCGTGACCCGTGCCTGGCTGCATGCATGCGAGCTGTGGGCACGGTGGCACGCTGGGTGAAGCAATCCTGGTACACGTGAGGACTGCTTTGTCCTACACACTCTTGTCTTGTGTCTGCTGCATGCCCGAATGATTTCGATATCATGCGGTAAATACGAAGAACACCGTCTTTTGAACTGGCAGAAAAAAGTTCCCTTTGTAGTGAATGTCGAGATTTGTTTTGCCTGAAATTTTATTTAAAAGCAGGCGATAAAATTATGAACGATTCTAATAAATAATATTTGGCAAGGCGCTACATTAACAAATATACGTACGACAAAGGTTCATGGTGGAAATTTGAACACTGTCGGTTCGCGAAAAGAATTAAATATTCTGAAGCAATGCTGCTATTCGCTTGGTATCCCATCCGTTATGCTTATGCGTAGGTTGTCCCCTAGCTAAGACGCCATGAAAATTAACTGGGAAAACTTTAAGTCCCGGTGAGATATTTTCACAGATTTATTTGTTTTTGGACATTTGAGTTTGAGTTATCTACCAGTGTTTTGCGTCGGGATCCTGGACTTAGCTTTTCACATAAGAAATTTCATACAATAAAAAATCTCTCGTTATACGCACATTGCGGGTCTTGCTGAGGCACTATTCTGTTAAGAACGATTGACCTCTGAGCAATGATAATATTCGTGTTCATGGAAGAATGCATTTGGCTCAGTTGACCCCCAACAGATTTTGGTTAGTTCACTACAAGTCAGTAAATTGACTGGAAAAGAAACAGCAAATTACGAGCCAAAGGCACTAATTCACGGGAATCTCTTCGCACTTGATTTTTCAAGAAACTAACAGAAGTCCACTTGGGGTTCCTTCAGATTAGAACTTTCTCAGGATTCAGCACTTCCATTTTTGCCTAATTTGTGACTGCAATCGAATTTTACGTTCGTTTTCACTTGTATGTTACGTTCGTTATAGTATACTGCCCCTCTGGGAATACAGTTATTATATGAATGAGAATTAGCTCCTCAAGGGGAAAATGAGAGGTCCCACACTGAAGGTTGCGTATGTCTTTTTTTGTTGAAAGAAAAATAGGATTTTGTATTGGAACAGACTATCTTTTTTCGGTTCACGGTTGTCCTTTTTCTGCACCTGTGCCTCTCTTCCTCAATATTTTATTTTGTTTCACAAACTTCTTTCATAACTCACTATTTCTCTGTGCAAGAGGTTTTGTGCGAGAACACCCCTTATGCATGAATTCCCCGTTTCCAAATGTCCATATTAAGTGGCGCTTTCCTATTTTCTTTCTTTTTGGGACACTTTAGTTGTGGTCAGGGATACTTAAGCTAACTTATTTTATCTAATAGTAAACTGATTAGCCCGTTTTGGAGGGCAAAATATGAATCCCGGAAAAATTGTTCAAAGTTAACTGAATAATTACCATGGAAGAAAACAGTCGTTTTTCATCACCTCTGGCAACCACTTCTACCAACATATTTCTCTTTTAGTGTCACGACAACTAACACAGGGCTTTCTATGCCTTGGGTGATTTTCATTAAACAATGAAATGCTCAAGATACATTTCAATATTCTAAATTACCTCTCGAGACTCCTAATTTGATTGGCGTCCGGTGTAAAATTTAGTACATCCGAAATACGTACAACTTTCAATATTTTTTCCCTATAAATACAATCTCCTTTCCGATCCATGACAGTCAAGTGTTGATTCTGACGACTAATTATTTTCATTAATCGGTTGCTTTTGAATACTTCTACGGAGGAGACTATTCTTGAATTATCCCAGAGTTTCTTCTAACCTACGTGTGTGCTTCTGAATGTTGAGACGCAAGCAACATTTTATAGCAAGTCACGTTTATCCACACAACAGTTTCAAGCTCGCTTTTTCTAACCCTTGAGCCCGCTGATCTCAATGTAGGTCGATGGTGAACACGGAGGGGATTTTCATAATGCTGCTGACCGACCAGTAGTCACAAACTCGATTTTTGTGAATACCTAATCAAAGCTGAATGAAGGCACGATACCCCTCAGGGGGATACAACTATTGTATCTATGGGAATTAGCGCTCCCAGGAGGACAGTGTGAGGGCCCGAGCTAAAGGTTATAGGTAGGCCTTCTTTTGGTTAAAATATAATAAGTTTTTGTTTTGTTAAGGCCCACCTTTTTTCGGTTCACTGCTGTCCTGTTTTTTCAGCACCTGCTACTTTCTTCTTCAACTTTGATCTTGTTTCATGAACTTCTTTCTCATCTAACTGTTTCTATGCCCTTTCTGCATAGATTCCACGTTCCCTTAACTCCATACTAAATGGTGCCTTCTTCCTTCCTCTCTTTGGATCTCATTTGTTGAGGATAGGGAGGCTTAAACTAACTAATAATTTAATCTAATCTGAAGGCACGATCAAGTCACGATTAATTTTTCAAAATTTCTTTACTACAATTGACTTTAAATTTGAGTTGAATATGAACTTCAGTTTAACCCATCGCTGTCAACGTGTTAAGGTTTGTACCAAACCCTCCTTTAACAATATTTTCAACAAAATGATTCTTTTTTTAAATAAATAATTTATTTTTCCGTCGAAGAAGTACTGATTCTCTTGCGCAGTTGTTCCTTAAATTTTACGAACGTTTAAGAAATATTCGTGTGATGGCTTCATCCCCTACGGCAATATTGCCCTAGCCGAAGAAAATTTCTAGCTGTCTCACAAGTTTTCCTTTATGAACTGCTGGATGGCACATAACGCATGATGTCAGCGCCCAGAAGTGCGCAACAACAATGTCAAATCTATATAAATCTATACTTCGAAAATAATTTACCAAAATCAAATGTTTGTCGCTGCCGTTTCTCAGATTCATAATTTGTGCGTTCGAATATCTCTCTCAACGAGGCACTGTATCGTAATCAATAGTTGAGCACATTTAAATTCATTTCAGAATTTGAATACAGGGTAGTGATAACGGGCACGAAACTCTACCATGTCGGTCTGTGAACTCAATACAGGAGTCAACAATTAACTCATAAATCACGGTTACTGTTTCAGGTTGAAGCACAAAATTACCCTTAACCTGTACACCAGTGGCTTGGTTTCAGTTGAAATTCCTTTAATAAGTGACGCAACACCTAAGAATTCAGCACTCGGATATTCATCGTCTTGCGCAATGTGTTTGCCAGCAGCAAACCGAGACGCAAGCGGCGTCGGGCAAGGTCGTTCTGTTGCCTTCCCTCGGCCGGCCGATCCCTAAAGTGTGAGTGGGAGCAATGAAAGAAATGACTGATCCCTAAAGCGTGAGTGGGAGCAATGAAATAAATGACTGATCTCTAAAGCGCGAGTGGGAGCAATAAAAGAAATGACTGATCCCTAAAGCGCGAGTGGGAGCAATAAAAGAAATGACAGATCCCTAAAGCGCGAGTGTGAGCAATGAAAGAAATGACTGACCCCTAAAGCGTGATTGGTATCATAGGAATTTTTCACGAACTCAGTGTTCACTCGTACAAATCTGAGGTATTTTTCTTGAATTAAGCGTATTTTATCAAGGGAAGAACTCAGCTTTGATTTCCGTAAAAGAAGGCGGAGAAGAAATCGAAACTTTGTCATTTAAAATTGCAACACTAATTATCTGTAGCCGAAATGGCCCAGTAAAGGAAATAAATGATAGGGCTCCCCTCAGGGGGATACAGCTGTTGTATCTTTGGGAATTAGCACTCCCAGCAAAAAATGCGAGGTCTTGAGCTTAGTGTTAGGTAGGCGTTGTTTTTTTTGAAATAAAATATTTTTTGTTTTGTTAAGGACCATCTTTTTTCAGTTTACTCCTGTCTTGTTTTTCAGTAACTCTGATTTTCTTCTTCAATTTTTATCTTGTTTCATACCATTCCTTCTTATCATACTGTTTCTATGCGCACGGGATCCCTTGCGAGAACACCCTTTGTGCATATATTTCTCGTTTCCTTTACTCCATACTAAATGGTGCTTTCATCCTTCTTCTCTTTGAACATCTTTGTTGTGGTAAAGAGAGGCTAAAACGAATTTATAATCAACCAATTATATGACTGTGATTCTTGAAAGAAATACCGAAACCATCATTTGCATGAAGTTTTGCTCGAGGAAAGCTCCGTAAAATGTCCAAGCCAATAACAAACTATCTCGTGCACATACATACATGTTTTGAAACTCAGTTTTCTCTTGATCAAAGTAAGTGGTAACGTCATTATACTACATCGTCAATGTTTCATGGATCTCCCAATATTTTTTTCGGTATATCTGCAAGATAACAGTTTAAAAAATATTACTTGAGCACTCACGAGGTTTCTGACGAGGTTGTACTGTTCTAGGAACTAATAGAATTAGTATCAGTTGTTGATCGAGTCGGTCTTGGTTGCGCAGAAAACCGTTTCCGTTCCTCAGAGCTGGACTTCATAACTTGCAAGCTTAGCTCCACAAACTTATCATAAATTTAACAGGGCTTGTGAATACGAGCTGACTTCATTTACGTTCAGGAATAAACTAATGAATAATGCTAATTAAAATCCAGGATCGTTAAATTATGCACGCCTAACTCATTTGAGATCGCTGACACTGTTTACCATTATTTGAATAATGATCTTCTTGGTTCAGTTGCTCAGTTCGTCCTGAGTGTTGAATATCAGGACGAGTTAAAAATTTAAATCTTCTAAATAGATCTCCGATGAAACGGTAGTACGCTCGTAATTCTGTTGAAAGTTAGTAATTCTATTCAGTTACTGCAGGTGCAATTTAATTTAAACAATTGTCAAGAGATAAAATTCTATTTCTGTTTTGCTACTTTTCCTTTAATAGAAGTCCTCACACTGAAGGTTGCTGCTAACGGGGAATGCGTAAAAAAGGGAAATCTGATTTGCTTTGATCGACAAATATGCCATTGTTATTCGTTGTCAATGTTTCACAAATTTTTCTCGAGGGAAACTTTCTTGACTTATTTTTTCCCCCGAGTGTCAGTCTTCTGTTCGGCTCCCATTATGTCGCTAAAGTATTGTCATACATCATACCCACCCAACGTAAATCATTCACTTTACTGCCAGGTCACCATGTTATTCGGGTCACATTCTCACTCTTGAATGAACTCCACCGAACCGCAACGGACCCTGCCCGATTTTCTTCAGTCATGCTTATAAAGATAATGCATTCCATGAAGGTAAGCTTTATATTTAGCTTTGCTATGGAGTTTAAATGTTCCATTATTCTTATAAGAATTTAGTTTCAAGTTTCAATTCAATTTAGAGTTTTGCTCCTCATGAAATCCGTCTCAAATCATTGGGGCGTTCGACCTGTGCGGTCTCGATCCCTAAGTAGATGGCGTGTCAAAGAAACGCTTGTATATGATCAGCTTAGAAAGGGAGAGTTGCTCAACCGCTCAAAGGAGACACAAAGAATGAAAACAGGAAGTGGTGACCTCATGAATAGGCACGATTTATTACTCAACTCTCCTTCTAAAATGCCATGCTGGCTTACAATATTTTAAACTGATCTTGAAACATTGAAGAAAAAACTTGAAATGCGACGAAGTTGAGGTAGTTCCCGAGGGGGGCAGTTTTTTGCTAATTGTTTGCAAAAAAAAACTTAGTTAGAATACAGATAAATAGTTAGTGATGCCATTATCAGAAATATATTATATATGATCAGTGTTAATAAATGTGATCGTTTCGGCTTCAGCATGAATCATAAACAGCCTTTAACATAAAAAATAAAGCACGTTGGATAATTTGTTTTGAACCAAAACGGTGAAAAAGGACATAAGCACGTGGAAAATCGAGTCATCATTTCAACATCTCTGGAGTATTCCTTTAACTCTACTTGACAGAGTACGTTAAAAAAATCACCACCAATTTCAACTGAGTAATGTAAAAGTACTCTTGGTCTACTGAGATCATTTTTATTTGAGCAAAAACTCTAAATTGGAAATTCAATTCGCTGACAAATTCGATGTATTGCTTTGCTTCATCCTCAGTAGTAAGAGAGGTTTAGTTATAACTTTCGTAGTTATGGAACTCCGGTTAGCATGCTCAATAAATTACGTATTTGACTGTTAAACTCTACTAAATGCTTATGCTCTCTATTGATGGCATATGTACAGCACGGCCTGTCAAGGAATCAACTGGCCGAAGCCTATAGTGGCCCTGAAGACGCTACTACACGGCCTTCTCAGGGAAATACAACTTCTGTATCTACAGGAACTAATACTCCCAGTGCGAACATAGAAAATCCCGAGCTAAAAGTAAGGCAGGCCTTCCTTTTGTTGAAATAGAACATTTTTTTGTGGCGGCCCATGTTTTTTTCTGTTTACTGCTGTCCTATTTTCCGGTATCTACTACTTTCTTCTTCAACTTTCCTCTTGTTTCATATACTTCTCCTCAACTAACTGTTTCTATGCACCGTGTGCATAGATTTTGCATTCCTTAAGTCCTCACTAAATTTTATTTCCCTTCTTTCTCTCTTAAGAATGTTTTCGTTCAGTGAGGGAGGCTTAAACTAACATCTGATATAGTCGAATCAAATCCAAGCACACGGCTTCATGAACAAGTAAAATTATTTGAATTTGACTACAGTGGATTTACAGCGTGAACTTTCCTATTCCAACAATTCTGTCTTCAAAGTTCTGTTCCTCTTTGAAATTAATTTACTACAATATTACGTATCGTAAAGTGCTTGCTGTCACTTATCACTATTCAATTGCGTCTCTGAGAGAATACCAATATTAGTATAATTAATGCTCTCAGAGGGAAGATGTGACGTACCGACCTGAAGGCTAGATAGGTTTTTTATTCATAAAAGTCAAAAGCGTTTTTTTTTCGGTTCGGATTTTTTTGGTTCATTGCAGTCCTGTATTTCTGCACCTATTGCTTTCTTATGTAATTTTTATCTCGTTTTAAGATGAGCTCTGACCACCTCACAAATCATGTGCTGTGTGCTATACGGCGCTCGCACAATGGTTAAATAGCTCAAAATTTTTTTTGCTGTTCCAATGGTGTGGCAAAGGCCAACCAATTGTGTTTCCGGTCACTGCTTGTGTATTACAAATATTAAGAGAAACCAGAATGAGGACGTAAAAAATATTTATTCATATTTAGTCTGAGTAAAAGAGGACCCAGCTGATTATTCTTACAAGATTGAATGATTTGGAGAGGGATTCGTAATTTACAGAAGAGAATGCAGAACTGTTAGGTTCCAGAGTTAGCGCGTAATTTCCTCAAATAGTAGAGACAAAGGTCGAATTTCTTGGCTAGTGTACTGTACTCTACCGGTATACACTGAAGTACCTCTGCTACTTCCAAACCCATTTGAAACTTAAAATTTTAAAGTGTATTGTTGACCAATTAAGTTTTTTTGGAATTATACAATGAGTCACCAGAAACATCCATAAAACATTGCATGGTGATGATAAATATCCTGCACGTAATTTTTTCGAGTTTCGAAGGCTTGCTCGAATGAAACTTGTAGGAAAAGTCTCATAGAGAGTTTATAAAACGTCGCTAAATTTTAGAAGCACATTCATACAACAATGAATCTAAATTGGAAATTGCAACAGATAAAGAATCTCAGCTTAGGAGTGCCATCAAATAAAAGTAAAAATTCTGCACTTTCTCATTGCCAATGTTTACGACAAAGTATTTGTATTAAATTATTAGAGTTTTCAACTCTGTGTCTTCGAGACTCTCGACTAGAGATCTTGACGTGAGTGACCGGTAGGTATGACCGCCATCCTGTACAGATAGCAAAGTGCGCAGTCCATGACCAGACCTCCAATCAAATTATCTTATGTCTACAACTTAGAAGTTCGATTTTGGTACTATTTAGGGAAGCAACAGATACGAGTTTAATGAGTAGGGTCCAGTGTTGAATCCCTTAAAGTTAAATTTTGCTTTAAGCTGTTTTAAAAATTACCCAAGCCCGGTGAATAACTTTCATCCTAAAAATTTAAAATTTTGGTCACGCTTTCCGCGGGATAAAAATTGTACAATTTACTCCTAGTGTAGGAAAACATCTCTAATTTGATTTTATAAGAGATTTCGATGCTCTTTATAATTTTGACGGATTGCTGGTGGGAATTTGTATGAAGCATAAGGAAGCTGTCGTTCACGTTGCCTAAGAAAGAGTGACACTCGATAAAAAGTTCAGGAAAGTTTCCATCTAAGACTGAACTACAGCAAATGAATTATAAGGGCGTCGTAAAAAAGGTCACCTTCTGGTAGAATCGACATTTTCAGTTCAACCAAACTAACTAAAAAATGCAATCCAAAGTTCATCTCGCGTAACTGAAACCAACGGATTTATAATGTGAGAAGTTGTTTCTAGCCATTTGGAAAAAAATTGTTTTGAAACTCAGTACTATGATCTTGATGCTCGCAGAAACTATCAGCCTCAAGTATTTCAACTTTCCTTTGACTTAAACAAAAAACTGTTCTTCTCACGCTCATTTTACTGATCATTGGACTGGAAACAGTTTCAAATCCTCAAAATTTACAATAAAGTAACCAGAAATAACTTTAACCATGCTTGCAGCTCCGAAATATGGCGGCCAGACGAGGTTGCAGAGTTCACTCCTGGTCTATCGCGTCGGAAATGCGTTTTATCGCTGTAACGGTCGTTAGCAGAAGTCCACTAGCGATAAGAATGGTTCTAGTAAAACCATCTGTAAAAAAAATATTCCACTCGGTGAAATGAATTCAATTCTTAAATATATCAGTGTAATTCATTTAACTCACGTGGGCGCTCTACAGGTCTCAAATAGCTATAGTACATGGATCCGTAGAATTTATCCTCATTGCGTTATCGTGTCGGTAATTATTTATCTTGAGCGACTGATTCTATAAATTGCAACGACTTGCTGCGACAACGGTAATCTTAAGTTAGTTCGATTAAAGAAAAGAATTAAACAATTTACGTACAAACCTCAATAAAACTACTCATGACTGCAAAAAAATGTGGAGTTCCTCACTCTCGATTGCGTGAATGAATACAACTCAAAACAAAATTTAACCCATTCGTCTTGAGAATATTTATTGAATCGTTCGAGTCACAACTCAAAGCCGAGTAGTCTCAGCCGGTTACAAATAGTCGCGCCCTATTTTGGGGTGTTTACCAAATCTTTGCCCAGCTCTCGTAATAGAATTCTTAAAAAAGCAATTCTTTTCTCATAAATTTTATTCAAATTCAATTAACGAGCCTAAAAATTTAAGGCAAATAGAAAAGATGCTCTAAATGACTTATCTTTTTAATGCAACCACACATCATGAAAACGCAAAAAAACAGGGTTTGACGATAAATTTATGTTTTTTAGGAAGTGAAATTTATCAACCATACATTATTTCTCTTCTTGAAAAATTCTGCTCTTGCTCGGGGAGAGATAAACATAAAATTCGTCGTACAGGATCCATAATCATTTACCACTATTTTAGCGACTAGGTCCTTAGTTGTGCAAGCAGCAATCGATCGTTGTTTTTTCATAAATGAATGCCGTTGGTCGAAAGTAATAAAAATTAAAAAAAATTTTGACACTGGAAGTACATCCGTTTCAGTACACAACCGTATCATTTACAGCAACTTAGCTGACCCCTCAAGAGGGACACAACTATTGTATGTATGGGAATTCGCGCTCCAAGAGGAAAAATATGAGGCCCTGAGCTGAGAGTTAAATAAAATCTTGATATAAAATATTTTTGGTTTTGTCAAGGACCATCTTTTTTCGGTTCATTGCTGTCCGGTTTTTAAGCACCTCTGAATTTCTCCTTCAACTTTTATCTTGTTTCATAATAACCTTCCATCTTATCTACTGTTTCTATGCGCGCGGAATTCCTTGCAGGAACACCCTTTGTGCATAGATTCCACGTTTCCTGAATTCCATTCTAAATGGTGCCTTCATCCTTCGTCTGTTTCAACATCTTTGTCGGAGTAAAAGGAGGCCAAAACTAATTTATGATCAATCAATCAAGTAACTTGCTTGAAAATGAGTATGAATACGGAACAAATTTTTGCTTTTCTGAGACAATTCATTTGCCTTGAGCGACGCCTCATTTACATAAAAGTTAATAAACGCTAATCGAGCAACCGAATAGTAATTGTTGCCTGTTCGCTGAATATAAACTATTGGCGTAAAATTAAGCTACTGGAATGATCATCGTAACACATTCTTGTTGTGTGTCGTGCTTAGTTTTTCCAGCTGCAAAACGACACATCGATGCGAAAGTGTTTCAACAATCTTCTTAAATGAATGGTACTTAATTTATTCAGTTAATGTTTCCTATTTATAAAACAACTTTTGACTTTAAATTTGAGTGGGAAATTGAAATTCAGGTTAACCCATCAGAATCATTGTATTAAGGCATTCTAGCGCTTTCAACCACACACTCAATATTTATGTTCTCAAGACAAGTTGAGCATTTTCGTAACATGCACCTTGAACGAGACAAAGTTATTTGTTGAACGGCCAAGAATCAAAGGCTTGTGTTGGAAAACGAAAATTTACAGACGATAAGAAATAATTCTGTACTCCTAGCAAAGTATCAATGCTCAGGTACTTCAATTATCAATTAAAGTATAAATATTACAAGAAATCTAATTCCATGAACACATTCCACGATTCCAAGAATCGAGGAATGACATATTGGATGCATGCCTCCACATCATAGAGTTCGAACGTGTATACAAAACATGCTTATCCAAGCGAGAATAATTTGAAGGCCGCATATTCTGAAGGAAGTTTCGTGCTGCGCACTTCTTCGTTAGGTGAAGATAACGAACTTATAGACTCAGCGTACGCTATTGCAGCACCGCAAATTTTCAACGAAATGCACTTGATAGTTGAACTGACATAACTCTAACATACACGGGACAATGCTTAGCTCTATCATTTCAAACACTCTATTTCACGCACGAAGAACTTTTATTTATTCTACAATGAAGCAAAATTCAACTCTGACATCTACATAGGTCATTAATTTAATATAACTGATAATCTGCTGCAGGTATTCCAATGGTGGCTGACGATTCAGCTTTCTGACACCAAGTTTTGCCTAGATTCCCCCTACCTTTCCTCCAGTCTGTATGGTGCTTAACACCAACAGTCCAAGCCCTATAAATAGAGGGGATCTAGTCTCAACTTAGTGTCGGAAGCTTAATCGTCAGCCACCAACCGACCAATAAAATACTCGCATCAGAGTGCCAGTTATATTGAATTAATTACCTCAGTAGATGTGCCATAGTTGAATTTTGCTGCATTGTAAAGAACCAATTGCTTCTGTAAAAAACCAAAAGTTCGAATCAATATGAATAGATTTTTTTCAGTTCGTTCAACATTTTAAGAACCATCTATTCTCTATCAGACCGTGGAAAATGTCGTATGGAATTAGGGAAAAGCTGAACTTCTGCCACATTTTAAAGAATATATCACGATACGAGCGGCGAGCATCACAAATGCGGGAAGGTGACGCAAGAGACACCTCGAGTGCCCTGCATTCGCTCACTCGGACCCGCCTTCTCCTTTAGCGTGCGCTAGATGCGCTCTGCGGCTCAAGGTGCTGCACAAAACACTCTTATCTCTGATTTCGCTCGTCACTGCTGCAGTAACTAGGCAGGTCAATTTTTGCATGGACCTCTATGCATTGAAAATAAAACAATTTCATTAAAATATTACTTTTAAAGTTCAGTGAAGCCACGCAAGGTAATAAGGAAACTGTTGCGCTAAGTTACAAAATTGAGGAACTTAGTGATTGTGTATGTACTTTAGAAAACAACAGAATACAGATTAGCACAAAATATTCTATATTTTAGGAAGTCATGCTCAGGTTGCAATAACTATGGCACTTATCAGTTTTAAAGCATCTCAAATAAATTGTGAAGCAAGTTCAAGCAGCCTCCTCAAAGGGATACAACTACTATATATATGTCAACTAGCGCTTTCAGAAGGAATAACTAAGCTCTCGCGCTGAAAGTTATGTAGGCTAAGTACAAGTAGAATAGGTTTTTGTTTTCTTACGGAACATTTTTTTTCGGTTCACTGCTGTCCTATTTTTCAGCACCTACTACTTTCTCCCTCAATTTTTATTTTTGTTTCACGTACTTCTTCAACTCTCTGTTTTTATGTACCTTGTGTATAGATTCTGCATTCCCTGAAGTTCATACTGAATGGTGTCTTCCTTATTCCTCTCTTAGGAACGCCTTTTTTGCGGTAAGGGAGACTTAAACTAACATCTAATCTAATTATACAGCAACTGCTTCGGTATATAAAGTGTTTTAAACGTATTGAGTACTCGAGTCATTTGTCGTTAGTACAAAAGTGTTGTAAGCTCCTAAATGCGACAGCTGCAAGTATTGCAGAAATGTGTCACTCCGGCTGCGAGCATCCGTTCCCATTGGTTAGTGTTCGTCAGTGCATATTATTGAGATCATTTCCGCTCTCATGCTCATTTCTATGCGGCCTTCGAAGAGTAAACAAATATCCTGGTCGATAACCACATCCTTCATGAATCGCTTCTTTAGTCACGAACCTAATGTATTAGTAGAACTACAGAGGATATCTACGATATTCAAAGAGGCTCGGATACGCTCATGAATAAATAATAAATGATAATGATGTAATTGTTATTGAAAAATGTTTACGGTGAACCTGAGTCCAGCGTACTTGGCATAATGTGATACGCATGGGAGACCGTCTTAAGCGATGCATGTGCGAAGAATAAAGAATAAAGAATAAATAATAATTTCATGTGAAGTTCCTACTCAGAGAGATGCAACTATTATATCCATGAGAATTAATGATTCAAAGGGGAACTTGAAAGATCTCGAGCTAAATGTTTGGGAGGTCTTCATGTGGTTGAAATAGAACAGGCTTTTTGTTTTGTTACAGGCCATCTTTTTTTCGGTTCACTGCTGTCCTGATTTTCAGCACGGGCTACTTTTTTCAACTTTTATCTTGACGCATAAATTCTTTCTCAACTTACGATTTCGATGCACCTCGAGCATGGATTCCTAGTTCCCTTAAAGTACATATTTAATGGTGTCTTCTTACTTTCTCTTTTTGAAATACCTCTTTCGTGGTTAGGGAGACTTAACCCAATCAAATATACGTAATAGAAATGTTCTCTTTCTTTATTCAACGAACAAAACTGAAACCCAGTTCACAAATGTGCTACGAGCACAAAAACTTACATCATGGCACTTGTATTTCAAATATTCTCTCATTTTTTATTTCCATGGAATGATTTTCGCACCGGAATAATAAAACAATAATAGCCTCTCACATTAGGCAACAGCTTTTAATTACTGAGATTTCCAATCTCCTTTTGAGGAGAGAGTTTCTGAGAAGGCGCGTTTTGAAACACGTGAGTCATTCAGCCCTGCTGGTGTCGAGTTGGGAGGAAGCCTGCGCTCGGTCAGGGGGTTCCTCTGGTGATGTCATGGTCCAGCCGCAGTGATATCATCTGCAGGCAAAAAATATCTTCATTAAAATTTCAGCTTCGGGATAAGCGTGACCGTCCGGAGTGCGGCGGGTCGAACTGAAAGTTCAAGTTTTTATGTACGTAATCAAGAAATACACAGTATGCAAATCATTGACTGAGTGTTATTGTTCTGGAATAAACGGTTGAAGAAAATTAGAGATAAAATGTATCCAGTAGATACCTATCTCGTTTTTAAACTGTGTTTAATGTCCTGACATTCTTAAAAATGTCATGTTCGAATATGTACTGGAGCTAATAGCTGTAATTTCGTCAATGGACAAAATTCACACAAACGCTACCACAAAATGTGTGATAAAGAAGCTAATAATGTAATACAGATCCAATAGAGGTGTAATAATGAAGTAGTACAGCAGCTAGTAATTACAGAAGCTAATAGTTATAATTTCATCATTAGACATGAGTCACGCCAACCCTAACATCCAATGTGTAATAGACATACCTTCGTTAGGTTCTCATCTCAAAAAAACGTTTTTGTCATAATTAAGATGAATTTCAAATCAACTTGGAGTTAGTTACTTTCCCTAGAATACTTAGCATGATCGTTCATGCGCATCAATGCCTCAATCATGCCAGCTAATTTTATTCATTTTTTTTGACGTTACATTCGCTAACGAATAATTCCCACATCAAAATCACACTAGCTGTGCATACCACTTAAGGTACAAGATTCCTGGTCTCCTCGTAGTGTACAGTTTGCGGACCACCACTACAGAGCGACCTGTCAGCTGGCACAGACTTTTGCAGTCCAGGTCACGTGACTGCAGGGCTAGCTCTTACTGGACGAGTTACCAATTGCAAATCCTATAGTTCCCAAGTTGCCCTGAAGCTAAAATGGGTGCAGAATGCATGAACTCTCATCCACTTGTGTAGATTTTGTATTTGAAGACTTTGTGCTAATGTGTTCTATTTTAGAATATTCAAAGATAATGCCAATGTTTTTAACTCATCAGCTTATAGCAGAACGTACTTTTGAACCTGATGTAAACGTTTTTAATTTCAGTTATGTTAAAAACACCTAAATGATGCCCGTTCTAGTAGACACCCAACAGTATTGCCCACACTGTAGTTTGCGTTGCATCCTTCCACACTCTTACTAAGGAAAAATAAATAAAAAAAAGTGAGAAATAAATCAAACTAACTTCCTACTTTCGTTCATGAAACTCGTTATAGGTACAGTGAGAGCTATCATTCGAAACAAAGGAAAAGGTTATTTTCTATCGAAAAATTTAGTCGAATCGAGCTGTCGTGCAACTAAGAAATCGCGCTAGCATTTTTTCTTAAAAACAGAAGGATAATTTAACACACGCAAGTCTCACGCAGAATGTCTGGACACCCCTCGTACCTGCGCCATAGAGCATCGAGGCTTGCGTAAAAGTTTGATGATTTTCGTAAATTTTTCATTATACCGTAGCTAACGAAACCCTCCTCTCTTTCTGCATCAGAGTTCAAGTGGGAAGCGCAGTTCACACTGGCCTATCCTCACTCATTTCCCTAATCATAATCCCTTCAACCCTAAGTGTTTATTTTTCTGAGCAATGAGGGTTTTGGAACATAATTTACAACGTATGTAGGTATACACGATAAGAATTTACTCCCTAAGTTCAGTTCCTTTCTTCTGCAGTTAACAGAATGCGATTACTGGTGCCAAGGTGCAGATTGTTGGACACCCACTTTTTTTGATAGTTTTGTTATGGGAAATTTGCACAACTTTAAACTAACATTGTAATGCCGAGCATACCGTGGAATTGTGTTATAAATTATATTGATTTTTCTATAGTCCATGAATTCTCGATTTAAATACGCATGTGCAGACTATAATCGAAAGTTTCTCTCTTCGTGTTATGAAAAAGGCTTCACATTATTTAATGTGTTTACTTCTCCTGAATCAATGGTTCAATTGGCTAAATAACTCTGATAACCGATCGCACAGCAATCTTTCCCGATGCTCCTTGCATCCCTCATGCTGCAGTTTTAGCTCGCTCTGCAAGTGACAGAGTTCAGGCACGAAAGTGGTCCCCATAACCAGCTAGCTACGGCAGATCCGGTTCCTTGAGGAGAGGTTGTAGGTCCATCACATGAGGACGTCTACCGCCTGTGGAGGTCCTGGCTTTATGCTCACACAACCACACCACTCCTACACACCCTCGACACACCTTTACTACTACACCACTGTAATATAAGACCTGAGAAAGAAATATTGGTGCCAAGCAATGAATATTAATCATACTAGTGAGAGACGTTGAACGCATAGAGTACTAGTATTTGATATACAAATGTGTAGTGTAAGATGATGCAACATACGTAAGACTGCACTTTCGTAGACCTTTGTCAAATGTTCAACATATATTTGGCGAGCATCGTGCCAGTATGACGTAGTCGCTTTCGACCAACAGAGGATATAATATACGTGTAAAACAAGTGTCAGACATTTAACATTAAATTGAAATTAAAAATACAAATATTTAGAGATGCACTACGCTAGTTATCATAGCGAGGACACACGTCCAAGACAGATTCTTTTTTCCCCACAAAAAAAAGTTCTCCCATCCGTTCAGTATGATAGTAAAATAAATAAATTTTCTCAAACATATCTCTTAATTCTGTTGAGTTTGATTTCTATTACGATTTAGATCTAAAACACAAGTGTATCCACTTATTATAATTCAAGAACAAATTTATTTATTTTTCAAAACTGATTTAAAATTAATTAAGTTGTCAATAATTAAGCCCAAAATCAACCATAGCGTTCTTAATTTTTTTCTTCTAAAATATAACTATAGGATTTTGGATGTAGATGAAATTAATACACAAATAAAACGGCGAATAAAAATATTCAAAATAACCTTTTAAAACAAAATACCCTCACTTTACACTGCAACGTGTTCCTCTGTACTAACTCGAAATTTATGCATTAATTAAATCATTTTTGTTTTATAAATAAATGTGTTAAGGATTTTACTTCTGCTTCCCAGAATAGTAAATGGGCACTTGGAAAAACAATCAGTATCGAAAAATGCATGTGCTGAAATCAGAAAAGTATTTTTATAGCTCAAATTTAGATAAAATGCTCGAATTTAAATTTTTGACTTACAGAATTCA
Source organism: Morinoia aosen (assembly GCA_030386875.1). Classification (NCBI taxonomy): domain Eukaryota; kingdom Metazoa; phylum Arthropoda; class Malacostraca; order Amphipoda; family Talitridae; genus Morinoia; species Morinoia aosen. The sequence continues at coordinate 48,310,611 of CM059564.1, read as the reverse complement.
GTTCCTTGGCGTTGAATCTGACTCGTTTTACATATTAATAAGCTAGGTATGATAATTGAAATTTTTATTGAAACTATAATAATAGAATTTGCGTCATTCCATTTGATTTATATGACAGAGCTATTTTCGCGTAAGATAATGTCTTACTGAATCTGGATAAACTTCAAAATAACATAGAAATTTTTTAAAGAAATTCAGAAACAATTTCGATAAAATTTGGTAATACTTTCCTGATTTTTTTCTCTGTCGCCTAGAACTATTTTACTAACTACCTTCTGAGGCAAGCCAAAAGGCAATTATGTGTCTATTGAGCTAAAAAAGCCTTAAATTTAAGAATTGCAGGCATTTTTGTAATCACCCCATATTTATACATACACTTTAGATGTGCCCTAATAAAATGTGTAAAATTAAAATTATAATATCGACCACCAAGAAGGGATATCAATTTCTGATGTTAAGCTATTAAGAGAGCTAACATCAAGTACCTATCATCTCATGAGTAAGTCTAAACAGTTCGGAATTACTGAGGATCGTCCCCGAAGTGGGGTCCAGAAAGAAATCTTTTCAGCGAGAGTGGGTCAAAATAATATTAAAATAACTTCCAGGCTCTGAAGCAGAGTTCTTGTGATGACCTGACGGTGTAATTCGGGCTGACGATGGGCATATTTGAAAGTGTCTTCAATCGCTTCACAAAAATATGATTAAACATTTTCATACTTTTTGTCTTATTTTATATTATTTTTAGTCAATTTTCAAGTATTTTGTTGAATAGAAGGATTTCTTGCACACCGTGTTCAGTCTTGTTAGAGGAGACGTTTTGCGTAACCAATGTTCTTTCAACAGTTGCTTAAAAATTTATTTGTTAACTCAGACGAGCAAATAATTGTTCAACATTAACAAAAAATGTAAAATAAATCTTATTGAGCGGCAGTCCAAAACAAACGATACTAAGTGCGTAGCAAGACCACTGCATTACATCATAGGTTTATATATCAGATGTCATCTTACATTCAGTGATAAGTTGAGGCATGAATGCGGTACCATGTGCACCAGCCAGATTTAGCGAACGTAGATAACGCACTCGGGGAATGAGAACGTAATTATTATTTTAAAGATCAAAATAAGAGTTCAACGCTTATTCCTTGAAAGCTTTAGCTGTAAAGTGCTCCAAATTACTTTATTTACAACCCACAAATATTCATTCACTCAATTTCGTTAGAAGTCTTAAGCCGTAGGGAGCTCCAAATTACCTGGTTCAGAACCCACAAATATTCATTCACTCATTTTCGATTCCAGGATCGCAAGGAGCGGCGGAGAGTTACGCACGGCATCTCAGGGTGCGTCATGAGCGTGCCAAAATTGATGCGTCATCGTTTACGCGTCATCTTCAAGTCGAGCTGCGACCACGGAAACGCACGAGTGTGTCGCAACGGCAGCGAGTACTAATACAGGTTGTACGTACGGCTTAGGGACACTTCGTTAGGACATGTGACCGTGGCTAGGTGGTCTCTGCTTGAAGTTCTTTGATTCGCAGAAATTTGTTCATAGTACTTAAAAGCATGGGGAGCCACCGCTAAATTTTAAAATAACTCAATAAATACCATAAGTTCAAAGTTTTTGATTAAACGACATGGAATGCAAGTTAAATCGAATCTGATATTCTACTCGTGAAGCACGTATTAATGTTCATCAAACGTTCAAAAACTCGTTTGTCTTAACAAAGCTCTGAACTTTTTCAAAGTTTATCGATGGTCAATTTCAGTGCGGGTAATGATCGTGGTTATGAGTGCTTCCGTTTTAAGCGCTTAAAATAGATAATTCAATCAAATTAAATTTCATATTTGTACAGGCTTGTAAACTTCAACGAATTCTTGTAGAATTATTCATCGTGATTTTAGCTCCTTCGACGATTTTTGCATCTCACTGCGTTCACTAGACGATTCAAAGGCGAAAAAATAATAATTTGAAAACCACCGAGATTGTTGTGCAAAATTCATCCCACAGTATTAATATTATTGAAGTGCCTTAATCTGCGCACATTAGGTGTAATTTATTTCACACAACTGTAAGGATGAATGACAAATGAAAGTGCCAATGAATAGTAATTGAGTTATCAGTACAAGTTTCTGGCCGGAAATCTTCTACGCAAAAAACGAACATGGACAATTCAAATCAAAGTTTCCGGCCACACGAGCAACGATATATCGTCTCCTGAGCTATCAACGCACAGCTTCCTGTGTTATCTCTCTAACGGTTTTTGGCGCAGATTTCCTCAGGAAAGATTTCTTAGCAGCTAAAAAACCAAGGATGCAAATTCAGTTGTAAGCCGGTTGAATTTTTGGCAAATTTCATCAGAGTTGGTTGTTTGAGAAGTCGACTCCGACTTGCAACTTCAGAGCACCTTTGGCTTTCAGTCAAGCAACATTGGAGCAGCTGATTTAAGACTTTGGCAGTTATTTAATTAAGCAAGGTTGTTTTTATGTGTGGAGTGTTGGTTAAAATTTTCTGAAATTTTTACAGCATTATTAAATAGTTATATATTTTCACAACAGTTTCTTTATAATTAGTTTCCAGAAGTTCATGCTATAAAATCCAAATAATATTACATGGAATTTGCAAATATGCAACACAATAACTTATGTTAAAGACCAAGTTCAACTCAATTTTATTGGTACGATTCACAACATTTTCATCAGCTGCGGTAACATCAGTGTCAAGATGAAGGCAAAATTGCAGTTGTTGACCTAAATTGAAGAATTGCAAGTGAATCATCAGGCGTGTCATCCATCAATGATACTTTAATTATTCTATTTTTAATATTCAATTAAGCTCTTAAACTTTTCAAGTGGAATAGAAAAATAAATAAAAATTTTTAACCAGAATATGTTTAAGACAGAGTCACGTCATCTGAGAAAGCATCAATCGAAGGTGAATTGTACGAGTATCCCTGAAATATCATGTACATCAAATTTTTCATTTGTTCCGCAGATTTCTGAGGACGAAATGATGAAGTTGAAATTTTTTCTGGTGGCGCTGGTGCTGATTGCGAGCAGCGCAGGCGCAGCTGAGAGGTGAGTCTCTTAGATTTAAATAAAACCGATAACGGATGTCAATTTCTTTGATATAAATGATCGTACATTTCCAAAAATCAACGAATGTAAGCCTCCGCAAAAAAAATTTTATGTATTCCTTGAAATTTAACCGGAAGTTGTGGAACTGTGGGCGTATAGCACAAGTGAAAGTATAAATGAAGTAAAAGAATGTAGACAATTAAATATAGAATATTTTCCCCTTTGCCTTGTAATAAAAATTATGGCCTTTATTAGGGTTCGTTTAAATTTGATTAGCGCTAAAACTTATTCAAATATTTTGTCTCCAATAGGAATAGAACGGAATTTAATTGTGATGTTCAAAATGGAAATCATTTTTATTCGTAATGGCGTCTGTAAGTCATAAAGTAGAACCCTGATGTATAAAGCTCGAATGCTTTCAATTGCAAACAATTTTTTTAAGGCTTTGAAAGATATTTGATTTCTTGAGAAGGCGTCGTGGGAAGGGCTTAATTCAGGTGTTACAAGTAAGATTTTAAAGACGATTGTAGTAATTTTTATTGAAGATACTCTGATATATGTATTGAAATCCCTAAAAAATAAGGATCTCAGCATTACAAGTATCATAAAGTCAGTCGGCCGTAACATTCTTTTTTAGCAGAAAAGCATGAAAGAGTTTCGGTGTGAGTCCAAGAGTTTTTACTTAGTTTTGGTGCAACACTCAACACTCTGGCCTTTCCCATCGTGAGGTTTAGTTCAAAATTTTACTTTCAATACCACATGAGCTTAAATGATATTGAAGGAGGTAAGGAAATCACAATCACTACGTTTTCATTTTTCTTCCTAATATTTGACCAATTTCATCATTGCATCCAATAGTAGTATTATCGATGAATTGCTGTACCTTAAACCGTATTCTGGAAGTTATTTAACGGATTGTCAAATAGTTAATTTTGTAAGTTTATTCTAACTTTGCTTTTCCTTGAATGATAATTCAACTTCCTCCCACCTATAACGTGTAACTTATTAGGCGAAACTAAAGTGCAGATACTGATTTTTGGCTACTCATTAAAAAATGTAACACGCGTCAAAATAATACAAGAAATGCATCGCTGCAGATGCTTGAAAAAACTATTCAATCGAGACCTCGAATTTTAAAGCATCTTGAATCAATATCACTGTAGAAATTAACGCCATTGTTGCTTGAGGACGGGACAAATTGTAAGAGAAAATTTTTGTCGGAAACACTATCTTAAACTATTTTCAGTTTTGTAGGTTCGTGATAAAACTAAGTATTGACCCAAAATGACGATAATACAGGGTGGACAAGTCAAATGCCCGAGTTTAGAGAAGCGAGCACAACGGCTGTGGTGGTGATGGTAAAGGTAAGATGTGTGTGGTCACCACCATCTTCCTGATGCCACCTTCAACAAAAAGTTAGCACACAAACGACATTGCATACTAATTCGAATAAAACAAATAATTCTGTAGGTATTGGTTTACTTTTCCTCATGGCCTTTCAAAACGCAGGCATTTTATTTACCCCACCATGTACAAATTACAATTGCTTGTGTGCAGCCACCGGCGGCTGAGGCGCCAGTACAGCGGCAGCAGCAACGTCGGCTACAGCAGTTCAGGGCGAGCGTCGCCGCTTCGTTCGGGACGGCTCGAGCGGCAGCAAATCAAGCGTGAGTTTACGTTGCTTTGAATTCTGGAGACATGTGTAATCTCTATTGAAGCTTGTTAGCGTTAAGCTAATCTGTATTAAAGCTCATCTATGTTCCGATAATTTTTAATGAAGCGTATAGCATTTGCTTAATCTCCAAGTATACTCTCCAGCTTTGAAGCAGTTGAAATTGTTTTGTATTTCTGAAAAGTTAGGGGAGAGGAATACCAAATAGTATTATTATTTTACAGTAATTTATGAAAATGGCTTGATTGAAAAGAACATACATGAACAAAGAAATTGATAAATAAAATTTCACATTTTCAAAATATTTTTTCGAGATAGTTGAAAATTCAGCTGTTAACTTATTTTTAGGATTATCAAATTCTGATTAGAAGCAAATTCCAAACAGAACAGCGTTTTGTGTGTAATTTAATTATTCTTAAAGAAGATTGGGAGTAAAGAATGAGTCTACAGAACTTTTAAGTACATTCTGGAAAGATTGGTAAAATTTTCTCCTTTCTTCGGTCAGGTTGTGTGGACATCCATGAGATCGCGAACGGCCAAGTCGTGTGTGCTTCCAGGTAAGATAATTTCACATCAATGTCAACTGTTAGTAGGATACGAATAACTGTTGCTGTAACCTCGGGTGTTTGTCGTATTGGCTGAAATTTTGCCTACATCGCGTTCCCTTCCAAAAATATAACCCATAGCGAGACCTAAAATTCTACGAAAAAAATTCAAATTGTTAAGATTTCTAAAAACGCTTCCAAGAAACAGGTTAACATATCAATGGAGAAATAGAAAACTTGTTTCTTTGGGAAAGGTTATTCAACAAGGACGAAAGAAGATAGAAAATAGTTAGGTACTCATTTCAGTGTCATGTTTGATGTTTGAATCAGAGATCACTTTTTGCTAATTTGGACATATAGTTGATAAATGAACTCGAGAACCAACTGAGGTGGTAAAAACTTCGATCTCAATTTTGATCAGTCGCACATGTGCAAATGCAAGGTTTTGAATTGGACCTGATTAGAACTGGCCAGCATATTATTGATCAAACCTACTCATACACATTGAAGCTGGGTTGATGAACTTATTATGGCTCATAGTAAATTATCAAAGACGATTATTAATACTTGATTACTTAATGATGATAGTAAAATGGCTCTATGAGCTCATTCTGGATATTTTTGCGACCACTGTTTGAAAAATTGCTCATTAAAGCAGTGTGTAAAATCTTTCATCATCGCTGGTTGTAAAATTGGTTATGAAAACTATTATTCCTTGGTCACATTTCATTGCATTTTCGCGGATAAATAAAATACTGCACGAATTAAAAGCATGTGAGTACAGCTTCAAATAAGTGGGCATTTGTTGACCAAGTATTTTTTGTGTCTTAGATATAAATATAAATTACCAGTGGGCACCCTTTAACTTTTTTTTTACAAAAAACAATCTAAAAAATATACAAACATTCTTCGTTATTTCTGTTCCGGCGGTTTAATTTCGAATATTAAACACTTAAAACGTCAAATGGAGTCCATATGTTAAAAAAAATAAAAAAACTCATTTATTTACAAAATTTCCTTGGAAAATATCGGGAGATGGATTTTTTACAAAAAAGTACTTACGGAAATATTAAAAAATTCCTTGAAATTTTTCTTCAAACGATTTAATTTTGAATATTAAATGCGTAAAACGTGTTCCATGTGAGATTTGTGTATATATATATATATATATATATATATATATATATATATATATATATATGTGTGTGTAAAAGAATGATAAAACTTCAAATGTGGTTTCAAAATTTTCTCGAAAATTTCTTTTTGTTACAAAATTTCTTTTAGATTTTTCACAAATATATGATCATGCAAAAATATTCCAAAATTCCTCGTTATTCCTTTGCAAACGATTTAATTTGGAATATTAATTAATCACAGAAAACGCATCCAAAGTGTTATAGAAAATGATAAAACTACAATTTTGTTACAAAATATCCTTGAAAAACATAACGGCAAAAAATTCACAATATATGTATTTACTAAAATTACGTAAAAACACCGTTACTTCATAGATTTAAAATGAAAAATTGGAAGAACACATTTATTCTATTGTCATAAAACACATGAATAACAAACAAGTTTGGAAGAAAACAATTACTCTAATCTTAAAAAAATATATATTAATAACAAATAAGTTTGGAAGAGAACAATTACTCTATTCTTAAAAAATAAAATGTGAATAACAAAAAATTGGACCATTCCAGCGGATGCCGCCTGCGCTGCGGTCCGGGCTACAAGTTCATCGTGACAGACACGATCCGGAGCGACCGCGTGCTGCTGGACTGCGACCACACCTCGGGTGACCTCTACTTCAGGGATAGGAAATGGTCTCCTGATATGACCGTCTGTGCTCGTAAGTCGATCTTCAGCGATTTATAGTTTTCTTATTCACGACTTTGTTAAGCTTCAGGAACCTGGAATGCTGAATCATTGTAAATTTGATGAAATTTCAAAGATTTCAAGGTTGAAGTTAAAATCTCGTTCAAACGCCCATCTGAATTTGCAACTTCGGTTTCTGTTGAAACTTTATTAGCTCTTTAGGTCTCTGATAGTACAATGATGTAGTGCGAGTGAATCTAGTGATGCCTAATGCTCCAGCGTCTATTCCATTCGATGCCTGGTTTAAATATCTGACTCGAAACTCAGATTTGAACAAAGTGTTCTCAACAGTATGAAGATGAACTAGGTTTTTGGTCTACGTATTGTCTGAACTCACTTATAGGAACACTTTAGGTAAAACTACTCAATCTAATGATAGGGCTCTGATCAAGTGCCAGCTTAACACGTTTAATTCCTGCAGCCGTGTGCGACGCGACGTGCGAGAACGGAGGCACGTGCGTGGCACCCAACAAATGCGCATGCGCAGGCCCTTGGACTGGACCCACTTGCTCTGACGAACCCATGCTCGGAGACCAGCCCTACGGCGGTTACCAACTCAAACCGGTGGTGAGTATCACGTGATTCTTCTTTATTTTTCCTACCGACAACCTAATTTTCTCAGTAGCCACAGCCTAATTTTTCCAGCACGATTGGAAGATAGCTTGCGGTTACCTCTGTTGTCTGCTTGTCACCAAATTTTATTTCACTCCAGCAGTATTTGAGCATGACAAATTTTCAGTAGAATACTATAAATGTTATTTTTAAGCTGAATATTAAGCAACACTTGCACTAGCTTTCCAGTGTGTCGCTATTCCATAATATCGTTTCATGAGCTATCAGAGTTCAGAGGGTCATAAACGGCAATAATTTGTAATAATACTGTTTCAAAGTCAGAATTCAGTTCCAAAATATTCTAGGCGTCAAGTAAAATGCTTGTGGTAATAATGAAAAACAGTCTTTCATTGATGTCGCTTATGGGTACTAAATTGTAATGCTTAAAATATAAAATTTCTTTGTGGGACAATAAGACAAGAAAATGTTTTTTTTTTCAAAAGAACGCTTCTTCATGACCAACTGCTTTTGACACACAATTTAAACTTTAGAATTGGAGGCCTTTTTGCTAATTATTTAATTAGCTTGATTCTCAATTTGAATTTTGTTACCATAGGAATTTATTGCCATGTGCATGAGAATCACGCGATAAATTTTAGGCACAGCACATATAGAAGAAGGTTTTCGAAGTCATTTCATTTATTTGATACGCGTAAAAAAAACAAAAATCCACAGCCCCCGTACTTTTGAGTCCTTTTCTCTCTAACTCGCTCGTAACCATGGCAGGGCAGCACAAAGAATTCAGGTAGGCGTTCATACGAATTTCAAATTGCAATTTTTATTTATACTAGCCTTTCGGATCAAGCAAGTGACCCATTTCGGTAAGCGCAAATAAATTTTCCTCTGCACATTTCATCCAAAGTTCGCTCATAAATTCCACTAAAATACATGCATGGACAAAAAACATGCAGCAGAAGACCGTACTCTGCAACGAAGTAACATGTTGAAGTAACGAACACGTCCTGTCGTTAGGGCAACAACGAGCGCAGAATAGAGTGTGAGCCGGGCACCCGCATGCCGGACGGCTCGACTTCTGTGACGCTGCAGTACCGCGACAACAGCTGGTTCTATCCTGACGGCCGCATGCTGCTCGGGGTGGATCAGGTCACCTGCGAAAACGGTGAGTTATTGTCCACAAAAGTTATTTCCTTATAGTGCACCATTCCAGCGGGTGCTGCGGTACAGTCTTTATTAATTAGTTTTCGGTCTAATTTAATTAAATTGTTATCTAATCATAACACTGGTTTCTTTCTTCTAAACACCCATCATTTTTTAGTTCTTTTATCGATAAGTCCCACACTGTCAAAGTTTCCGGTAAAAAGTAGCCGATTTAAAAATGCTGTAGATTGTAAAATGTTAGTTCATAGAAAAGAGCACGATTGGAAACTTTATTATATTGCGATAATTTTGTCTATCTGGCAGAGATAAAATTACCATGGCAAGAATCTCAGCTAACGCCTATCAGGACCAATGGAAATTCCACGGACGATGTCATCGTTGAGCTAGATGTCCCCGTGATGAAATTCCGTCTACATTACATAACCTAAACTTGGCTAGGCTAGGCACACCTCGGCTAAGCTCGGCTCGGCTCACCTAGGCTAGCCTCACCTCACCTCGGCTAGGCTAGCCTCGCCTCACCTCACCTAGGCTAGCCTCACCTCACCTCACCTAGGCTAGGCTGGCCTCACCTCACCTAGGCTAGGCTAGCCTCACCTCGGCTAGGCTAGCCTCACCTCGGCTAGGCTAGCCTCACCTCACCTAGGCTAGCCTCACCTCACCTAGGCTAGCCTCACCTCACCTCACCTAGGCTAGCCTCACCTCACCTCACCTAGGCTAGCCTCACCTCACCTCACCTAGGCTAGGCTAGCCTCACCTCACCTCACCTAGGCTAGGCTAGCCTCACCTCACCTCACCTAGGCTAGGCTAGGCTAGCCTCACCTCACCTCACCTCACCTAAGCTAGGTTAGCCTCACCTCACCTCACCTCACCTAGGCTAGGCTAGCCTCACCTCACCTAGGCTAGGCTAGCCTCACCTCACCTCACCTCACCTCGGCTAGGCTAGCCTCACCTCACCTCACCTCACCTAGGCTAGGCTAGCCTCACCTCACCTCACCTAGGCTAGGCTAGCCTCACCTCACCTCACCTAGGCTAGGCTACCCTCACCTCACCTCACCTAGGCTAGGCTAGCCTCACCTCACCTCACCTAGGCTAGGCTAGCCTCACCTCACCTCACCTAGGCTAGCCTCACCTCACCTCACCTAGGCTAGGCTGGCCTCACCTCACCTAGGCTAGGCTAGGCTGGCCTCACCTCGGCTAGGCTAGGCTAGCCTCACCTCGGCTAGGCTAGGCTAGCCTCACCTCGGCTAGGCTAGGCTAGCCTCACCTCACCTCGGCTAGGCTAGCCTCACCTCACCTCGGCTAGGCTAGCCTCACCTCACCTCACATCACCTCGGCTAGGCTAGTCTCACCTCACCTCGGCTAGGCTAGGCTAGCCTCACCTCACCTAGGCTAGCCTCACCTCACCTAGGCTAGCCTCACCTCACCTCACCTCACCTAGGCTAGGCTAGCCTCACCTCACTTAGGCTAGGCTAGCCTCACCTCACCTCACCTAGGCTAGGCCAGCCTCACCTCACCTCACCTAGGCTAGGCTAGCCTCACCTCACCTCACCTAGGCTAGGCCAGCCTCACCTCACCTCACCTAGGCTAAGCTAGCCTCACCTCACCTCGGCTAGGCTAGCCTCCCCTAGGCTGGGCTAGCCTCACCTCACCTCACCTCGGCTAAGCTAGCCTCACCTCACCTCGGCTAGGCTAGCCTCACCTCACCTCGGCTAGGCTAGCCTCACCTCACCTCGGCTAGGCTAGCCTCACCTCACCTCGGCTAGGCTAGCCTCACCTCACCTCGGCTAGGCTAGCCTCACCTCACCTAGGCTAGGCTAGGCTAGGCTAGCCTCACCTCACCTCACCTAAGCCAGGCTAGCCTCACCTCACCTAGGCTAGGCTAGCCTCACCTCACCTCACCTAGGCTAGGCTAGCCTCACCTCACCTAGGCTAGGCTAGCCTCACCTCACCTAGGCTAGGCTAGCCTCACCTCACCTAGGCTTGGCTAGGCTAGCCTCACCTCACCTAGGCTTGGCTAGGCTAGCCTCACCTCACCTCGGCTTGGCTTGGCTAGGCTAGCCTTATCTCACCTCACCTAGGCTAGCCTCACCTCACCTAGGCTGGCCTCACCTCACCTAGGCTGGCCTCACCTCACCTCACCTAGGCTAGCCTCACCTCACCTCACCTAGGCTAGCCTCACCTCACCTAGGCTAGCCTCACCTCACCTCACCTAGGCTAGCCTCACCTCACCTAGGCTAGCCTCACCTCACCTCACCTAGGCTAGCCTCACCTCACCTAGGCTAGCCTCACCTCACCTAGGCTAGCCTCACCTCACCTAGGCTAGCCTCACCTCACCTAGGCCAGACCAGGCCAGGCCAGGCTCACTTGGGCCAGGCCAGGCCAGGCTCACTTGGGCCAGGCCAGGCCAGGCTCACCTGGGCCAGGCCAGGCCAGGCTCACCTGGGCTAGGCCAAGCCAGGCTCACCTGGGCTAGGCCAAGCCAGGCTCACCTGGGCTAGGCCAAGCCAGGCTCACCTGGGCTAGGCCAGGCCAGGCTCACCTGGGCTAGGCCAGGCCAGGCTCACCTGGGCTAGGCCAGGCCAGGCTCACCTGGGCTAGGCCAGGCCAGGCTCACCTGGGCTAGGCCAGGCCAGGCTCACCTGGGCTAGGCCAGGCCAGGCTCACCTGGGCTAGGCCAGGCCAGGCTCACCTGGGCTAGGCCAGGCCAGGCTCACCTGGGCTAGGCCAGGCCAGGCTCACCTGGGCTAGGCCAGGCCAGGCTCACCTGGGCTAGGCCAGGCCAGGCTCACCTGGGCTAGGCCAGGCTCACCTGGGCTAGGCCAGGCTCACCTGGGCTAGGCCAGGCTCACCTGGGCTAGGCCAGGCTCACCTAGGCTAGGCCAGGCTCACCTAGGCTAGGCCAGGCTCACCTAGGCTAGGCCAGGCTCACCTAGGCTAGGCCAGGCTCACCTAGGCTAGGCCAGGCTCACCTAGGCTAGGCCAGGCTCACCTAGGCTAGGCCAGGCTCGGCCAGGCTTACCTAGGCTAGGCTCGGCCAGGCTTACCTAGGCTAGGCTCGGCTAGGCTCGGCTAGGCTCGGCTAGGCTAGGCTTACCTAGGCTAGGCTCGGCTAGGCTTACCTTCGTTAGGCTAGGCCAGGCTAGGCTCACCTGCGGAAGGAACAAGCTTAATATTATTTAGACGATAAAACGAAGGCCGGAGAAAACTGTCTGCTGAGACACAGGAAAGAAAATTACGGTCATTTTATTATAAAAAAAACTATTTAAAACGATATAAAATCCAATGTCATTAGGAAATATCACCGCAGGATAAAGATCGAAAGTTATTATTTAGTTGCAGATAAAAAACGTAAGTTTTAATTAAATATCGTTGGACAACATAACTTTTGCTGATGAACGTCACATTTATTTGAAAGGTAAGCCAAAAAGAAAATTATCGAAACAATAAAACTTTAAATCCTAGTCTTTTCAATGAAACCTATTTCAGCCCTCTAGCACTGAACATTATACTAACTACAGCATTTTTAAATCGGTTAATTTTTTGGCAGACACCCTGAACTTCTACAAATTAAGTGAAAATATTTCAGCAAATCGCACGATAAATTGTAGCACTACAAGAAAACAGGTTTGATGGTATCCAGACTAATGCTGAACTGTACCTCCACCAAAAATTGCATTTTGTCGTTTTATTCTATCGAGCGATTGAAAGAATTTTATAACTGAGCACATAGGCAGGAGAAAAGAAAAACCAGGGATGAAGCATGAACATAACATAAATGAACAAAACAAAACGGAAGACTTGATTCTAGAATATCTTGAAGGGAGTTGAGAATAGCAGACAAAGCAGTAATAAGTTGTACTGATAAATGAAAATGATTTATAAGAGACAAAAATGTATTTTCAATATATTGTTATCAAAATAATCATAATATTGATTTCTTTCTTCTAAAAACCCCTCATTTTCGACATTTTTTTCGAAAAGTCCAACATTCTGTTGAGCAAAAAAATTATCTGACAACGAAATCAACTTTTCTCCCTCCTTCGCAGCCCCTGTAACAGCCGGCCCCGAAAAACCGTACAACCCAACCTCCGCACCCGCCAAACCCCAACCACCCTACGAACCTGGTTTTGGGAGTGCGCCGGACCCGCTGACCGCCCCTGAGCCTCACTACGTGCCCAAGATCCCCGGCACTGCAAACGATGACCCGACGAGCTTCACGGCGCCCTCCTGCAATCCCCCCTGCCAGAACGGAGGGGAGTGTGTGTTTGAAAACACCTGCAGCTGCCCCAGGGGGTACTGGGGCCCCACCTGTGCAGTGAACTCCTGCACATACCCGAGGTAAAACATGCTCAACTTTGTAAAATATTACAGCTAGAAGGCTGAAATAGATGTCATTAAAAATAGCAGGATTTGAAGTTTTATTGTATTTCTATAATTTTGTCTACTTGGCATACCAGAAAGACGGAAAGAACTGACATGGTAAGGATTTATCGAGTAGACGTGTGTGCTGCCAAACATTTCTGAAAGTCCATTCCATTACGGGAGAGATGAATGCGCGAGTGCGCACACGCGTATTATTGAAACGAGGATAATTGTAAAAACATGTACCCTTAGCGCTGATATGCGGCATAATGCAGTGCATTGTTATATTTTAATGATGTTTATATCTTAATACAATCGTTGCCCTAGAATCATTTCGAATCAGAATGCCGGAAAAGTACTACATACTGCAAAAATTACAACCCCTCACTAAGTAGTTTATTCAAAAATATAATTAATTTTAGCGACCTAGGCCTCTCAAAATTTTTTCTTAAAGATGAGTCTTTGGTGATTCATAAGAGTAATCAAGCTCTTTTTATATTAGTCTCGTCTACGAAATAAGTAGTTTATCTTTACTTTCGCATCAAAAATGCGCTCCCATCTACGTTTCTTTTACAATTGGAAAAATTTATCTATCTCCTCCGACATTGACCTACCTCCGTCCATCTAATCCTTTTGTGATCCGGTTCAGCCCTAAAGCCAAGCTCCCATGCCTCCAGGTTCTCGAAGGACCTGCACGCATCGCTGGGCGGAACACTGAAGAGAATGAAGTTCGAATGCCACCCCGGCCACCACACTCGCCAGGGGAAGGATCGCGTCGTGGTGCTCTGTGTAGGGGGCGTGTGGAGGCTCCCCAGCGGCAGGTTGCTCGTGGAAGACGATGTGCTCTGTCTCCCTGACTATTAAATTCATCGACAAGATGCCTTCAATTCATCTGTAAATTTTCAGATGTGTCGAAAATTGCACTCAATAATGCCAACCTCAACATAAAAATGGACTTGTCGTGCTAACAAATTTTCGAACAAAAAGTTGTGTTCAAAAGGAATTATTTGTGCAAAAATTACTTCGTATCTTTACAATTTACTTTATCCCCAGAGATATAATCGGCTTACAATGTAAGCGCAGTCAAAAGTAATCGCCATTTCGAGTATCCCATTGATAGATATAGAAACTTAGCATAATAGTATTTAGATTACTAAAGGCTATCTCGTTGTCGGAGACAGCGGAGCCCATCACACTTGGCAAACAAGGAGACAAGTTCTGAACATTGCGTTCCTAAGAGAGTAATCGATACCGGATTCCCCGTAATTTCTAGCTAACCATTACACACATATCATCCCAGTTAATTTTAGGAGGCATTAATACAAGCGTAAGGACTTTGAATTAAAATGTTGATCTTAATTCAGATATTTCATTTGCCTTAGCTGACCGAGTACCTAGAGAGAATTGCTGCTACAGTACTGCACAGAACTGCTAGGTACTGCTAGCGGCCACGCGGCCCATGACCGCTTAAATACTGCGCTGCAAGGTCGAAATGATCTACCAGAAATAACAGTGTATTTATCATGCGGGATTTGAAACAGTTCTTGGTACTTAATTTCAACCTGCGGAACATTCTCGTAATCTTGATTTGTACTTCTGATAGAATAACTGTAAACATGAATTACGAGAATAATGTACGGCAACGTTTTCGGAAGATTACACGTTGACACAACGCCTATTTCATTCCCTGTTCACCAATGCTGTTTCCTAATTTATTCTCCATCGACTACAATACGTCACAGGCGTCAATACGTGCTATGTACGAACAACGATAGTCTACAGTAGAGATATTTTGAATTTTTTATTTAACCGTTATCAACAGACAGCAGTTGAATGAACAGGTTAAATGGAGGACGTAAGATTCGAAATAATTCAGCGCTACCTCATCACATCTGTTAAATTTGAGAAGTCGTTAGTTTTAGCCTCCCTACCCGCAGCAACTAATGCGATCCAAAGAGAGGAAGGAAGAAAGCACCATTTAGTATGGCAGAAAGGACATAGAAACAGCAAGTTGTGAAAGAAGATTATGAAACAAGATCAAAGTTGAAGAAAAAGTAGTAGATGCTGAAAAACAGGACAGCAGTGAACCGAAAAAAATGGTCCATAACAACACAAAAACCTATTCTATTTCAACAAAAAGTAAGCCTACCTAACCTTTAGCTCGGGCCCACACATAGTCCCCCTGGGAGCGCTAATTCCCATAGATACAACAGTTGTATCCCCCTGAGGGGGTCCCATCTGTTATTGAAATATTGAAATAATTATTACTAGAATTATTACATTAGATTAGAACTCGCTAGCCATAACAAGAGTGATCTCAAGAGAAAGGGAAGTGACCATTTACTATGAACAGTAGAAAACGGGGAATATAAGCATAAAGGGTTTTCCCCCACAGCAGACCCAGCGCATAGAAACGGCCAGTTAGGAAAGAAGAGAAGACAACGAAGAAGACAAGAAAACAGAACGACAAAATTTAGACGCGAAAGATAACAGTTCCAAAAGCCAACCTATAGCAGAGGTAATCTAATAGTATCTTCCCTGAACACCCCAGTCTCCACAACCTGTGATATACCAACTTAATTGTCTATCCTATGCTCCTTCAGGGAACCTGTAGCGGAAATGTAAATTTCACCAGGAAACAAATGAGGTTTCTCGATGAATCATTAACCTAAAAGAAAATGGAACAATTGCAAAGCAAAATCGAAGTGCGGTTTAGCAAACGTCTCGTTAATTCTCTATACACACACGGAACAACATTTGCACTCAGACATCTTCCCACACATGAACTGAAAACTAGTCACAATACTCTGTCTGAGCAGATCATTATGCATCTCTCGCTTCGTGGCTCCCTTCACGCATCATCTCTCCCACGCGTGATTAGTTATTGAAAAGCTTTAATCATTTACAGCTCCTAGCGAAGATCCTCGTCCTCATCTAACTGCTTAACACCAGACTCAAATTGATCTTAAGTCTCATCACCATTCCATACTCTATCAGCAATTAGACAATCGGCAGGATTTGCCATGCAGAGCGGCCAGTGGCGTTGTACGCTCCGAAAAAATGAGTGATTTAGCTCAATAACTCCCATACACTCTTAACAACTCGATTTATGTACCCATCAAACTAGCGTCTCCAAAATCCGGTACCCAAGCTTTATCATTTTCAAGCCGTCAATCTGAGGAAATATTAGTTCACCGACTGATAAAGAATTCAGCTAAAACAATGAACCAAAATTTCTCTTTCAAACCAACAAAAAGTGCTACTTACATTTGTCAGCAACCATTTGGACCACATTCTTCAGGCGGAATTGAGAACTTTTCAAAGTGCTCTTCGATGTAAGCGGAACAGCTCCGCAGTTGGGTTCGACTCTTATCTTAAGTTTAAGCTGATTGTCGCACAACCTTCTCCACACTCTCATGTTGCTCGTGTTTTGTGACTTGCCCATAACTTCTTCCTCTTTGGAAGCGATACTCGTTTCTGTAGGCAGAATTCATCAGATCAATTCCTCTGGCGGCGAAGGCAACTCTTCTCATTACGGCTAAACATTGAGGACTGTCACTGAGTACCCCTTATTATTATCGCTAAAATTAAGAGCTAGTGCTTGTTAATCATCATTATTATTTCAAATAGAGGCCGAGATGTACTCGGTCTGAAAAGAGTAAATCGACCAATGAACATCAATTCAAAGCAGATAGAGAGAAAAGAATGGAGAATTGTAATTGTGTTCAAGCAGTATTTATTCACCGAAAAAACACTTCGGCCACAATTGCAAAGAAAAGGAAAAAACAAAGAAATAAGACTTATTTTTACATAATAAACTGAGACCCACAACATACTGCCAGAGGAGGGTTTTTTAAAATTACGGGTAGATGCCAGATAATTTCTGGAATGACATATCTCCGAGGGATGTTCACAAGATGAGACACCATTTGTACTACGTCCAGTCTTTACATTCTATCTATAACCAAATACTTAATTGCTAAGTCCACAGGATGAGCTAAAAGACAATGATCTTCAGATGCATCTGCATCTCTCCATGATCTTAGAATCTCAGGGAACAACGTCATTATACAAATTCGACAAAGAGTACAAAAAAATTAGACATTATTTACAAATTTCCCGAAAAAAATAAGATATGAGATGGGATTAAAATCAACATATACCATAACTAACTACATCTAATATAATAAGTATTTGATTCACATTCATTGCTTACACAATACTTGAGAGCTATTTGTACCGATTTGGTCACAAGAACTAGCACCGTGGCGTTTAATCCCTTGAAGAGGATCAGCATTGTATAGTAGAGCACCCTACAAAATCATGCTGGGATTTCTAATGTATTTATACTTATTATGAATTCATTGTACGTTCGATCAGACCGTATGTTCGAGTTCCATAAAAAGCAACTTCCAATTATTTGCTTCGTTGTGTTACTTAGTCAAAAGGAAGCTCATTTCCGTTCAGAAAAAGTAGAAGTTATTCTGGCTAGTGAAAGTAAGCTTAGCCTCTTTAGATCCTTTCCTTGTAAAGATTAGATTAGAATATTAGTTAGTTTAAGCCTCCCTATCCTCAACAAATGAGATCCAAAGAGAGGAAGGAAGAAGGCACCATTTAGTATGGAGTTAAGGAAACGTGGAATCAATGCAGAAAGGGCATAGAAATAGTAAGATGAGAAATAAGTTCATGAAACAAGATCAAAGTTGAAGAAGAAAGTAGTAGGTGCTGAAAAAACAGGACAGCAGTGAACCAAAAAAAGATGGTCCGTAACAAAACAAAAACCTATGTTATTTCAACAAAAAGAAAGCCAACCTAACCTTTAGCTCAGGCCCTCACACTGTCCCCCCTTTCCTTGTAAAATAATGGAACTCAGGTAACGATATAAGACATAATTTAAAAATGAATACAGCGCTAGAGCAATCTGAAGTCGAACTTCATAATAAATTTCAGCATGATCATGGACACTAGCGTACAATAAATTTCGTAATGAATTCATCATAAATAATAAAAAATTAATAATACATAATAATAAATTCATAATAAATAATCAAATCATAGTACATAATAAATTCATAATAGATAAAAATTCAAAATACATAAAAATAAATTCATAATACATAATAATTTCATAATACATAATAATAAATTCATAATACATACTAATTTCATAATACTCAACAAATTCATAATACATAAATTCATAATACATAATAAATAATGAAGTCTTATTAAATTTAAATTCATTATAAATACCAGCATGATTTTGTAGGGTGCTCTACTATAAAATTCAGATCCTCTCCATTTCCAGCAGAGGCAGTGCCTGTGTAGCCATCTTAGCTGAAGGAAACTAAATGCTGATGCTTCACTTTCTTGCTACCTTGCAATTTTTATTTTTCTATGAAATTTAGTTACGTTTATTTGAATTGGCTTTGTTCGATCATTCCTTCTTCTCTTCGACTTGACCCTCAATATGCTTCAACAAGTCTGCCTGTTGGAGTAGAGTCATTGTGTTTGAATAATCATTTCATGCACACAATCACACTAAAACTTGAGAGATCACACGACACAAATCACACAATTTTACCAGTTATAGATTTAAATACTTACCTTGCCTGAAGTAGAGGGTAATACCTGTTGCAATATTGTCTTCCTCCACGCGAGAAAGACATCAATAGCTAACTTTATTTTCTTTGACCGGAATTCAATGATAAAACGGACAAAAACTTCTTTGCTGGCCAGTGTATTACTTAGTCAAAAGATCATGACAAAAGAGCCGTTAATGAAATTGAGGGCAAAAATGAGTGGACATTTTTGGAAGCATCAGCACATGTCAATGTCCAATTGAAGATGGCATTTTGAATTTTCCTTCGGTACAAAAAAATTGTATCACATCCTCATTCCATACTATAGCTATCACAAGCATCATCCTCAGAAATTGACAATTCACCGTTTTCTGATGCATAAAATGGGCTTTTGAGGAAATGGTTTAGGGTCACTCCAGGAATCTTCATTATCTCGATATGAAGAAGCCCCCCTACCATGATCCAATCAAGAAGTGCTCTTACTTTTAGAAAACTTATCCTCAGCATCTCTATGATGTTTTATTCAACTCAATAATAATAGAAGGATAAGGTTTATGGGTTTTCATTGCAAAATTCAACTGCGCTCACATCTTGAAATTGTTGTGCCATGGTAAATCCCTGAGAAACCTCCAAGTGAACTAAAATGGAATAAAGGTCTGCCTAACCAAAGCAATATAAAAGGAATCCACTACATTCTCCTGCATTTTATCACCAAATTTTGGTAAAACTTATATTTTTCTATCGTAAAAAATATTTAGTCTGTGTGCTGCATATGGAAACTTGAATAATGGGGGAAAATGGTAAAGGAACTGCTGTATCAATTTATGAAACTTTTCACATTCATTCAGTTCATCATAAAAATATGCAATAAATTTAAATGTAAAAAAAAATTTAGGGATATTAATTATAATTGCTGAGCTATCATGCTCAAGCAACTAAATTCTTTGTTGTGGAAGTCAAATCAATTAGCATTCTTGGTAACCTATGCAAGCATGAAATACACAACAGCAGCATCAAATAATCAATTTTACAATTTTAGGTGTCTGAGAAAGCCATTACAGAAGATTTAGCTTAGACAGGTAGGTGAAGTTGTTATCCTACGCAACAAATTAGAGTTTGCAGAAGCAAGGCATGTATACACGAAAGTGGTGAGTGAAATGAAGTTTGAGTACACATAAGTTAGGGGGTGTAAAGTTCGGCTACACAAAAGGAAAGTATACAGTATTTGAGTATGGCTTCAGGAAACTTCCAAAAAAGCACAAATGGTTACATATAAGTTAAGTGGAGTTAAGCTGACTAATTTTGAGTTGCAAAAGTTAAGTTAACTTTAAGTCAGGAGAAATGAATAGGAGGAAAAAATTCATTGTTAGCATAAAATTAGTGTGAGAATAAGCCACACATGCTAAAGTTAGTTATAGCAAACATTGATGGCCGTGAAAAAAAGCATTAGAAAAAGTCAACAGCTGCAAAAGTTAAGATTTCATCATTCATAACAAATCAGCTATTGCAATTTAGATTGCTTATGTAAAAAACCTGCTGTTTACAACATAAAGTCAGCCTAAATCTAAATGTTGTTTACAAGTCAGTCTCAAATCAGTTTTCAAAGGATTTATATTTTAATGTCTTATTTATTTCAATATAGAAGATAATAGAGTAAAACTACTCAATAGATATTTACTGCAAACATGTAAAGATTTCATGAAATTCCATCTTCAGTTCAGGAATTGTAAATCAATTAAATTTCAATTGAGACAGAGATAAATTTAAATAAAACATTTGTCTCGAAATGTATAGAAATCAAAAATCATTACATTTACTTACAATTACATTTATTTGTGAATATAATGAAATTAGTATTCTTTTTCATTTAGAGGCGAATGTATCTTATCAGCTTTTAAGTTTACCATTTTTCAAGTTTACCTTTTTCTTTTTTCTACTTCTAAAGATGTGATTTTGAATACTGATCTATTTAAAAATACAATACACATGCTGATACTGGTTTTTCTATTTACCTGGTAAATTAAATTCTTCAAAAATTTCCTAATTGGAAGTGTATCATACCAGCAAAATCTATAGAATCCCAGTTTCTAAATTCATCCTTCACTTAAAAATGGAAAGAGCAGCTTTTATCTCCAACTAATACTTGATGAACCACTAATGAGAACATTAAAATTTTAATTCAACTTTCATGTTCGATTTTATAGACCCAAGCATCTAAAACTCTTACTTCCAATCCAAAAATTGGGCATTTCATTTTTTTTAAATGCAGGAGGTCAAGAGACCTATGGGAAAATATTAAAAATACAAATCCAGCATGTTCAGCTATCAATTTTTCTTAGTCAAACAAGAATAGAATGAATGCCTGGGGAAGTCAATGAAACAAAGTGACAAACATTCAGAAAATTATGCAAAATCTCAAAATCTCATATGTTTTTTGCAAACCAATATAGTAGATAAACTACTAATTTGTTTTAATTCACAAAACAAAAACCACAAGGAGATGAGCATATTTGAGCTTTATAAGTTATTTGGACTATCAATATTAATATAAAAATATTAATAGTTGGCATACATTTCAGGTCACTGAAGACTGTTTTGTAAAAAAAAAATAAATCAATCATTTTACTATACATGCAAGTTCTTCCAAATTCCAGTATAAAAGCAAAATCTTTGGCTCCTTAAGTTTTCAGAGTTTCAAGGATGATAAAAACATGAAATTAAACCTATACTTAGTAGGTAGTAGTACCTAGCTCTGATTTTTTTTTCTAACAGTAAAGCAAATTTACTTTGGCCGAGTATCAAAAAGCATAGGTACTCTAATCAAACATGCTGAAAGACAGCTTAATGAAAGTTATTAATTGATATACTATATACAATATAAATGAAGTAATTGTTGACCAACAAGCTAGAAGATAACAGTTTTCAAAACCCTAATCACACAGCTAAATAGCTAACATAAAAATTATAAACTGAATCAAAAAATTACTGAAATGATGTTCATAGAATGATGAACTATAATTTATATGTAAAAAACAGAATGCAGGTAGTCTAATCTTTCTGTAATTCATATTCATAAAATCAAAATCAAATAATAGCTAAAACGTATTTAAAGCGCAAAACACATAAATCATTAACATTTTGTTACAGCCATATGTTGGGCAATTTAAAGTACATATTGAAGTTTTTCCCAACAGGATATTTAAAACAACCCAGATATCATCTGACAAATAATGAGCCTCTTCTTGGCTGTACTGTGGAAGAATATTACATTACATTAATATGAAATCTGTAATTTTATAAACCTATCACCTTATTCATAAACTAAACTACACATTAAATATTTTTTGACCCTTCATCACCAAATTTCAACATGAAAGTGAGGGCCGACAGTGCCGAGGTCTTTGTAACGGCCTAAATTGCAATTGACTCCGTAATACTCACAATATTGACAAACAGAATTCAGTGCCTATGTACCAGACTTGAGAAAAAGATTACTCAGGATACGCCAATTCTTGTCACAGGCGACCATTGGACGGAAACAGTTTGTACGAGAGCACTTTTGAGCTTGAACTTGAACTTGAACTTGAACTTGAACTTGAACTTGAGGGCCGACAGTGTCGGGGCCTTTGTAACGGCCTACAATTCCCTCCACAATTTTCACACAAAGAGTTCAGCGCCTGGTACCAGACTTGTCCACTAAACTACTCAGGATCTACGATCCTTGTCACAAGCCTCCATTGGAAGGCATCACCGGGACAGCCAGTGTGTCAAAACACCATCCCCCGGCACATTGGGTCATTACAGCCCATTCTACCAGACTGGCTCATTCCAGTCACTGTCTCTTACTCCAGGCACGCACAAGAAACACTTTCATAGCCTCAGTGATACTCGCATTACACTCCTGATCCAATCCAGCAAGACAGCTCATACCGCAATCATCTTCAGCACATCTGGCATTCCACTCATTCTCTCCATACTGCTCAGACACCACATTCATAAAACTCTCTCTCTCTTGCTCATACTTACTACATTCCAGCACAAAATGCTCAATTGTTTCCTCTACTCCACTATTACACTGCTGACATAATCTGTTATTATTCTCATTCCATCTCCATGTACGTCTGTTCACACTCAATGACTTACATTTCACAGTCACAGCAAACAAGAGTTGACTTCCAAAACTACCATCATAGAACAGCTCAAACTTAGGTGCTTTCTTTTTCATATACCAGTTAAGTGTAGGCTTGCGCATCATGCTAAGCTTCCACTTATTCAATCCATACTCTTTTGTTCGTCTCTCAATCTCTTTCTTCCACCTCTTGCAGTCCCACTCAGGCCCTACACCTCCTACATTTATTAAACTCCAGTCATCCACAGGTCTCCCAATTCTAACATGAATAATCTTTTGCATACTGAGTTTCCTTGCATGCCCCCACACTACCTAACCGTCCACTCCACTGCATTGCTTTAGCCACTTTCTCACCTTTAGTTCTAGTACATCCATCTTCACTCATCATACAACCTAGATATTTGTATTCTTTTGTTCTACCTATTCTGATTTCTCCAATATTCCACAGTCTGTCTCTATCAGTCTCATCACTATTTATAACCATGACCTTACTTTTATCGGCACCAAAGTTCATCTTGAAATCTGTACTATATCCATTCACAATGTCAAGCATCCTTTGTAGTTCATGACCACATTCACTAACCACAACCACATCATCAGCATACAACAAACAGCTCAGTCTCTCATTACCAACTTTCAGTCCTAAACCACTCCCTCTCAGTCGAACTGCTAATTCTTCTGTGTACAATCCAAACAACAGGGGGGACAGAGTACAGCCCTGTCTCACTCCTCTAACACTCCTCACTTGCCCTGTTTCCAAATTTCCTAACCTGTAGATAGCACTTGTGTTCTCATACAGACTCTGTACAATGTTCACTATTTTTCTGCTAAAACCAACTTTTCTCAAAATTTCAAACAGCCTACCCCGATCCACTCTGTCATACGCCTTTTCAATATCCAGGAATGCTAAATATACCTTCTTGTTATCCTTCTTCATTCGCTCAATTATTTCACTCACTACAAACAAATTATCCTCCCCCCGTCTATCTTGCCTAAAACCATTCTGTTCTTCTCCCAGGACTCCTAATTCCTCAACTAAATTTTTCATTCTCTCATTCAAAATACCACAAAAGATCTTACATACGGTGTCACCAAGTGCAATTGGTCTGTAATTTTTAAGTTCTTTCATACTCTTATGTCCACCCTTATGCAACAGAACTACATTACACTTGTTCCAGTCATCCGGTACTCTTTCACTCTTCCATATCTCATCAAATAAACATTTCAACATACTGACTACACTCTCTCCTCCACATTTATAGAACTCATATGGTATCTTATCAGGGCCACATGCCTTTCCATTTTTCACTTTCTTCAAAAAACTTACAATCTCTTCACAAGTGATTTCGTCTTCCATTTGCAGTTCATGTTCATCTATCAGAAAATTTATTGGTTCATCATCTGTAACCTGCTCATTCATTCCACCAATGTCCTCCCAGTATTCTTCAACTGCTTTCACCATTTGCATCCTATCTTGCACACTGCAACCATTGACTACTAATTCATCAACTTGAACTTCACTACCTCTATCATTACCTTGTATAAACCTATACCACTCTTTTATTCCATCTAGACCTTTCTTTCTTAGATTTTCAACTTGGTGTCTCTCTTCTTTAACCCTAGCCTCATTGATCATTCTCTTTACTTTCTTCTGCTGGTCCTTGTACTCATTCCATACACTCTGCCATTCATCCTCAGTAATTCTGCGTCTTTCATACATTTTCCTCATACTGCGTTGTTTTTTATTTAAAGTCTTCCTTCTCGCTCGTTCTTCCTTTATCTCACTCGTAAACCACCTAGCATTCCCTGTACTTTTCCTGCATTTCATTCTACCGATCTTTTGCTCTGCCACATCATACAAGGTTCTTGCAATCTCCTTATTTAGATCATTTACATTTCCACACCTGTTCCAGTTACATCTACTCAATTCATTTCTAAATTCTTCCCAGTTTGCCATTTTAATACGCCAATTTTCTCTTACTCTGCTGGCCTTCTGCATCGGCTCCTTTCCACCCCAATTATATTCTAGTACAAGCATTTTATGGTCACTATCAATATCAAAATCATCTTCATCTACAAACATTTCTTTGACACACTCTCTTGCTCTACTATTCACTATCATATAGTCAATTGCAGTTTTACATTCCCTGCTTTGCCATGTATGCAGGCCATTTCCTATTGTTACATTTAGGTTCTCAAGTTCATTCTCATCACAGAAATCAATCAATTTTTGTCCATTTGCATTCACAGGCTCACCAAGTATACCAACATGGCCATTCATATCACCCATCAAAATCAGAGGGCATCTGCAATGCTCTTGCACAATTCTTGTTAATATTTCATACTTTTTTACATTCTCTTGATGAGCTAAAATACCATCAGTTGTCATATAGCATACAACCACAATAACACATTCTCTGGCATGCATTCTTTCACACTTTATTACTAACAGATCTTCACTCTCAGGTTCATTTCCAACAGGAATTTCTTCTAATTTCCAATTTAGAGCATTTTTTACAATGAGACCAACTCCACCACCTCTTTTTTGCCAACTTACACGCCCTTTTCCAATCATGTAGTACTTACTCTCCTTACACTTTAAACTGACTCTATCACGCATTTGGGTCTCTACTACACCAACACAATCCAAATCTCCATTCTCAAATTCTGCTACAAGGTCATTTAACTTTCCTGCATTCCATCCACGCACATTTATACATCCAAACCTTACAACACTATTGGACAATTCACAACATTTTTCATTTTTGCTCTGACAGCTTTCCATTCATCCAGTTCCACCTTCCATTACAATATGAGTACACCCAATCCACTGGATGTATCTCCTGGAGAGTTTCATCTCACCTTCTTGAGTAAGGTGGACTCCATCTCCACGAAAACACCCACTCTGGATCAGGTTATCCATATCAAGGAAGCTGGAACCCATTTCACGCTTTCTCATACTCTCAGCTTTCATACTCATGATCCTTTTATGCACTTCCCTATTCACCTCCTTTCGCACCCTTTCATACTCCTCACCACATGCAGGCCTTCTCAGCAGACTGGTCACAGCCACTCTTACATTCTTCTTTCGCGCCCTTTCAACAACATTCATAATTGCATTCACCGTACGCTCTCTCCCACATTCAAGCAATCCATTGCCACCTCCTTGCAGTACAACCATCCCTTCATCCATTCCATCTATCACTTCCTCAGCATGCCTACAAATCTCATTCACTCCCTTTCCTCTCATGCTCGTACATCCACTACGGTCAGTCATACTCACAAACCTATCCACATTCTTCACCATGCTGTCACCACATATTCTAATCGTAGGTCTCACTCTCCCTTTCATACTACTCTTTCGTTCAACTCTTCCACTCACATCACTCTTTCCATCCATCTTCCTTACATTCACTTCCACTACAGGCGCCTGCACCTCATGTGGCATATCAACAGGTTGCTCCTTCACTCTCTTCCCATTCGTACTTCTTTCATCATGCTCATTCATCCTTCTACTCTCATCTGGCACATTTGCACCACCATTCACTTCATTTATTGCATTCACACTCCTTGCACCATCATCCACTTCATTTGCACTCCTTGCACCATCATCCACTTCATTTGCACTCCTTGCACCATCATCCACTTCATTTGTACTCCTTGCACCACCACCATTTACCTCTTCATTCACTGCATTTGCACCATTCTCATTCTTTCCTTCATTCAACTTCCTTTCATCCTTCAAATCAGCCTCTAAAGCAACCATCAGAATTGTCAATCTCTCAACCTCCTCTTCCAACTTCTTTCTCTCGTCATTCAAACATTTCCAGCACGTAAACACAAGATCATTCAACTTCCTCCGACTCATCTCTCTCAAACCTTTGCATGCATCTATATCTACCCACTCTTTACAAGTCATGCACTCAATCTCCTCATCCATTCCACTTGCACCTCCCTTCCTACGACCAGTCCTATTTCTTGCCATCCTCAGACACAGATTTCTATCTCAGTACAAATTTCACAGGCAGAAGGAGTCTTCACTCACCAAATCTACTGAAAATCAAGTTATCAAAAAAAAAAAAAAAAAAAAAAAAAAAAACGTTTCCTAGTTTCCTACTACTCACAGTCACTCTCTACAATGTCAAACACTATACTCTTTATATGCAAAGAAAGCTTAACTACCAGTCAAAACACCTCAGTCAAAAAAATTGCAAGTCACCACACCAAAGTCCAATGCTCAGTCTCAACTCTCACGCAACAAAAAAACTTGAACTTGAACTTGAACTTGAGGGCCGACAGTGTCGGGGCCTTTGTAACGGCCTACAATTCCCTCCACAATTTTCACACAAAGAGTTCAGCGCCTGGTACCAGACTTGTCCACTAAACTACTCAGGATCTACGATCCTTGTCACAAGCCTCCATTGGAAGGCATCACCGGGACAGCCAGTGTGTCAAAACACCATCCCCCGGCACATTGGGTCATTACAGCCCATTCTACCAGACTGGCTCATTCCAGTCACTGTCTCTTACTCCAGGCACGCACAAGAAACACTTTCATAGCCTCAGTGATACTCGCATTACACTCCTGATCCAATCCAGCAAGACAGCTCATACCGCAATCATCTTCAGCACATCTGGCATTCCACTCATTCTCTCCATACTGCTCAGACACCACATTCATTAAACTCTCTCTCTCTTGCTCATACTTACTACATTCCAGCACAAAATGCTCAATTGTTTCCTCTACTCCACTATTACACTGCTGACATAATCTGTTATTATTCTCATTCCATCTCCATGTACGTCTGTTCACACTAAATGACTTACATCTCACAGCAAACAAGAGTTGACTTCCAAAACTACCATCATAGAACAGCTCAAACTTAGGTGCTTTCTTTTTCATATACCAGTTAAGTGTAGGCTTCCGCATCATGCTAAGCTTCCACTTATTCAATCCATACTCTTTTGTTTGTCTCTCAATCTCTTTCTTCCACCTCTTGCAGTCCCACTCAGGCCCTACACCTCCTACATTTATTAAACTCCAGTCATCCACAGGTCTCCCAATTCTAACATGAATAATCTTTTGCATACTGAGTTTCCTTGCATGCCCCCAACATACTTTCTCCCAATAGCTTACACTCAGATTCCATTCAAAGATTCGCCTTACCCACCTGCTATTCTGCATTCTTTCAATTCTCACCTTATAATTCAGCACAGCTTTCATCATTCTTTCTGAAAATAGGCTCCACCCTAGGTCACCTCTAATGGCTTCTATACTACTACTACTCTCTTGGTCAGGCATATTGTTGTTGTTCTTAAAACGATTCCGCAAAATTGATAATTGCGGGATAGCATTAACTTGTTTCTACGGGTGCAAAGGTTAGCAAAAAGTGATTTATCACTAAAATACTACTTCTTTTAAACGTTCATGAAAACTGAATTCATATGTTATCAATTAGAAAATAAATTAAATAGATTATTGATTTAACATTCTTATGGTTCAAAATTGATATTTGAAATTGTTGAATATATTTTTTAGCATGGTCAATGCTGAAACAGAATAGTCCACTTATCTGTGTTATAAAATTTGAATCAAACTTTATTTTATCAATTTCAAGATGTTAAAAAATGCGTACGTGAGTCTAGTATGTTAGCTTACATTCGGTCCGATCTAGTCAATGTGTAATTTTCTTTCAAACATATCTTTGCCTGAACATTTTCCCTCAACACGTAGCACTTCAAAGTTTCGTTTTTACTATAGCGTTGATATCTGAATCACGTTTATCAACCTCTGCATCAGCAGTTCCAGTTAAAAAACTCAGGTTAGGGTTCGTTAGGTCCGTTATAAGTCAAGCCAAATAATATCCTAAAAGTAATTTGATAAATCTTTATATGATTTCATAATAAATATCATATTTATATAGAATTATCCGTTCATTCGACTTCATTTGCGGCCTACTGAATCCAGAGTTTATGTCAATAGCATTTTTTAGGCGCCAAGTTACCAGTAATTGAGAATGAAGTTCAGAAGCAGTGCTTTGATAATTATTTGAGAGTTCAGAACATGATATGTTGTTCATAATGGTGTGAGCTTTTTTAAAAAATAACGAACTCTATAGTAGGTCAAATTGATGTAAGGCTTTGAAGCTGTTCATAATGACGTTCAACTACAATTATTTTATATGATCGAAAAATTTAAGTGAATTTTCATTATGTCAAATTTCTGACGACTAACTATAAAAACTACAACAAACTTTTGCTCAACAGGACTGTAATCTAATCGAATTGTGAGTTGTATCCAAGTGCTTTAGCTGCAAACCGATCCAATAAATAATAAATGATAAAACGACAGGGATCTCCCTAAATTTATGTATTTTTTGTAGGTAATTTCTCCTATGTTATTACAATGGAAATCTCAACAAACACATCAAATTGGTTGGTCCACTTCTTTTTCATGTTTTTAAAGGATCCCTAAAGACCGAATCTGTAATTCGAGTTTCACCAGTGCATAAGTTCAAGAATATTTCAGTCGGGAGGACCATTGGATGTATATATTAGTTTGTCATCCATACCTGGAAAATTTGTCTAAGCTTTAAAGAAAATATCGAATCCCAACGTTTTTGGCGAGTCGTTTTCACTAGTTTAATATGAAGACTATTTTGCATTGAATTGTAACGACTTGAATTTTTTCCATAACTCATTCATAAATGAAAAATCATGTAGGTGAATAGAAATGAATTCGCCTCTAACCGTTTTTAATTATAACGACTAGTCCACGCCCCTTTATTTGAAGTAAAAAAGAGGGCGAAATAAGTGAAAGGCCGTAAGAAATAAAAAAATACAATCTCGAGAGTTGATGAGGCCGCGTGAACACGGCCCGTCAAAATATATAGGACTGGAGCTTGTATCACAGATACGCTCATCACACACTGCAGGCTGGCTTCGGACGGACGGACGGACGCGGCTCTTATTATAGTATAGATTTAGGCAAGAGAGAGAGCGAAGTAATTACTGCTCGTTTACGACCAAAACTTGGCCAAGATAGTTCCTGCCTAAACTCCGATGGCCGAGAGAGTATTCTGCTTTGTGCTCGTCGTAACCGAGTAGTTAAATAACTCGTCCTTCCGTGAAGGTGTCGAGGGTTCGAATCCCGGCGCTGTGTGGCGACATTCTCCGTTGGGTATAGGGGAAAAATTCAAAGCACAATACCCCCACTCTACCCAGGTGTCTGAAATGGGTACCGCCCTTGACCAGGGGAAACCGTCCTGGTGTCAATTATAATGCATTTGAAAAACCAATGTACAAGGTGATGTGTATCAGGCTTGATTAGAAATAAAACATCCTCAGATGCCGATGTTTTTACATTCGACTGGCGACAACTACTGCCGAGATCTGCAAGATGCCTCTAGCAAAACTGACGTCCTTGAAATTCATCTTCTCAAAATCGCTCGAAAAGTCAACGTATTATCTACTCTGCGGTGACCTGCGTGAAATCTTCAAAGGAACTTTCATGTTTCTTTACTGGGATGGACGGAACCTGAAGTCGCTGCAAGAGCTCATGTACTAAACTCTGAAAAAACTACCACGCTCTTGTTATATTGCGCGTTTTTCATTAATTTTGTATAACATATGTACTGTACATGAAATTCGTGAAAACGCTGCTTTAGAGCGTGTGGAAATCGTTTATGAGACAAAATTACGAAAGATGTAAAATGACAAAAATCGTGCAAAATTTTTTTTTTATCTCAGTTAACTCGGGGAAGAAAAAAAAACTCGATAAGATGACCTGAGAGTATGATAATTTGCTATTTTCCATAATAAAAGGTTTACTTGCAACTAGTACGCATAGTTGTATTTAATGAAAGAACCATCTGTATCAAAGCCCAATCATAGCCTAGCTTGACATACATATCAGTGGTATTTCGAAAACTCCTACACGACATCATGCATCACAGTCAATGTGTTACGATCACGGTAAACAAGGTAGGGTCATTTCTATGGGAGAAAACACACCTCCTCTTGTTCGGTTAGCCAATATAAAGGCTATATTTCAAATAAACTTTATGACGTCACCAAAACTCCATGTCATTCGGCCAATAGTGGAGCTAGATTTGGGGGTAGCAGTGCTACCAAATGCAATATGAGCGCTGCTATTGGTTCGTTGCTGTGACTCGGCAAAACCACACCGTCAACGAAAGAAGTACTGGTTTGAACCCACCTTGTTTCCTCTATCGTGATTACGATCCACTAACAACATCCAGTGTGTACGGTCGACTAAGCACTATGAAATTATGTAAAAAGTAGAAGTCGCGGGTAATTATTACTCGGCAAGTAAATAAAAAATTGAGCGACCGGACGTTAACAAAATGCTTGTTTCAGTGGCATTCTGCAGCGATGACACTTTCTTCGATATATAGATATTATTGAAAATCATTCATTACACGACTGAGCATCTTCGAGTGAGAGATAAGAAAAGACTATGTGTTGGTTTAGGCCTCCCTAACCGTTATAAAAAGGCAACATTAAATATGGAGATAAGGGAACGCAAAATCTACGCAAAAGGGGCGGAGAAACGGTAAGTTAAGAAAGAAGTTCACGAAACAAGGTAAAAGTTGAAAAAGAAAGTAGTAAGTGCTGAAAAACAGGACAGCAGGGAACCGAAAAAATATCGTCCTTAACGGAACAAAAAAAAACACATTTTATTTCAACAAAAAGAACGCCTACCTCCCAGCTCGGGATATTCACTCACAGAGCACGTTTCCACTGTCTCCCGCGACTTGATCAACACCGAATGTTCCTCCATCCGAACGACTAAAGTGCAGCGTCTCCAAAAATATGCTGTCATTTAACTGGAGCTCTCGCTCGTAACATTCACGGGTATAAGAAATACAGTGAGCTCACCTCCGTAACATAGCAGTCGAGACCTCGTTTCACCACACACTTGAGGTTTGGAGCGCGAACGGAGGTGAGATCGTGAACTGGTCCCTAATTTTAAGATTATTACGCTTATTACTTACGATTGCTACTACTACCATTATTGCTATTATTGCCGTGATCATCTTCACAATCGCCACTCAAAATCACCCAGTGTCACCAGTGCCTGCGGATATTAAGATTTGTGCACACGGACGAGTGCTGAGAAGTTCCGTCGGGGCTGCCATCAAGGCCCGCGGTTGAGCAAGAGGACGAACATTTCTGTTCCTCTTCTGCTATCCTCTCCTCTCTCCTCTAAGCTTGCACTTATATCTTCCATGTTGTCTTTTTCACTAGGGTGTCCTTAATTATTAATGTTTAAACTTAGCAATTATTAATTTACATTTTGTCGTCCTCCTTGTGAGGCGACGCTTAACTCACCTTTTGTCGTCCTCCTTGTGAGGCGACGCTTAACTTACCTTTTGTCGTCCTCCTTGTGAGGCGACGCTTAACTTACCTTTTGTCGTCTTCCTTGTGAGGCGACGCTTAGCTTACCTTTTGTCGTCCTCCTTGTGAGGCGACGCTTAATTTACCTTTTGTCGTCCTCCTTGTGAGGCGACGCTTAACTTACCTTTTGTCGTCCTCCTTGTGAGGCGACGCTTAACTTACCTTTTGTCGTCTTCCTTGTGAGGCGACGCTTAGCTTACCTTTTGTCGTCCTCCTTGTGAGGCGACGCTTAATTTACCTTTTGTCGTCCTCCTTGTGAGGCGACGCTTAACTTACCTTTTGTCGTCCTCCTTGTGAGGCGACGCTTAATTTACCTTTTGTCGTCCTCCTTGTGAGGCGACGCTTAATTTACCTTTTGTCGTCCTCCTTGTGAGGCGACGCTTAACTTACCTTTTGTCGTCCTCCTTGTGAGGCGACGCTTAACTTACCTTTTGTCGTCCTCCTTGTGAGGCGACGCTTAACTTACCTTTTGTCGTCCTCCTTGTGAGGCGACGCTTAATTTACCTTTTGTCGTCCTCCTTGTGAGGCGACGCTTTAACTTACCTTTTGTCGTCCTCCTTGTGAGGCGACGCTTAACTCACCTTTTGTCGTCCTCCTTGTGAGGCGACGCTTAATTTACCTTTTGTCGTCCTCCTTGTGAGGCGACGCTTTAACTTACCTTTTGTCGTCCTCCTTGTGAGGCGACGCTTAACTTACCTTTTGTCGTCCTCCTTGTGAGGCGACGCTTAACTTACCTTTTGTCGTCCTCCTTGTGAGGCGACGCTTAATTTACCTTTTGTCGTCCTCCTTGTGAGGCGACGCTTTAACTTACCTTTTGTCGTCCTCCTTGTGAGGCGACGCTTAACTCACCTTTTGTCGTCCTCCTTGTGAGGCGACGCTTAATTTACCTTTTGTCGTCCTCCTTGTGAGGCGACGCTTTAACTTACCTTTTGTCGTCCTCCTTGTGAGGCGACGCTTTAACTTAGGTAGTATTAATTACTTTAAGGTATTATTAAGGCCTTCTTTATTATCTTCTGTGTTCTGTTGCTCCACTTTAGCCTTGCACCTTATTTTCCACTGAAAGAGGAGAAACCTCACTGAGGATAAATTCCTTAGGTGAGTTGCGACCGACCTATATATTGAACTAATTATTTCTGAAACAGTGAGTTATATGCTCCAACTCTCTTGTTACCGTATATTTACTCCTAACCTTCTTTTACAGTATAACTGCACTTCACTGCCAAATCACCTTCCTTTGTTCCTGCAACTTCGTTCTTTTGTCACGTAGCGCACGCCATTTGCACGAACGTCGAACATTAAGAGGGTAAGAGAGCTTGTGTCAGATTTTGTAACTATTTTTCATTAAACGAGCCTTTTACGTTCATCCAATTACTTTGGCAATTTAATTATCTCAATTTCTCTCTCTCCTCGTGCAGTAAACCTTTCACCTCTCTTCCACCTTTGCTCGAGACCATTGCTCGAGACCAGAGTCAAACCTCCAGGAAGACCTCTTTTCAACCCTTGCTGGCAGAAGGACACAAGGACACAACAGCGCGAGAGCGCTTGCATCTTCTAATTAGCGCAACAATCTGCGCAACCTCAAAACCTACTCTCACTAGCGAGTTGTATCTTGCTTGTGCACGATTTTCTTAGCCTACGATCAGGCTTATTTGTTTGCCTAGCGCAACAAAAGTAAATAACTTAAACCTGCAGTTATTCACACGGGATGCTTTTCATGTCTCCTGCTTTACTGGAAGCGTAAGTTACGTAAGATATTAAAAAATCTTTCTCGCGCTCCATTGCGTATGTGTGATGAAGACTTAGAAACTGGAAGGAAAACACGAGTTTAACATGTAAAACTTTCTTTTATTACAAACTACGTTGATCCTCGACACAGATATTTAGTTTACGGTCTAAGCATAATCCGCTTTTCTAAGAGTCAGCGTTATAGGTTGATTATGAGCACACATCACGAACAAATGATCATGCATTACGCAGGTAGGACACACTTTCTGATGCCAGCATTTCAGAAACAAGAGAGTGCTAAATTTATCCTTCCTTAGTCACCACAAATGATTTCCAAAACATTTAGTCGAGAGTCTGAAGGAGGGAGTGACGAAGCTTCTAATGCGGTGTTGTGTGCAACATTGATGCTGCGAATGTTTGAACCAAATTCTTCAAAATGAAATTGAAACCATGCAGTCAAATTCGGCATATCATTCTGTACGAACGTCGATCAAACATTATTATTAAAAACAAATACAAAAGTTTGATGGTGAAATTATTTGCACGAGCAAATACACTGATCTTATAGTGATTTAAATTAGTTTGCTAGTATAGTAATTGTCAGTTTACCCCCTTTCTCAGCCAGCAACAACCTTGACTGATTCAATTTTTAAAACATCACTGAAGATTTTAACTTACAAAGAGGGCTCCAATATACACGAGTAGATCCCATTTCAAAGTCCGCTATACCTCATAATGGCTTGAATTTTCTGAAAAAATTATTAAAGGAGAAGAAAATCAAAGCTAAGACCCTGAACTTTGATTGACAAGAAAAATATGACAATAGCTTCCCGACTACGGCAGAAATTCCCCTTAGACTTGTCATTGACGCTCCACGGGGTACACCCCCACTGCTTTTACTTAGCGTTGCCCAGTGTTCGTATATAACAGGAAATGATTGCTGATTTCCAGTGCATCTCAAATAAACACCGAAGGAAACAAGAAAATAATAGTTAAAATTTGTATTGTAAAAAAGACAAATCCTAAGACGCAAAATGCTGACTCAGAAGTGATGCGCTGGTGGCAACGTTTGGAGAAGTGAGGGGTGCGCGTTGTGCTCCACGGTAGAGGAAACAAGGTAGTCATTTTTATGGAGGAAAATATACCTCCTCTTGTTCGGGTAGCCAATAGAACGGCTTCATTTCAAACAAACTTCATGACGTCACCATTGCGACACGTCGTTAGTCCAATAGAGGCGCCAGATTTGAGGCGAGCAGTGTTGCCAGACGCAACACGAGCGCTGCTATTGGTTCGTTGTCATGACGTCAGCATTGCCACACGGTCGACGAAAAAAAGCCTGGTTTGACCCTA
The DNA here is from genome assembly GCA_030386875.1 of Morinoia aosen. Lineage (NCBI taxonomy): Eukaryota > Metazoa > Arthropoda > Malacostraca > Amphipoda > Talitridae > Morinoia > Morinoia aosen. Next base: position 48,275,146 of record CM059564.1, on the reverse strand, counting down.
CCTTGCTTCTCCTACCGTCCTGTGCTCTCAGTGGGAAGTGATATCGCCCCACAAACACTTCGCCTCACTTTCAAGGAGCCCGTAGTCACTACAAGGTTACTCCTCAGAAAACATTCTCTCAGAAGCGTGGGGTTGCAAACCATATAAATATTCCCGCCCGGAGACAGAGAAAAGCTCCTGCGTGTAGTGCCTCAGAAAATTTTCAATTTGTGCCGCTTTACGTTCGTAATTGAGTAAATGATTAAATTATCGTTGATCATTATTATTGTTTCACATGAAGTGAAGGTTGATGTACAAATTTCGCATAATTACAAGGTTACGCAAACACATTAAAATGCATGGTGAAGCAGATCGTATCGCGTTTGGATAAATGCTCTTTTACTTCATATCCACACTTTTTTTACAGATGTTTCTCTTCTGAGATATATATTTTTATAGTCAACCTTTCAACGAAAGCTTTTAATATACAACACTCGTGTATTTTAATCATTTAGCTACGATTAATATAAGTGAAGAGTGTCTGTTAAAATCTCAGAGGTTATTCTATTTTAGGAAATATACTCTATAATAGCTGCTGGGAGCGTATATTGCAAGCTAGTGCTCTTTTTATCATCTAAGTCTAGAGTTGAAAGACGGAATCAATGTTTATGAGATTAAAGGTTGCTTTAAGGAGCGGATCTTATATACAAAGTGAATGACATACATCCTACACGTTCCTAGTTTTATTTTTATTTTAGCATGCAATGTCATTTTAAATAAAGTTAGCAATTTATCCTAAGGTACGGATAAGATACGACGCTATCACGGTCACAATAATGCAAGAAGTTAATTTTGTACTTTTTATAGTTTCATGGTTGATGGAAACTCAGATCTGCCAGAACAATCAGAATTAAGTTTAACACCGAAGTGAAATCGCACCACATTATTGCTAATACGTAACTTTCTGTTAAGGGTAAATATAAATTATCTTTCCCAGGTATAAAAAAATAAGAGATAATTTGAGTCGGAAGTCAATTTTATATCTATTCGAAACTACGCTTCTTGTAAAAAAAATACCCAATTCGCCTACTACTTAGAAGACTTAAGGACATCAAACTTTCTCTTGGTTGAAAACAATGAATGACGTTTGAAGTCAAAGTTAATACAATCCGAGAAGGCATGAACACAACAAACGCGCGCGTTGTTTATAACTACTCATTGTGGCTATTTACAAGGATTTTACAGGGAGAAATAGTGTCATATGATGCCGAGCATGAAGACGATGGTAGAATATACACACTTAAATAGAACATGAAGACAAGAGTGAAAAGTCAAAAGTGTGAATGGGTTCAAGTTTCAATCTCAACTTCTACAATTTTCGTATCAATTTAAAATATCAACATTGCAGTTCGTGAACTCTTTTGCGAAAAGTTGAGAGTATTGCATCGTTTTGATGGTCATTTTTATGACTTACACACTGACGACATCACCTCGTACGGGTGAGAGGTGTTCCGTAGTCCAGCGAATTTATTTCCAATGAACCATGTTGACACGTAAGAAGACATTACCGCACTCAAATTAAGATTCAATAGGCTCATGGGTACAAATACTGCCGAGTTTCATGGACCATCGATCATTCGTCCTTAAAATGAACGGATAGTTTTCCATCTTCATTGGTTTCAAATTAGAAATGAACAATCAGATAAAAAGCGTTCGTCCAACCAACCAGGCCACGACTAGAAAACTGAAGCACAAGAACGTCAAATCTACAACTCGGCTTCAGCGGTAAACGATACCAATCATTTCTATCGAATTCGAAGAAATTTCCAGCAAAGCCGAGTCTCATTGAGAGCAAGATGTAATTAGTACAGTTGTCACACCGTCAAATCTTCAACTCAGCTTCGACAATGACCGACACCAATCATTTCTATCGAGTTCAAAGGAATTTTCAGCAAAGCCGAGCCTCATTGGGAGCAAAGACAGACAGGAACTTAATGAGCACAGATGACACACACATCAGTGTCTAGGTTCGTAGGCGTCCGCATGTTTTAGTTTCGCATGCGAGGCTAAATCGTCGTGACAAAGTTGCTTCCATTGATAGCGGTGAGACGAATATATATTTATATATATTATGGTAGTACGATTCATGCATCACAAGACGGCGAGGGCACACTAGCGAAAGAGGGACTATACAGCGGATGATAAGAATTCGTCGTTAGCAGAAGTTATAGAGTACTTTCTATACATCTTTCTACATGGATATTTATAAATCTCCAACCGTCTACACGCTTGTAGAAATTGCGTGTATTGAACCAAGAGGATGTCAATGTCAGAATCACCTCCCAGTATAAGTTTTTCCCCACCTGCATGCATGTTTTTCGCAGCGTAAGCGATTTAAGAGATTAAATCGCTTAGGCGGCGAAAAACATGCATGCAGACTGCGAAAAAGTTAGACTGGGCTCAAGGATAACCAAGTGTTGTATAATTGCTAGGATGGAGATGGTAGAAGAAGGAAATGCTGTCAGGACACAAAATGAAACGCTAAAATCGAGTCAAAGAAATATGTTCAACAAGTGCACAATGACCATCTTCTCCCTGGTAGGAATTTGAAATTGGAAGTGCACTTTGAATGAATTCGTAGAATTCCATAATTCGTTACCATTTTCTTCATTCAGAGTTGGAAATTAAGGTATTTTTCTAGGCTTAATCTACTCAACTTTTCATAAACCTTTTCGTTACGTCTGTTACTTTGATTATTCAAGGCGAAAATGACTCGATTATTCAAACGTATTCAAGCAAGTTACCTCCTGTGTGTAGAAATCGGAACCGGCTACACGGCACCGAATGTTTTTAGTTTTCAGGGTTGAAGTACAAAATGGAATCCAACTCGTTATCGCGCAGTAGCTTCGCGTCACCTCAGCAGAGAGTAGAATTAGCGGCACACACAGCAATGCAGGGATGCTCGATACAGAATTCAAAACCTTTCAGTTCACACTAGCTTCGAATACAAACGTTTTGCATAAGTCGTGTTTCATTATTTTGAAATATATGCAAAAATTGTACACTGTCAAAAAAATTGGCCAGATTTTTTAATATAATTTTCTCCAAAAATCCTTTTAAATCGTTGAAGAAAATTTAAAAGGAATTACCGTATATTCTGCTGTACGTAATTTTGCAATATGAATGTTTCATAAAAAGGAACATATTGCGAGTTTCTGAATAACTGAACAACACATCGTGAATTTCTTTCTCTTTAATATTTCTTGTTGATACAGAGAAAAATGCGGCCACTTCCCAACCTCCACAGCAACGGAAGGCCCTCAACCACATACTGAATTCCGAAAGAAATTTAGCTAGAAATCGTAGTCGTTTGTAAGACAAAATTAGAGAAAAGCAAGTCGATACTTTCATAAACAAAAACTCAGCTAGAAATCGCAATCGATTATAAGACAAGAAATAGATAAAACAAGTCGATACTTTCATAAACACACGAGAACTTCCAGCGCACCGAGATACTGTGTTGCCCCAGCGCTTACCTTATGGGTGCACTGACTTCAACCGCCCCATTAGAACTGAAACAATCATCACTCCAGCTCTTTCATTTCATACTCACACACACCCGCAGCTTCATCACATTGTCATTTCCTGCACCGCTTTCCTAGAAATTATTTTTTTTTTGAGACAATTACACGATTTCTTGCACTGCTTACCCAGAACTTTTTTTTCGAGATTCAGTTACACGATGGATAGAAGGATTTAAATTCGTTGAGTTGTATATGAAAGAATAGAATTTAGAACCAATTCGCGATGCTTCAAAGAACAAGGGTGTGCATAGCGACTACCAAGTCTACCCTATTCTACAGAGCTGGCACTTCACACTAACGATAACCAATTTTTTCGAGTCTTAGACTGGCTTCGCATTATCACACTTCCTTTCGTGCTCAAGTGGCGGCTTTAACAAACTGGCCACACAGGGAGAAAATTCAGGTCTTGGTCAATTTCATAGGAGCGTACCACACATCTACGAAAAATAATACGCTTTAGTAGACACGCACGTATCTACCTCCCCGCGACAGAATATCTAAGTGCTGAGTTCACCATTAGTTGAGCTCTAGGGAAAATTCATAAAACACTCAATTACTCACAAATACTGGCAACCAGTGAATGCATGAAAAAATAAAACACAAGTAAGTGGTTTGAACTCAACTTGAATCAAATAAAAACCGAAATAAGCGGCGAATTGACGAAGAAACCGATACCATGAAAAAATACTTCTCGGGAAAATAAAGAAACGATAATAGTATATTACTGGTAATTATTTAATTATTGAGTCCATACGATACAGCGCACTTGTTTACTTAACAAAATGTGAAATAACAAAGATGACAAACGCTGCGGAAATGAGCACAAAAAGAAATTATAACAAAAGCTAAACAACGTGAAGGAAAAACATAATGAATGAAATAATGAAGTAATACGGACCGGAACAGCTTTGATAATAAATATGTACAAAGATCTTTTGAATAATTCCCCAGTGCTGTCTGCAAAGTATGAAAAAAGTTTACACTAGAACCAAATCATACCTACAGTGCAAATAAACCTGAAGCTAATAAAAATATGATCCTACACGATTTGAAGATATTTGAAATAGTCATTTTATTATTTACGATTAGCAATAAGGCCGCAAAATATCAATGGAACAGACCACTCCATACCACAAAACCGAAGAATACAAGTTATTCATAAACCAAGACACGAATTACGCAGCAAAACGCTAGCTCGAATGACTTACGAGAGAGCAACGCTGACATAAACTCAATTAAACATCGAGATAATTGATGATGCTTCAGATGAGATGTTACCTCAGCTTAGATGAACTTAAGGTAAGTGAACGCAAGACGGTGATGAAATTCAAGGGACGTGGCTATGTACAGATGATTCAGAGAAGGTCTTCGCAGCAAGGACTCCACTAGGACGCTGCACGAAATTTCGCTTCAACTTCAATTGAAAAGCACAAGTGCGCGAGCACAAGTGCGCGAGCACAAGTGCGCGAGCACAAGTGCGCGAGCACAAGTGCGCGAGCACAAGTGCGCGAGCACAAGTGCGCGAGCACAAGTGCGCGAGCACAAGTGCGCGAGCACAAGTGCGCGAGCACAAGTGCGCGAGCACAAGTGCGCGAGCACAAGTGCGCGAGCACAAGTGCGCGAGCACAACTGCGCGAGCAGAACCGCGCAAGCACAACCGCACAAGCGCCACAACACAACCCCTCCCACTTCATGCCGGCCACTCCTCACTCTCTCGTTCCAGAAGAAAGCTCAAAAGGAACAGCACATTATTCTGCGAGGTGCACGAGATTTTTTAACCTTTTCCTTGCTCACACAAGTTCAGTTAGAGACCCGCTTGAAAAGATGTATTTTCTGAGACGATAGAAAGGAACTGTCACTGTGATGGATAACAAGAAGTGCGTGGAGAAAACATCCGACCAGCTTCGTATGGAAGAGCTCAACACAAGGCTATAGTTAAATGAAAGACTAACAAACTAAACGTAAGTATTCCGGCTACAAATAAGCATCATCTAAACCAACGCATATCAAAAGAAGGAGAACGAAACGCTGCAACAAACTATTAGGAAACAGTACGAGGAGGACGACGAATCGTCAGCAAATAAACCATGGCCGTGTTCAGTATTCATGCTGTCCATCCAAAACTCAGAAGTTCACTGAGAGACTAAAATAACGTAGAGTTGGTAGAAACAAATCGAGTTCTCGTGAAGAGCTAGAGGGATACACGAACGTAACTTATTTCACTCACAGGAAAGAGTACACTTACGAAAGAGAAATAGGAGGCCCTAGCGAGAAGTACTATGTGAAATAAAAGAAAAGGAACGGAGTGCGACACCAAAAAGAGAGTGGGAGGAACTTGCTGAGCAAACATCAGATCCCGTGGCAGTGTTTAGGGAGCTCTGGCTTAGCTACATCACAATGAAATAAGAGATCCTGCAACGAGCGTGCTCTATAACAGACGATAATGCATCCTACCTCAAACTCTCACATAAATTTCAAATTGAAACTTCGGGCATACAGGTATTAGTAAATACACTCCATGTTATATTGCTAATTGGCGAGAATATTTTCCTCAATGTATTGCACTATACTGCTGTCAAAGGTTATACGCGTCAATGATTTTAGAAATAAACTTTATTTGTTATGAAACTTTACATTTCACATGACCTGCAACTTCATGTTCATTTAGTTGTTTGATGCAACACGAACGCCCACTTCTGAGGACAAGTACTGTTTATCAGGCACACTTAAATTCAAAGAAATCAATGAATTGCATGCAGCAATTTGGCACCGACAGCCACCGTGAGAAATAACTTATGAGCGATCTAAGGAAACATACTCTACGGCTTAATAGTTAACTAATAATAAATCGATGCTGCACTGTGCGCATTCCAATACGAGTTCCATCACCTATGTATGACGAAGGAAATAATTTCAAAATCACGCGTACTCATAAATGACGCTTTTTCAAAGAAAACATATGATTTTCAATTTATGATAAAATATTGTGAACTGTTTCTACAGTAGTCTAGCAAAATTTCAATCGTTCTCGACGCCATTCATGTATAATTTCAAAATTTTTGCTATATATAATCAGGCGAAATAAACCACTTTGCACCATCAAATTCTGCCCGATAGCGTTTCAGTAACATAAATCGTGAGCAGTAAGCGTTTCAGGAGTCAGCACAACAAAATTAATCCACGAGAAATTAGTAAGACGTTAACAAAAGTTGGTTGTTTATCCTAACAAGAAAAAAAATCGAACTCGCGAGAACGCACCAAAAGATTTTGACGTCTATATAAGTTCGGGAACAAATTCCCGCAAGCGGAGGTGGATTGATAATGGTACACTTGAGCGCTCCCAAGCTCGAGGGAGCTGTCGCTTGACATGCATTACCCTCTAACGCCCGAGAGGACTATACGATCCTCTTTCAAAAGTAGCCATAATCTATTGCATTTATAGCTAAATTTGTTCTCCAATGGGTTCTTTGAAGTTCACTGCCGAGGGGCGGTTCCTTTCTCATTTTGGTATCGGAGATGTTGTGATAACGGCAATATGAGTTCAAAAATGCAGAAGGTTAATGAGGCCGACCTAAACAGGCCACTCATTGGCCTGTTGAGTCAGCATTGAGATGAAAGTTAATCGTAAAAATGTACGAACGTAGCCGCGCATCGAAATAAAATAAAAGAAGACAACGTCCAGACCTGCCAAAGAAACAGCATGAAGTTAGATTAGTTAAAAACTAGGACACAAAGGGATGTTGCTAAGAAGGAAGAAAGGAATGAAAGCCCTTGGTACTTGTGTTCGAGTAACAGTCGTTGAACTACTTGGTTACTCAAATAATATTGTAGTGAACACTTGCCAAAGTTGAGGAGCAGTGGAGTTGACCATCGGTCCAGGCACCAATGCACTCTCTTTTACGCCATATACGGCCCAGTGATGTTGATAGAAAAGCTCAGAGGAACACCGAAACAAAATCCGACCCAAGTTGTTAATATTGTAGCTGAAGATTAGATTTCACTTGTAAAAAATTTGAATGTTCCATTGAACGAAAAATGCACCTTTATGATATGAATAGAATGAATGTCGACATCTTTGGAACTTACAAAAATAAACTCTTCAACTTCCAAAAGAGAGGCAAATATGACTGGCAAGTTGCAACACACAGCTACATGACATGATCTAACAGCTGAATTGATTATTACATCACGAACAGAATCATTACGAAGAAAGTTCAATTTTATCCAAAGGAACACCCACAAGAACATCATGCTGAAATCCTCAAGAAAAAAACCAATGGCGAGCTCCAAATTGCAAAAATAACCTGACATTGAAGAGAAATTTTCTCCCAAATCTATAAATTTTGACGTAGGGAATTAATTTGAGTAGCATCTTTACGATATCATAATTGAACTAACGACTGGAACAAATGCTCGAACACAAACCAGACAAGAGATCAATGCAAAAAACTAACGAGTGGTGAACAATTTCAATCCCATCCTCCTGTTACGGAAGCTCATAAAATAAGCACCCTCATATTTGCCGCGGCGTTCCTGTGAGGCAGCTGTGGCGGAAACACATTAGGCTTCATTCGTTCTAATCACCCGGACTTTTTCTTGAAATATCTGACAATTTATGATGTTACTCTAACTCATCAATGAAGTTTCACTCGTAAACTGTCAACGATCTTGCTGCTCAGATCCTTCTGCTGCGTCACCGAGTGAGAGAGACGCCACCATGATACGACTCCCAAGAACTAAAATGACACTACAACTCCCAACTCCCATGCGGTGTTCAACATTCACATCCTCCATTTCAGCGAAGTGCCCACATGGCTACACCAGCCAAAGTTTCGATTTCAGGTAGCACAGTTCAGGTACGAACCTCGAACAAAACAGAAAAAAGGTACACGTAGGATGTACAAAAAAACTAAGATTTTTTCGCCATCAATAAATAGAGAAAAAATTTCAAAATCGCATACATCGCGGACAGAGGCTAACCTGAAGCCTTAGCTAAACCATAAACCTTGACAAAATGTAGCGAGGAGTTCTTGGAGAAGACCCCCAACAAAAAACGAACAACACGAATGGTAGCTTCATTGTCATGCTTCGATGAAGCAAGAAGACCGTACAATCGCAGGCATTGTTCAAGAGATACCGGGGAGAAAAGCAACATGGAACAAGAATAGTCGGCCAACACCAAAGCTTTGGATGATGCAACGCAGAACCAAAAATGATCGCCACCAATCATACAGTTTAAAAATACTTCGTACATGCAAAGAGTAGTAGTGAGTGAGTGAGTGAGTGAGATACAATAGAGATGGACAGATGCACGGACACTATTCCAACACGAGTTATTTACAACGCGGAGGCGAGCGCACAGCACAGCGCCGTCACTTCCAAAACACAGGAGAACTGTACAGGCGGAGACTCGGCCTCGCAGTCGAGCGAGCTCCCTAGAATATCATAAAATGCCTCGCTTCAAATCCGTCCTCCAAGTCAAGCCAAACTCACGTCAAAACAAAAATTGGGTTCTCCTGTGGACTGTCTCGGAGGTCACTTCATATACAGCTAAAGTTTCAAGGGGTTTGAAAATCTACGTGAAAATTTCAAGGGCTTCGAAAAGTCTACAAGAAATTTTCGGAAACTCTGTTTTGAGATACTGTAGGTAATAATATTTTTAGGAATAATTCACCCAGACATCCAATAGCCTTCAACAGGTTCAATTTCTCAAAATCTTGGAAATAATTCAGGCCTCAAAACTTTCTGCTATAAAAAAATAGATACAAATATTTCTGCGATACAACAGTCTCTTAAAGGCAATCTTCATCGAACACTTCGGCTTGACGCTTTGCATCCCAAGAACAGTTCAGTAGCGACCGCAACCCTTTACAAGTTACAAGTAAAAATTTACGCACATTATATGACACCAAAATTCCGTCAGCTTCCTAGAAGTATTTTTCAAACAAATCACAATAAAAAAATCTCCAACAGTGGCTCTTAAAGTTCCAAGAACTCGCAGGTGTGACAGCCAGCAAGTAGCAGCCAACGACTTCGTTGACAACCCGTTATATTCCAGCTATTTGGATCATTTCACACTCCCCCGCAACGCTCCTAAACCCGAGTGAACAAATTTCAAAAGTGGGCTTAAAGCAATTCACCTCGTCAAGTCCCAGCAGACAAAAAGTAGTCCTCAAATACCCACCACGGCATCTAGAAATCTTCACACACACACGCACTGTCTCGTCAATGAAACCAAACTTCCACCGCTACCACGAAAAAGATGTCAGAACTGCGCAAGAGGCCTCTATTCACTTCCCTATAATTCTAAACATCACAGATTGATCGAAAACTTTCCAACAGGAAATTTTCAACGGCTGGGAACAAGAGCTTTGCTTACGCAGAAAAATGCAGTCGGAGATATTATCACACGCAGCCTCGACCTGGCAGCTTGCAGACAGGAGCTGCAGAGACGCCTCAGCTCTGTCATGAGCATGCTGCCACTCTATAGTGTCCGTCATTTTAGATGTAGTTCACAGAACTAGAGGTGCTAATTATCGACGTATGGGTTGGAGTGAGTGTCGCTTCTGTAGATGTACGCTCATAGCTTCAAATTGGATACCGTTTATGGGCATTGTAGGCGCATGATCATGTTGTAATTTCCTGTAAGTTTACGTCGTCAATACTTTAAACTGAATACTTTTTCCATGGATGATAAACTTAGAATTCCAAATACCAGTAGAACGAAGTTTCAATCAATCGTTCATAAAGCGATCGGGGAAAGAAAAAGCTGCGGTGTGATACCAAGACCCAACACTGCCCAGCACTCATGAGAGTATCGAGTGATTCATTCATGGATAATAATTAACGATAGCCGACAAAGAGAATGCGGTACGATGAACAGCGCTCTCAAGTAGGCAAGCATTAACACTTCGACTGCGGCGTGAGCCACCGGTGGCACACGGAGGAGATTTTCATAATGCTCCTGGCCGACTTGTAGTCACAAACTCAATTTGCATGAATAATAAGTCAAAACTAAATGAAAGCTCGATCCAGTTAATGATTGGTATTTTCAAGATCGCTAACTACAATTTACAATATTTGAGTTGAATATTATCTTCAGTTTTACCTGCCGCAGTCAAAGTGTTAAGCCTCTAGGATGCAAGAATGTCAACGACCGAGTTCACTGTAATTTTTTCGCGATCGCTGCACGGCTGTCACTTTCAACTGAGACTCTGTTAATGCTCGCTCTTATGAATAGTTGATCGATTCACCTATGAGACTTGTTGAAACTTCGTCATCCTTCAATCAATATAAATATTGAACACTTTTTATACTTCAGTATATACTGTCATAGACAAACAAACATATGTTCATGAGTAAAACAACATTAACCAAAATGTTTCATCTAATTTAAAAACAGTAACTTTTGGAAACACTTCCAAATAGTTAACCGACGCATGACTGCATTTCACGAACTAAATTGTCACCGTCACCGATGTCCTGACGAGGTTTGGGCGAGGCAGCCTAGGGGCTCAACACGTAGCGGAGCTGGCCCAACATCTCAACCAAAACGCCGGGTTCGATCCCAACGATAACTGCGCAGCGTATATCCAGATACAGCAATAAACAAAGATGCGCCACGTTTCTTCGACTAAAACGTGAAAAAAAGTTATCTGCTTCCCAAGAAATATTAGCATGCAGAGCTTCTCAATGAACGTCAAAACTTTAACCGTTTTATGAAGGATTGACATAGTTCATACATTCGACTACCGCACCACAAAAAAATAAGCGATAGCAAATTTGAGAAATAATGTCAACAGCCGTCTCTGGTGAGGGAGTTCGACCAAACCGGGAACAAACAGCGAGTGCTTGAAGCTCGTAAACAAATCATTTGAATGGTAATGACTACAGAATTTCGGCTGAGCGGGTCACGTGGTCGAGTTAAGCTCCGCTGTGACGGTCCTCCGACTCTCAATCCCAGCCGTTGTCTTTGATCATGTGGGCCAGCTCGATGATGTACTTGCCTTCCTTGTACTTTTGGCTGTTTTCGAACGCGTGCTCCTGCAAAGTAAATCAGCGTTTGCAGTTAAGGCACATTCAGCTCATTATAGAATAGATTAAATTATTAGTTAGTTTTAAGCCTCCCTATCCGCAACAAAGGCTATCCAAAGAGAGGAAGGAAGAAGGCACCATTTAGTATGGAGTTAAGGAAACGTGGAATCTATGCAGAAAGGGCACAGAAACAGAAAGCTCAAAAAGAAGATCATGAAACAAGAAAAAGTTGAAGAAGTAGTTGGTGCTGAAAAACAGGACAGCAGTGAACCGAAAAAAGATGGTCTGTAACAAAACAAAAACCTATATTATTTTAACAAAAAGAAAGTCCACCTAACCTTTAGCTCGGGCCCTCACATAGTCCCCCTGGGAGCGCTAATTCCCATAGATACAACAGTTGTATCCCCATGAGGGGTTCAGCTCATTGTATCCGATTTTTGCTGCTTATGAGGGTTTTACTTGTATGAGTAGTCAGCGTTTGAACTTTTATCACATTCAGCTCATTGTATCTGCTTTTTGCTGCCTATATGAGTGTTTTACTTTTATTATAAGTGATCATCGTTTGGAATTGTGGCACATTCTGCAGATTATTTTGGATTTAATATATTTCTAGATGAACTACCGTAAAAAAAGAACGAGCATCGCCAAAGTAAACTGAACTTAGACAAAGATCATCTCTGAAATTTTGAGTTAATTTGAGCACTCATTAGAGCTTAACTTTAATAATGAGAGTTTTATGCATGTTGCGAGGTTTTCATGACACTGAAAATCAATTAATTTAAAGATTAGATAACAAGTTAGTCTGAGCCTTCCTAATCAAACATATTGTGTTCCCAAAAGAGGAAAGAATAAGGCACCATTTAGTGCGGAATTAGGAGAAAGGGAAGTCTATGCAAAAGTGAGTTCCACACAGGAACCCTAGCAAGATTAGAAGGAGTTTATGAAACAAGATGAAAGTTGAAGAAGACAGTAATATGTGCTGTACAAAAAACAAAAGTGCACCTAAATAGATCCTTTATAGCCAAATAAAGAACTATTCTTTTTCAAAAAAAGGAAAGCCTACTTAAACTTCGGCTAGGTATCTCACATCGTCCCTCTGAGAGCGCTATTTCACACAAGTATATGTATAGAATAATTATATTCCTCTTCAGAGGAACAGTTACTGAAACTTATAGAACAAATACGGGCTCATGACGCCACCGGCAAGTCTCCTGTCACAGATGTATCTGCGTCAACACGCATATGTTTTCATACACACCTCCGTCAAACGCAACATGTCCTCAACCGTATACCCCTGCTATACCACATTAAACATGAGCTCTGAAATGACCAATATCTCGTCAGCTACAAGAAACCGTGAATAAATGAAGGGCTACTTAGATTCACAGAGACGACACACGTGCCATCAAGAACACTTCCACAAAACGAGGAGGCAAAACCAAACAAGAATCGTTGATGAGAAGGAAGGGAGGGTGGCACTCACGTATTTCCAGCTTGAAATGCCTAAAATCTCGTTAGCTACACGAAACCGTGAACAAATAAAGAGCTACTGAGATTATTCGAGACGACACACATCAAGAAGACTGACATACAATGAAATGGCCAAACGAAGCGCGAATTTTCGGAGTGAATAAAGGATGGCACTCACGTATTTCCAGCCGAGCGTGTTCTCGCAGCACTTGCAGTAAATGTCGGCCACGGCGTGTAAGCCTGTGAGCAGCACCCGCTCCTCCGCCGGCCCGCAGCCCACGTTGACCCTGAGGACAATAGAGCGTGGGTCAGGTTGTCAGTCATGCCTACTTGTTCGGGATCTAATTAATACAAAATCCCAATGATGGTGAAAATGCGTCGCACAATATATCTCTCTAAAATAATATAAATCGTTTTTATTCCCAATGACGATGAAAATGCGGCACGCAATGTAGCTCTCTAAAATAACATAAATCATGTTTATTCGCACAGACGATGGAATTAGTACGAGGTTTCAATGCTTTTGTACCACGACGATAATGTAAGGTAGACTCACTCGGCGTTGCGATGCTCGTCATCAGATGTTGATGATGAGCGTCAAGTTCCTATGATCAACATCGCTTTTTGATGAACAGTTCAAGTCTCCCGAAGAAAACTTGGTGGCAAAAAACTTATGCACTTCATTAACAACACGCCATCTACGAATTTCGCTGGAGATTGGATAGGAAGATTTATATATTTAAACCCTAAAAAGAAAGGAACAGAGATATTCAAGAGAAGTCATGGCTAAATCTTTCAAGAGTCCGTATGAGATTGAGGGTGCATGAACTTAACCCATAAAACCGTACAAAAGAGACGAGTTCCAACACAGACTTTGTATATTCTAGAACATAAAAAATGGATGTACTTACACGGAATTAAAAAGGTACGCTCGTCCTTGACTCCCTTGGAAAGACTGCACAAGAGAAATATAGTAGTCAGCAACGGAAATAATCTGCTTCCTAAAGCAAGGGAAAAAATTCCACCATCATGAAAGATAACATTTGTCGCAGTCAGGTCCCTTCAAATTGTTCTTGCACAATTATTTTCCTCTCGTATTCAAGAAAATTGAGTTGTTCATACCAAATTGCTCCAAGATACCAAATAGTATTAGATAAGTGTCAAGAATACGATGATTCTTCGTGAAGTGTACGTCACTACTCGACATATGGCAGATCTACACAACACAATAACTGCAAGAGTGTAGACATTGCGATCTGTCGGAGCGTCCTTTGGGTCTAGAGAAAGACCAATTACTTTTAGAACGATTCTAAACGCTTTTGTTTGGAGATGAAAAACTGTCGAACTGCTTCAACTCAGTAAAAACTTTTCCCCGTTGAAGGGAATGATTATTTCGCTATCTAACTCCACAAAACACAAAATTTACTTTCCAACTTTGAATATCTTCGGTAAAAATTTAACTAGGAAATTCCAATGACTCAATGAAACCTAACTGATATTTTAAGGAAAATTAGTGATATCTGGGATGCAACTTGAAAGGAATTTGTGTTTGTACGATAATTGATGCCAAAAAAAAAATGACAAACCGCACTGTACTTTAAAAGAGCTCCATGGCCTACGACAAAATTAGAAAATAAAGCCGAGTTCTCGACAGATATTGAGCACCCTACGGGAATACGAAACTGAGTTCTCGACAGAAATACGAAATACTGACAGGCATTGCGCACCTTACGGGAATATGAAGCTGATTTTTCGACAGAAATACTAGACATTGGCAGATACTGCGCACCCACTCCCCTGGCCTACGTGCACCTAAGGCACCTACAACTCCCCCTTCACCTTGGAGATGAGCTCGTCATGGTTGGCGAGGTGAGCCCGGCAGTGTATGCAGGAGTAGGTGCGGTGACACGAGGGCAGGTACGCCTGCACGGCATGGCTTACGTTAGACAAGTTCGGTTACACCTGCCTAACCTCAACATGGGTGTTCCTAAGAGAGGAAGGAAGAGGGCGTCACATGAGTCTCCCTAAGAGAGGAAGGAATAGGGCGTCACGTGGGTTTTGCTAAGAGAGAAAGGAAGAAGGCGTCACGTGGGTTTTGCCAAGAGAGGAAGGATGAAGGCGTCACGTGGGTTTTCCTAAGAGAGGAAGGAAGAAGGCATCACGTGGGTTTTCCTAAGAGAGGAAGGAAGAAGGCATCACGTGGGTTTTCCTAAGAGAGGAAGGAAGAAGGCGTCACATGGGTTTTCCTAAGAGAGGAAGGAAGAAGGCGTCACGTGGGTTTTCCTAAGAGAGGAAGGAAGAAGGCGTCACGTGGGTTTTGCTAAGAGAGGAAGGAAGAAGGCGTCACGTGGGTTTTCCTAAGAGAGGAAGGAAGAGGGCGTCACGTGGGTTTTCCTAAGAGAGGAAGGAAGAAGGCGTTAATTGATAGGAAGTTAAAGATGAAGTTCGTTAACACCTTCGTACCTAAGAGAGGAAGGAAGAAGGCATCATTTAGTAGGAAGTTTAATGGAAAGGGGAATCTATGCCCATCGTGTATTTCCACACAAGATCTGTACGTAGAAACAGTAAGTTCAGAAGGAACGCCAGGAAACAAGATTAGTTAAAGTCGAAAAAGAAGTCAGAGAAGCTAAAAAAACAGGACAGGAAAGAACCGAAAAAGATGCTCCGTAACAAAGCATCAAATGAAGACTATTGCATCAAATGAATGAAGACTATTGCAAGAAGACTATTGCATAAAATGAAGACTATATGCTCCGTAACAAAGCATCAAATGAAGACTATTGCAACATAAAAAAGGCCCGCCGACCTAGCCTTCAGCTCGAGACCTCACATGTTTCTCCCGAGAGCGCAAATTCCCATCGACAGAATAGGTGTATTCCCCTTAGGGGTCACGTCCTAGTGTGAGGCAAACATTTCTCACTTAATTAATTTTGGCAAATTCATTCATGAAGAAATAGCAAACTACGTCACGGGACGCAACTAAACACGGTTAATTGTATGAATTTTGAGAGAAAATTTCACACGAAGGGGTGCCATGACATAAGCCCGCACTCCGCTTCAACACCTCCATGATTCTTGGTGGTGGAACTTGCGTCTGACTGAACTGGAACTTTGTTCTAACTTGTGGCAGCAGGAAGGAAGAAGTCGGTAATTTGCGTTCATTAGAGGGGATGCAGAAACTCACATATATTGATCCTGATAAAAACTTGAGAGTGATTTAAGACAGCACGAAGCGAGTCATCCAGGTGTACGGAGTACATCGGAGATAAGCACACTTGAGCGTCGTTAGTCATTACAAACTGAAAACGGGGAGATGGCAGACAATCCCGCCCATACTCATAAATACGTTTTCCCAAAGTCACTCATATTATTGATATCATAATGCGTTTAAAAATTGATTCAAATTCATTGTGCCCGAGATGCTACTAGAAAGGAACTAGTGTCGTATATAAGCACAGTACTTTATACAAGCTCAATTGCTCAACAAAAGAATGCACACAAAAAAAGTTTCATAAAATAAAACGCGTGAACTTAATGAAGGTCTAATTAAGTTGACGCCACAAACAAGATATAAGGTACGAAAAATGATTCGGCACATGATGAAATTTCTATTCAAGTCGTCACTTTATTGAAATTTGTGGCATTCGAAAAGAAGAACACGACACTCGACGACCGTCTAGATGAGACTCCTTCCTTCAAAGCGAGAGGCTAAAATGGGAGATGGATAAGTGAAATATAAAGGAGTGAGAAGCTAAAGAAGTAAGTCCGGAACATCATCGATGAAGAACAGCCCAAGCATGCGAGGTGCTCTAGAACAGTGGTTCTTAACCTTTTTTCTTCAATTTCCTACTTTTGAGTGAGCCAACTCTCCATTCCCCACCACAGCATCTTCCAATTATTGATCTGTGATATCCCTAACCCAGCAGTGTTGTCACTCTTATCCAAACATTACATACAATACCTCATTATGATTGTTTTTGTTATTAAAACAGTCTGTACATAGTTGTCATTTGTAAAGTAAGTCAACATTTGGATGTAATGTATTCAATTTTGAAATAATATCGAATTTTTTTTTGCGAGTGAAAACAAATGCACGAAATTCCCCATCTGGCAACTTCGCAATTCCCCGTAGGTTAAGAACCGCTGCCCTAGAACCAGGCCCACGATATGGCTCGCTAGGCTCAGTCTACAGGGTCTTGCAGATAA
Source organism: Morinoia aosen (assembly GCA_030386875.1). NCBI lineage: Eukaryota > Metazoa > Arthropoda > Malacostraca > Amphipoda > Talitridae > Morinoia > Morinoia aosen. Next base: position 48,257,873 of record CM059564.1, on the reverse strand, counting down.
ATCCGACACTTGGCAAAAAAAAATAAATGGGGGATAAAAACGAAAGTTGTACATGCAGGTCGACGCTGCTGGAGGCAGTTACATTAAAAAAATAATGCAGCATGTAACTTGAACTGTTGCTCAATAAAATTTCGGATACCTGCATATGCAACTTTAATCTTTAATCGCCATTTCCTTTTTATTTGTAAAGTGTCGGATTTATCTACAACACCCTGTGTATAGACGCGCAGTCGCCGCAGTGTGGAATGAAGACGCTAACGTGGCATTGTCACGTCAGCAGAGGGGCCAGCGTGCGGGATGGCGAGTTCTGGAGGATACGGGGGCCAGGCAGTCTAGGGAGCCAACTCTACCGCACCAGCTACACTGTGTTGTCTGCAATGCTAAGGCAACCCTGCGGACACCTTAAAGCAACCCTAAGAACACCCTAAAGCAAGCCTAAGGCAACGCTAAGGACATCATAAAGCAACATTAAGACTACGTTAAGGACACCCTAAGACCTAAGGCAACCCACCTGGAACGTCTTGACCATGTTTGTGTGTGCGGCGTGAGCAGAGCTGGAGGCACCGGGCACATTATTATTACTGGCAGAGCTAGCGGTGGTGCCGCCGTTGGAGGAGTTGGTGTGATGGCGGAGGGGCGGCGTGAGCCAGCCACCACCACCGCCGCCACCCGCCACCACCGGGGGGTGCAGGGCAGCGTCAGGCGGCCCCGCCGAGCCCAGCGGCCTGGGCGGGCTCAGGCACAGCCACGGGGCCAAGCAGTCCAGCACTCGCGCCCGACCTGGCGACAACACTTGCTTTTTAGACGAGAGAGACGGACTGCAGAGAATACAATATTTTATGTTTAGAGGCCAGAGAAGACAAGATTTTATGTTTAGAGGCGCGAGACAGAGAGGAGGGAATACAAGCGAATGGTCCAGCATTCGCGTCCGACCTGGCCACAATAGTTACTTTTAGAGGTGAAAGACGGACTTGACTGTTTCATGTTTAGCGGCGAGATACAGACTTGAGGAACACAGAATTTTATATTTAGAGGCGAGAGACAGACTTGAGGGAACGCAAGCGAAGAGTTTTTTCACGTCGTGTAATATACTGAACCAATCTTGACGAGATATCTTGTACAATTCGTCTCCAAACAATTTAGCCTTAGTTAGCCTTTCGTACAACATTCCTTTCTGAGGCAGATTTGTAGACTTCGACGGTGATGAGTTGATAAATGGAAAATTCATCACTAACAGCACATCAAGAAAATTTTAAAAAGTTTCGTGGGGTCATTTGCCTGCACGTGTTTATCAGCGCTATGTATTTTTTCAAACAAGAACCCAGTCATGAAGTCAGTGTTTCTATAGAAGGACTTCTGTCGTAAAAAAAATCTTTGTAAATTATAAATGGCAAAACTATCCATAATGCAGTGATAAAAAACTGAAAGTGCACCAGGACTTCTGGCGTACTTACGCAAAATAATTCCAAGCAAATTATAAATGGCAAAGCTATCCATAGCGCAGTACGTGCAGAAACCCTTCTGTAACCAGAGATGACAGTTCAGAGCACACCTACACTGAAGCCACGATACGTTACTCAAAGATCTTTTGAGTTGTTCTTATTGATATACTCAAGTTGCACTAAAATCACACGAGTCGCTCTCATGTCCTCATATTTCCCGTAATTGAGGAGACGGGAGTCCTAGCTGATGTATCTCTGACGTCAAAGAAGAACGCTGCAATTGATGCCATTTCAACTGACTGTAATTGGAACTTTCTTGAGTTTCCTTTACTTACAGCAACGGCAATTGTGGCAGAGCGGTGTTGCATTACCGAAAAGCTTCATCATCAAAATATTAAAGAGAATATAAATAACTATAAAAGCGGCTTTGGAAAGAAACATTTGGAATAAAACATTGAAAACATTTTTCAATCATGATGACTAATGAAACACAACAGAAATGAATATATCAATCCATCACCTTACCTGGGATAAATTCAGGAATTTTTCATTGAAGTACGATCAGTGTCGAATACGGACATGGTTCAAAATATTACTGAAAAAAAAATCGTTGTGCCTTCACTAAAATTTTTCGGACCATCCACCGTAACTTAAAATTCTGCGACGAATTTTAACGTAATCGTTGGAAATGAAAAAAAGCGTTCAATTTTGAGAGAAAAACCACTTCTCGTATATAATATAATATAATTTTATATAATCAATAGTCAGAAACGTTCAGGCATTCGTGCTTCTGAAAAAAAAATTCGAAGAAGTTCAAACATTTACGGAGTACACAAAAAAGTGCAATAATAACAGGATACACAACTGGAGAAAATAATCAGAAGTGAATCACAGTTTATCAATGAAACAGATAGCGGTGCCCAACTGCGGTCCGTACGCTGCATAATCACAAACAAACTGCGTACGCAAGTTTAACAGATGTTAAAAGAGTTCCCACAATTGATACAACTCTTCCAGTTGGAAATGAAGTCATCATACCAAAGAGAGCGATCAATAGAGCGCGCAAGGACAAACGTATCAATAAATATTGGATAGAAGCACACCTGTGTTGTTTTCATATGCAGAATACAAACAAATCTCATTTACTAACGGTGGACGGACCACATCAATACGAACGTATATGTCAACTACAACTCAACCAATCGAGAAACCATAATTCACAGAACCAGCAGCCCCACTAAAAAACGGAAACTAAATAGCAGACCAGAAAAGGCTATGCAACTGTCGCTGCACTTCAACGGTGGCGATGTGGAGCTTCTCCGTAGACGCGGTTCCTAGGCGATAAAGGTACAAACAGACAACCTTTGATAAAAAGGAAAAAATAATACTTAATTAGGCATTTCTAAGTGAAGAGAATGAAGACAATATTCAAGGCGGTTCCTAGGCGATAAAGGTACAAGCAGACAACCTTTGATAAAAAGGAAGAAATAATACACTTCGGCATTTCTAAGTGAAGAGAATAAAAAAATACTCCTGGCGTAAAAAACAGTGCTGAGCATCCATCATTCCTTCCTTCCCCGAAAACCAACATAATGAGTCAGAGAGCGAGGAGCAGTTCACAGCCTATAATAGACAGGAAGGAATGATACACTTAGGTATTTCCAAGGCTGATCATGAATACAGTACTCGTGTGGTGAAAAACTGTGGTGAGCATCCTTCCTTCCCCGAGAACCAAGCGTCCTGGTTGGTGAGTCACCGCGGGAGGAGCATTTCTCGCAGCCAGGTGCCATGAGGCTGATAACGCAGCATCTGAGCAATAAAACTCTACTCACAGATGGCCATCAAAATAGAAATTCGTAATAAAACTGATAAACAGACGCCGCACAAAGCACTTTTATATTAACTTGAGCATATTTCTTCGAATAAAATAATAAAACTTATGTATTTTTGGATTGTTGACACGTCATTCAAAACAAATATTGCCAACATCATGTAATTTTTCTGTAACTGCAAGACGACCTGTTGCATCAATGAGATCAAAGCAGCGCTCGTGAAATTCTATTTCGTTAAAATTGAACGCAAAAGTCATTAGGGCTCCGGGTGCGAAGTTCAGCCAAGAAACACTGCAGTCACATCTCACTGAACAGTCATCGCTACCGACTTATAATTTTGCAATGGAGCATACTCGCGCAGACCTAAAAATAGTGTTCACTGAAGCGATCACCTATGGAATTTTCCCCTCGTTTAAAAAATCATGGTTTTGGACCATAGGGATGAGTTACACCGCTGGCAGCAACGTTAAAATTTTAAACAATTTATTTACCGAAAGTGATACAGCAATAGATTGTATCTCAAGTCTAGTACGATGAACACATTTGAGTATAGCTACTTGTGGGCCCGAATAAGTTCAGCGACTTCTAGGACATCCTATTATCAAGCTATGTTTTCAGTGTACAGTTATATTTAACCTAATTTACCCAACCAAGGGGCATGAATGAAACCCTTGTTCAATAGAATCACACGGCGGGGTACCTGGACATCATTAGCGAGTTTTGTGGCTACGATGAAAAATGTAAACCGCAAATACTTGCATGTTTTTCGCAGCAAAATGAATTAAATAATTCACTGCAGCACGACGCACCGGTGGGTCGTGCTGAAGTTTTCCTGTTCCAAAACGACCCGTCGATGGGTCGTTTGAAAAAGTTTCAACAATCTTTATGGTTTTCGACTGGTGTGTTGAAATCGAAATTTGAAATTATTCAGAAACTATTGTATAATCCCCGACGAACAAGAAGCAGACGCGCAATGGGGCACAGGAAGTGCCTCCAATAGGTTTCACCAGTGATTATTTATTATGTATTTACGTTACACATTTTCTTATTTTCCATGTATTTACGTAACGCATTTCTTCATTTTCCATATATTTACGTTACGCATTTCCATATTTTCCATGCATTTACGTAACGCATTTCCTCATTTTCCATATATTTACGTTACGCATTTCCATATTTTCCATGCATTTACGTAACGCATTTCCTCATTTTCCATGTATTTACGTAACGCATTTCCTCATTTTCCATGTATTTACGTAACGCATTTCTTTATTTTCCATATATTTACGTTACGCATTTCCTTATTTTCCATGCATTTACGTTACGCATTTCCTTAAGAGCAACAAAGGCAGTGTAATGAACGGAAATGCCCAAGTGTACACAAATCCCTTTTCTCGACTCGTCAAAATTAGTGACATCCACGTTCACATTTGAGCGCAACACTCAATTGTCAAATTACTTTAGAAGTTCAGAGCAGCGAAGCAATAACGAAGCATAGAAGAGCAGAGCTGCTGGTCCATTTCAAGTCAGATACGTTCCAATCCATGGTAGAATTCCTTAAGAAATGCTTCTCAATATTCTCGGTAGTTGTCTGTTTATTCAGTTAATTATCACTGAAGACTAGCCCGAGCTATCCAATTTAGCGCATGTCGTGTGCATGGAAGCAACTTAAATTTTTATCTTGAACCGAGCTCATGTTGTGGAAGTCCGCTCGATTTCCTGTTGCCATCACGGCCCTCAAGTCTGCTGTTGCTGCCTTCGAACCCCAGTTAATTTAATGAACGAAGAAACTCAACAACAGGCAATATCTTGAGAGCCCAAACAATTTCGCATCGCGTAATCGTCTCCAGAAAAGTCCGTCCGCAGTTGCGCAAACCATTACAACACAGTGCAGAAGAAGAACAGAGTTCCTGCCCTTTACTATTGCTCCCACGCCAGCACAGTCTTGCGACACCATTGTAACCTGGCTTGTAACGCGGCCTAGGAAGGGCTCTCATTATCGCACGAAATTAACAGGGATAAGTAATTCAGCTATTGTAACCTCGAAATTAGCAGGGATAAATAACGCAGCTATTGTAACCTCGAAATTAGCAGGTATAAATAACGCGGCTATTGTAACCTCGAACATAACACGACCTAGGCAGGGCTCTCATTATCCAGCGAAATAAAAAGGATAAATATCGCGCATTTCAGCATGACAGAGGTTCATCACCCAGTGTAGTGCAAGGAAGCCACAGCATTCTAGTTAACTCAAGATGCATGGAATAGGCAATTTTGATTTTGAAAAGAAAAATCACTTTGTGTACATAAAGCACAAACATGTTTTAACGATTTGTAAAACCCATACCTAAAGCTTTCACAATACCAATAAATATACTCATCTTTAGAGTGGCACAAGTCAGTTGCTTTCATACCGTCATAACTCGGAAGAAATCAGGTAACTGCCACAAACCAACGCTATGGGCGGCAGTTGCGCGCGCGTGACTTGCCATAGAATTAAGATACATGACACACACACATACATACTTAGAGGTGGTGAACCTCACTCGTATCACATACAAACACATGAACACACACAAGATCTTACAGGTGGTGCATCTCACTCGTATCACATAGACACATACCACGCACACATGACACTAGGCCCAACCTGGCCAAGCATGGCACCGTCTGACCAGTTCATCAAAATGGCAAGCATTGACTAGTGCATCAGAGTTACTTGCTAACTTGCTCCGAATCCACCCAGTGCAAAGTCAGCTGCGCTGGCGAGAGTCAAATAATAAAAAATCCACATCTCACCACGCTATCAAAAAAGGTGTACGCATCTCAATGAGACGGAAAGATGAATAAGAATATAAAATAGAACAGAAAGACACTCCTGCACGAATTCGGTTGTACTGTACTCCAACCTCCTCCACGAGAGAGAGAGAGAGAGAGAGAAAGAAGTAAAAATAAATCATTACTATACATCTAAGCCCACAATTCCAATGAGCATTACTGACTCAGCAGCACTCAGTCTAACTTTTTCGCCTCTCGCATGCATGTTTTTCGCCGCTAAAGTAATTAAACTGCTTGGGCGACGGAAAACATACATGCTCTGGCGAAAAACTTAGGCTGGGTAGGTAGCTTTAGGGCAGCCACAGATGAGCGTTCCTTACCAACGCACCCACCGCAGCATGATGTCTGCATCCTACATACCCCCGAGTAGCTTCAAGTCCCGTAAATGTTCTGAATGACAATCTCTATGAGCGCACCCGTAGTCTAACTAGAACAGACTGCCTCTAGTCAAACTCAAAATTTCGTCTCTACACCAACTCAAAATTTCATTTCCAGCCTACAGGCGCAGTCGCTAATATTTCACTGCACTGGGCATCATGAATGATACTCATCAGATGGTGGAGATCTGATAATCTTTAGGAACAGTCTCACGCGAACATCTTTAATGAATAGCGCACTGAATTATATAATTAAATTTTCAGCGTTTAAACACTCGTGCTCATTAACATTCAATAATTTGAAGAATAAAATAACCTCGATAAAAAGCAACTGACAAAAAATAACTATCCGTCATAGAATGAGAGAATAAAAGATCGCTGTAATAACTTTCAGAAATCCATTCCTACCTACCATGATCATTCAACTCAACCGTTGCCCAAGTAACACAGCACGTAAAGTCAGTTCTGACAACAGCACGGCATAAGACCCATCACATACTACAACTTGCATGTGTTTACTTATATCATTTCAATAAACATTCAATAACCAAAGTACCACAGCACGCGAAATCAGTTCTAACAGTACGGCTATAAATGAAACCCATCACAAACTATAACCATGTGTTTACTTATTCCATCTCAATAAATGTTACGAGCGACTTGGAAGTAAGCCACTTGCATACAGCGTATGAGACCGATGACTTTTCGAACTCAACTTACGCCACTGAACTTAATTATATATAAAATCGGCAATTGGAAATTTATGACACTAACAGAAATAAATTGGACACACACAGTTCATAGAACATGCAATGACACAGAACCCCTGGAAACACCCCGAATTTCGATGTATCCAACACACGTTGGAAAATTTCTAGCTGCGCAAGTCGCAAAGAACCTTCAAACAGCGAGGCGAACGCTGCTCACCTGAACTCGTGCATCGATCGCTCCACAGATTTGGCAGGCGTAATGCGTCGTCAACACGCCCAGTACACAACAAATAATAAATAACTTCAAATAAACAAGTATGCTAACAACACACCGCGTGGATGACACAACGAACGTTAACAAAGGCAACGTAAAATAAACCAACACGCATTGCGACTTAGAACACACAAAAATGAACGTAGCACGGATACTACAACACGTTAGTTCCGATTTAGTACACAAAAAATGAACTCCGGCACCTTAGTTCTCTATAACTAGAAAAGGAGCCCGAAGCAACGTGCGCAGGAAGGCATGAAGAGCACTGAAGCAAGTGAAGCGTACACAAAGAACAGGATTAGCAGCCAGTTACTATGTGACCGGAGACGCAAGACTAAGTGCAGAGAAGCGTGCCGTGGGTATTTATAACTGCAGGAGGCGGGAGATGTAAGAGGGAGGGGAGCGTCACACGTCATGAGGTGGTGTGTTTGTGTGTATGTGTGTTGTGTGTACTCAAGAGACGCATGGGTCCAGCTGCTGCTGCTGCTGCTGCTGCGTAGGTGCGGAGGAGATGCGTCAGAACAAACTCAGTTCCCCTCACCAACAAAGAGATGAACTGCTGCACTAGCGTGAATGCAACTTGTCCAGCGCACGTGTCTTGCACACGCTCCTGTTTCGACGTAAATGTTTACTGATAGCCTAGAGACGCGAGCTACAGCACCTGAGGAGCGTCTCCGTGCTCCAAAACAAGGGGGCACAAGTCTCCGTTGAAAGTGACAGCTTTGTGTTGAACCTCAAAAGTCAGTGCTTGGCGATGACAATTAGGGACTTTTTGAAGCCATTAGAAAGCTTGCCTTCTACTAGAATCAAAGTTAATACATGCAGGGCGAATGTGAATTTTATTTCAATTTCAGGTATACTTCAGTATTTGTGACTATGAGGTATTGGAAAGAGCGTAGACGCAATTGACCTAATGCAACCAACACTCGACATATTTGGTTTTTAATAAATTTTCACAAACCGAAGTAATGAACCCAACCTAAAAACAAGCAACGACCGCCCCGTAATCTACATTGCACATATATATATCACTCTTCCTCTTATTACATTTGGCTGCGCACGAATTTTCCTCTTATTATATTTGGCTGCGCACGAATTTTCCTCTTATTATATTTGGCTGCGCACGAATTTTCCTCTTATTATATTTGGCTGCACACGAATTTCCTATTATATTTGGCTGCGCACGAATTTCCTATTATATTTGGCTGCGCACGAATTTCCTATTATATTTGGCTGCGCACGAATTTCCTATTATATTTGGCTGCGCACGAATTTTTCAACACTGACGAGACCACACAATTTTTTGCGACCTTCACGATAGTGCGTAGAAAAACGAGAGTGCGCCTATCTAAATAAGCATCTTCGCTTCAAATTATCTGACCTTGAAAACGGAGTGATAAGTGTTCAAGGCAGAGCCAATTTTACATTTCGGTTCAGGCGAAGTAATAAAGATTATATTTTATTATAGCCCTAAAATACACATTAAAGCGATAGCTCTTACCCAAGTACGACTTGAATTATGTACTTCACATCAGGCTTCTAGGTAACTTGGATTCCACAACACAAACTACGCGTTAAATGGAAGATGGCAAGAAAGTGGGACAATTTCAATTTTCACTTCTGGATTCCTTCATGTACGCATGAAATTGAAATTTCACACCGGAGGTAAAGCAGTGAACATCAAAATGACAGAGCTCATAGTGTCCGTAAAACAAATTTTAGTTGACAGGAAATGAACAACAAATAAAATCTGGTTCTGGACATCGACAGGAAGGAAGCAAGTACAGACGCACGCCAAGACAGAGGAACGACACATAACTAACTAAACCTATCAGGGATGCATTAGATTGCTCATCTTACATTAAGTAGACTGCGAAGCTCAGACATAGCAACTTCTGGTGCAGCAGACATGAGAACGTCAGCACGACGAGAAGAACTCAAGTAATTTGAACGTCCAACAAGCCGAATATCCATCAACTCTGTATTTATTACCTCCACTGAACGTCCGAAACGCCGAATATCCATCAACTCAGTATTTATTACCTCCATTCAAATTCAATACTCGGCATCTTTCAACTCCAACCTTGTATACGAACGCGTACATGACAGTGATGAACGTCAGAACTTTCTGCCCACAATATTTAACTAACTCAACGAATCACAGAGCAGATAACCGAACGCTGATGGTCAATAGGCTAACAAGCAGTTAGTTAATTAAGCCCTACGTGGAGATTTTTGTCGTTGATCAGAATAGGCATCAAAGGAATTGTAGACTGAAAGCTGCTCTAGGTTGGAAAATCGCAGTCGAGAAATGAACTCCACGTTCTCCGTCAACAGGAAACCGACAAGTTAGCACGCCAGCAAAGAGGAACTGAACATGAGAAGCCCTGTGAGGGAAGAGCTGAATAAGCAAAACCGGCCAACAATGGAAACTATACGGCTTTCAGGAAACAGAAACGCGTAGTCAGCAAATGGCAACAGCGAACACAACAAGCCTGAGGACTTGCCGGCATATTTGACGAAACTGAATGGCGTGAGCTTGATTGATTATAAGAAAGTTTTAGCTTCTTTTTACCACAACAAAGATGTTCAAAGAGAGGAAGGATGTAGGCACCGTTTAATATGGAGTTAGGAAACGCGGGATCTACGAACAAGGTACATAAAAACACTAAGCTTAGAAGAAGTTCACGAAACAAGATGAAAGTTGAAGAAGAAAATAGAAAGTGCTGAAAAAACAGGACAGCAATGAACCGAAAAAGGTGGTCCTTAACATAGAAAAAAATATATTTCATTTCAACAAAGAGAAGGCCTACCTAACACTCAGCTCGGGCCCTCACACATTTTTCCCTCATGGAGCGCTAATTCCCATAGATACAATAGTTGTGTGCCCTGAGGGGGGATTCTAACCCCAACAAACCCAATGAACATAACCCACTTGGACATCAGCCTCAACAACCTTCGCGAGAGAACGAAAATAACTAATCAGCACATGTAAAGAGACCGTGACCGCTTATCAGCGTGAGCTGTAATCAGCCTTAGCAACCCTTCAGAACACGCGATAGGACAAAGACGTTTATGAGATAGCATTGAGCAAAGACTCACACACACAGGATGGACAACATGTATACAGAGAGGGAGAAAGAGAGGGCAAGGGTAGACGGCGGAGGCAGCAGCTGCGATAAGCGCCCGTCTATTATAAGCGGTCACTTGTTTATGGAGGCACTGAAGATGAACAAAGCAGCTCATGCAGTCCTGAGTGACGTCCATGCACCACCACCACCTGCTTCACCATTTACAGCACCACAACCACCTGCATTACCATTTTTACCCAAACCACCATCAACATTTGCACCCAAACCACCACCACATGCGTCACCATTTACAGCACCACCACCTACACCAGCACCCAGCCTCCTTTGCGCTACATTCACGCCCCCACTGTAGGACTGTAATGGGTGGGAGTCATCTCCGTGATGCTAGCGTGCCTTGTAAGCGCCAGATTTCAAACAACCAACCTTCTCACAAATCGAACAGCCTCTTACTAACACCTCTTCACGAATAAAACAGCCTCCTACTAACACCTCTTCACGGATAAAACAGCCTCTTTCTAACACCTCTTCACGAATAAAACAGCCTCCTACTAACACCTCTTCACGAATAAAACAGCCTCCTACAAACTCTCTCCTAATAATCCAAACAGCGTTCTTACAAATGAATACATTTCCGACAAATTTAAAAGGCTCGAAAAACAATCTTTTGGATAGCAAACGCTTTAAGGAATAACAGCCATCACATCTGACTAACAAACCAATCAAACAACTAACAACTCTCTGGCCACCAAAACATCTCGCGACTACCAAAATATCTGAAGAGCGAAGAAGCTTCAAGAACTACACGCCACGGTTCGCTTAGAAATTTTCGAGAGTAAAATGCTTTTCTCATAGCCCAATCGTGTAAAACATTGAGATCAAGAGTAAAATGCTTTTCTTAATTGTGTTAAACATTGAGATCAAGAGTAAAATGCTTTTCTCAATCGTGTACAACATTGAGAAAAAGCCTTCACTGTAATTCCGGTGAAAGACCGAGCACAGTACATGATTTGCTGGCAGAAAATACACGTGCGTTGGTCACATTTATGTATAACGCGGCGAACACTTTGCATTTGTTGGCGTTCACACTTTGTTGTGAATTCGAGCGTCAAACAGAATATATACTGTAGGAATTAAAAAATTCGTGATTAGTTTGTGCAGCGTAAGAGCTAACTTTTACCTAACGACGAGTTCAATGAAGACGTTTATACTTCGATGATGAAGCCATCAAGTTAGCTTTATAAGCAAAAATATAAAAAATCTGAAATTAGTACCAGAAGGAAACTTTATTAAAACAGATTACTTATGATTATAAGATGGTTCAAGCCTCCTTATTCCTAACATAAATATTCCAAAGAGATGAATGAAGCAGGGATCATTTAGTAGGGATAGAGGGAACGAGCAATCTATGCACAAGGTATGTCCCCACACTTAACGCATTCAAACAAAATTGAGGATGAATAAAAAGTAATAGACGCAAGAAAACTGGAAATAAATTGGAAAATAATTCGTAAAAAAATTGTACTGTTCGAACAAATTGTCAACCTTCTGCTTGGGACCTCACATCTTCGCCTTGGGAAAGCTAATCCACATAGAGACAATTGTTTTATCACCCACGTAGAATACCTAAAGAATCTTTACACGGAAAGAATGCGAAGATAATAAAACAAGAATTAAAATTATCAGTAATGAAACAGTCACTAGACAAAGACAATTTTCATTAAAAATGACAAAGAAGCTATAATCGTCCACAAACCGAAGAGGAAATAGAAATAAAAATTAGCCTGTTCCACGACCGACAGAAGCCATTTCCCCCGGAACTGCGTAAGAAATTACCCAGGTCCAACCATCGAGCACAATTACGAGGAAACGCGCAACATGTAATGTGAGACAAAGGCAGTTATAGCGTGAGGTCTACCGCCATATATCGCCTACCCAGGTGCAGTTTGAAATGTACAAATGTAGTGTTTTTCGCAGAATTAAATGCATGGAAGTAAGTAATATCCATTAGTAACCTAACCTAACCTTACGCTACAGTACTAGCTAGAGGTAGATCTCATGCTATAGTGTGGTAGCCCTCACGCTATAGTACTAGCTAGAGATAGATCTTATGCTGTAAGTGTAATAAACCTCACGCTACAGTACTAGTTCGAGGTAGATCTCATGTTGTAGTGTTTAAGACCTCACGCACTAGCCGCACAGGCAGTTCCCCCAACACGGAGCTGGCAGGCCAACAGCTCTAGGGACATCGGTCTCTACCCAACACCACCGCTGCCGAGACACGCGCAGCACCTTTCTCGGAAGCTCTGAATGGCAGGAAACACCTGAACTTATCCTCTGTATGAACAAGTCAGTTTACTGCGTAGCGGTGCACTCCTGCGTCTCACAACAACAAAAATGAAACGTCGGCACACCGAGCTAATTTTTACTGTGTTAAAAAGAACGCAAGATATTTCTTCACAAAGGTTATTTCTTCACAGCTCTAAAGCGAATAGCGCGAGCACAGCGAGCGAGGGGAAACGAGGCATCGAGGAATGGTTAATATCTTCTTGCTATCGAAGGGAAATCGTCCGTTGCTAAAATTCTAAAGAAAACAACACTCCGCAGAACAAAAAACTATGCACTGAGTGAAGAGTTCGTGGGGTTGATAAACCGAGCAAATATTGGTGAGCACTTGCTGAAGAAGGGGCCACACTAAGGGATATAAGTCAGGAGTATTTGTTACAGATCGTTACTCAACTATACGTACAAACCAGGCAATGAATGAGAAAGAACGTGGTCAAACAAGCTCGAGTACAATTCTACAGCAGCGCAGTCTGAGTTAACAAAATTTGTGCCCAACAAATTCACTAAAAGAGACACGGAATCTAATGTAAGGAAGACTCGACGCAAATTCATTGAGCTGACCACCCGAAATAGTCCATAGGAACCAGCGCACTCTAGCATCACTCCTGCGTCAACTTCTCATGTTAGAGCAAACCATTCAGAAATAGAACGGTGAAAAGCAAGCCAATCCCAAGTGTATAAAGATGCTGTGCATGTAAACGAAAAATGAGATGTTATTGTAACACGAAACACTCAGCGCAACATGACATACTTTGAAGCAAAGGCGGAGATTCCGAGGTTATTTCGTACATAAAGCATTAGCAAGCATATGCAATGAACTACACTTAACAATGAACAACTGCAAGAAGGACTGTCAATATAAGCGATAACGTTCAAATTACGCGCTACATAAAACCATAAAATCAGCGATGAGCATATTAACTTCACACATACTTGAGAAAAAATTAAAATCATGAATGCAAGAAAAGCCTTTCAGCGCTGTAAGCTTAAAATAAGTTTTCAGGAAGATCTTGTCTATTTTATTCAACGTTGAACGACTGCGACACTGACATGGTGGGAGGCAGAGCAGACACCTACAAACTCAAAAAATAAGAAGAAAAAATTAGATCCCAAAAATTGAGAAGAAAAACTTAACCCCCAAAAATTGAGAAGAAAAAATAAGCTCCAAAAAATTGAGAAGAAAAAATTAGCCCCCAAAAATTGAAAATAAAAAATCAGCCCACAAAAATTGAAAAGAAAAAAATAAGCCCCAAAAAATTGAGAAGAAAAAAATAAGCCCCAAAAAATTGAGAAGAAAAAAATTGCTCCCACAAACTGAGAAGAAAAAATAAGCCCTCAAAAATTGAAAAGAAAATAAGCCCCAAAAAATTGAGAAGAAAAAAATAAGCCCCAAAAAATTGAGAAGAAAAAAATTGCTCCCACAAACTGAGAAGAAAAATAAGCCCTCAAAAATTGAGAAGAAAAAATAAGCCCCAAAAAATTGAGAAGAAAAAAATAAGCCCCAAAAAATTGAGAAGAAAAAAATTGCTCCCACAAACTGAGAAGAAAAAATAAGCCCTCAAAAATTGAGAAGAAAAATAAGTAAAAATTGAGAAGGAAAAATAAGAGCATGTCTACGAAAGGGAAGTAGAGGGATGTATACTCATAAACTCCTCCTCCCTCAAACACAAAACCAAATAAATGACAAAAATTGAGGATGACCAACTATGTAGCAGAAAGCCGGCAGATTATCTGAAACTATGATGAAAAATCCATGATAGAACAAAGTTATGCCCTTGCAGGGAGATGAATGAACCCTCCATGAGAGTGGTAAAACAACTTCAGCGAGAGGTTACGCTATCACGAGGTAAGAGGTAAAGTTGTCTGGTAAGAGATAAAACCATTAAATGAGAGGTAAACAAGACACAGAAGTACGAGCGCGTACAAGCAGAAAGGTGATGTCTGCAAAGGGCAATGACTTCCACAGGGCCAACTCGTCAAATACCAAAAAAAATGGGTATCTCAAGATGCATCAAATATCCCGTCAAATACAAAATTTAATTTAATTTATCAAGATGAAAAAAAAACTACTCTTAAAAGGGCGTTAAAATTCCAGGAAACATAAAGCCCAACTATCCAACTCGGTACTAAAGCAATCCCGCGATATTCTCCAGTGGGTCTCAGCGAACCAAGAAAACAAGAACTGCGCAAGGCACGGTGACGCGTACAGGCACTGTCAAAATTTCAAGCAATTTCTTTTGCCTACAACTGAGTGGAGGTCATGAATCGTACTTCTCTGAAAATTATCGGCGGTACGCTGAAAGACAAAACCCGTCACTTAGCCTCGCATGACAATGCAAACGAGCGAAGCGCCTCTTGAGGTTGTGTAGATGGAATCCCTTGAAGCCTAAACTATGAAATAAAATAAACACCTCTTGACTTGAATACAAGAGAACAACTTAATTTTTCCCAAGAACATTTACACCAAATTAACATCCTTAGAACAGCAGAGAAAACCGATAGTCAAACCAGGAAATTGGTAGGGACAAGATGACGAAATAATGGCCATGGTTTGGAGTCGTCTGGACCAAAGGACGCAAACACAGCCAAACGCTGTTTGGTCCGGAACCAACACACGCACATTTCTACAAGACTAACATCCTTAGAACAGCAGTGAAAACCGATAATTTACCAGGAAATTATCTGGGAAAAGATGACGAAATAATGGTCAAGGTTTGGAGTCGGGACGAAAGGAAGCAAACACAGCCAAACGCTGTCTGGTCCGGAACCAAGACGCGCCGCTCAGCTGTGCCGCTGCTCCCCAGCTGATCAAATGCACGCCCGCTATGCACACAGCCAGCCAACTTCGATTCATTCGAGCACTAACTTACACGCAAGATGAAAAACAACATACGTCATAGTTCCCCCAAGCTCTTCCGTCATACGCAATACGACTAGATAATATACAACGTTCTATGAAATTGTGTGGATACATTCACTACAGAATTTGAGTCGTGTAATATTTTCAAATTTTTGGATGTAGACGAAAACGTTAAGCATAGTCACAAGCGATGGGCGGACGCATGCACGATGGAGAAGAAACCCAGGGAAACAGCACGTAATATACTCATAAGCTACAAAAAATGCATTGATGAAAACAGATTGATCAGAAAGTCTATCAAGATTAATGCGTGCTTACTACCACACCCAAAACTGAACTTGCTACGTTTTCAAGTTATGCAAGGTTGACCTTAACAGGCAATTGGCAATAAAAGCATGCTAAAGTTAAGTTGGCACAGAAAACAAGCCATAATTAAGAAACTTGCGGAAGGCTGCGGCTCACAAGGCAGACATGTCCCGGTAACATGGACTGAAATGTCTTCTGTAAAACCTTTGTCCCTTTACTATTATTATAATGAATATCATATTATACTCCGAAGTCAAAATTTTATACACATCGCCACTTGAACAAAAAACCTCTCCTGACGTAAAAATTATGTAAAATTTCTACTCAAAAAGAAAAAACGTTTGACACCGTACAAAAATTTTACGTCGAATATATAAAATCAGGAATCAGATCTTTTCTAGCGCAATAACAATTTGCAGAGGCATTATTAAGACATGTACTTAAAAATACCGCGAACGGTGCGCTCTTTAAGTGTACAATGCATGAATACACAGAAAACCTATGACAGATAAAGCACAATATGTATAATAATAACACGCTGTTGAAGGTTGAAGCAAGCTATAAGACCATATAGACGACTTACAAAAGAGAACAGTCTCACATCTTTAACACCAGTGGCACTTGGGAGGGAATTTTCATAATGCTGCTTGCTGACCGACCAGTTGTCACAAACTCAATTTTCATAAAGCTAAAAGACGGCACGATCCAGTTAATGTTCGCTATTTTCCGAACTGCTTACCACAATTGATATTACATTATCGAGCAGCTTCCTTAACACATTCATTGCGGTATGACCCACCGGGTGGGTCGTACTTGAGTTTTTTCCGCTGCAAAACAATCCATCATCAATGGGTCGACTGAAAGTTTGTTAACAATCTTTTTAAATTATTAACGGTACTTATTTTATTATTTACCCAGTTAATGTTTGCCATTAATAAAATGTTCAACAACTTTTGACTTCAACTTTGAGTTGAATATTGAACTTCAGCTCAACCCATCGCAGTGAATGTTGTCAACTCACAACCTAAGAGAGTTTCAAGTCAGTCCGCGGCCAGGGCGACGAAGCCTGCAACACATGCAAGCAGGAGGGCGTCACCGCACACACTGCACCAGCAACCAAGAAGAAATAAAATTTCTATTGGAACGGAAGCGTTTTTGACCGAGCTCGCTACAGCTGAGCAGCACAACCGCGCAGTTGCATCAGCTGATTGAAGCACCACGGCCTGAATGAATCGAATACTATGAATTTGATTATTAAATTGATTATGAATGAATTTGATTTTGAATTTGATCAAGAATTTGATAATAAATTTGATTATGAATCATATATTATGAATCTGATTTACAAGCTCCCACTACAATAGCAGTAGCAGAAGATCAAGTTTCTCGGAATGGCAAGTTCTCAGTAACAATGAAGAATTTATTGTAGAATGGAGTATTGTATGGTATAGAACTAGAAATGTCCAGTAACAATAAATAAATGGAATTTATTGTAGAATGGAATGTTTTATGGCATATAAATATGAATTTAACTCTAGAGGACCGCACTAGTACCCCTCCTTCACTCCACACCGCAGACTCGATGATCCGCCCATCATGATCGAAAG
Organism: Morinoia aosen; assembly: GCA_030386875.1. Classification (NCBI taxonomy): domain Eukaryota; kingdom Metazoa; phylum Arthropoda; class Malacostraca; order Amphipoda; family Talitridae; genus Morinoia; species Morinoia aosen. The sequence continues at coordinate 48,240,192 of CM059564.1, read as the reverse complement.
ATCGAAACTCCCTCAACATTGACTCGGCCTTGAAAGATCCACGACCTTCAGCACTGTGTACGCAATGAACCTGTGCTCACCGCCCTAAGTACACGGGGGCTTCGCGCCTAAATATTGATCACCTGTTGCAACCTCGCTAATGCTACACACGGTATCAACACTAACGCAACGGCGGTAGCCACGGGAGATGCGGCCGGTAACGAGTACGCGATGTTTCTTTTAATAAATCCAAAGATAATGTTTAATTCCTGCTCTTCTTCGTTTGATAAGTCCAGACATAATGTTTAATTCCTGCTCTTCTTCGTTTGATAAGTCCAAACATAATGTTTACTTGCTGCTCTATTACACTCCATCCTAAGTTATTTGCAATTTACATACAATTTATTTTTATCGAATTGCTGGTTTACGCACTGTTCAGCATTAGGGAGCTAGAACCGCAAAATGTACCCTCAAGTCTTCAGTTAAGTGGACGTGTAAATTCACACAGAGGGAATTCACACCTCCGTGCTCATTTTAACGTTTTTTTACACCATTGTTTTATCCTTTTTACATCTTATTTGTGTCCTTGAGTTATTTGATGTTAATTTGATAAGCGCTGTTACCTTATACGTTTTTAAAATGAAGATAAACTTCTTTTGTGGAAAAAAATATAAACTTCTTTTTGCCGAACTAAACTGGGTAATGAGCATCTCGCCCTCACCTAGGCGCAGCTGCGCCGCATCGATCATCTATTTACCACCTGGCTTTTTTTTACTCATTGTGCGACTACTGATACTGCATCAACTATTACTTACCATTACATTACCATTACGGCATCAACTATTTTCCGCTTGGTTTTTTACTGCGACCCAGTTGAGTTGAGTTTTTTTTTGAGTTGGGTCGCGACCCAGGACGTCACTGTTGTTGCAAAGTGCTGCTTATGTTGATAAACACGACAGCAATCACTTTTGTTTCTGTAGTGTAAACCTACAGTAACCTGTTTTCAGAAGAATAATCATAATATGAATAAAAAAAATTTTTACAGTATTGTTTTGGAGGCTTAGGTCGCGGCAGTTACTGTATTTTGGGCAGATTTTGGGTCACTGCCAAAAAAGGCAAAAATCACTTATCTACAGGGTAGAATTTACGAGCTAGAGTACGTGTTTTAGCAGTAACGTCTGTTCATAAACATAAACTTCGCGCACGGCTATTAATTATGGAAGAACGAGTATGTGCTTTAGCAGTAACGTGCGCAAGTGCGTTGATAAAAAAATAAACGTCGCGCACGGCTATCAATTATGGAAGAATTAGAGTGGCTGCTGATTTCACAAGCAGCCTGGAGAGCAGCTTATTCCAGCACTCACGCTATCGCATTCATAATTCGAAGTTTTTGCGCATTTTTGTCATTCGAGATGAAAAATTATTCACGAGGTCATCAGCAAAAATTTCGAAAATAAAAAAACACCAAATGCTCGTTATGAGAGAGAATCCTCATCCAAATATTAGTGAAGTAACATTTCAGTTGCCCCAACGGCAAAATTTACCTGCCATTATTTCCATTAATATTTATTTTAACACACATAAAAAATTTAAATTCATTCCACAAATTATTCAATAAAGCTCAGTTTAAATTGACGTTCAACAGGCACAGTTTGTTTGAAATATTTCACATTTTCGAATATACTCGTCAAAAATAACGAACCAAATGTACGTAACATGAATTCAAGCATTTACTGAACCCGACACACGTGACAAGAATCAAACGATTGCGCTGTAGCTCGTAGGAACTCGCGGTGGTCGATGTCATCGAACGGCCGGCGGACCCTAACACTTTGCAACTAAATATTAAGTTCAATACCAAACTCAAATTTAAAGTGAATTGTAGTTAACTATTTTGAAACTACCAAACATGAACTGGATCGTTAAGTACTTATGAGAATTGAATTTACGACTACTGGTCGGTCAGCAGCATTATGAACATTACCTCCGTGGCCACCGGTGGCGCACGTCGCAGTCTAAGTGTTGAACAAGCCTCACAAGGAATATCTGCCACAAAAATATTGTTCGAAATAAAAAAAACTGTGGGGCTGTCCTCTGGAAGTAATTTTACGACACGGCAGTAACATTCAAGGTGGAAAAAGTATCTGAGCGGCAAATCAAAGGCAAATTTGCAAGAAACTAACCTTAAGATAGAAGAAAAAAGTATCTGAGCGCAGTAAACAAAGTCAAATTTACAAGAAAATAACCTTAAGATAGAAAAAAAGTTTCAAAGCGCAGTGATCAAAGGCAAATTAATGAGACTACAATGAAACAGCTGCCCTTGTGGGCACAATGAGCTCGTTTAAGTCGCGTGTGTTGGCCACATCGACTTACGACACACCTATGCAGGCGTATCAAGAAAAACACAACACGGAAATCACGCAGAACAACCTGGTCATTTCAGATTGATAAATATATTGAACCAAAGCGACTGCATTGCCTACATTTCTCAAGTCCACGCAATGAACATGAAGATTAAGGCAAAAAAAATACTATACGAATATGGTGCAAAATCATCATTTAAAATTGAACGCTCACAGAAGTTCATCACCGATCGTACAAAAATTCTTCCGAGACAACAACCGCGAGTACAAACCAAAACGATGAATAACTTCCGCGACGCAAAGCAACCGTACTCAAAGAAGGTAAATTACGACACTAAATGCTAACGAAAGACGCAGTTAATTTATTCAATTCGCTTTGAGCTTAAGCATGTATGAAACGGGAGCATTTGGTCATTTTAGCTCTTGCATATCAGATTAATCATTAGCATTCTCTTCAAAGCGAGGAAACGTCGGTCGCTAAAAGCAGGCACATAATCATGAAGCAAGAAACGATGACAGGTCACTGACCTTACTAGTCATTACTTAGATGAGCAGCAGGACATACCAGACAAACTCATATGTAAATAGCATGTCTCATCTTCACTACCGAATAAGTTCTTTTTTAATTGTGACTGGCGCACGAAGACACCCACAGTTGTTAGCAGGCAGCCAGCCAAGCAGCATTGCTGCGTTTAATCACAACCTTCCTACGAATCGGTGAACTGTTATTGCGTAGATTCCTTCCGAATCTAAAACTGCATCAAAATATTAAAACAGCCTTTCTGCTGTATCCACGGGAATCTTCAAGTTTGTACTTGAACTGCAAATGCAAATATAAACAAAGTGATCCCTAGCTTAGATTTACAGCTACGTACGGATGTGGACTCAGCACCAGCAATAAAACGTACTGACCACTAATGGCGCCTTCTTGCAACTTACAATTCGAAACGTAGACTCAGAGGAGGCAGCAAGGTTTGCAGTTTCAAGCGAAATGCGGGTGCCCAACACCGTCTCATCACAGCTAAGCAAAGAGCTTGTTCTTAACACCGTCCCATGAGAGCTGGAAAGCCTCAGCAGCAGCCGGGCCACTGCGAGGCACAAGTGAGAAAACAGCGCAATTGAAGAGTGATGTATCGCCCGTCACCATTGTAAGGACCACGACTCGTTGCATCTGCAGGCTGACCACAAATGTCACTGACCTCGACTGCCAGATCCTCTTACTTGATATGATATCAAGGAGGATCAGCAATGAACTGCACTCACGCCCATTATTAAATGCTCCATAACGTTGCACTACCTCGTCATTCAAGAAGTTCGGGCTAGCGACGGTCATTTCTCACCTTCTAACCCCACAGTTTGGCTATCACTCGACCGCTGAAATTTGTTGAGTGTTAAAGCAGTTTGAATTTCAAATTTCAATAACACACAACATCTACTAGTCTCAGTCCTACTAAAGGGATGCAAAACCGACCTATTGAGCAACCCTAAAGCTTGAAAGTGTAGACGAAATTTAGGAGGACGCATTTACACAAATTATTTGAAATGAACCATCATGTTGCGAGACTGAGCATAAATTTACTAGGATGCTCCATAATTTTCCTGTAATCCTGCGATGCGCAAAAAATATCACAATACAGCGAAGCCCACACATCGACCTTCCATCAGAAAATCATAGAATTTATAACCGATCGATACCAAGACAACAAGATCTTACTAAGAAAAAATTGAGAGTGGAGCGCGCGAAACAGTTTCTTTCACAGTAGAATACAAATTATACAGGAAGCGATTTCTATCAAAACTAATTCAAATAAAGCAGCCAATAATAAAAATGTCGCGCAATTTACATCAAACTTTCTCTGTATCCCTGCAGCAAATACCATCGCACTCCTCTCAAAGCTTCAACGCACAGGAATCAAAGACGTAGATAACAATAACATTTTCCTGCGCGCAATAATACGCCGCAGCAACACGCAATAATACGCTGCAGCAACACACAATAATACGCCGCAGCAACACACAATAATACGCCTCAGCAACACGCAATAATAAGCCGCAGCAACACACAACACACCGCAGCAACACACAACAACACGCCGCAGCAACACGCTGCAGTCACACACCCCAACAACAGCATCCCCAACACACCGCGTGTCGACGTGACGAACAAAAACTAGCTCGCGTCATAAAAAGCGCGAAACTAAACAACGGTCAAGGCCAATCGTCCTCTTTTGAGCTGAACTTGAGCAGAGCGAGTCACGCGACTGCAGTAAAATGATAGGGAACGCCTTACTAAATATATGTTCCTGCTAAATTACTCGTCTTCTCTGCGACCTGTGAGACTATATATGTGGGCTCGCCATGCTGGCCAAGTGTTCAGGTCCAGCTAAACTGATGGAAAAATGCTGGATTAGATTAGATTATAAGTGAGTTAAATTAAGCATCCCTAAGCAGAAAATGGGTTATGAAAATAGGTCGAAAAAGGTGTTCCCAAGCAAAGAAGGATGAAAACACCATTTGGTGTGGAGTCAAAGGAACGGGAAACCTTTGAACAAGCTGTGTTCTGCACAAAATCCCATATATGTGCATAGAAATAGCGAGTCAGAAACAAAGTGTATGAAGGAAGATAGAAATTTGAATAAGAAAGTACAGGGGTTTGATAAAATTCTAGAAACATCTAACATTTTGGCAGCATAAGCTTTGAACATGTTTCGATCAATCAAAAGGTGACATATTTCAACGTTTTTCATTTTATTATTTTTGTTATTTAAAATGGGCATTTAAAAAGACAGTCTTTTTACAGATATTTAAATAAACGTTGGTAATAATTTATAAAAATGGCAGACCTCTCAGACTTTCTAAGAGGCCAAATTGTTGGTGCTCGTATGGCAGGTGCAAGTGTAACAGAAACTGCCCGAATGCTCGACGTTTCAAAAGGTACTGTCTTAAAAGTAATGACCGCTCAAAGAGAAGAAAAAACGTCCTCAGCAAAGCACAGGTCCGGTCGAAAGGTGAAGTTGTCTGAGAGAGCCCATCGGACTCTAAATCGAATTGTTAGAGAGGGTCACAAGACCACGGATCCCTAAAATCACTGCAGAGTTCAATGAACACCTACAGAACCCAGTTTCCACAAAAACTGTTGCAAAAGGTGGACCTGCACCATATTAAGATATCTTTTGTGGATATATCATGGTGTTTCCATTATTTAGTCGACTCCCTGTATTGGCGCTGAAACACAGGACAGGTGAACGGAAAAATAGGTAGTCCTTAATAAAACAAAAAATCCTATTCTATTTCAACAAAAGGAAGGCCTATTCAACTCCCACCGCGGGAAATCATATTTTCACTCTCGGCGCGCTACTTTCCACTGGTTCAATAGTTGCATGCTTCTAAAGGACTGAATGAGAGAAAGGTAAGGGTAGATCTCACTCAGGCGGATATTTAACTCTAGAACACCCTCATGCATTAGGTGGAAACTATGCATCTCTTACATGAATGGAAATATGTAGAATGAAGCAGTGATATGAATTTGTTAAAAATAAAACAGAGAGCCCAGGCCCCACTATTCTATTTCGCATTCAAAATGATTGAAAAAGTGAATTTTACAGGGAAAACCTTAATACGGCTCAAATTATAATTGAACATAACCGATACACCTTGTAAGTTATCACTGCTATAAAACAAAATATCATATGATCACTTCTCTGTAAGCATCAAACATGTAACACGTCATGCTTCCAAAGAGAACGTTTCACACGCGACTGCAGAGGACTCACTACACATCACAAAAGTCGAACACAATACCAATTATTACACTTTCACTTCGCCTGCAAGCAGAAAACAAACATCACGCATTCTCTATTCTATTCCTTCACCTCTAAGCAAGCAGAAAACCAAAATCAGGCGATCTCCATACCTTCACCTCCAAGCAATATTCTTTCACATCCAAGCAAGCAAAAAAACCAACGTCAGGTATTCCCTGTTTGATTCCTTCACCTGCAGCAGAAAGGATGGCGAAGCGTGCCTCGAAGGTGAGCAGCAGCTTGAGTTAGCAGGTCGACGCACCCGCCAGGTCACACAGCCTGCCGCATCAACACTCATCATGAAACGTCGCATCACTCGAACGTTAGCGACCACCGCGTCGTGATGTCATTTAATGAAACCACTAACCCATGCCTCTAGTGCCACAGCATATTGCTTCGCTGCACTAGAGCAATCTTCAACGGTATTGTCATTTCGAGTGCGAGAGAAACGCACAGGAACTCTGGCATTGGAGGAGTCGTTGCGGCTGGCAATGACACAGCAATCGCAAGCTTCACCTTGAAAACCGCGACGTGAATTCTCGCACGTACGCCCAAAGGCAGGCAAGGTTCTCAAGCAGTTCAGAGAACGCGATTTCGAGGCCGCAGCAGCGATGCCGAGACCAACTTCCCGAGTAGCTTCACGCTCCTAGCAAACCGAGTTCATCCCCTGGATGGCATTGTGTCTCATTCAATGGATTCCCATGAATAGAAAACATGATTTGAGTTCAATAATGCTATAAGAGTTTAACGTTGTTTCTGGAAACTAATGACCATGTTTCAATGCCTAAGTCTAAAAATTCGACACAGGCAGATATGAATAATGAATGAAAATGAATAGGAGTACAGAAAATAACAAGGGAGACAGAATTTGAGCCATTAACTGTATCATACATACAACTCTTAACCAATAACCCAAGCCACAAAATAACACAATGCATGAAGCTCACACAATGCGTAACCCTTGGAATTGTGCTCGATTTGATTTCATATATTTTAGAGATGGGACGCTTGAATCAATTGATAGACCCCTCAAAAATCGAGCCCAAATATACACAAAGAATAACTAGCAGCAGGAAGGAACACACACACACACGAACAAACACACACACACAGCGCAGGCCACGCAAACGAAGCCGCTGGTCGACATCACGTCCAATCAACTCCAGAAAAAAGTTCAGCTGACAAACAAGCGTCGTAAAAAAATGACAGCGATCTGGCTGAATTCACCAGAAACGAATAAATAAGAAGACAAACAAGACAGTGAAGTTCAGCCTTGCAGGACTTGAAGAAAAGAAGTCGCCAAGGTTCAAAGGCAGATTTGTCTCTCAGATATGAAATGGACGCAAGCGATGCGTGTCTGCGGTCAGGACGGAAGGCTTCCAAGCGTAAAATATTGGCGGAAAAGATCGGGTGATGGAGGTAACTTTCCTGTTACGTATGGGTGCACGTGACATGGCAGACCTAAATAAAATAACAGTAAATACGGATTATTGGCATCCCCACATTTCAAGATCGAATAAGGTTAGATTGTGAATTCGTTTGTGCCTCCCTAAAGGTGAAAAGCGTGATTTGAAGGGAAATTGTGCTAAAAATTTGTCTTTCATTCAAACGGCGATTTATCTTTCATACAAACGTCCCACACACGAAAATTTGTGTATATACAATGATTACGAGAAACACGCGCGAATCCACGGCCACTAGAATGAATATTTACTGCAATCGCACTACCTGAATTGATCTCCCATTTCCAGAGTACATAGATCTGATGCGGACGCAAAAATATGAGTCTAAATCCAGTTTCGAGTCCACACCACAACTGAACATTCAGAAAAACTTTGCGCTAGAGCCCATGTCTGCATGCAAAAATATCATGAGCTCAGCATAATGAAAATTACTGCGAAATGCGTCTCAGCAAAGCCTCGATATACAAGCCAAAACTACACTAAGACTGGAGACGCTGATCAAAAACTTAATTAAACCGAGTTAACAGAGTCCACTCTTCAACTTTCAAGTAAACCTAATTAATAATTTTCACATAAAAATCAATTTTCAAACTTTTAAGTATACCTGATTAATAATTTTCGCATAAAAATCAATTTTTTAACTTTCAAGTAAACCTTTTTAATAATTTTCACATAAAAATCCATTTTTTAACTTTTAAGTATACCTGATTAATAATTTTCATATAAAAATCCATCTTTTAACTTTCAAGTATACCTAATTAATAATTTTCACATAAAAATCCATTCGTTAACTTTCAAGCACCTTGTTAATCTTTTTCACTTAAAAGAATTATCGCAGATTTATATTGATCAAAATCCCGAGTCCCCAAACAATGTAATTACGGCGCACAACAATCTGAGTGGCGCAACACAGCGCAGCCTCGCACCAGAGGCAGCTCGCACCTCCTATAATTTCTCTCCGAGCCCCAAGTCGTGCTGGGACGACGCACGCAGCAACTCATCCATAATTAAATTCGAGAGAAATTGAGGTGACTGCAAACGAACAGAACGTTGCACTCTTCACAGAGCAAATGAGGATGTCACCTAAGATTAGATTAGATTAGATTAGAATATATTAGTTTGAGCCTCCCCACCCGCTAAAAACAAGCGTTTCGAAGAAAGGAAGGAGGAAGGAACCATTTAGTGTGGTGATATTTATCAAGAGTAAGTGGAACTGTTTTAACCTCCGACGTGCTATGCAATACGTACGCATACCCCCATGATTATGTTGTGCAGCACAAAGCATTACGTTGAGCGTTACTACTGCGGTCATTTATCAAGCTCTATTACTGTTAACAGCATCACTGCTTGAATATTATCAAATGTTATTAAATGAAGTAGCTTAATCGGCAAGATGAGTTCAACAGTAAGTGCTTCAAATAAAATTTCACATAGATGATACATAAAAAACGTAAATGAAGCATTAGCAAATTGCAGACCTGTTACAAGTAATGTCATTACACAGACTCTAGGAAACGAGGAAGCAACCACGCCGTTGCAACCCACTATAAGCTTCCCCTAACTTGTGTTACTGAATTTACGATGAATAGCGAAGAATATATAAGAAATGCGCTATTGCGGAATGTTACATTCGGGTCGAAATGCATCATCAACACACCTACCTAGGGTGGAGCCCGAGGATTCAAGTGATGCCATGGTCATTATGAGCTCTAAATTGCGACAACTTGATGAATAATTTTACACTTTGCCAAGAGTATTTTGGTAAGTTCGAAAGGGCACTTTGTTTCTCTTGATTTTTCTGCACAGCTAACTCGAGTCCATAACATGGTAAAGTATCCTCCCCTTCTCGGTGCTACCACGTTTCCTTCCATTTTAATTCTTGTAACTACATGTTTCTCCATTTATTCTAATTGCTTTAATTACAATCTTTGTGAAATGGGCTTTAATGAGGTTTTGCTCTAATTAATTTCAAATATATCATATGAATATATAACATTGCGAGGATGCTTCATTGACTATGAATAAGATCAAAACAAAGGTGTTCTCTCTGGATAAAAGACAGCACTATTTTGAAAAGAATTTAGAAAATGGGGAATTTATGTACACGGTGTTCTAAAACCCTGGGCATAAAAGCAGTGAACCAAAAAAAGGTGGTCCGTAATCCAAAAAAAAAAAACATTCAATAGCAACAAATTAAATGCTCATCTATCCTTCATTTCGAGGCCTCACATCTTTTCTGATGAAGATTTATTCCCTCTGATACAAGGTCTATCCCTTTCTCAGTGAAATATAGCTACAGTAGTTTCACCAGCGCATATGATGATCGATGACCAACGGTTAACTAATATATCTCATAGGTGTTGAGGGGGAAGCATCATTTGACTTCAAGGGTAATTCCCATCGCGCACATCGTATAATTCCAACAAGGTGTCTGTGATATGAGTGGGAGGAGAGACCGGCTACTGTGAGAGATGCCAATACGAATTAATCATACAAGGCGATTTTACACGGATGAATTTTACAACGAAGGATATAAGATCTGAGCCAAACCCGCTCATTTTTGTGAAACGATCCCCACAAAAACTACAGGGACACACACAAATGGTGACATCTCGCGGAGACACTAGGCTCGCAAGTCAATAAGCTAGCAACGAGACCTTCACAGGTTGGCACGACATAGACACCACACCGAATTACCCTCACTGCCTAAACAAGTTCAAGGTCTGGGCCCAAAGCAGAACAAAGAAGCTGCAAAATCCCAAGCTAGGGATTATGACAAGAGTTGGGTCTATATCAGGGGTTGCGGGATCATCACACGGGTGGGAATACATCAGGAGTAGCGGGATTATCACACGGGTTGGAATGCATCAGAAGTGGCGGGATTATCACATGGGCCGGAATACATCAGGAGTGGCGGGATTATTACAAGGGTAGGGATATACCAGTAGTAGCTGCATGTGTCAGAGAGCAGCGCTCGCAGCTATCGACCGCAAGCTAAGCAGGCAACAGCACACGCCCTGGCAGCTACAGGTAGGTTTGCTACGATGCACAGACACGCTGAAATTTAGGCTTAAACAATTCAAGAATATGATAAGTTCACGACATGAATAGCATGCAAAATATGCCAGATTACATACATGTTTAGGTGTGAGTGTGGCCCAAAACAGAGGGACCAAGAGAGAAATTGAGTGACCAACACTAGTAGATCATAAGATGTCTGGAATACTGAAAGGTGTGATATGTTCACAAGAGAATAAAAAAAAACAAAGGCGTGCTCGCTCATGTCAGTTACCTTCGATCATGTCCAGTGCGGCAGGAGCTTTGAAGTCACGAGACCGATAAAAACAGCACGTCTAAGTGGCCTCTAACGGTGACAAGGAGAGTGTAAACAGAGATAGAAAATCAATCTCACCGCATCAATTTATTATTGATGCGAGAGTTACCATGGATACTCCCATACAAGGATAATTAGAGCAGCGTGATGTTCCTTGCTCTATAACGAGAAATACGGGCACTATGCTTGATGCATCATCGATGCAAGAGGTATCATGGATACTCTTATGTAAGGAGAATGGGCGCAAGGCTACACTGCCATGTTCCTAACTGTATAACGAGAAATAAAGGCACTAAGTTTGATGCACAATCTAGAATAAAGCTGCATTTCCAAAAGAAGTAGATACAATTAAGTTTTTTTTTGCTAACAAAACGTAGTAAATTAAGTTGCCTTTTTGAATGGTGCAATTTATGCTAAAAGGTAAAATACGAGCATGGGCGCTCACTTCATTCCGAAACAACTTTCAGTCATAGAAGCCGTCGACCAAAGCTTACCAACTGATTTTGCTCATGGCTCTCGTGAGCTAAAAATCATCTTCCAACCGGCGAACTTATTGAGCCAATCCTTAATCCCTTTGAAGCATGAAATGAAACTTTCCAATAGCCATGCATCAGCTTACGTCCGTTGGAAACGTCTAAATTATTACTTCAATGAATGAACACTTTATTTACCGTCAGTAGCACTGGATTGAGGCAACGTCAATCTCAAGCCTATCAGCTTTAGATATTCAACAGGGAAGAAAAAAAAATATAGTTGAGCATGAATCGTTTCGGAACGCACCAAGATAGACATTAATTGCAGAGGAAACTGAACGTTTAAAGTACGCAAAAAAAATCATCGCAAGAACACGCGACGCGAAAATCGCAGTCATGTGGCCTAAAATTGGCACTCCTCTCATGTATGCTACTACGGAATAGAAATGCAAGGCAATTTCGCAACACAAAGTGTGCATGTGGCCACATCGGAACATGCTAGATAACAGATAAACACCAATCAAGAGGAAATACACACAACAGTTTCTTCGTTCACCGTTCAGGTCTTAGTATGACCGTCGAAGTCATTTCTTTCGAGAGCGGTGCACTTGCTCGACAAAGTTCACTAAAACAAATTAAATTCCATCAAAAAAAAGCATGTATATCTATAAATCCGTCATCAATATTCAACTTATTACCTCTCAGGAAGTGGAACAGCTTGCCATTGAACACAATAGCGTCAAAGCAGTTGCCGACAGGCTTTTTAGTTTAGAAAACATAGAAAATGAAATTCATGGTCAGAAACAGCAATGTCCCCACGGGACTTCCGTGTTCCAGGTCCGCGGACACGAGTTACAAAAAGGATGTTTTACTCCAATCGAACCAGATGCATATCATCTTGTACAATGATTTTTCAAATGCCTTATAACTAACACCATGACGCAATGACGGTAACCCCCACACAAGCCGGTACCCATTTCCGACACCTAGGTGGAGTGGGGAATAGTGGCCGAGTTCTCCTTTGTCCCAACAGGGAGAAAAACTGGACGGCACTGCCGGGATTCAAACTGCCGACACGTTCTCGTGAAGGGTGCGCTCTCAACCACTCGGCCATGGTGACCACTCAAGGACTCATTCGTTCGACGTAGAAATTCTACAGAGTGAGCTTTAACATTCGACAGAGAAATTGGAAACAGCCGAGGCCACGCTCCGACAGAGAAGTGAGGCCAATCGAAGGCGCTGAGGCCCGCACCGTGTCCTCACGAGGACAACGGGCCTCAGATGCTAAGCGCCGGGCCTCATGCATGCATACTTCATTAATAAGTCAAGCCAATTGGGGCACGAGTCTCAATGCTGTAATCTGATGCCAACCTCGTGCTGCTATCATCTTACCTTCATTTCAAGTACTCGTAAGTACAGGTCTGGAGTTCACTATATGTCTGAGACAAGCTTCCGTGTCACTAGCTACAAACCACAAGTTACCGTGCTACATCTAACAAGTTCCTATTCACCAACTACAAATAACAAGCTTCCGTGTAACTATCTCCATCTGCACGAGTGTTCTTTGACATCGGCATCAATTGAAGTCAACATTTTTATATGTGAAACACAGCAGAGACTTCACAGGAAGCAACGCGCTTTGCAAGCAACCCTGAACATTTTACAAATGAAGAGCACTCATCCAAACAACGCGCTTACGTTAATTGAGAACCAATCCACGTAAATTTGGAAGCTCAGATGGCGTAGCTTAGATGATCGCATCTGACAGGCGAAGCACGCGTTCTCGACTGTCTGAGAGCTACGCAAGAACGCATCAAGATGCTGTCCGGCGTCAAACGCAACCTTATGCTAAGTACAATAGGGAAGCGAATGGACCAAGTAGCTTCTCCTTCCCACACCAGTCAATTGCTGACTTGATGATCGAGAGGATAGTGTTCGATATTTCATGACAACTTCAAGTAGAAGTGCCTAACAAATAAACTCACTCATAATACGAGAAACACTGAATGAAATACTCGCGTAGATAAGGAGCGAAAAATTGGTCGATCCTGGTTTCTCTGGTACTTTACTCTCTACGGTATTTGAAATGAGAACTTGACGTCCCAGTGATTCCGTTGAAGAAGCCTGTACTGAAACGCACTGTTTCATCACTCAAACCAGGGCAAAACTTGAGTGCAGAACCGGATAGAGTTTAACTAAAAGAACATCAGTATGCATTAACTTTTTGTTTCGGTAACAATTTTATACAATGGGCCTGAAGTGGTTTTCTTTCTGCGCTTGAGTAACGATAACGCGCTTCACTACGCGATTCGATACCGGCGTAACGCTCCAACACTGCAAGCAGTTCATCAGACAGCAGCAGCTCGAGTTAACCCCACACGCTAAATATATTCAACAAGTAATTCAAATTCGACACCGATACGATACTGCAGAAACACAAGATGACCAATTCGTCTTACACACCGAGCAGCAGCTGCACAAATCCAGAAACGGGACCATCCATGAGGAGCTCAGGGGCGCAAAAAGAAACTTGATACTTGAAGTGTCCACGAAGAAGCTTTCAAGGGCAAGACAAGGACAAGGGATCACAAGACCCAAGGTCAGAACCCAATCGCGCCCCGCCGAAGTTTTTGGCCCATTTTCTGCTGACCTCCAGCAAAAGCGGCCATCCATTGCAGGCGATTGCACTTCCCAGAGATTGTTACAACTCTTTAACTGCTCGAATAAACTTCTGCAGCGCAACGACGACCTCACCAAGGACTCGGAATTAAAACTAAAATTTGGCTAAATTTGTGCCAGGCACGCGTTAAAGGCTGGAGGACGAAAAACAGGAGCGTTAGAAGTGATCACATGACATGAAGTAAGCTGCATTGCACACACCGGCTGTAGCACAGAGATTTATGGAGCTGAAGAGCGCAAGCACGAAGTAATTATAGTCCTGCTAACGCGCTCAGTTCTATCAATTTGAAAGCTATAAAACTCAACGGTACCCAGAAAGAATAGATTAATTCAGATCGTAATCGAACATGAACTTCTAGAAAGAGCGCTTGCTGGCAGTCAGTATCGAATTGGTTAATATTAAATGCACTCCTAAAACGATCCAACGAGATCAACAACACCATGAATTTGAACTTCGCTGAAAAATATGAAATATAAGTAAATAAAAATGTAACAAAAAAATGAAAAAAGTGAAAAAAATTTAAAATAAAAAAAATAAAATATAAAAAAATAGGTCATAACCCTCGAAGGTGTAGTGGCTAGAATGCAGCAACAAGGAGAAGACGCAATGACACAGCCCACAAGACGCTAGAGCGGCGCGCTACGCCAAATCCTCCACACGTGAGAGGAACAGGAGCCAACACCCAGTCCCCCGACTCCGGTTACAGGCGCACCTTCGACGCAGCGAAGGATGAAGCAGAAAAGACGTAAGCGTGCGAACAACGACAGCTCAGTACTCCTCCGCTCAAAAAAGTGCAAGGAACAGAACGCCCTGTGCGAAAAGTCATAGACTTTCTGGTAGGAAGACTGGCTGCTGAGATTCAAGTGCACTTTAACTTCAGCACAACATTTTCTACTTTTGATGAGAGATTTGGTTTTCATTTCGCAATAAATACCAGGAACTAACGAGATTAACAGCACTGGTACAAATAGCCCCAGTCTCCAATATCAGCAAATGGTAACGGTCTCCAGTCCAAACGAGAGACCCACGTCACATCTTCTCAACGAGACGCTTACGTTTAAAAAAGGGGCAATTTGTAATTCCCCAAGTTTTCACTTTTTCCACTTACGGGAAAATGAAATAAAGTCCGTTGTGTCTCACAATTCTAGGTAACATCACTTACAGGAAAATAAAATAAAATCCGTTGTGTCTCACAATTCTAGGTAACATCACTTACAGGAAAATAAAATAAAATCCGTTGTGTCTCACAGTTCTAGGTAACATCACTTACGGGAAACTAAAACGTACACAAAATTAAATTTTAACAGAAGCTGGGTTTCCAACACAATTTTTGTGGAGTTCAAACGGAAAATTGAGGACCTGAGCACCATGCAGGAAGGCCAACCGATCCAAATGCGTTCTATGTAGCTACGCGCTGAGGAGCCGCGTCGCGCCGCTTTAGGGCTCAAATTAACTCAAGTTCAGCGGAGGAAGACCCTGCCAAGCCCTCGTACCTACTGACCCGTCGGTGACCTCTAACTTCCCGCATACCCTCATCGCAAACAAAATTCTGTTAAGTTAATGGTTCCGGACCATCTTTATTCCCTAGGCGTCGAGCCCAGCAGACGTCATGGAGACATAAATAGACTACAGACAATCCCGTAAGTTTGTAAGGATATACTAACAGGAAAATACGACGTCACGACGGTTCACAACTCGGCATTGCGTTCGTAAAGAAGGAGTATTTTGCTGCTGGCAACAACGTCATTTGGAGGAGAGCAAAGCCGCGCACTTGCTGCGCGAGCCTGAGTTCCCAGTCTTAACTTTTTCGCCACCTGCATGGATGTTTTCGTCGACTTAGCTATTTAAGCGATTAAATCGCTTAGGCGGCGATAAAGATGCATGCAGGCGGCTAAAAGTTAGACTGAGTTATCGAACCGTCGTGAACAGTCTGCCGCTGGGCAGTTGCTGGAGCATTTTGCTGAAATACATGGCACACGATTAACATGACAACTGTGATGGGTGAAACTGAAGTTCAATATTCAATTCAAATTTAAAGTCAATTGTGTTAAACAGTTTTGAAAATAGCCAAGATTAATTGGATAGTACCTTCATTTAGCTTTCATTGAGTATTAATAAACATTGGGTTGAGTGACTGCAGGTGGGTCAGCAGCATTATGAAAATTCCCTCAGTGACCACCGGTGGGTCCCTTCTTAGGAAACGTGTTAATTAAAGTGATTCACTTAGAGAAAATAAGTTTCTGACTTACACTTCTGGTTTCATTGAGCCCTGAACAAGTGACACAAAGCAGCTTCTGCTCCCTCGCTGCTGAAGTTTAACAAATCCACAGCGAAAATACCAAGCAGTCCAGCCGCAATAGGAAGCCCTAACCTGACCTTGGTCAGACTACAAATAAAAATTGCAATTTTTCAGGAGCTGAACGCTCCGACATCACTCACTGCCCGGCGCTCGTTCGCTCGTTCCGTTTGATGTGAAAATTAGAAGCCGTCGATGACCAATTACTGATGGAAGGATCCAAAATTGAAGCGTACGCAGTCTTCTGCGAATCTAAATACGTTTCGAGGAAATTTCGCTTTTTTTTCAAACCCAATTGTTCAATACTTCCAAACAAGTTGCTTCCACACACGCTTTTTAACAGATAATAAAAATGCTCTATTTATACGTCCCTAAAGTATAAGTTTTATTCTGTAGCAAATATTACGCAATTCTTTTCAATTGAGGAATTCTATTCCACCAGTAAAAAAATGCGCTGCGGAAGTTTTGCCATCCACAACCTTTACAGTGGTAGATATGAATCTTTTTCATTTAGCAGTGAAAACAGTACTAATGAACTCTGAAAGAAGCTCACATGTCATTACAACCTTTCGGTGGATAAATGAATTTCTTCGAGAGGTTATTACGGGACACACAAATTTTTACCATCATCACCTATGAGAAATGATCCCACATGAAAATCGCTCATAGGTGCAAAAGCCTAAAGCTTACCACCGTTCAAACGATCAATGCAGATGCTTAAAAAGCTCATCTGAACCATTAAGAACCCATCAACTTTGCTTACCATACTTCAAACGATCAAAGCAAATGCTTAAAAAGCTCATCTGAACCATCAACACTTTGACTGCGACGTGCGCCACCGGTGGTACACGGAGGTAATTTTCATAACGCTGCTAACCGACCAGTAGTCGCAAACTCAATTTTTATAAATACTTCATTTATTTGCCGTAACAGTTTTCCGCTCTCTGTCGTGGAAAAAAATTTCCGTGCAACCATTGAATGTAACCGCAAGGATAAGATGCCAAATTATGATGTGCAGAAAAAAATTTATATATATCCGTTAACTATATGTCAAATGCATTAAATCGCTATGTTATGAAGGGATTGAAATTACTACTGTCCAAATATTACCCACAGCTCAATCCAAGAATTATTTTTCGCAATGGCTTCAGTGTTGGTAGTTTCTTCCGGTTTACTGATAGGATGCCTAAGTCTCTACAAAGTTGCGTCGTTTATAAATATACATGTAGCCAGTGTAATGCTACATATTGTGGAGAGACCACTCGCGACTTAGTAACGCGCATTGCAGAGCATAAGGGCATGTCCGTACGTACTGGTAGAGCTACCAACCAAACATTACATAGTAGTATCAGAGATCATGCACATTTAGCTGGTCACCCAACCAATCAGAATAACTTTGAAATTATATTGCACAGTAGTAGACAAGATATAAGATTATTAGAAAGCATCCTCATTCATCAGATTAAACCAACATTAAACGCAACTGATTCATCTGTTCCTCTTCAAGTTCTTAATTAAGTTTTGTTCACTAACATGTGTTGCTCTTATAATTCATGATGTAAAATTTATTTTTCTTTTCCGTTTCAGATACTGATGATGAGTGTAGTAGTACTCGAAAGCTTTATTTTTTAAACAAAGATGACTTCTTGAAAGATGTATTTACCCTCCTTGATAATTCTATTTTTATGTAGATTACGTTTCCCTAGAAATAAATCAGTAAGTACTTAATCAAAACTAAATGAAGGCACGATCCAGTTCATGTTTGGTATTTTAAAAATAGTTTATTACAATTGACTTTAAATTTGAGATAGGTGTTGAACCTAATATTTAGTAGTCGCAGTCAAAGTGTTAAGAACCCATCAGCTTTGCTTACCAGGTTACCATACTTCAAACGATCACTGCAGAGGCTTAAAAAGCTCAGCTGAGCCTTTACGAACCCACCAGCTTTACTTTCATGCTAACTGCAGTCCCTGTAATTGAGGGAACATTTCAGTTTCCCCAGACCACCCGAAACCAACCCTAAATTCTTCGATTTTGAATGGGTGCACCGCTAGCTTCCACACGTTCACCGTCATGTGAGACACCAATGGTACACGGAGAGAATTTTAATAATGCTGCCGACCACAATAGTCACACACTCGGTTTTCATGAATACTTGCAGATAAATAAAATCGCGATTCAGTTAAAGTACTACATATGAATTTAAATTCGAGTTAAATATTGAACTTTAGTTTAACCCATGGCGGTCAATGCGTTGATTCATAGAGCGATAGCATGAAAATTTTACGGCTGGACTTTTGGTTTAGAAAGCAAGCGAGGAACCCGCGTGAATCTTTAATCGTTTCACTCCCGGAAGTTGGGCGAATGCGTCCCACATATATTCAATAAACCCAGTAGGATGTCTGATACCTTCATAAAATACCGATGGGACAAAATATCCCAGGGCCTGTAACACAACCTATAAACGCGGGAATTTTTATAAACTACTTTTCCAAGTATCGTAGACTTATAAACACGTATTATATGCCATCAGTTTCAATTTTTTAGAGAAAAAATAATACAAATCGGGAGTGAAAGGGTTGAATATTATTACAAATGATGGCAGGAAGGGCAGAGGACTGCAAAAAGTGAGCTAAAGCCAAGTTTTAACCCTTTAACGCCCACAGGACTATACAGTCTTTCGAAAATTACCTCAAATTTTATTTCTAGGTAAATTTCTTCTTTATTTGTTATTAATTATTTCTTGTTGCTAGATGTATTTCTTGAAGTTTACTGCCCAGTGGCAGTTCATTGCTAATCCTGATAAGGATGATTACCTGATGCCAGTGCCAGTTTAATGACGGTGGTTGTCACAACGGCAGTACGAGTACAAAAAGCTGTCGTTAAAGGGTGTAACACAAGTTACACAACCGCGTGAAATGCGCAAGCCTCAAAATAAAGCAAAACATCTCCACGGCAGAGACTGATCACATGACAATGGTGGGCACAAAAATACAGCAGAGCAACGAAAGTGCCCGCAATCAGGGCATGGTTCGGACACGAGCCTGGGCCGCTGCAGTGCGGCAGAAGCAAGCGAGGTTTGTTCTAATATTGCAGGCGACACTAACGTCACACCTCGCTGTTGTGAGCTAAAACATTTTGCCTTCAACACAAATCCAGAAAATGGAACACGCCGAGGGGTCAGGCACGGCATTAGAGCGTCTGTCTGTGTTTGGTCAGCCTTACTGGACTGCAACTCTGAACTTTAAGTAATGAATGGTTCACGCCGCACCTGTGGGTTCATGTGAGAAACGTCACGGCTCTGTACTGTGATCAGTCAATGTACAGTGTATCAAATATGACGAGTCAATCAGCAATATCAACAGTAGAACTTCAGCATTCAATAGTAAAACAGTACCAGCTCATTTAACCGTTTCAAGCACGGCGGTGCTAAATTTGAACCTCCATAAAGAATACATTTTGTTTTCTTGTCATACATCTATTATTTGAAGGAGTTGAAGGGGTCCTATGAACGTAAGGCAGGCTAGTTTCATCAAACAAGCAACATAAATGCACAATGAATCCCTACGTTCAAACCTCAAAATTCATTTGAACTGCGAAAGGAATCGAGTAAGCAATCCGAAAAAATAAATTGAAAGAAAAAATAGCAAAAAAATATACTTGATACCAGCTGCTGACACGCGAAATAAAGTGGCACAATTATAAAGTATCTCAAAACGTGATGAACAGCAACACTGGGCAGAGATGCTAATAAGATTAAGATTATAAGTTAGTTTAAGCCTCCCTAACCGCTGCAAAAATAGAGCGTATCGAAGAGAGGAAGGAGGAAGGCACCATTTAGTATGGAAATAAGAAAATGAGGAATCTATGCAGAAAGGGCATAGAAACAGTAGAGATGCTAATAAACCCGAGGTAGACTTCACTGCTCGCGAGAAGCATCTCCCAAAATTTAACACGTTCACTGCGATGTGTTTAAACTGAAGTTCAGTATTCAACTCATATTTAAGTTTAAAAGTTGTTAGAAGTTTTACAAAACCAAACATAAACTGGGTCCATTAAATACTATTGATTTTAAAATATTGTTAAAACTTTTTCTAACAGCCCATCGATAGATCGTTTCGCAGCAGGAAAAACTTGAGCACGACCCACCGGTGCGTCGTATCGCAGTCAACTTGACGTAAACGAACACAGTCATCCCAAGCCTCTGCCTGCTCTGCGACCACTCGAGAAGCCTGTCAATTCCAGCAAGAAGCGCTGCCGAGTCTCTGAGAGATGCTCATGAATAAATAGTCTCTGATATCGAAACAAACTCCGGATGCTGTCCAGTCAAAAGTTACCAGAAAAAAAAAACCAAAGCCGTATGTTTACACGGCAAAAGCATACATTATATTAAACAAAATAATAAATAAAAAGATGCAGGAGTTACGAATGTTGATTAACGCAAATATCTGAGAACAATTATTGCCTCAAAGGTCCGGCAACAAAGGGGACACGACAACAATCAATACAATCAGACAACCTTGCAGCCGTACAGCTTTCAAGGTCGCCACCAGTGTTGGACAATAGAACAAAATCTATCGCTTATTTACCTGATCAAAATGTAGCTGAAATAGTTCACGATCTGTGAAATCGAGTATCAAAATCAATTAGTAAAAAGATCAGTACAATGGTTTATTGTCCGCTAAGTATAATCAATAAAACCTTCACCACAATAAAAAAAAGAGCTATGAAAGTGACTAACGCCTTCATGAAATCTCTGCGATATTTTCAACACTGCAAAAAATGCGAACCTATTTGTACCCTACGAGTAACCAGTAAAGTTTACTCCAATCCACTTTAATTATTTTATTGGTCCTTTCGGTCATCTACCCACTCAAACCACTGCATAAAATTTTACTCATATTCGTAAAACAAGAATTTTTCGCTAGCCTAAATTTAAACTTCGTAGAGCCGGACTTCTTCAAAAGAGATAAGCATGATTCTCTTAATACGTTCTTCCTACCAGTGCTGACCCATACCGTGCATGAGAGAGGGCACCTACCATAAAAGCTGATATAACATCACTTTACAGCACTAAAAAGATAACCTTGGACGCTCTAGACCAGTGGTTCTTAACCTGGAGGGCGGGAGCCTCCGCAGTAAAGCCTCTTTTTTCCAGTAATGTTTTCGTCAAAAGAGTGAACTTTCTCTTTTGAATACGTTAGAGGACCTATTTACAATATTCTTTGTTGTGAGCTTTTATTTGCCACTCCACCTACCCACAACTTCCCCTGACAATTATTGAGGAGGGCGTGGGAGTAACAAGGTTAAGAACCACTACTCTAGCAACTTCTCAATTACGTACCCACCTGGCACAAACTTACTGCGCAAGTGTGGTGGACTCGAGCCCTCTCTGCGAGCTTGACCTCAATGGTGCTTTAGAGCTCGGCTAGCCCGGTATACTGCAAGGCAGGTCTAGATTACCTGCTAACTTGACGTACATATCCCGCACGGTATCTCGGTCCAGACGGTGGGTCATCTGATCTCGAGTGGACTAATGATCACACTAGCACAGCAAGGACGCGTACTCCTCCGTATCGCACTTGACACCACAACGCAGACCCACGCGACATCACAACATAGAGGCCCACGACATCACAACATAGAGGCACGCGACATCACAACACAGACCCACGCGACATCACAACACAGACCCACACGACATCACAACACAGACCCACACGACATCACAACACAGACCCACACGACATCACAACACAGACTCACACGACGTCACAACACAGACCCACACGACATCACAACACAGAGGCACACGACAACACAACACAGACCCACACGACATCACAACACAGAGGCACCCGACAACACAACGCAGACCCACACGACATCACAACACAGACCCATACGAGATCACAACACAGACCCCCGCAATGAGAAATACCAAAGCAGCACGTCAATTTGACCAGCGACTACACGGAGCAAGCGACCCTCCACATGAGCAGGGCTGCAGCCCAAAATAGCAGCAATTAGAGCTAACGATACGGCATCCATCGATCGAAGGCGGGAGTTGCCCGCGTCACGATTGCTTCTCATTTTCATTTTTAGGTGCCAAATTTCAGTGACGCGCAGGCGTTGCTGCAGCTGCGCCACGTCCCGGCCTTTTTTAATGGGACGCATTGCTAAGCAGCTCCTACTTCCGAAGTATATGCTCTCATGAGAAAATAGTTTCAGTAATCCGCTATCCATCATTGAATGTACGCATTTACGTATCGACTAACTTATTTCATTTCAGGAACCAAGGAACTGGATGAATTGAAAATTGTATAGCACGTCATGTTACCGAAATATTGCATAAAATTCTTCCAGCTTTTGCTTCGGCTTCAATGATACATAGATTGTACATCTTGTACTTTTGATTCTGCTTCTGTAATCGACGTAAAATATTGAACAGAGCGATGACCCGTTAGGTTGTTGGGTGAACAACGAATTTGGGATCCAATGATGACGGATTCACACCCCATCATCTCGTCGCGCAATACAGCAGCATAAATCATTTAATCCCCGAGTCGCACCTCTCGCAAGGAGTTTCTAAATATCCCGAGAAGAAAAGTGACTGGTATCGCAATAGGGACGAAACTCTGCAAACCAAATTCCTCTACTCATTTTCGAAGTACCATTGTTTGCTGAAGCTCCTAGCTTGCTGCCGCACGCTAAACTTGCGTACCAAAACGAGAGCATAATTCTCATTTGTCGAGTTTGTTAAACGTAGAATGTCTTCACAAAAGAACAAATTGCTCAGGGCAAAACAATGTAGGCCATGCAGTAACGAGGTCTTCGTAGCTTCCTGAACGAGTTCCGCTCATTTTGCGGGCAATGAAAGCTCCATTAGGGAGGAAGTTATAACAAACACAGCTCTTGCGGGCTTCCTGGTCCAGTGCGCTACCCTTTCAGCGAGTCAGAAAAAACTTCAGCTGTCAAAATTTGTTAACCCGTCTCCACATGGTCGACCTACAGGTAGGTTTGAAGAAAATGGGTCAACTGTGCAACTTACTGTACATTCATTAATCATGTTAGAAGTTTCATTGGGGGTTCATTGTAAAGAGAGAGAGTTGCTCTTTCTGTCAGTGGGGAAAAAATGCTGCTACCCCAACAAAAATCTACGAAATTTGAGTTTTTATTTCGGTAAAATACAAGAAAACAGAAATCAGAAAATCACTGGCCATTTTTTATTTATTGCATTTTTGTGTTTTTTTATGATGCATTTTCATAGATTCTGAGTTGCTGAGTCTTGTGGTATGTGAATTTTTTTTTAGGTCTAATAGTTCCGGAGTTATGTGCATTATATGTAAAACATAGTTTTATTTTTTAGTTCATTTTGTGTATAGGCTGTTATCAAGCAGTTTCATTGCTTGTAAAGAATTTGATATGCATAGAGCTTTCCCTCCCGAATACAATGGTGGTATTATTTTTTGCCTAGGAGTAAATCTGTGGATTTGGACTCACATTTTTGGAACAAAAAACAAAAAAAAAAATAAAAATGATTGCAACCTTCTAAGAGACAGACTGTGTGCTGGTATGCCTCAGCTACACTGCTGGCCTTCTAAGAGGTTGTGCAGCGCTGGTAGCTACACTCCAGACTGAGCAGAAGAATTCATACAGATTTGAGCTTGTCGCCTCTCCTCCCCTGTTACCCCCACCTAATTTTACCTTACACCAATGAATAGCGCTCAACGAGACGCTTAAGACCATATATGGCAACCCTAGGTTTGCTGATGTGAAACATGTACTAGCTTTGCCGACTTTCTAAGAGTCCAGGACGTGGCGACGGGTTAAAACCTTTCGAGAACCAACTATACATAGAGACGCGTCACGGCTCATCAGTACAAACTTACAAAAGGTAACATTCGCTATCATTTAGTACAAACTTACGGTAACATTCGCTATGTTCTAGTACAACCTTACAGTGACATTTCAAATGCGCTCTGATATAATCCTCAGTAGACCGAAGGACGACATGATCTGAAGCCTTAAAGCCACACCGATATAAAATATTCACAGCCGTCGACACGCGTAACGCAGTCCCATCTGCTGCAGACCGGCCCTGGATGGACCACGGTATACTGCAAACGAGGTAGGGTCAAACCAGTCTCATTTTGGTCGACCGTGTGGCAATGCTGACGTCGATGCAACGAATCAACAGCAGCGCTCATGTTGCATCTGGCAACATTGTTAACCCAAAATCTGGTACCACTATTGGCCTAACGACATGTCGCAATGGTGCCGTCATAAAGTTTGTTTGAAATGAATCCGTTCTATTGGCTAGCCAAACAAGAGGTGTATTTCCCCCATAGAAATGACTCTACCTTGTTTCCTTTACCGTGGTGTGGACACCACAGCACGGCTAAACACTACCCTTCAATGCCAGTGAATTTAAAGCTAACACATACAGACGAGAGAACTATGAATGGCTTAAGCTGTGAATTTTGTAACGCATTAATTCAAGCTTACGTAGAATACATGTTTCAATGTTTCTCAATGAGGCAGAAATTGCGAACCATGCTCTGACACGAAGATTACCTCAAACCTGCTATAAGTTTGCCTGTATAATAGTACAGTAGCTGAGTTTGAAAATATTTACCAACTTACTCTTATTTCAAACCCGAGAAAAAATTCTCATTAGAATACAATAATTTGTAAAACAAAAAGCTTTTTACTTTTAAACCCAGGTAATTGCGTACTTCAAATAGCATCCAATATTCTGGTTATAAAACTGATATTCGCTCAAAATATTTGAAGGTAGAAAAGTTTCAAGTCACATTTTGAAGTCTTGCTTAATCAAGATGTGAAGCCAAGATTTCGGTACTGGTAACGCACCATGTACGGCCTGCCGCGCGAACGACTCACGACAGACAGTGAACCTACCGTAGCAGTAATTCCAGATTAGGACAGAACGACGAAAACTTCATCTGAAGTAGACGTAGTGTAGATACCACTCACGGCGTTAACACGTTGACTGCGACACGACCCACCGGTGGGTCGTGCTTAGGTTTTTCCTGCTGCGAAACGACCCATCGATGGGTCGTTTTGAAAAATTCTAACAACCTTTCTAAATTAGTGGTATTTAACAGGCCCAGTTAATGTTTGATATTTACAAATTTGCTTATCACTTTTGACTTTAAATTCAAGTTGAATATTGAACTTCGGTTTAACCCATCGCAACTAACGTGTTAAAGAAAAATGTTAACACCAACATAGAGGAAGAGCGAAGCGACGTAAATACCACTCAAGGCGACGGTGGAAAGTAATACCAAAGTAAGGGAAGCGCAACGCCATCCACAATACAAAACAAGCCGGGATCCCGATATGAGGTATCGGCACCAGGCTCTTGGCGATCAACACGAGTTGATCGCCTGGCAGAAAATTTCCGCTCGGCTGCCCAATTTGCATCCTCGATGTCACAAACTATAACAGTAATATTGGAGAATATGATTTCCATCTCTTATTTAGCCCTTTTCACGGACTCGCTTTGTGGAGGAGTTACCATTATTAAATCAGTTCGTGACTCCCAAGCCACAACAAAAAAAGTGAATATAAAGGACCATATAATAAGGAAAAGAAAATTGTAAATCTGAGCATGTTTAACACAGGATATTCTGCATATAGAAAAGTAAGCTGAAAAGGAAGAAAATAAAATGGAAATAAATTCTTATTAGAATACAACACTTTTTCTAACACAAAAAGAAAGTATAGCAAAGAAAGTATGACAACTGAAAGAAGCAGAGTGGCCACAAAAGGCGGAAGTCTTAAGGCCTATCTATAGCTAAGATAACCAAACAGTCTCCTCCCTAGAGGCGCCAGTCTCCATAGCATGTATAGCAGGGCTTCTCAACCGGGGGTACATGTACCCCTAGGGGTACATTTAACATACTTCATACGTTAAAATGTACAAGATATATTTACATACAACCGTATAAGTATAAGTATGTATCATTATTAATCATTAAGTGTATTTTATAGTTTCTTCAACCTTCAACTGTGCTGGAGGTACATGAGGAGACGCCATCAAGCTATTAGGAGTACACGACAAAAGAAAGGTTGGGAAGCCCTGATATACAGGATGAATAAACTTTACGAACCTAAGCCTATAACATATCATAAACCTCTTCAGGGTTTTTGGCCGAGGAAACATTTCATTTGCGTGTTTTTCAGTATTTAAATGTTGAATTGGCTGATAACTGTGAAAAGGACTTTGAATAGACGAATAAACATGAGAGTGTGTGGCCGTTTTGATACATTATTTCTCGAACGTGTTACCTCGCCGAAAACTTAAAAAATCTAATTATGTGAAGACGAGTAAACTCGACTTTATCAGAGAGGAAATTTTTGAGACTTACACTTGAAATTTTTTGCTCGTTCAAAAAAGAAGTAACCTCGTCGCAATCTGCAAAAAATATGTAAAGACGAGTTAACTCATCTTTGGCAGAGAAATGTTGAGGGTTACATTTGAAAAATTTATCCTTGATCGAAAAGAAGACCTTGGTAGAGAAAATGTCGAGGTTTAAAATTCAAAAATTTACCTTGCTTAAAAAAGAAGAAAAGCAAAATAAGAGAATCGCACATGTATTGGCAGCAGCAGAAGCAGTGCCTCCGTGGCGCGAGCCGCCTTCAATATCTCACCCTTATCAGACCTCGTGCCGCGCTCTGGGAGCAGCTTTTCATTGTGGAGCTCTTTCATTGTTCACAGTTCTCAAGCACGCAATATTTTGCTTGTACATCACGTCCGAATGAGGGCTTGCTATTTTACTGCTTAACGAGCTTTTAACAACTTGAAAAGCTCGTTGCAAGAACACAGTAGTCTCTTGTAACATGACATTTAAATCTTGAAGCTAATGTTTGCGTCTCGAAGAAATTAATTCATATTCCTCATATGATGGACAGTCTCTGACTGATTCGGCTGTCTATCCAGTGATAATAGGTTATGTTTATATAGATGGAGCCAAGTTCACACATTAGGCCTATGGTGCACAGGAGATCTGTTGTCCTCTCCATAAAGGAACCATCATACCACAACGCAATAAAATCGTGGAAGTCATCCTAACACACTCACTCAGATTCTGGTTTGAGGAGGAAAACACGAACACTTCAAGTGCGACGTGACCCACCGGTAGTCACTGAGGGGATTTTTATAATGCTGTTGACCGACCAGTAGTCACTTACCCAATTTCTATAAATGCTTAAAGAAAACCAAATGAAGACGCGATTTATTTATTGTTCGTTATTTCCGAAATTGACCTCTAAAATTAACTCTACTTTGAATTGAACATTGAAATTCAGTTTACCCCGCCGTACTTAACGCGTCAATGTAATAACGATTACTGTTGGTCAATGAAACAGAGCTGCTGACACCCAAACACTCTCACACGAAGCAAAATGGTTAATTAATAGTTAAAATAAAACATAATGGTTGGTTTGAGAGTTAATGTTCTTGCTTTTTTTATTTATTTTGAGATTATGCAAAAGGCTAAACTTCAATTTTTATCAGAACACAAAATTGTGTTATCGGTGTGTTCGTCAGGGTGGACCCAACTCAAGCAAAACAAGCTCGCAGCGAGTGGCTAGATAGACCGAACACACCGACCCACGTACCGGGTGGGTTGTGAGCCCAGCTTCCAACATTGTGTAACTCCGACGTAAGCCACCGGTGGTACACGGAGGGGATTTTCATAATGCTGCTCGCCGACCAGTAGTCACAAACTCTTTTTTCATCAATACTTAATCAAACCTAAATAGAGGCACGATCCAGTTAATGTTTGCCCTTTTTAACATTGCTTGCTGCAATTGACTGTAAATTCGAATTGGATACTGAACTTTAGTTTTGCCCGCCGAAGCGAAAATGTTACAAAAGGCTATGGATTTTGTCATGTCCCATCACCACCAGTGATCGAAGCAATGAATTACTCTGAGGTATTTATTATGAGGGGGTGTATTGTTGAGGCATTTATTTGTAAGTTGGTTAGTTTTTGAAAATAAAACACCTCAAAACTTGGCTGCGACGCACACAGCAGTCTAGAACATGATCAGCGAAAATTATACTCCCGAGCTGAAGCATTGAAATGCATACTCCAATATTCCAGTAATCCTTGATAATAAATACACATACGAACGACCATGGTAACCCGACACAGTCCTTGAGTCCTCGGTAATTAGACTTGAGGGACATGCGAGCGAGGTAATTACGCAGGCGGGAGGATAAGAAGCACCAAATATGAGCCAGTTCGGTCTGGACACACGACGTTGTCCCACACCCAAACTTTTTCGCCGCCTACATGAATTTTCGACGCCTAGGCGATTTAAGCGATTAAATCACTTAGGTGGCGAAAAACATGCATGCAGGTGGCGAAAAAGTTAGACTGGGAAACGAGACAGGGCAAATGCTCAGCCTCGTCAAACAAGAGACACACATAAAATATATTATATTAGTGCTATGCTAGGCAAAATATTTATAGAGGCATGCGGGTGAAAGTCAAACAGTAACCAGGGTGAGTAATATAGAGATTTTCTCTTCGAGTCCAGAAACCACTCATTCATCCGAAAGAAATATTTGTTTCTCATCATAAACACGCCACAAGCAGCGACGGCAATTCCGAAACATACGAGGTTAATTTATTCAGGTATTCATGATAGCAAAAACCCGCACTGCTCGATTGCAAGCATTACAACGGAAAATAAAAACTAAGAACACGCAAGTCACGTGAAACAGAGCCAGTATGTCGGTAAGGTCAAAAAATAATCGTTTAATTAGAGCTCCACTTAAGCTATAAACACTAGCTCGAGAGCAAAGAAAATCAAGAAAATTCCCTGAATAGACTCACTGAATGCAGTGTACGATTTTACAATTGATCACAGCCAGAACGGCGGCCATGGAACAATAGCGCCATTCCTTTTCTGAAGAGCAAAATTCCCTTGCGAACTAAAAACTCAGCCATGACCCAAAAATTTAGCTTAGCACGACAAGAAACCAGATTTCATGATTCTGAAATCATGGTATCTGACGTCAATTTAATTAAAAATCGATTGAGATAAAAAATGAATTTCCCAGGACGAACAAAATCAGAGGTGCAGAAACAAACAGTAACTGTGAATACGATTGGGAAAACGATCTCGACTCCAGACACAAATCCAACACTCAGTTCGCACGAATAATAGGAAAAAAATTGTGTGGACGATGATAATAAGTGGAAAAAAATTGTGTGAACGATAAAAAGCATAAAAAAAAATTGCGTGGATGATAAAAAGCAGAAAAAAATTGTGTGGACGGTAAAAAGCAGAGAAAATGGCAGAAAATTAGTGAGCACTCCGGGCCCCGGCACTGCCCTCAGGCCTCCCCCCAGTTCCCCTCTCGAGGTTATTATTATTATTATACATGAAAGTTTTAGCCTCCCTTAACCACGACAAAGATGTTCCAAGAGAGGAAAGAGGAAGGCACCATTTAGTATGGAGTTGAGGGAACGCGGAATCTATGCACAAGGTGCACAGAAACAGTAAGCTAGGAAAGAAGTTCATGAAACAAGAAAAAAGTTGAAGAAGAAAGTAGTAGGAGCTGAAAAACAGGACAGCAGTGAACCGAAAAAAGATGGTCCATAACAAAACAAAAACCTATTTAATTAAAACAAAAAGGAAGCCTACCTAACCTTTAGCTCGGGCCCTCACATGGTTCCCCTGGGAGCGCTAGTTCCCATAGATACAATAGTTGTATCCCCCTGAGGGGCCCTCTCGAGGTTTATTATTCACAGCTCAGAGGAAGAAAAGGAAAATGTCTGTGCCCCACAGACCGGGCGCACCTCCGCTCCGGTCCAACATTTGGCTCGCCCACCAGATTAAATTAATTGTTAATTCAAGCTTTTCTAACCGCTAAAAAAAGGGGTTCCGGAGAGAGGAAGGAGGAAAGCATCACTTTGTAAGGTGATAAGGGAACGCGGAATCTAGGTAAAAGGGGCTTAGCAACAGTAATTTGAGAAAAAAGTTTTTATGGAACAAGATAACAGTTGAAGAAGAAAGTAGAAGGTGCTGAAAAACAGGACAGCAGTGAACCGAAAAAAGGGCTCACCCATCACGCTACGTCGAGCGCCATTCGACTTGAAGACAAACCATCATCGAAGCGAGGAAAAATTTGCTCTCTCATCAGTTGATGTCATTGAAAAGGCAACATCGAGTCGCAGAATGATTAAGTATAATACGATACAAATCTTTTAGCTATGAATTCCAGGGTAATTAATTACACGTCCAAAAAACATAAGGCAACGAGTGAAACGCAGAATGATTAGGTATAATACGATAAAAATCTTTTAGCTTTGGAATTCCAGGGTAATTAATTATGCAATTAATTAAAATTATAATTAAATAATTATATGTGTGTCCGAAAAACACAAGATAATGAGTGGAATTTCGTCTTTGAAATCCCAGATAAATGCAAAAAATTTCACCGCAAATTACCGTCAAGCCTTCAGGATGTGGTTGACGGTGTGGTTGGTGAGTTAGACGTTAAAATTTCTCACTTAAAATCGGAAATACAACTTGAAGATTCACCTACACCTCAAAAACAGTCCCCGGTTTCCATGAAATGAGGAAGTCGATTTAAGACAAAATAACTGAGTTGTGAACATATTTTGCCTCTAAGGGAGCTGCACACACCAACACCCCAGGCCCTTATTGCACTGGAATATGGACGACACATCAGCTGAACAAGCAATCGAGATCTCCATGAAGGCGTTGAACTGTTGTTATACTTTAATAATTACTTCATATTAACTAAATGAAAATGCAGCTTATAAAGCCCTGCTATAGTGACCGTGGTATTACAAAGTCCTGCATACATCCACCTGAAAGAAAAATTATCAGGAAAGAAGAGGCAAATGCTTGATTCTAGCCAGCCACAAACTGCCCTGCACGATCACCAGCCGTGTACCAGCGCGTCCTCATACATCAGTAATGATAGGCCATCATTGTATTATTTCCAACAATAATTCCACTATTTCCAACTTAAATTATGGAGATAAGCAAAAAAATGAACTTATATGCATTCAATTAGCGCTAACATTATAAGGATAAGCAAAAAAATGCCCTTATTGCATTCAATTAGCACGAACAGAGAAGACAAAATCACGCGCTCAGCTGCAAGTCCTTAACATGACGTAAAGCATATGTTGGTGCTCTCAACTCCGACACGTGTGCTTCATCGTAGAAATACATCTAATCTGAATAGGGTGAAGCAGCAACAACAGCAACAGCACCACCACCAGTGTAGCATTAGCAACACCACCACTAGTGTAGCACTAGCAGCACGCAGGCAGGGTAGAGCATTGATTGCAGGAGCAAAGGTCAGAGAAAGCCCTGGTTCTTGCGGCCCCACTTGTGAGCTGCGCAGTGGCCTCACTTTAACGACAGCTCTTCTAACGCTATATCAACCCACGATAACAAATGTAGACTTTAAAATTCAACTCATCATGCGACCAACGATAAAAACCGTTGGATTGGAAATTCGATCCATCATACGACCAACGACCTACGATAAAAACTTTGGATTTTTAAATTCAACTCATCATACGACTAAAAAAACAACGATCAGTTTTCTATAGCGCGCACTTATCTTGCAGCACTCCACATGACGTCTTCACTCAACTTTACCTTTGGCATCACTGAAAATTTAACACTTCGACCTCAACGTGCTCCACCGGTGGCCTCGGAGGTGATTATCATAATGCTGCTGACCGACCAGTAGTCACAAATTCAATTTTCATACACACTTAATTAAAGCTAAATGAAAGCATAATCTAGTCAATGATCGCTATTTTCAAAATTGTTCATTACAATTGACTCTGAATTAGAGTTGAATATTAAAATTCAGCTTTACCAAATGCAGTCAAAGTGTTAATGTTCGTTTTCCAGCTAAATCGGGCGCAGCTGATCAAAATAAGCCCCGAGCTTCAGAAAATTTCAAACAACTGCAAAACTTGCACTGGACACTGAACGACACTTTGAACTGTAATTAGTCCCAAAATGGAAGTCATCCACGATAACTTTGCCGTGGAAGTTCCTGCACTCGTCATTGTGGCTGTTGCATCTCAGACTGACTGCTCGAGCATGTCGGCTACAGCCAGCTGAAGCACTGATATAATATCGCCTTGTACGTCACAATGCCAGGCTGACCTCCTTTGATGAGCGACAAGTTGAGACCGATGCCCTGTTATCGGGCACTTCATCACATCAGGTTACCGATGAATGAAAATACGGGGTTATTTCATTGAAGCAGATACAAACAAGGTAAACATGATGCATAATAAGCTATTACCGCGTTCTGGGGTAATTATAAATATCGAATGAGATGGATTCTTGATAGATATCCTATCTGGATAAAGCATGGAAATGCCCCAACATATAGCAGGTTTCAACAACAAGAAACTGGTCCTCTGGTGACAACCGCAACAGCAATAAATGCAGTATTAAGGTCATATACTCCGCAGGATGCTTCATGTGGAGTCAAAACTGCAATCTTCAACACTGAAGATATTGAAGGCTCTCTTATCACTTTTATGGTGCATTACACCCATTACCAAACTGCCCAGATTGGAGCGAGTTAATTGCGAAGTGGCGTTGCTATCACACGTGGGATCAAAATGACCTCAACTCAATTTTAAACTCGAATAACTGTAGGTTTTATCCAGACATTTGAACGTGGCTCAATGACTTTCCCCAAATAAATGAAACGGGTTAACCTTTATGTGCTGTTACTTTAATAAAACGGGGGTCAAATTGACCCGACGGTGTAATTTTGTTTGAAATAATGTCGTGGATCCACGGGTTATCCCACATGGCGGCACTTTACAGCACATGTCCCTCTCAGCTGCTAGTGATATTAACTCGACAAATTACAAACCTACGTTGAATTTCTTTATTCTGCTAAGAGGATATCATTATTGTTCGATCAATTTCATCATTATTCATCAATATGCTCTACTTACGTTAAATTCTTTTTCTTCTCACAGTGAAGTTATTATTTTTCGATCAATAATACTATTATTATTCTTATTATTATTATTATCATTATTATTATATAAGCAAGTTTTAGCCTCCCTTAATTGCACGACAAAGATGTTCTAAGAGAGGAAGGAGGAAGGCACCATTTGGTATGGAGTTGAGGGAACGCGGAATCTATGCACAAGGTGCACAGAAACAGGAAGCTAAGAAAGAAGTTCATGAAACAAGAAAAAGTTGAAGAAGAAAGTGGTAGGTGCTGAAAAACAGGACAGCAGTGAACCGAAAAAAGATGGTCCGTAACAAAACAAAAACTTATTCTATTTTAACAAAAAGGAAGCCTACCTAACCTTTAGCTCAGGCCCTCACATAGTCCCCCTGGGAGCATCAATAATACTATTATTGATCAATATGCTCCACATTCGTTTAATTTCTTTTCATAAATCATAATTGTTCGATCGATTTTATCATAATGTATCAATATGCGATGAAATGTAGGTGAGCTCAGTCTATTCACTGCACACCAGCCCGGTCCCAGAGAGCCCCGGCCCGCAAACTTCACACGCTTGACCCACATGGGCGAAGAACAACGAGTCTATGTGACCGTCAATCATGCGACCCTCAGACGCACCTAAACAACGCTTCTTCTCTACTCAACCATCCATTCCACAGAACAATTACCACGTTCGTTGCCACTGGACGCTTCCGCGGTCTCATATTAAGTAAGCTTGTAAGTAGCTGAGTTTAAAAACGACTTTACAACTCGAAAAAAGTAAATTTTTCCTAATTAGCGTGAAAATAAGAGCATGATGATATTTTACCTCGTATGCTTAAGTCGCTTCTGAAAAAGATGTTGAGATAATTGAAACGCTGTTCATTCATTTTGATACGTAAATGAGAAATTTACCTAGCGAACGTGCTAAATAAGACGAAACATGTGCTGGTTAGCCCTCCACTCAATTATTTTTTTTCGACCATTTTTGTCATTAAAATAATTATTTTTAACTACCGTCACTAGACTGACGCTGTCTTCATGCAGCATGTCACCGACATCAGAATGAGGAAGGAGCTACCACGCGGCACTGAACTTCAAAAAGAATATTGGAATAGAGATACCACAAGAAATAAAATATTGTACATCTTCTCATAGAACTGGATTTCGATCCCTAACAGGATGGTAAAGGCTGTTGGTGAATGTGAATCAACGTCCCGTCCTGAAGCGCTGCTTCTGAGACAGTGCAAAACAATAAGATTCATTCTGACATTTCTTTTGAGCCCAATATATCATTTAATTCATATGTAAGCTTCCAATAAGTGAAAGCTTACCATAGTAAAAATATTGAACAAAATACGTCCAAACCGTATAGTTACACCAGAAGCTCGGCTACGGCTGAGTATCGTAGAATTAATTTACAAATGCAGCTGGTGTAATTCAACTATAAGCACCCAACGCAGCCTACAGCAATTCGACCATAAGAAAGATCTTCCACCTGTCGCCTTCTTAGAATAACACCTGATTACGCACAGTAAACCGCCCGACATTCGCAATGGAGTAAATTTAAAGCGATAAATGATAAAAAAAAATACTCTAATCACTGTCATGGTGCTTGTATAATTATCATCATGAAGCAATAAATGGAGAACACAACACAGACGCGCAAGAGAGGATAGTTTTTAGCTCTTCAATTTCGCAGCAATAAATAGAGAACACAACACAGACGCGCACGCATGAGTGGATAGTTTTCAGCTCTTCAATTTGCCTCCGTTTAATGATCACTTCAGCAAAAGCAGGAACACAATGCGAGTAAATTGCTCACGACGTCTCCTGAAGGCGCCGCAAGAAAGGGTGGCGGGCTGCCAGCTCAGGTCGGGGCGCTTATCGCACTGAGGGAGCGCAAGCACGTCGCTTATCGCACCGCAACGCACGGGTCACTCACCTCAGCACGCACGGACAGCAAAACACGAGAGCGTTTGTAGGCATTTGCGAAATGCGAGTCTTTTGTAAATTCGTAATAAGGAATAATAAATGCACAAGCACCGCAACGCACGGGTTCACTCACCTCAGCACGCACGGACAGAAAAATATCACAGCGTTTCCAGGTATTCGCAAACTGCAAGTTTTCTGTAATTTCGTTATAAAGAATACACTGCGATTCTGCGTTGGCGAAATGAGAGTCTTCTGTATGTTCGTAATAAGGAATAATAGGAATACACTAAAATTGTATTTTCATAGCTTGAATTCGCTATTGAACATTGAATTCGCACCTGTGGAAAGACCTCCACAGGAGGCATTGGCTTCATGCGCCTAAAACGAAGAGCTGCATTCGAGCGCACACACGGCGCTGCCGCCCCGACGTACGGGAGCGCAAAATGCGCGTTGCCCTAATGACGTGCCAGTCAAAAATTGAGCGCATTTCCGCACAAGATGAAACGCGGCAATTTCCTGCGCTGCAGCCGCCGCCGCAACTGAGGAGGCCGACGCTCGCCTTTAAACGAGCTTTGGATATGGAGCCGAGGCTCGCCAGCAGCCAGCAGGGTTCGAAAAAATCGCGGTTTAAAAAATAAGCCCAATGGGATTCTTTAAAGAAACAGCTTACGTGCATTTAAAAAAACAGCCCAGCTGGGTTTTTTAAAAACCGCCCACCTTGGTTTTTTAAAAACCGCCCACCTTGGTTTTTAAAAAACCGCCCACCTTGGTTTTTAAAAAACAGCCCACCTTGTTTTTTTAAAAAACAGCCCACCTGGGTTTTTAAAAAACAGCCCACCTGGGTTTTTAAAAAACAGCCCACCTGGGTTTTTAAAAAACAGCCCACCTGGGTTTTTAAAAAACAGCCCACCTGGGTTTTTAAAAAACAGTTCACCTGGGTTTTTAAAAAAAACAGTTCACCTGGGTTTTTAAAAAACAGCCCACCTGGGTTTTTAAAAAACAGCCCACCTGGGTTTTTAAAAAACAGCCCACCTAGGTTTTTAAAAAACAGCCCACCTAAGTTTTAAAAAAAACATCCTACCTGTTTTTTAAACAAACAGCCTGTCTGGTTTTTTAACCAGCTCACCAGGGTTTTTAGTAAAAAAAAACAGCCCACCTGCTTTTCTTTGTAAAATAAAATAACCCACCTGGGTTTTTGGTTTTCTTGAGTGGGGCTTTTAATGGCAACCCTTCCAGCCGCCGAAGTACGCAAGTTCAGCAGCGGTCAGAGGGCGGTGCTGTATTGGTTATGGATGAATGCGGTCTGTCGGAGATGAACTTTTCCCCTGCGCCACTTCCGGCATTTTTATGAGTTTCTTAGCTATCTATGTTGGCCCAGACCGATTATTGATGATGACCCCCACACGCGTAACTCTACACAAGCTAATTTTTTATTTTTAGTACGTCTCTTAAATCCATGCGACAAACATGGCGGTCGTTATTCAATTACATCTTATCAATTCATCACATAAACCAGGCATGCTACCGCCTAATTCTTCACTGAAAACGTTAAATAGCTGAAAGAATAAATCCTAAAATCCCAGAAACTCCATCAATAATACTCGTAACAGATACACAACAGGGTGACTGCATTTGAGCATGCGCAAAGACGCCAATTATAATTGGAAATAATTATGAAATTCGACAATTATTACACAAGATGAAAGCTAAAGAAATGCAAAACTCCTGAGATGTTACAAGTGAAACTAGAGCACTGTTTTAAACCAGCTTACAACGAGGTTAAGCTAAACTCTTCGACTGGTTAAAAAATAATGCAATTCGCACAACAAAAATATAATTTCAACAGAATCAGAATAGCTCCATGAAACGCACCACAGGCAATTACACTGCATTATTTTATTTGAACTTGAAAGTTGGTCAACAGCATTCCGAGGCTGCATCGTTGTCGGCAGAGCGAGTTAAAACATTAGATTCAGTATCTCAGGTAGCATTGTCTTACAAAATGACCAGCATAAAGCGTCATTAAAAAAATATCAAGTTCACCTAAGTAACTCAAATACTCTTTGATATTCAAATTCACAGCGACCATTTGATGATATGAGACCGTAGTATTTCGATATGAGGGCGCCATTCGGTGATATGAGGGAGCAGTATTTCGATATGAGGGAGCAGTATTTCGATATGAGGGCGCCATTCGGTGATATGAGGGAGCAGTATTTCGATATGAGGGAGCAGTATTTCGATATGAGGGCGCCATTCGGTGATATGAGGGAGCAGTATTTCGATATGAGGGCGCCATTCGATGATATGAGGGAGCAGTATTTCGATATGAGGGCGCCATTCGGTGATATGAGGGAGCAGTATTTCGATATGAGGGAGCAGTATTTCGATATGAGGGCGCCATTCGGTGATATGAGGGAGCAGTATTTCGATATGAGGGCGCCATTCAATGATACGAGGGCGCGGTATTTCCACCACGGCTCTCCCGCGAGACAGCTCGCGCGAAAGCAACATTGAAGAGCACGAATTTTCTCCAACAAAGGCGGTCTCGGCACAGCTCTCAGGCAGGCGGGTAACGTGTCGAACCAATCTCCGATTGGCACAAGCTCCTAAGGTAACATCAGGGAATTGCTTGTTCTCCAATAATCAAATCGATTGCCGCTCAAAACACGGAAAATTGGAATGCGTTAATCATGCTTGCTTTCGTTCGTAATTTATTCTACGGACACTAAATACTGGGCTTATTTCTCCTGAACTGGACGAACGGGCGCGCTGTAACTGAAGGAAAACCGATCGCAGAGAAGTTCTATCGCTGCACTGAAATTGTGGGCTTGCCTGCATTTTCTCGGAGACAGTGAGAAGTAAAGTCATCGAGACGTATGTCAGAAAAGCAAAGAGAATTAATAACTTAGCGACACTGAGCAACAGTCATAAGGTGATATGAATGTAATAAATCAGACCCAAAGGCACCGAGAGCCTCGTTGGACAATTTCAAGGTTAGAATATTAGCGGGGGACAGAACCACCTGAGTCTTGGAACCCCTTATTTCAGGCCACAGAAATTCTCTGTCCATGAGAACAATTTAGCTACAGCACAAGCCGTTTCACAGCATCACAGACCAACATCACTGCATCACACTACACCAGCACAGTCACTAGCTCCACTGTACAAGAAACACCACAGCACCACCACCATTACCACCACCAGCACAAAACTAGCAGCAGCAGCAGCAGCAGCAGCAGCAGCAGCAGCAGCAGCAGCAGCAGCAGCAGCAGCAGCAGCAGCAGCAGCAGCAGCAGCACCACCACCACCACCACCACCACCACCACCACCACAAGACGAATGGCAGCATCAGCACCACCACCACAACACTGCAGCACCACCACCATCACCACAAGCAGCAGCAGCAGCAGGAGCCCGGCCTAAAGCTGAGCGAGCACTCGGCCGCGGCCTGCCTGCGCTGGTCCAGTATCACAGAGCCCAAGTTCAGTCTGCTGAAACTTAACATAACGTGGCAGCGATGCAGGAGGCTTCCCTCTCCCACTCTTGCTTACAAGAATATATGTCTTGTCTGCCAGCATGTCTTGCTCAGGGACACAAGTCAAATGCACTCCACAGTCCTACATTGATATAGAAAAGAGCCAAAATTCCGCAGTTTCTTTCTGAGTGCTTAACGTTAATAAATGCTTTAAGGACTTGAAGTAATAATGTTTGCTTTAAAGTTGAAAAAATGAGGAATACTTTGAGAAATAATCATCACCGCTTTGTTTCCAAATAAATGTTGGCAAGAGCATGTCATGAATTCAAAATAAAAAAATTAGTGCAATATTCGCTAAGCCCCCCAAAAATTAATGTTCTCAAGAACATAGAATTCAAGAATTAAAACTCCGCTTTTAAAAATAGGTAAAATAAACGCGATCTGGACCATGAAATTAAACAGAGCAGAAACGAGACGATCTAGCATAATTTTGGAGGTCAGGATGCATGAAGATGAATGGGTGAAAAATTGGAGCGCACGGAAAAGAAGGAACTCCAAAAAATGGGAGCTGTCAGAAACAAGCGAGAAGATTAAAGCCCGCACTACACGGACGCAGGGAATAGACTTCCTGCAATGAGGAAACGAACAGCAATTCTAAAGAGTAGGCTGCATTTAAAACTTACAGAAAAGAACACCGTTATACGTAGATCAGTGAAGATGGAGTAATTATTTATCAAAAAGCCTCAATTTCAATTTCTGCAACACAAATTGAGCTTGTCACTAAAATTTAAAGATGGCAAAAAGCGAAACTTGATTCGTTATCGCAAGTGAAGCGACTCAAGGTGCGCCAAGGACAATTACTTCAAATAAGACGAATTTTATTCCTTAATAAATATAGCTTATCACTCGCATAAACCTAAACTTTTCTCTAGCGGCAAGTTTGTTTAAAAACTACGGGAAGCGAATAAAGCCTCCAGCTATCATGATTAAATACTGACTATATATGAACGTTTGAATTTGCCCCATTGCTTCTCATAAAGCGTCTCAAGATGAGTCAATTGCCACTATTTCCAATGAACTCTTCGTCAGAACAACGCTTTTGAGGATAAATAGATACATGCAATACATCAGCATTCGTAAATCTTCTTAGCTATTGCAAAAACGACAAAGTAAGAGTACAGGCGAGTACGTCACGATGAGCTGATGACAAACACTTGGACGTTTAGCAGAAAAAAAAACACAAAGCTTGGCTGCGTTTATCGAGACAAAGCCACAATATTATTTAATATTATTTTGATGAAAGCAACTGAGGAGTCGAGCACACTTTCATACCTCGCAACGTTGCATTTAACATTGAAATACTGAACACTGGCGAAACTGATGCATGGTATCCGCATATTGCTCACGCGGTTACGCAGTGAATATTTAGAAATTTAACCTACAGCATTGAAAGAACTCAGAATTTGCGCATAGCAACCAATGGCAGGAAATATGCTCGCTCGACAGTTTACAACCATGTAAAAACTCACACGCCCCGCCAAGTCCTACAAAGAATACTCTTCATAAAAAGAAGAAAAGAACATCGCGACTGCACTGCGCGAATTTAAGTGCTCAGGTCTACGTAGGAATGGCAGAAGCTTTACGCATCAGGGAAAGAAAATGATCATCAAAATAGAGTTCTACCTGGAAAACGAGCAATAGAACAGAGATGAAGTACTTGAAATCCTATCAAATCGGTGAACTGCGAGGACACCGTCTGACTCGGTGACGTCAGCGCACCGTCTTCGTCTCAAATTCTACAACGAAATTCTACTTGTTAAAATTTTGTTACATAATTAATCCTTAATATTCAAGAGACATGAAATGATACAAAATATGGGTAATTTTTAAATTCGTGTAATTGAACATGGGAAAGTACGAATGAGTTCATATTAAAAAAATTAAGTGAAAAAGTTTTAAAAAATGAAAACCAGGTTAATAAGGCTAGCCTCATTTGTCACAGAACCTTGAAGACATGAAAAATGATGTAAGTTATTCTGCAGTAAACAAAACTCGTCTATTTTGAACGTACGCAGTTAATGAATTAGTATTTTTTGACCATTAATGAACAGCCACCGATATTTCTGAGTGACAAATTCAACTCGCTTCTCTAAAACTGTGAGGGAAAGTTAAAATAAGAAATTAAAAAAATATGAATTTTCTGTTACAAAGAAGAATAAACATTTAATTATGACAGCAGCGGAAAACTGAAAATTCTTAATGCTCTTCAGTAGGCAAGAAGTTATTTTTTCAAAGAAAAGTAAACTTTATCTCACAGCCAGCTCATTTAATAGTCAAGCGTTTGAGAGTAACGATTTTTCAGAAAATTCAACTAACATTAAAAAACAAAAAATATAAAATCACTGGGACAATTTCAAACGAAATTTAATCATAAATGAACCATGAATATACACGTCGCAATGAACGAAATTTCATCAATAAATGAACCATGAACATACACATCGCAATGAACGAAGTTTAATGAACAAATGGATCATGAATATACATACACGTCGCAATATCACACACAACGCCAATACACAGATTTTGAAGCAATTCCAAGAAAGCAGGTATTTAGTGCCGAACTTACCTGCACTCACCGCTCTGGTGGCACATAAGTCGAGTATCTAGAATACGGCAGATCACGACTCGGGAGAGCGTTTCATTTGAAGCAAATATAAAAAGCAGCGTGTTGTGACACGAGGCATCTGATGTACCGCCGAGCCTCGGAATTTAAACGCCACTTCAACACTTTGACTGCACCAGGAAAAACTGAAGTTTAATGTTTAACTCAAATTTAAAGCCGATTTTAGTAAGCAATGGTGAAAATAGTAGACATTATCTGGATCGTGCCTTCGTGAAGTTTTAATTAAGTATTTTTTAAATATGAGTTTGTGACTACTAGCCGATCAGCAGCATCATGGAAATTCCCTCCGTGGCCACCGGTGGTTCACGGCGCAGTCAAAGTGTTACGCTAAATACAGCGCGCACTGTGTGACCTGCAGGACCTGGCAGCTATCATCATGCTAGAGATTATAGTGATCGACCCAAATTCTGCAGAACAGATTTGATCTAGCTATGACCTGACTCACCAGCGGTCGAAAGGATAGCACGTCTGGTGGACTAGAGGTCTAGACTCTAATGAAATCTGAAGTTGCACCGTAGTACATCAACTTGATATGTAGGTTTCTTGCGTTCTTAACACGTTGGCTAAAGTTGTGTGGTTGCTTCTCTCAGTTCGGTTAGGTTAGAAGAAGTCTTATTGAAAAATCGGTTTTACTGCTCTAACACATTTTTAACCTACCTAAAAAATGTTAAGAATACAGTAGAACCATAATGTGTTACCTTATACTCTAAAATTTATTTCGTAAAAGGTAGCAAAATAGTCGAAACGTTACTTGTATATTTTTTGTTTTTTGAAGAAAGTGAAAAATGGAAAGGCATGTGGCCCTGATAAGATACCATATGAGTTCTATAAATGTGGAGGAGAGAGTGTAGTCAGTATGTTGAAATGTTTATTTGATGAGATATGGAAGAGTGAAAGAGTACCGGATGACTGGAACAAGTGTAATGTAGTTCTGTTGCATAAGGGTGGACATAAGAGTATGAAAGAACTTAAAAATTACAGACCAATTGCACTGGGTGACACCGTATGTAAGATCTTTTGTGGTATTTTGAATGAGAGAATGAAAAATTTAGTTGAGGAATTAGGAGTCCTGGGAGAAGAACAGAATGGTTTTAGGCAAGATAGACGGGGGGAGGATAATCTGTTTGTAGTGAGTGAAATAATTGAGCGAATGAAGAAGGATAACAAGAAGGTATATTTAGCATTCCTGGATATTGAAAAGGCGTATGACAGAGTGGATCGGGTTAGGCTGTTTGAAATTTTGAGAAAAGTTGGTTTTAGCAGAAAAATAGTGAACATTGTAAAGAGTCTGTATGAGAACACAAGTGCTATCTACAGGTTAGGAAATTTGGAAACAGGGCAAGTGAGGAGTGTTAGAGGAGTGAGACAGGGCTGTACTCTGTCCCCCCTGTTGTTTGGATTGTACACAGAAGAATTAGCAGTTCGACTGAGAGGGAGTGGTTTAGGACTGGAAGTTGGTAATGAGAGACTGAGCTGTTTGTTGTATGCTGATGATGTGGTTGTGGTTAGTGAATGTGGTCATGAACTACAAAGGATGCTTGACATTGTGAATGGAAATAGTACAGATTTCAAGATGAACTTTGGTGCCGATAAAAGTAAGGTCATTGTTATAAATAGTGATTAGACTGATAGAGACAGACTGTGGAATATTGGAGAAATCAGAATAGGTAGAACAAAAGAATACAAATATCTAGGTTGTATGATAAGTGAAGATGGATGTACTAGAACTAAAGGTGAGAAAGTGGCTAAAGCAATGCAGTGGCGGGGACGGTTAGGTAGTGTGGCCAGATACAGAGCAAACAAGTACGAATGTGTGAGAGGAAGGTGGAAGTATGTTGCTGTACCTAGTGCCATGTATGGTATGAGTGCTCTTGCTTGGAATAGAAGTGATCTTGAAAAGCTGGATGTGATACAAAATAAGGTAGGACGTGTAGCATTGGGTGCTCCGAAATGGACAGCTATAGAAGCCATTAGAGGTGACCTAGGGTGGAGCCTATTTTCAGAAAGAATGATGAAAGCTGTGCTGAATTATAAGGTGAGAATTGAAGGAATGCAGAATAGCAGGTGGGTAAGGCAAATCTTTGAATGGAATCTGAGTGTAAGCTATTGGGAGAAAGTATGTTGGGGGCATGCAAGGAAACTCAGTATGCAAAAGATTATTCATGTTAGAATTGGGAGACCTGTGGATGACTGGAGTTTAATAAATGTAGGAGGTGTAGGGCCTGAGTGGGACTGCAAGAGGTGGAAGAAAGAGATTGAGAGACAAACAAAAGAGTATGGATTGAATAAGTGGAAGCTTAGCATGATGTGGAAGCCTACACTTAACTGGTATATGAAAAAGAAGGCACCTAAGTTTGAGCTCTTCTATGATGGTAGTTTTGGAAGTCAACTCTTGTTTGCTGTGAGATGTAAGTCATTGAGTGTGAACAGACGTACATGGAGATGGAATGAGAATAATAACAGATTATGTCAGCAGTGTAATAGTGGAGTAGAGGAAACAATTGAGCATTTTGTGCTGGAATGTAGTAAGTATGAGCAAGAGAGAGAGAGTCTTATGAATGTGGTGTCTGAGCAGTATGGAGAGAATGAGTGGAATGCCAGATGTGCTGAAGATGATTGCGGTATGAGCTGTCTTGCTGGATTGGATCAGGAGTGTAATGCGAGTATCACTGAGGCTATGAAAGTGTTTCTTGTGCGTGCCTGGAGTAAGAGACAGTGACTGGAATGAGCCAGTCTGGTAGAATGGGCTGTAATGACCCAATGTGCCGGGGGATGGTGTTTTGACACACTGGTTGCCCCGGTGATGCCTTCCAATGGAGGCTTGTGACAAGGATCGTAGATCCTGAGTAGTTTAGTGGACAAGTCTGGTACCAGGCGCTGAACTCTTTGTGTGAAAATTGTGGAGGGAATTGTAGGCCGTTACAAAGGCCCCGACACTGTCGGCCTTCAAGTTCAAGTTCAAGTTCAAGTTCATATTCCGGTATGTAAATGAGCAATTTACCTCGTGGTACACATATGTACCAATCCGTAGTCAACGTGTTAATACTGCCGACTTGAAAACGATTCTTAACAATGACATTAGCCTTACCTAAGTCATGGTTACTCATGTGTAGAGGACCTCGAGTGAATCGTTCTTAGAGGGCATACCTGCGAGAAAAAGAGAATCGATTAAGTTGTGATCAAAGTAAACGAACAGTTGAAGGGAATTAAAATGCT
This sequence comes from Morinoia aosen, assembly GCA_030386875.1. NCBI lineage: Eukaryota > Metazoa > Arthropoda > Malacostraca > Amphipoda > Talitridae > Morinoia > Morinoia aosen. Next base: position 48,195,466 of record CM059564.1, on the reverse strand, counting down.
CAAAAGATATAGCCGGCATTGCCAATACTGAACACTTGAAGGCTTTCAGAGGTTAAAATAATAACTTTCCTTGTACAAGCTGCTCCATACAGAGCTATACTATCAACAAAAGTGGGACATGAAAATGATGCCAAACTAGAACCCAGAAAAAAATAAATTTACTCAACGTGAGCAATGCTGGAAACTGCATATGAACCTGAGAAGCAAACCCACAGCAAACGACGAATACGAAATTAATTAAAAATCCGTTCAAAAATTCATAGACGCAATGTTATGATGGATTTTATTCTCCAGTACGTAGCACAAGAGGCTAAGGTTGGAAAAATTCGATAGTTCCAGCAGCTCATACAAAAGAAAATAAGTACAAACTGTTGCGCAAAAAAAAATCAACGCCCGCAACTAATTTTTCCTGGCAAATACAGACGAAAAATTACCTACCTAGAAAGACAAAGGATGTTCATTTCAAAATATGATAGAAGGAGCAAAAAAATTTCAACACATTAATAGAATTTTTTACCAAAGCAATCTTTCTTGTAATAACAACCCAAACGCTTTATACCGACAAACACAAGTGCTTATGGCAAAAACAGCGCCATTCTACATGTAGAACGCCATGCAAAAATAAACCTTCTTCCTAAACTATGAATATACATCACCTGAAATTATGATTTGAATGAGTTTTAAGTATCACGGCGTAGATGTTGCTGAAGCTTCACAAGACCCTTGCGATACTAAAGCGCCATACAACAGTCAACCTTCCTAAAATGTACTAACTAACATTGTGGTTTACATGAGTTCTAAATATCCCTAAGATGTACTAACTAACATTGTGGTACAAATGAGTTCAAAGCAGTGCTTCCACTCCTAGGGTAATTACCCTAGTCTAGGGTAATCAGACCCCTCCTAGGGTACTGTCTAGGGTAAGGAAAAAATATGCGAAATCTAGGGTAAAATTTGTATTTCACATCTATCTTATAAAAATGGTAAAAATAATATAGGAGATTGTCATCACCTATAGATGAATAACCCAAATAAGAATTAATTGAGCAGAAGCCATTAATTCAAGGAAAAGACGAACCAACATTTGCTTCGTAAATATAGAACAAGTTAACGAGCTACATACCGGTTCTGAACAAGTTGCGGTTCTTACCGCAATGAGCGGCGTGCAGTTTCTTTACAAGCCTTTTCTTTGACGATTGCTCGAGCTGTGCGACGCACTCACACTTTACTCTGAGTTGTCGTTTAGCGATTCAGCTCAGGTTAAATATCATTGCCAATGCTGTAAACTACCAGATAACCTGCGGTTATTTGGAGTTCTTTGATTACAACTAAGGGAAATTGAATGCATTTATTACTGCACAAGAGAAGAAATTTGTTTACTAACTGTATATGTATCTTGGTTGAAGCAGTTTTACTAATCCATGAAAGGTTTTCCGTCTACAATCCTTCAGATGACCACGTACGCTAACTAAATCTGTGTAATACTTCAATATTGACTCCAAAATTTTTGTTAAATACAGAGTGTTTAAGAACAAGCATTAAAAAATGAACACCAAGTAGAAAATGGCCAAATAAACACTATTTCTTCTAATCGGGTTTTTAGGATATTAGCTTTTTATTGTTTAAAGGATGAAATGTAATTACGCAATGATTCGCAATATTTATTTTCAATTTACGTTACAATCAATTCTATTCTATGAGAGTTTACAATAATAAAATCTAATTTGAGTGATATTTGGTAAAAAAGTTTTTGCGAGAAGGCTACATGCAGAGCCTTGTTTATACTACACCCATTAAATCTGAGGAAGATCTCGTGGCCAGAATTACAGTGGCTGCTGGTGAGATATCTGAAATGCCAGACGCATTTTCTAATATCCAGCAGTCGTCAAGGCTGAGATTTGAAAAGTGCATTGATGTAGGTGGAACATATTTTGAAAATTTTTCGTAAAGTAAAGTCGAAATAAATATTGCGAGCAACTGTGTTATTAAATTTCATTTTTTTAAACAATAAATAGTTAATATCTCAAAAGCCCGATTTTTTTTCGGAAAATTTCATTGGAGGAAAAGTGTTTACTTGGTCATTTTCTACTTGGTGGGCAATTTTGTATCTCTTTTTCTGAAACTTCCAGTATATTATATGAAATTCCTTGAATGAATAGTATGTCGAAAAAAAAACTGTCGTGAGGAAGAATGACATAAACATTACTTGGATGAACAATTGACACCAGACATATCAGCCGTTAATTACTAGGAAACAATGTTTAGCCATGAAAATACCAGTGGGCTACCATGTTATCCAAATCTTACAATTAAAGTTTCAGCGTTGTTCTCCCTCCAATTTTCAAATGCTTTCGTTGAACGTTTCTTTAGCCAATTAAATTTGGCCAAAACTTTACAAAGAACCAATATGAAGAATGAAACCGTGCGTTCGTTGTTTGATGCATGCAATGTATCACCTTGAAGCGTGGTCTCCAAACTTTTCAATGTAACCGCCACATTTTATACTTCCTGCATTCGTGTGGGCCGAAGGAACAAAAAATGAAAAAAAGCAGTGCCTGTAATTTAATTTCCTCATATATTATTTTTTCAAGGCACCACACGAACTGGTTTGGCGGGCCGGATGGATTTATGTGAAGGGCCGGTTGTAGCCCGCTGGCCATAGTTTGGAGACCTCTGCAAGCTTAATGAATCTGGCTACACTGCATCTAATTTTCTAATTAATACTAGTCTAATTAAGGCTATTAATGAAATAAAAGTAATGCCGCGCATTCAGAACCTTCAGCAATGCCAATACCTTAGACACAAAATACGGAAAGCTTGATGACGTTTTAATTATGTTGTAGACTGCAGTTATGCACTATGTATTCCCAGAACTTCTTTTTTTTATGTGAGTTGCATAGCTTCCTGGAGGTTAAAAATTATTTGTATTACGTTAGGCTTTCTCTTATTTTGAACAGATTGATCTCAGGCTATACTTAACAGCGCACGTAGAGTTCATAAATTTTAATTTAATTTGGATTGGCCAGAAGACTCAAACAACGAGCGGGAAAAAATATAACGTAGGTCTGCATTTTCAACCAAAATTTTGCTTTTGTTTTTATAAGTATTATTTATGTACGGTGAACACTGGTTATGTAAACCTGGACTTCAGTTTTGTCGACCACAGTGCTTGTGTGTTTGTTTGAGTTGTTGATCGGTCCATATTCGGAAATATCATCTGTAGTTTTGATAGACGGACTTCATTTTATACACGTTTCCACAATGAAGGTCTTCAGATCATTCATTTATTAATAAACGAATGCCCGGAAAGTTTAAAAAAGCTATCAATGCGGCGCAATTAAGGGCAAAGCCAATAGTATTATTAAAGACTAAACAACAATTATTATATTGCCCTAATTTACATTTTCTAGGGTAACCAAGGGCATTCTAGGGTAAATTACATGCCAGCCTAGGGTACAAAAATTGACGAGCGTGGAAGGCCTGGTTCAAAGTATCACGGAGCAGACGTTGCAGAAGCTCCACAACAGCCTCGCGACACGTCACGCGGCTCCCGTGAGCTCGGCAAAATGCAGCAACGGAAAGCAATAAACGGAGCACCCTTCAAGCAATTGATATAATTTAATAGACACATATCTTAGGGCTCCGAGCTTATATTTGCCGCGCCTATTAGATTCTCACTTCAGATCTGGCTGGAGTCCAAGAGTTGGAGAGTTTTTACACGCCTCTTATATTTTGTGAATGTGAAGCGCCGAGTCCAAGCACTTCTACTTACTTATTGCTCCTATATCGTATTTTTTATAGCTTTCGACTTCCTGTCGAGAGTTTTTATTGGTAGCATTTCGTAGTTTTCATTGCCATCAACTCACAAAAATGGCCTGGCCACTCAAATTCAACATCATTTATTGATTAAATTTTCAGAGATGAGTGCCCATAAAATAAACGAAGTAACTGAAATGATTAACAAATGCTATGAAGTCACTTCTAAAGGAAATCTTGAGAGAAATAATTCAGGAATATTATTAACGGAATATTAAAAAATATTAATATAACGGAATATAAACAACGCGGAGAAATCATTCCGCATTTCCGCGGTTGTTTACGGTATGTTTGGTAAGGTTGTAAGTAGCAGAGGTAGGAAATAGACTTAACTGTTGGAATACATTTTCATCCTTCCTAAGAAACATTAAAACACAATGGCACGATACCATTTCACCTGGTATGACGAAATTCGTTTTTCAAAAAGATCGCGAAACGGATAAAAATCATATAATGTCATTCATTTGTATCGGTTCGTGAAAGAGCAATTTACTAAATGGTCCACATGTGGCCCAATACCCGGGGAACGTTTAAAAATGAGTGACAGTTCAGTAAGTGCTGCGCTGAGAAATGAAACTTCGAGTTTGCCTCGCAACATGACAGTGTAGCGTAAGATGCCCTCCGTCTGCCACGTGGCGTACGATGCCCTCCGTCTGCCACGTAGCGTAAGATGCCCTCCGTCTGCCACGTAGCGTAAGATGGCCCCCGTCTGCCACGTAGCGTAAGATGCCCTCCGTCTGCCACGAGCGTAAATCCTACGACGACTTCAACGATTTGTGTCACCAGGGTGACCTTATTCTAGCGTAAAGAACGTCATTCCAGCGGTGACAGGAGCAGTTTTCTGAGCTCTTGATAGCAGCGTTGCAAATCATAGATTAATCTCGCACGGAAAAAATGACTGCATTGGACACTCAAAACCGTAAAGTTCAGCAGAATTGTTTCTCTCAGTAGGAGGATTTAACACTTGCGCAGCCGTTGTCCCCTACGTCTTTTTAAATTCAAACAAAAATATGAATAAGATAAGTACAGCAGATCTTCAACTTGGCATTCTCTTACCCTCGCGGGAATGTTCGTTGACGTGGCATCGACTATTAACGCGAGATATAAGAGGCGCTATCGAACATGCAGGGATTCACTGCGTCACCACCAAAAGAGTGACGAGAGCAGGTCACTGGGAGCACTGGCGACACACATAAAAGCACTGGCAACAGATATGAAAACATCGGAGGTAGTTGCACTGCAGCTCGGAGAAAAGAGCTTGTACCGGCAAAGAGCACAAGAAACTAAAAAGCAAAAATGTATCGAGAAATTCCAAGACATTTACAAGCTCGTTCTTTTTTGAGCGCGAACATGACTCATGTCGAAAAAAAAAGAATATTGAAAGCGACTGGCATATTTCATAGCAGAACCTTAAGACGTGTTGGCAGATCGTGTCTACTCGTAAAAGAATGAGCTTCATGTAGACTAGGAGTGAGATTTTAGTTTGATTGCCCACGGAGATCTCGGTAGACTCGGAGTTCTCGGCAGACTCGGAGTTCTCGGCAGACTCGGAGTTCTCGGCAGACTCGGAGTTCTCGGCAGACTCGGAGTTCTCGGCAGACTCGGAGTTCTCGGCAGACTCGGAGTTCTCGGCAGACTCGGAGTTCTCGGCAGACTCGGAGTTCTCGGCAGACTCGGAGTTCTCGGCAGACTCGGAGTTCTCGGCAGACTCGGAGTTCTCGGCAGACTCGGAGTTCTCGGCAGACTCGGAGTTCTCGGCAGACTCGGAGTTCTCGGCAGACTCGGAGTTCTCGGCAGACTCGGAGTTCTCGGCAGACTCGGAGTTCTCGGCAGACTCGGAGTTCTCGGCAGACTCGGAGTTCTCGGCAGACTCGGAGTTCTCGGCAGACTCGGAGTTCTCGGCAGACTCGGAGTTCTCGGCAGACTCGGAGTTCTCGGCAGACTCGGAGTTCTCGGCAGACTCGGAGTTCTCGGCAGACTCGGAGTTCTCGGCAGACTCGGAGTTCTCGGCAGACTCGGAGTTCTCGGCAGACTCGGAGTTCTCGGCAGACTCGGAGTTCTCGGCAGACTCGGAGTTCTCGGCAGACTCGGAGTTCTCGGCAGACTCGGAGTTCTCGGCAGACTCGGAGTTCTCGGCAGACTCGGAGTTCTCGGCGGACTCGGAGTTCTCGGCGGACTCGGAGTTCTCGGCAGACTCGGAGTTCTCGGCAGACTCGGAGTTCTCGGCAGACTCGGAGTTCTCGGCAGACTCGGAGTTCTCGGCAGACTCGGAGTTCTCGGCAGACTCGGAGTTCTCGGCAGACTCGGAGTTCTCGGCAGACTCGGAGTTCTCGGCAGACTCGGAGTTCTCGGCAGACTCGGAGTTCTCGGCAGACTCGGAGTTCTCGGCAGACTCGGAGTTCTCGGCAGACTCGGAGTTCTCGGCAGACTCGGAGTTCTCGGCAGACTCGGAGTTCTCGGCAGACTCGGAGTTCTCGGCAGACTCGGAGTTCTCGGCAGACTCGGAGTTCTCGGCAGACTCGGAGTTCTCGGCAGACTCGGAGTTCTCGGCAGACTCGGAGTTCTCGGCAGACTCGGAGTTCTCGGCAGACTCGGAGTTCTCGGCAGACTCGGAGTTCTCGGCAGACTCGGAGTTCTCGGCAGACTCGGAGTTCTCGGCAGACTCGGAGTTCTCGGCAGACTCGGAGTTCTCGGCAGACTCGGAGTTCTCGGCAGACTCGGAGTTCTCGGCAGACTCGGAGTTCTCGGCAGACTCGGAGTTCTCGGCAGACTCGGAGTTCTCGGCAGACTCGGAGTTCTCGGCAGACTCGGAGTTCTCGGCAGACTCGGAGTTCTCGGCAGACTCGGAGTTCTCGGCAGACTCGGAGTTCTCGGCAGACTCGGAGTTCTCGGCGGACTCGGAGTTCTCGGCAGACTCGGAGTTCTCGGCAGACTCGGAGTTCTCGGCAGACTCGGAGTTCTCGGCAGACTCGGAGTTCTCGGCGGACTCGGAGTTCTCGGCAGACTCGGAGTTCTCGGCAGACTCGGAGTTCTCGGCAGACTCGGAGTTCTCGGCAGACTCGGAGTTCTCGGCAGACTCGGAGTTCTCGGCAGACTCGGAGTTCTCGGCAGACTCGGAGTTCTCGGCAGACTCGGAGTTCTCGGCAGACTCGGAGTTCTCGGCAGACTCGGAGTTCTCGGCAGACTCGGAGTTCTCGGCAGACTCGGAGTTCTCGGCAGACTCGGAGTTCTCGGTAGATTCGGGATTCTCGGTAGAATATATTCATTCAAATATATTCTATGAATATTCTATATTCTATATTCTATATTCTATATTCTAGGGTTCTCTGTAGGCAGCAAAATCTCGGTAGACTCGGTAGATTGCGTTTTGTAGCTGTACAACCCTTGAGTGGGAAGAAGCGACAACCAATACAGTATAATACCTCGCCTTATTACGATTCACTTCCCGAATTTTTAACTCAAATTGAAAGTCAAAAGTGATGAGTAATTTTATAAATACCGAACATTAACTGGGTCCACTGAATAACATTAATCTGAAAAAGATCGTTAGAATTTTTCAAACGACCCATCGGTGGGTCGTTTAGCAGCAGGAAGAAGCTAAGCACGACCCACCGGTGGGTCGTATCGCGAGCAGCGTGTTACCTAACCACATAAAACGCAGTCCCTAGAGAACAAAGAGAAGGAATCATTTATGCACACAAGATCACACAAAAAACCCTGCGCATGGAAACAGCAAGTTAGGAAGGAAAGACAAAAAAGAGGCGACAAAGAAGGCATAGAAACCAACGTGCTTGGTACACAGAATAAGGGGAAGTCCCGAAGGTCCATCTACAGCTGCAGTAAGCTAACGATACGATGAAAAGAGAGACAATCTCCAAAACATAGGATCGACAGACGTAGCGACCTTAAACTTATTACTTATTTTATGCTCCTTGAACAGTTTAACAATATGATACCGTAAAAGTTGCCAACGTAGAATATTATAACTCTCTCTCATCCTCGGCGAACAGAAATAGTTCAAAAGAGCGCTGGAAAGCTCCTGAGGACGCATGGATGGCAAATGAAAGCGTAACATCTGCAATGATATATCGTGCCTAATTTACGGATTTCCACGCACCGCGGGAGTTGGTGGACGTCAGCCCTCGCGATATCCGAGGAAATACCGCACACGTTTTCCTCCCGTAAGAAAAAACTTGACCAGTTTGATGAGCCCACAAGATGCGCTCCGAGACCACCCTCAGAGCACACCTCTCCTGCTCCTACGAGTGTGTAGGCTACCGTCTGAATGATTCGATTAGATGTTAGTTTAAGTCTCCCTAACCGCTAAAAAAAAGCGTTTCGAAGAGAGTAAGGAGGAAGGCATCATTTAGTATGGAGATAAGGGAAGGCGGAATTTATGCAGAAGGGGCATAGAAACAGTTAGTTGAGAAAGAAGATTATGAAACAAAGTCAAAGTTGAAGAAGAAAGTAGTAGGTGCTGAAAAACAGAAAGGCAGAGAACCGAAAAAAAGATGGTCCCTTAACATATCGAAAACATTTTATTTGAACAAAAAGAAGGCCTACCCAACTCTCAGCTCGGGCCCTTACATTTGCTCCACGTGGCAATTTGCTGTGAAGCAGAAGCCGTTTCTTAAATCAGTCTGCTTTACGAACGCAATAAAGCTCACGGCATTAGGACAACAAAGGGACTCAAGCGTCTATAGCGCCTGATTTAGAGGGGAGTCTCATGTACTAAAAGCTCCGCAGGCTGAAACTAGACACTTCGGAGAGCGCTTCCATAATTCCAGCGAACATCGGGTAGAATCCAAAATCTGCTGCTCTGATGACGCTGAGAACCATGTGACCAAACAAATACGGCTTTAACAGCTCATCAATTTCACCAATTCACAACTACACATGTTTTTCCAGGCACGTTATTGCGGTTATTTGATAACGCGAACAAGAAAAGAGAGTTTGTCCAACTCAATTGTAGGAAATAAAATGCTAGCTTCAACAAATACCATAACACAGTCTGCAGCGAACCACAGCCAGACAAACATGGCACGCAAATGAGCAATAAATGAAACGAGAAAAAATCGTTAAAGGTTGATAAAAGGCATAGAAAAGAACCAGTTGAGTGAAAACACACGCAGAATAAAATATTTTGTGGGAGCTAAATAGGTGTCCATAAACGAAGACAATGAGCACATGAATACCCAAGTGCGCAGTGACGACGGAGTTGCAGGACCGCGAAGCCTTACAGGAATATAAGAACTGCACTTCAGCAACAAAACAACATGGAAGAATAAAAAGCTCGGCATATTATCAAGTACACGTTTACGAAGTTTCGGCAAAAATTTGATCTCTCGAAGTTTTTCGGAGGAAAGAAGACGGTATCGCAACTACCTTCGATGATGTCAAGAACGCGCAGGGAATACCAAAGAGAGAGGGAGAAAGACACAAGGAGAAATTTTTAAAAAAATGCTATTTGAATGAAGTATGAAGAGATTTACAAGAATTAAACTGCTAGAAAGAAATAACGCAAAAAATCGGATGCTCTATCAAAGAATACTAAAATCTCCGAAAGCAAGCGTCCCTTCCGTTTGCAGTTCATTTGACGCAAGCGAGAGCCCTCAAAAGGATTTTCTTCCAACAGCGAAATCATTCTTACACCTCAAGTACTCAGAGAACATAAGTTGTGCTGGTGTTCATGTCGTTCGAAAACGCAGTCTCTCGTAACTATTTAAAATTCTGTGAGTGAATGATCGAACTATTAGCAAGGTATGTTGCAGACGACAGTAATTCAGACAAGAATATTTCCGGCAGACTGTGTGTAGTTCAGACAAGAATATTTCGGGCAGACGGTGTGTAATTCAGACGGTAATATTTCCGACAGACTGTGAGTAATTCAGACAATATTTGCTACAAAGTAGTGCGTAGGAAAATTTCAGGAGCAGAATTCGGCACGTTCCTACAGTCGACCGTTAGTGAAGTATTGCCACTTAGGCCTAGCGATCGTGGCAACAGGAGATAGGGGGTGGACAGCAGGGCGCATAATTTCGGAGCAACTCAAAACACTTAACAAGGGAACAAGTCACGTTGTACATGGAGACTTACGAGATCAACCCTTCCCAGAACTTGCGCAAAACTCGAGTCGTGTGTATTCCAGGATTTGATGTTATGTTATGAACAATGTAAAAATAATTTCCCGATGTGTTACTTACAAAATTTGGCAGTAAATTACATATCATGAACCACCGAGTGGCACTCCAAGAAAGCTGACCCAAACACCAGCCAACGACAGCTACTTCAATCCCCGTGATGACGTGCACAATTAATGAATTTGTACCGAGGCACGTGCGAAAACTTGCACCGCAATTCGCGAGGCGGGGGCGCAAAGTAGCGGCAACGTCCACCTGCATAACTGTTGCTCCTCGTTCTAGCGAGAAAGACGGCCGTGCTTACCTTACACACTCTACACCAACCTAGTCTAACTTTTACCCGCCTGCATGCATGTTTTTCGCCGCCTAAACGATTTAATCGCTTAAATCGCTTAGGCGGCGAAAAACATGCATGCAGGCGGCGAAAAACATGCATGCAGGCGGCGAAAATGTTAGAGTGGGAAGTGAACCACTCGAAGTCAGCAATTGTAGATAAGCCGGCAAAAGGGTTTCAGAATTGGCAGTTCTCGTTTGAAAAAATGGCAACAATAGAGAAATAGAACAGCGCAATTCGGAAGACCTTCAACCAGAATACCCTGAGCACACCACACCGGTGTTCCGGCCAGGAGACAAGGACCCAACGACACGGTCCACCTAGACACAACACTCGGCCTACAGGACAGCTGCTGGAGATTTACCGTTCCTGAGGAGGGCAACGGGCGACGGGTGAGTGGCATGCCGCAGCCCCACCACAGCACCACATGGAATAGCCTTTCCATGGAGCAGCTCTTTCGTGGAACAGCTCTTTTATTCATAATTATATTGCGCATATATATATATATTACCTCCTCTTTCATATATCACTAGTCCCCTCCCCGTTATTTGAAATAAGAAAGAAGGCGAAATGAAATAAAGACCGTAAGAAATGAAAAAAAAATTCAATTTCTCAAGAGTTGATGAGGCCGAGCTTGTATCACAGATACGCTCACCACACACTTTCGGCTGGCTTCGGACAGACAAACGGACGCAGCTCTTATTCTAGTATAGATTATATTGAGCAAAAATGTTACCTCGTAACGTTGAACAGTCCAGTTGAAAAAAATAAAGTTTAATATCTTGTATTTGGAGGAAGGTTTAGTTACAAATACTTAGGAGACGAGCCCAACGCTCGCACCACACTCGGGAAAATACAGCAAGTCGAACGCTGTGCGCCGCACGCGCAAATACCTAAATAACGCAAGATCAGAAGCGATACAAAGCCTCTACAATATTTTCGCCTGGTAAATAGAGCAAGAGAAATCTCAATGGCTTTTAATTATAGAGCACAAGGCTAGCGGAGCGCAGACGAACAATGCAAGTGGCCTTGAATAAAGTATGAGAGTTACCAATTGATCGCAGAAGATCATTAAACCACACATAAAAGAAATCGAGCTATAAGAGAAAAAATGCAGGGTCAGACAAACAAGAAGCCGCTGCGAAGTTGCAGGAACAACGCCGCAGCGCATCGAACATCAATTAAGAGCAGTATTTTCAAAGCACAAACAAAAGAAAAAGGCCATTTCTCCCACAAGCCAACTGCCCACCATTTGTAGGTAACTGTGTCCTACGTATAGAAAAGTATTATACTCCTCCAAGAAATAACCAACGAGGATGATATAAATCATGAAATAGACTAATTCTTCATGCCGCGAGTTTTTATTACGCAAACATGAACAATTCAGCTTCATCAATATGTTAAATCTAAATCCATGCAATTTCACGCTATTTATCCTCATTAGGTGCCCTGGGATTCATAAACTCGATCTATTACACTGCCAATATTTTCATTGGATAATAATCATTACGGATACGACAGATATAGACACAAGTTATTTTCCCTTCAACAAAGTTACGGCGATACATTACCTGCCATTTGAATAAGCGCTCGAGTTAAAAGTAAGACGGCACTTCTATAACAATTAAAATTCACATCAGGTACTAATGCTTCATGAACATCTCGTTCGCTGGGCAACCGAAGAAATGGTAATTTGTATAAATTCAGAACATTCCAGCTAATGAACAAAATACATATTATTCACGCAGCCTAGTCTCTACAAGTTTGTGTACGAACAAACGGCCTTGTTTCAAGTCATAAAATCTTAGTAAATTCTTTCACTACAGGCATGTCCTTTCCTGAAGTTGATTTAAATCTTCCAGCACGCACCCTGGTTGATAAATTATTTCAGTCATTATATATACACACAGAAGCATCGTACAAGGCTCGTCAAATTCTGATTAAGTATAAAATCTAAATAAATCCTTCAATTACACGCATGTCCTTTACAAGAATTGATTTAATCTTCCAGCACGCACCCTGGTTGGTAAATTAATTCACTCATTATAAATACCCAAAGAAACATCGCACAGATTCTGAATAAGTCCAACACTGAACAAGTAAAATACGCGACACAGCGCACACGCAGCGACGCTGCACAGCGCGACGTCAGTCAAAGCGATGGCAAAAGTTTAAACCAGGTTCTGCTCAATGACTACCATCCAATCAAGACAACTTTTACTTCAACGTTCCGATGCGCCACTTAACGTCATTTTATAAATACTGTGCAGTTGCACTTCATCCGAGGACTCGTGAGAAATGCTGGCCTACTCTAAGCAGTGTTATGCAAAACAGTATGTTCTCGTACAAACACAACAAGCACACACATGGTAAAAACTCTTGCTTGGCTTTTCTAGCGTAATGCATACGTAACATTCATTTTTATGATGCCCATGAATTTAAGCGTTTATGAAGTGGAGGCAGAAATAAAATTTTTAAAATAGGCTTTCACTTTCAACTTACATCCCTAGCTTTGGTACACGCCCATTCCGTAGAATTATGCTCGCATTACATATTCAATTGAACCTTTTTATCTGGTGTGGGTGCATCAGAGAAAACTGAACTCGATTTCGATGTCGGCCATTTTTCCTTGTGATAAAATTCTGTCACGAGAAGGCTGTCTGCCTCGTCTCTCATTAATTTACACTAATGAGAAGACCAATGCTCGCTTGAGGGGTTGGCATACCTCAATGAAATGCACAGGAAACACAAGGAAAATTTATGGGCAAGCCCAAACAAATCAACACTACTACAAAATGTGTATACTAAAATTGGGCAGTACTCACCGATGTACGTGGAACTCGACTTACTCAATGCGCGTTTTCCAGAGCGCATCAATTATGATGAGGGCTGCTTGCTACTAAATTTGGGGGGTATTTTATACACGTGAAAATTCACTTAATTTATAATTTACGGCAATACATCATACAGAATACCGATAAGCACACGCAATGTACGGCATTAGAACTGGTGTAGATTGAGTAACGGAATTCTAGAAATTTCATGTGTTAACAGCTTACATAACAGAATGACAATAAGTGCTACCGCTGGCCAGCTTCCCCATATATTGCTCCTACATAAAATGCCACAAATGAGGCCTGCCAACATTTGCGTTCCCGCAGCACAGAAGGTGGTCTCACTTCAAACCACAGAATTGTTCCTTTACTAACAACTTCAGTTCAAATTTCTGTCTTGTGCACAGTACACAGAAAGTCTGTTGCGAAATGCTGATCCCGGCACTCCCGAGAATCTTCTTGCCTTGTAGTACGTTTAATCCAGTTAATCCAGTTAATCCAGTTTTACCTTCCCACCTGAAATTTGAATTATGACTTGTTACTCATTATAGCGTCAATCACGTTTCCTCAAATATATTCATCTTTCATTCAATAAAGGGGCATTAATTTTGTATTACATCTACCTCACTCATATTCACAATATTTTCTTGCCATATTTAATTGAACGGCGCAAATTTATCATCATATGTATACATCCTTTTAACAGCATATATCGCGAATGAGTAACATGAGTCTTACCCGGCCCATCGACGTTTAAACTTTCTTATAACTTTCTACATCTCATCCACAGTGGTCTTGTGTGAGATTTCTTCTCTGCAAAATGGAAAGAGAAAATTTTGGATTAGCAAATTCCCCAAAAACGATTTTACCAAATTAACTACGTATTGCTCATTTTTTTTTTAAATTATATTTCCAGTATTGCACTTGATAAAAGAAACGCACTTCTCACGACGCCCGTCGACGCAGACTGAATTCACTCCCTCAGTAATGACGCTGTGCTCAAGAGCGCGGTTCTCTCCTTTTCCGTATCGACCAATCGACTTTTGAAAGGGTATTCAGGGTCGTTTGTATTGGCTTAGAGTCTTTCGGCGTGAACTTCTGACTCCGCCCTTATGAGGTTTCCCGGGATTCTCGCTGAGAGCCGTTGGCCCTTCTACATCTTTCCCCTGTATTTTTTTTTTTTTTGACAACACTTCTCGTGGAAACTGTATCGCTCTAAGGGTTCTCATGCTCAAGTGTTTGGACCCTTAAATCTGTCGACCACTGTGTTTGTAGTTTCGAGGCCTGTGCAATTAACCCTCACAACAGGCGGTTCTGCCGAGGCCTAGAGGACTGCTTACACCGTCAACTTCTTGATAGCGTAATCTACCCACCTCGCCTGAAACAACACACATCTAATGGTCGCCTACCCCTAACATTTATTTTAACCAAACATTTGGTGAAGAGACCCCTTCTGTGCCGCTGGGATTTGCAAAGACATTTTACCGAACAAAATTTTAGGTAAGCATTGAGTGAGCACCAAAATTTATAACACACAATTACAAAAAAGGACATAAATTAGTTAAATTTCCAAAATTAAATCTTTCCCAACATTCATTCCGATAAAAAACGATAAACTATAATGCTTTCGGGCTCATTCAGAAACTAAACACCACTCATGGTACTAAAAAAGTCTACGCCTAGCCTCACCAACGGAAATTTTCTCAAATGCTATTTTTTTAAAAGCTTAACGAACTTCAGATTGACTCTGAAGGGAAACATCACTAAGAACTGGTACACCAAACGATATTAGAACAGTTACATGAAAAGTCGAAATAGCAGGAACAGAACATTAGCAATTTTCAACAAAGAGGAAAATACGTAAGATATCTTATTACGTTTAAGCGAAGACGTGCGATGTCTATGAATAAAGCATGAAATTTCTAAATTTCTCCACTAAATACTGGATGAATTAGATTTACACTTCAAAACAATTACCCCTTCATTTATGAGAATATGTGTATTGCTAGATAATTGAGGACATGTCTTCCTAAGTTCACTCTCAACATTTCAGGGAATGATCAACTGATCATCGAGTTGATCACTCATCAGGTTTGTCCCCGCAGTAGCGACCCGCCTCAAAATGTTAAGTTGGGGGCCAGTTTCAGTCGTCGTTTCAAGTAAAAGAGTAAAAACATTGCTGAAAATTTATGTTTATCATTAATTATTCATTAATAATTAATTAAGGATAATAACAGAAGGAGAAAAGCACCATTTAGAATGGAGATAATGGAACGCAGAATCTACGCAGATGGGACACAGAAGCAGCAAGTTGAGAAAGAAGTACATGAAAGAAGATAAAAGTTGAAGAAGAAAACTGGGTGCTGAAAAACAGAACAGTGAACTGAAAAAAATGTGATTCTTAACGTAACAAAAAACATTTTATTTCACCATTTTATTTCACCTACAACTCCCAGCTCGGGCCCTCACACATTTTCCCTCTGGGAGCGCTAATTCCCATAGATTCAATAGTTGTATTCCCCTGAGGGGGTTCATTCAAGAAAATATTCAAGGCCTTCTCGGCATGGGAAGAAAATTAAAGTCTCTTACCTGAACAAAATTTAAATATGACTATTCGCGACTTCCTTACAACACCATCACGACAACCCAAGCACCTGTAATACGGAAACGTAAAGGTATATTAGCTCACGCAGCGTCAAGCCAAATAATCTATATTTGGAGAGAATACAACCAATATGGGTAAGAAAAGTAGCTCATACGTCGGGAAAATGCAGATGCAAATTACGGTAATTAAGGTTAAAGCACCAATAAAGCGCACTTTATGTTCCCACTTGGGCAGAGCGGCACCGCAACTGCGAGGTGGGTGGGTGGTGCTGTCGTCACCGGATAGATAAAAAGAAAGAAAGAAAAGAAAAACCGTTTATTTTCAAAAGTTAGTAACGCGTGGCTGTGTTGCGTCTTGCCAGCGTATCGAAGCGTGTTGCCTGCTCAACACAGTCGAATGGTCCTAGAAATGCTACCAAGATTCTGGCTTGTTCACCTCTCTTGGTATCACCACAGAGCATATACTACCTTATGTAACTGTTCTGTGGTATCACCGCTACAAATATCGCTAAAGAGGAGGAGTGGAGTACAGCACCCATTACTCGTCCTCAATACGATGCTTTCACACTTCAATTTTGAAGGAAAATATAATCCACGCATAGAGTAGAATATCACTGTACACTAGAATATCAAACGAGTATTGTGTGTAGAAAGGCCGTCACTTTACGCCAGAGTGAACCTGGCAGAACTTGCCCTTTCTGAGCGTTCAACCAAGAGCTGTAAACAATTACAAGATGCATTAGCATCACTCCTGCGGTAACTGGATTTCCCGTGGCCATGCTCAGCTCAAATGTTATGAGGGTAGACCTCACTAGAGGATGACTCGGCGCCAACACTTCCATTGAAACTGTAGCTGTTTAGAATCGTTAGAGCGGTGTGAGAGCCCTTGACCTGCACACCAAGAAGATATCAGAGTTGCCTCTCGGGCGGGCTACAGAAAATAAACATGAGACGGTAGCAGGCCGTTCTAGATACTACAGCTCTCAAATACATCACACTGTAGTGCATACAGAAGCTCCCGATGGACATGCTGCCTAATTTTGTTCATCATAGAACGTCGGTGAATTATTTTGATGCATCGATGACTTATAAGAAATAACTACGTGTTGAGAGCAAATACGAGTATGAAAATTGAAATTTTACCAACATTGCGAGCAGTGCGAGCGCTTCACGATAGGACTCAATTCCGTCAAAATATGTCAGCATAGATGCCAAATTTCCCTCGTCGAACAGTGGAAATTGAAATTACAAATTTTTCAAGATCAACAAACGAATACAACTTCAAAACATTGTTTTTCAATACTTTCTATTCAACTCTCTTCGTTTCCGGTAACGAGCTAAATTAGGCGCAATCAAATTGCCCCAGAACACAACCAAATTCTTATGAAGGCGGTGTCATGAAACAGCACACATAATGGTAACACTATTGACTTCACACCACAGAAGAATTCTGTCAATCAGACAAAAAAAGAGCCAACTCTCGAAATTTCAATTTTATTTTTCAACAGATTTAGGTTTTCTTAAATGCAAGACACCCTCTAAATTTTCAGTTGTTGTGCTGCTGTGATGGTAGGAGGTGCTATACACGTAATAAAAACTTCAACTCCATAAATCTCAAAAATCTCCATAGAAATGTCTCTCCTGAAAAATCTTGTAAAATGGACTTGGCGTTTTTTTGTCTAATCGACAGAATTCAAAGAGAAACATTCGACACCTTCCTACATCAAACTCGTTTGATAAATTGATAATTCCTACAGTGCAGTGGAAAGAAACAAAGCTCCATAAATCCACACACGACCACGAAGGAAGAAGAGCGCAAACACCAGCAGGACAGGTTGAGCAGACCAGCCCAAGTTGACTTAGGTAAGCTCTAATTACCACAGCCAAAACAGGCTCCCATTCCAGCAGTCGAGCTAACTTCGAGTCATGGCAAAGTCTGTAGAGGAGCAAGTCCAACTTGCAGCAAACACAGCAGGCTTGAAATTCAGCACTAAATTATCTTCGAGAAGGCTTAAGCAAAGCACAGCCGGTATTGCATAGAATTATCCAACACAATCAATAGCACTCAAAGTAGGGTTGAGGTTCGACCTTAAGAACAACGAGCAGCTGCGTAAGGACAAACCTTAAGATTCAATACATCCGGAATAAGTCATAGGCTGCTGAAGACGTTCGATACGAGCACTTTGTATTGATATACATGAATAATCAGAAAGTTAGGGCCATTTCATTCTCGTAAAGAGGGAGCGATTTGAGGGTTTAGCTGCTGCAGATCAGATTAGATTGCAGATCCGAACCGCAACAAAGGCGTTTCAAAGAGAGAACAGAAGAAGGCACCATTGAGCATGGAATTGAGGGATTAGATTAGATTAGATTAGTCGTTAGTTTAGGCCTCCCTACCCGCAGCAACAAATGCGGTCCAAAGAGAGGAAAGAGGAAGGCACCATAGAGTATGGAGTAGGGGGAACGCGGAATCTATGCACAAGGTGCATAGAAACAGCAAGTTTAGAAAGACGTTTATAAAACTGGATAAAAGTTGAAGAAAGCAGTAGGTTCTAAAAAACAGGACAGCAGAGAACCGAAAAGAAGAAGGTCCTCAACACAAAAACATTTCACTTCAACAAAAAGAAGGCCTACCTAACTCCTAGCTTGGGTTAGCTGCTGCAGCTGCTCCACTCATGCAACTCAGTTTAGGAGCGAGACACTTCAGTGGGAAGGCAGTTCAGGGAAAACAACGTTGGAAACACTTTGTTCGGCAGATAGCAAGCAAATTGCAGTTATTCCAGGAGAACAGCGACGTGGGCAAAATGAAAAGAAAATTAGTATGAAACCCGTTCATAAAATATACATCACATTCGATAACTCAATCTAGTTCAAAACTACAAACTCATAACGAGATTATATAGACTAGTCTACCTCCTTTATTTGAAATAAGAAAGAAGGCGAAATGAAATAAAGACCGTAAGAAATAAATAAAAATTCAATCTCTCGAGAGTTGATGAGGCCGAGCTTGTATCACAGATACGCTCATCACACACTTTCGGCTGGCTTCGGACAGACGGATGGACGCGGCTCTTATTCTACATAGTATAGATTGATATCAAAACTCTCCACACGCCTCTCTAACGAAGATCATTTCAAGGAAAATTCACACACGCAACGAAACGCAATAACCAATAAGAACCGAACCTAGACCAGAGGATGATCCACCCTCACAAGAGGGGAGGGGAACAAGACACGACTCTGAGGTTTATAAGTAGGCAGAGGCACCCCACGTGGTCGGTGGGAGCGTTGCCATGGCGACCAGGGGACCCACAAAGGCCAGATACAGCACGCTGCGCCGCCATGCCGTCTTTTGAAGACAAGTTTCTTCCGAAATGCGGAGGTTTAATATAAATTAAATTATAATATGATGTAGTAGATACATGAAAATTATATGTTATTTTACACCTCCCTAACAGTAACAAAGCGGTTCTCAAGAGAGGAAAGATGAAGGCACCATTCAATACGGCGTCAAGGGAACGCAGAATCTAGTTCGAGCTGGAAAAAAAAGACAGGAGGGGCCGAAAGATAAAATTAAATGTTAGTTTAAGCCTCCCTAACCGCTAAAAAAAAAGAGCGTTCCAAAGAGAGGAAGGCACCATTTAACATGGAGATAAGGGAACGCGGAATCTATGCAGAAGGGGCATACAAACAGGAAGTCGAGAAAGAAGATTATGAAACAAGATCAAAGTAAAAGAAGAAAGTAGTAAGTGCTGAAAAACTGGACAACAGTGAACCGAAAAAAAGGTGGTCCTTCACACAACAAAAACATTTTATTTCAACAAAAAGAAAACCTACTTAATCAACTCTCAGCTCGGGCCCTCACACATTTTCCCCCTGGGAGTGCTAACACCGAAGAGATTATGGTGATTGAGCTCAATTTTCCCTTAACCCGATAACCGCTATATGAGCCACGGGTGGTACACGGAGGGGATTTTCATAATGCTGCTGACCGACCAGCAGTCACAAACTCAATTTTCATGAACACTTAGTTAAAGCTAAATGAAGGCACAACCCAGTTATTAATTTTTGCTATTTTCATAATTACTTACAACAATTGATGTTAAATTTGAGTTGAACATTGCATTTTGGTTTAATTCATTGCGGATAACGTGTAAAAGAAAGGACCCGGACTTAAGCCGTCGCTGCTGATGCAGACGTGCCAGAATATACGAGCGTGGAAGGGCAAAAACTATACAAGGCGGTGGTAAAACCCACGCTCTAAATTGGGCAGAACAGAACACGCAATTCACTCCAGCACTTAGCAACTAGATACTTAGCATTTCAAGGCGCGAAAAATAAATGCACAAAATCACATTACATTAGTCGAAGTTCTTTCAGGAATAATATGTGTTGAGTTTATTTCAACGCGTTGAATCCGAAGTGGAACATATGTGTACCACGAGGTAAATTGCTCATTTACGTACCGGAATGTGCAAATAACATTTCAACTAGTTTGCTACCTTTTCCGAAATAAATTTTAGAGTAAAAGATAACACATTATGGTTCAAGTGTATTCTTTACACTTTTTAAAAATGATAAAAATGAATTAGAGCAGAAAAGCCGGTTTTTTCAAAACGACTTCTTCTAGCCTAACCAAACTGACTTCTTCTAGTTTAAGCAACCGCACAATCTGAGTCAAAACATGTTAAAGCGAAGTTTTTATTACTGAAGTCAGTCAAAAAAAAAAAAAGAGTATCATGATGAAACTGGCACGAAAACTTTCGTCGTTAATCGTTCAGATGGAATTCGCGATAGGGACATGTGCATTTATAGATTTAAAAAATACCAAGAATTACGCGTTATTGTCTTAGAAATAGTTAATCAATAGTTATTCTCGTTTTCTTTCTTACTGGAGACAGCTCACATTGGTTTTTTTTGAGCTCCATTCGTGCTTTTGGCACGCTCACTGCCCGTTTGACTAGATAAAATGCTCATTTACGTATCGGTGTGAATGAACAGCATTTATATTATTTGGAACTCTTTGTTAGATGAGGTTAAAGCATACAGCGTAAAATATTATACAATCATATTTTCACACTGCTCATGACAGACAAAATTTGTTTCGAGCAGTGAAGACGTTTTTAAACTCTGCTACTTACAGCCAAATTTAACTTAAAGCAGCTGCATGCACATGTGCGTCCACCCAAGTTGAACTGCAGTTTAACTCATCGCTGCCAGCGCGTTAAAATAAGTCACACAGCTTAACACTGTACACACCCACGGATGGTATTGTATTGTACTTAATATTATTAGTATTATAACGTACGTATTATGCCTCACTATTGTGCCACGTATTGTCCCTCAGTATTGTATTGTACAAAGTATTGTACCACGCGCTTTTGGTACACCACTGGCCGCAGCTGACCTGCTGTGCCCGGTGCCCGGGGCAGTGTAGCGGTCTAACGGTGGTGGCCAGCCGTTATGTAGCGGCCTGCACACACCCAGCCAGTCATGTATACTCCCAATCTGACGTCTTCAATCCTGTAGTTCCGAATCCTACAAGTGACCATCACAAGAAAAAATATTTGGACACCGAACTATACACGTTTATTATACTGCCCACTATACAAACGAAGCATACTCGTACGTAGCGCACATAGCACGCCAATTTGCAATGTGGCATGCGCCGAATTATTTACAAGCTATTCGAACTTATGAAATTAAGCGATTTAGAAATTATGCGATGGAGATCAAAGTTCTTCTCCAACGCAACTGCTCGTTAGATCCGACGATTGATTGATTGATTATGAGAAAGTTTCAGCCTCCCTTTACCATAAGAAAAAAAGAAAGATTTTCAAAGAGAGGAAGGATGAAGGCACCATTTAGTATGAAGTTAAGAGAACGCGGCATCTACGCACAAGGTGCATAAAAACAGCAAGCTAAGAAAGAAGTTTGTGAAACAAGATAAAAGTTGAAGAAGAAAGTAGTAGGAGCTGAAAAATAGAACAGCAGTCCACCGAAATAAAGTTGATCCGTAACAAAACCAAAAACCTAATCTATTTCAAGAAAAAGAAGGTGTACCTAACCTTTAGCTCGGGACCTCACATAATTCCTCTGGGAGTTGATCCGACGATTTATCGATACTTACGAAGCTGGAGTTCCGGTAACTAGCGATCGTCTTAACCTATATCGACTATCGTCCTTCCTGAAGGACATCAGATCACTCACATCGACCGTTCTTATACTCCAAACGATTCGATGAAAATTTTACATTTACCGAGTTTCGTGCAGGATCATTAACGAGAAATTAGCGTAATATTTCGTTCGGCCAAGAGCCAAAAAATTGCCGTTCAGACCGCAACGGAGAAATAGGATTTAGGTCGCCCAGAAAGAAGCAACAAAACGCAACGTCTGGAGGCAGGCAGCAGCCACGGCGGCTACTGGAAGAATCGGTCGTTGAACTCCCGGATGTTGTGATCAAACTCGTCTCCACGAGACTAGCCGATATTTCCTGCGACGGGTTTTCCAGTTCCAACAAATTCTATAAATGCTGTGTAAAAACTGAATACTGGCATGTTCCAGTGTGTTGCGTTTATTTCAGTGAAAACTTGGGCGAAGGGATGAAACTACGCAATAAACAATTCAAGTTCTCCAGTTCCAACAAATGTTCTGAATGCATGTGTTTCATTGAACACCAAACGTCCGTTTATGCGTCCATACGAGTTTTTAAATAAGTCACATACATGAATCAAGTCGAAATTTCAAATTGGAACACTTACGGTTGGATTAAGATTCCAATCGCACATTACAATAACGCAGATTTTAATACAGGCACACGTGACTTGAGTGACTCGCGATATTTGTCATCAAAATATAGGGAGTACATGTGTACTGATGAACTAAACTGAAAGTACTGAAAATTTTGAGATCATTGATAAGTGGCATGACCATGATGCCTGAGAAGAAGTACTTAGCTGTAACCTTATCCCCTTTCCATACGCTCTTAAGGAATTCTAAAATCCGGTATCATGTCCAAAAGCTGACTAACCCAAAGCTCAGCAGTTTAAAAAAGTAGCGTACACGGACTCTAAATTCCCTATATGTCAATCAAATAATTCATCTTCCGCATAAAAACCGTACATTCAATCCTATAAATTGAAAAAATTTAAATCGTTCTCAAGAGCAGCACCAATTGCGTCGGTGGATCAACAGGAAATCTTCATTACTTCCCAGGAGCCTAAAAATATTTCTCTGCGGTTCGATTGCATGAACAAATTTTAATTTGGAACCTATAGGATCAATGCATAAGAGAGCAGAATATCAAGACAATATTTTAAAGCAGATATTGTTTGCCCTCGAATAACAACTCTTCCCAAAAAGTATGGGTGTCGAAATTAAATTTCCCCTAACTTGCTAGGAAACGCAAGCTTCGATCCGAATAGACTAGACGGCGGCGACCTCCGAGGATGATCACTACATCAAAAGGCTAATGTAACGTGTTCTTGCCTGAAAACAATGTTGTTCTGTACACTTTATTTCGCTGGCTTTACTATTACCTTTTGCAATGCATTGCGAAATGCCTTCACGCTTTCCACGACTAGCTAATTCATAAAAAATATTTCATTTCTACTCATTGTTAGTCGCATTTAGAATACTAGAACTTTTGAGGGTAATGAAAAGAACAATTCGACGAGTTGAAACGCTTTCTCGATAGGAAGTGAAAAGCAGATGGGCGAAACTGGAAAGCATTAGAAGAAAACCGTCCTTAAGTCACTACCATCGACGTATCCGTCCTTAAGTCACTACCATCGACGTATACAAACTTCAAAAGCTTCAAATGAATTAGCATTTTTAACAAAATTGAAATATATCTCAGCAAATTGAAATACATCAAGACAATGAACCTTCACAAGTACAGTATGAAGGAACATATGCAGGCTGCCCAGACACGTAGACGACATAGAATTAAAAGGGCAATTTTATAGAAATCTACTACGTAAAATGAAAAGAAGAACCAAAAAAAGGGAATATTCTTTTAATTGCAAACGTTTCGGAATCTCTGATTCCATCATCAGTGTTGTAAAACAAAGAAAAAAAAACGATGAAAATGTTGCGAAAAAACTATCGAAATATTTTTTCGCAATTTGTTCATTATCGTTTTTTGTTCTTTGTTTTACAGCACTGATGATGGAATCAGAATCTGAAACGTTTGCAATGAAAAGCATGTTCCCTTTTATATTGGTTCTTCTTTTCATTTTACGTACTATACTACATAAGTAACATGATACAGAGGAGAATGGAAGAACCAACACACTAACTAGGTTGTATAGGAGTTTATTAAGCAATAAATTCACACAAAGATCGTTGCATCGTCAACACAATTCCTGGACATCTCAATCAAATTGAAAGCCAAATTGACGACGAACAAAGGAAGCTTTCGAAATATCCCAGCGGAACACCAGCTACTAAGCGGGTGGGGTAAATAATAAATGGATGTGAAGAGCCTCATTACAACAACAAAGGAACAAAGGTGAGCAAAGTGCCGCTCTATTTCCTAAACAACGGACACGTTTTGCTGCCGACCGACACTTCACAGAACAGTCGCGCGCGTTGCAAACCTTCTCTGCAAGATTATTTTAAATATACAAGAAACTTTTAGCCTCCCTATATCACGACAAAGATGTTGTAAGAGAGGAACGATAAATACACCATTTAGTAGGGAGATGAAAGAACGCGGAACCTATGCACAAGGTGCATAGAAACAGTAAGCTAAGAAAGACGATCATGAAACAAGGAAAGTTGAAAAAGAAAGTAGTAGGTGCTGAAAAACATGACAGCAGTGAACCGAAAAAAATGGCCCGTAACAAAACAAAAACCTTTTCTATTTCAACAAAAAGAGAGCCTACCTAACCTTTAGCTCGGACCCTCACCTAGTCCCCCTGGAAGCGCTAATTCCCATAGACAAAATAGTTGTATCCCCCTGAGGGGTCTCCGTAAGATATTGATTAGCGCTGCATACAAGCTCATCTTGCTGTGGAATTCAATCGGGGAATATGCAAGGTGACAGCGATGAAAACATTTCAACTGCAAAGCTGTCGCAGCGGCAGACATGCGTTCGAATATACTAAAAGTTCACCGTGAACATCACTTAAACTTGTTGTTCACCGTCCTCATTCCATTTGCACTGGTTCCACTGTCGCAACTCCATTCATAAGGTGGTTCTACGTTTTGCAATATGGGAGAAAATTATTTTTTAAATTACACGAGCATGAAGGTGA
Organism: Morinoia aosen; assembly: GCA_030386875.1. Taxonomy (NCBI): domain Eukaryota; kingdom Metazoa; phylum Arthropoda; class Malacostraca; order Amphipoda; family Talitridae; genus Morinoia; species Morinoia aosen. The sequence goes on along the minus strand of CM059564.1, from coordinate 48,170,478 downwards.
TGTTAGTTCATAGGAACGTAGTTTGATTTCAAGTTTGAATGCATTTAAGTAAAAGTGATAGGTGACCGCTGTCAACTTTAACAATTTTGAAATTTTGAAAATCAAACTTCATAATTTAAGATTTACATACTTCGGTTCTCAAGTCAACTCACTCACATAGTCATGATAACATTCACTGGAGTGCGAGACTGTACCCTTACGCGATATACTTCATTTTGTGGGAAATATAAGGGTACCGCAGCTTTGCGCAACTCACGGTACCACGTGATCCAAACCACGATCTATGTTCAATTCTCAGCTCAAATTTTGACTTCGTAGCGACGCTCTCATTTATAACAGTTTCGATGACAGGTGTGTGTGCATGTACTGATGTACACGAGTCGGTGAACTTCATCGAAATACGACACAAGATGAACAGTAAAAAATTATGGCGCAGTTCACAAAAGGTTAAAAATAGCGGCAGGTTTTGCCAGATGACGTTAGCTCCCCACGCTCGGTACACAACAAATACATTAACGAGAAGAACAATCCAGCACAAATTTTAGACACAAATATTTACCATCCAGTGATTTGTATCAACTTGTTGTTCAGTCAAAAATATCATTCGTTACAGAAAAAATGGGAACCACAAATAATTTCATTACTAAACAATTTTATCCTTACTGAATGAATTTAATATTACTCAACATTTCTAAACCACATCATCACTACTAGGCCGTACTCCGACATGAAACATTCAAATATTTCATGAATTATTGAGAGAACTCATAAACCTGACTAACTTCTTCCGTCAGAGAACATCGGATATTACGTAAAAATACCCGAATTCGGCGAGCGAATTTCTTTATCTGAAGAACACCAATATACACCTAATGATCAATGTCTAATGATCAATGTCTAATGATCAATGTCTAATGATCAATGTCTAATGATCAATTCTAATGATCAATGTCTAATGATCAATGTCTAATGATCAATGTCTAATGATCAATGTCTAATGATCAATGTCTAATGATCAATGTCTAATGATCAATGTCTAATGATCAATGTCTAATGATCAATGTCTAATGATCAATGTCTAATGATCAATGTCTAATGATCAATTCTAATGATCAATTCTAATGATCAATGTCTAATGATCAATGTCTAATGATCAATGTCTAATGATCAATGTCTAATGATCAATGTCTAATGATCAATGTCTAATGATCAATTCTAATGATCAATGTCTAATGATCAATGTCTAATGATCAATGTCTAATGATCAATGTCTATTCTGTCATATTCATGTGTGGGAAAGTGAGGGAAGGGCTGGCCAGCCAATATTTCTGTGTAATTATGTGATGTAAGTCATTTGACGAATGCTATTTGATTTCATTACTTAATTAGCATTGTTCCTAACACCATTCATTGTGTGTACGCTCATTAATGTTTGTATGACGTACAGCTGGAAATTATAAATGTTAAGCATAGTTCACCCTGTGTATCATGCCCCACAATATTAGAAGCAATCCATCGTAATGCAACGGAGGGCGCCCAGAAAATGCGCTGCGTAAGTGGGTCAGCGATCCCCGGTGAGTACCTTTCCTTTTTTTTAGTATATGTACTGTAATTGCCGATGATAATTCATTTAATTTGTGTTGTGTATATAGCCTGGAGGTGTGCCATTCCTCTATTCCGAGAACCTGATCTTCTTGTTAATGAATTGTTAACAAGGAGGTGAAGGGTAACATTTCTCGTGACATGTCTAATGATCAATGTCTAATGATCAATGTCTAATGATCAATGTCTAATGATCAATTCTAATGATCAATATCCACCAGCGCGAATACATTCATACTAAATGCACCAGAATTACACATCCACACACAACTCAGTGCACCACAACAACACACCACACACAACTCAGAGCACCACAACAACACACCACACACAACTCAGAGCACCACAACAACACACCACACACAACTCAACACACCACAACCCCCGCACAAGCAGCCAGCGCGCAGATCAGAATGCAATGCAAAAAACAGACCGACGACCGCCGCAGCTGCAGCCCAGGTCGCTCACCCCTGCAGCTGCGACTGGAACTGCGCCACAGCAGACGGACGCTGCAGCTGTACGCAAGGCTGTTGGCTGTTGCGCAGCTGGACTGTAGGGGCAGCTGTTATTCGACAGCCGCGCTGTTATCCTCGTGTACAGCTCCTCTCCGTGTTCAAGCTGTGTGCTGCCGCCGAAACTGCAGCTTTAAATTGTCATCGTCCTGCTACACAGCTGCTGTGTAGCAGCACCATACAGAAAAGGCTGTTGGTACCACCACCACTGCAGTAACACTACCATCACCACCACTGCAGCAACACTACCATCACCACCACTGCAGCAACACTACCATCACCACCACTGCAGCAACACTACCATCACCACCACTGCAGCAACACTACCATCACCACCACTGCAGCAACACTACCATCACCACCACTGCAGCAACACTACCATCACACCACTGCAGCAACAGCAACACCACCACCACCACCACCACCACCACCACCACTGCAGCAACACCACCACCACCACCACTGCAGCAACACTACCATCACCACCACCGCTGCAGCAACACTACCATCACCGCCACCACTGCAGCAACACTACCACCAGCACTGCAGCAACACCACCGCTGCAGCAACACTACCACCACCACCAGCACTGCAGCAGCAACACAAATGGCACGCTGCCCAGCAACAGCAGAAGTAACCCCAGCTCATGAAGGCGCAATAGTTAGGATCAACGGAAGGCAAAATCAAGTCAACTCAAGAAGTCATCCTAGAATATACTGTTCCCATCTAGCCCATGTTAACTATCGTTGTAAAAATAAAGCCTCGAATCATGTGACAACTAATTTATTGATCAGTCTAGTATTTAACTATGTCAAGTAAATTAGTTTAAACATAACTGTGCACTTAAAATAGCGTTGATGATAGGATGCCCTAGAAGTCGCTGAACTTATTCGGGCCCCCAAGTAGCTATACTCAAATGTGTTCATCGTACTAGACTCGAGATACAATCTATTGCTGCGTCACTTGTGGTAAATAGATGGTTTAAAAAATTGCTATTTCACTCCCGTCGTTTCATCAGTTACAGTCACGCCAGTCATTTCATCAGTTACAGTCACGCCAGTCATTTCATCAGTTACAGTCACGCCAGTCATTTCATCAGTTACAGTCACACCAGTCATTTCATCAGTTACTCACACCAATCACTACATCAGTATCGAAGTCATCTACCATAACGAAGCAGTTTCTCATGTCATGATACAATCAACCACACGTACTTCAAAAAAAAATAATTTCCTAACTCGGACGATATCAATTCATAAGTGTCGAAAGCTTCACACACGGCCTAACTTATTCATCCATACTTTTCTCTGATATTGACCTGAGGTAATCTAACGTCACGGTAGAAGAAACAAGGTAGGGTCAAACCAGCCTTTTTTCGTCGACCGTGTGGCAATGCTAACGTCATGGCAACGAACCAATAGCAGCGCTCATATTGCATCTGACAACACTGCTAGCTCCAAATCTGTCACCGCTATTGGCCTAACGACATGTCGCAATGGTGACGTCATAAAGTTTGTTTGAAATGAAGCCGTTGTATTGGCTAGCCGAACAAGAGTTGTATTTTCTCCATAGAAATGAACATACCATTTTTCCTCTGTGTGATGAAGAACGGAAATATACCGTATGTCCCACAAAAACCCGAACCGAGTAATAATTTTCCGGTATCAGCAACACCCGTAATTATTTTCCGTGTCATTAGTTATCAGTGATGCCGCATAATCTTGCTTGACATTAAATGCTTATGTTATTTTTATGATGGTATTACTGATACGGAAAATAAATACTCGGTTCGGGTTTTTGTGGAACATACTGTACATAGAACTTACTATCATGCCTTCCAGTCGCCCAGACACAGCGCTGCAACAGACCTTAAGTCTCTGTAACACCCACCTGAAAGAAAAGTAATCAAAATTAATGTCAAATATTTAACACGCCTTAAAATTGCATCCTACCGGCTCGAATTATAAACTGGCCTTTCATTGGTGATTATGATTTTCGAGTTGATGCGTTAAACCTTTCATGAGGTCGTGTTTTGAGCAAATGAGAAAAAGAGCGACACAAATACAAATCTAAAAAATATACTTAGATTTGAAAATCGTACTAAGTTATATCAGCATTGTACAAAGGAAAATTACTAATTACAAGGTTTGCATAGATCTCACACACCACATAGGAACACTTTGTTTCGCATTTAAACGACACAAAAATAATGTTCACACCACATATACAAAAGCTACTGTCTGAATTTGATTAAATAAAAAGCACTACCGACCGAAATACAGCCACTTTACTTTCGGTGCAAAACTGATCAACTTCAAAAGCCTACTTCTAAATACTGAAAAATCACACATTCAGGAAGCTGCTGGAGCTTCAGTGAGCCGCTGCCAACACTCACGGGTGATAGCACAGCCTCCAAAACGTTATCAGACCTTAGGCCAAGATATATTTGCACGAGACAAAACTTACCATTGCACTGACTTGCACTGACTTGCACTAACTGCGAGATGGATTGTTCGCGCATGAAAATTAAGTCACCTTCCCAAGTGTTGCCTGTCCTATAATGCCCTATGCAACAACGCAATCGTCTGTGGTTTCATGCGCATCGTCAACTTGAGTAATTTGAGTAATTTGTTTTTAAAATAATAAATCAACAAGAACGAAAGCTCTCACCCTGATTTCCCTCCCTCGTACGAGCCAGCAGAGGAACAGCAGCGTTCCAGGGCTGTATGCACTACAGCAGATCTCTGTACCTTCTTATCGCTCCAAACAAACACCATCACAAATCGCAATCATCGTAAGAAGAAAGAAAAACCGACAAAGGACTAACAACAGTATTGAAACGCGTCTTCACAAAACGTCTTGGCGATTCGAAATACATAAAAAGTACGGAGTTATTTTAAACGTCGCGCGATAAGAAATAAAAAACTAAAGCACCGAGTCCCAGCAAAATAATTTGAGAAAGGACGGAGTTATTTTAAATATAGCACGAAAAGAGTACGAAACTGCAGCACCGAGAAACAATTCAAACAAAGGGCTTCGACAGCCATCGCACAACCAAAACCTGGAAGAAATGAGAACTGCAGCCACCACAGGCAGGCAATATTGAGCAGAGATCGCAGGAAATACGGACTGGTTCCCAAGGCAGACTTGGTGACCTTGGGCGTCGCTGCCCTGACCTTGGATCTGCCGTCCAAAATAGGCTCCAGAAATGTGCGGGAGAAATGAAATGACACGGAAAATGGGGTTTGGCGGACTGCCATTCTGGCTGGCAGACTGCCATGCTGGCTGGCAGGCTGCCATTCTGGCTGACAGGCTGCCATTCTGGCTGACAGGCTGCCATTCTGGCTGACAGGCTGCCATTCTGGCTGACAGGCTGCCATTCTGGCTGACAGGCTGCCATTCTGGCTGACAGGCTGCCATTCTGGCTGACAGGCTGCCATTCTGGCTGACAGGCTGCCATTCTGGCTGACAGGCTGCCATTATGGCTGACAGGCTGCCATTATGGCTGAGAGGCTACCATTCTGGCTGACAGGCTGCCTTTCTGGCTGAGAGGCTGCCATTCTGGGTGACAGGCTGCCATTCTGGGTGACAGGCTGCCATTCTGGCTGACAGGCTGCCATTCTGGGTGACAGGCTGCCATTCTGGCTGACAGGCTGCCATTCTGGGTGACAGGCTGCCATTCTGGGTGACAGGCTGCCATTCTGGGTGACAGGCTGCCATTCTGGGTGACAGGCTGCCATTCTGGGTGACAGGCTGCCATTCTGGCTGACAGGCTGCCATTCTGGGTGACAGGCTGCCATTCTGGCTGACAGGCTGCCATTCTGGCTGACAGGCTGCCATTCTGGCTGACAGGCTGCCATTCTGGCTGACAGGCTGCCATTCTGGCTGACAGGCTGCCATTCTGGCTGACAGGCTGTCATTCTGGCTGACAGGCTGCCATTCTGGCTGACAGGCTGCCATTCTGGCTGACAGGCTGCCATTCTGGCTGACAGGCTGCCATTCTGGCTGACAGGCTGCCATTCTGGCTGACAGGCTGTCATTCTGGCTGACAGGCTGCCATTCTGGCTGACAGGCTGCCATTCTGGCTTACAGGCTGCCATTCTGGCTGACAGGCTGCCATTCTGGCTAACAGGCTGCCATTCTGGCTGACAGGCTGCCATTCTGGCTGACAGGCTGCCATTCTGGCTGCCATTCTGGCTGACAGGCTGCCATTCTGGCTGACAGGCTGCCATTCTGGCTGACAGACTGCAGCGCTAGGCACAGCTCTATCAACCTGCTACAGTGGCAACGCTCGCACACCTCTGGTCGAATCGATGGCGGCAGCTACCGAAGCAGCAAAGCAACACCACAACCACACAACAGGTAAGGTTCGAAGTAAGTTTAAGCCTCCATAACCGCTAAAAAAAAAACGTTCCAAAGAAAGGAAGGAATAAGGCACCAATAAGTATGGAGATAAGGGAACGCGATATACATGCAGAAGGGATATCGAAATAGACTTAAAATACGAAATGAGGCTTTATCGAACACTATCCTCCCTGATCCACACGCTGAGAGAAGATGCAACTGTGAGCTGCTTGGCTTCATTTACGAACGCAAGGACTGCTTCGAGGCCAACTCGCTCCAGCTCATCCGACACTCCGAAGGCCAGACCCGAGAACTAAAGGTCACCGTGCCATGGCCCTGTAACTGAGCCCTTTGGAGCTTCTGCCACACTCATGTCTCTCCTAAACCCATGCACTATTGCCATGGTCTTATTTAGTTTGCCCACTATAGCACACCACAGTGTACAGCCTGTGACCTCCGCCTGCCCGCAACTGCCCCCAATGTTCCCTGGTTGAACACTCAACTGATTGTAATCAGCAACCAGAACGTTGCTAAAAGATAGTTTAAGGAATCTGATCCAAAGATATTCTTTTGAAGCCCGAGAAATATGACCATAAAGAGCTCTTCATGATACAACAGAACCATTCCGAAACAAGAAACAGAACCACCCTTAACACGACCATTTCGAAACAAGAAACAGAACCACCCTTAACACGACCATTTCGAAACAAGAAACAGAACCACCCTTAACACGACCATTTCGAAACAAGAAACAGAACCACCCTTAACACGACCATTTCGAAACAAGAAACAGAACCACCCTTAACACGACCATTTCGAAACAAGAAAAAGAACCACCCTTAACACGACCATTTCGAAACAAGAAACAGAACCACCCTTAACACGACCATTTCGAAACAAGAAACAGAACCACCCTTAACACGACCATTTCGAAACAAGAAACAGAACCACCCTTAACACGACCATTTCGAAACAAGAAACAGAACCACCCTTAACACGACAATTTCGAAACAAGAAACAGAACCACCCTTAACACGACCATTTCGAAACAAGAAACAGAACCACCCTTAACACGACAATTTCGAAACAAGAAACAGAACCACCCTTAACACGACCATTTCGAAACAAGAAACAGAACCACCCTTAACACGACAATTTCGAAACAAGAAACAGAACCACCCTTAACACGACCATTTCGAAACAAGAAACAGAACCACCCTTAACACGACCATTTCGAAACAAGAAACAGAACCACCCCTAACACGACCATTTCGAAACAAGAAACAGAACCACCCTTAACACGACCATTTCGAAACAAGAAACAGAACCACCCTTAACACGACAATTTCGAAACAAGAAACAGAACCACCCCTAACACGACCATTTCGAAACAAGAAACAGAACCATTTCCAAACCAGAACAGCTGACGCCGCAAGGCCGAGCTTATGTAGAACACGCATAAAATACCTGCCCTGGACCCATATAGGACTGCCATCACTCACAGTAAAGCCAGAAATCGATGGCGTTTAGCCAGCATTCGAGGGCAGGTGGCTTGCAAATAACGAAATAATCGCTCCTTGTCACACACAGCATCCATTGCACGTCTCGTCGACCGGATAAAATCTTCCCGTCGCAAATCCATCGAGTGGCTCAAAACGATACTCCAACTTATTTGACAGAAGATGCTTTATAACGTGCATTGGTCGTACAAAGCACGCGTTCCTACACATGATTTTGACCATGTGGGTCAACAGATATAGCTTTCCACAAGGACAAAGCGAACTGTGATAAGTTCGGGGTCAAACAGTTCGTCCATGTATTCTCAGACACACAGCCGAAAACTAAAATAATTAGTTCTTCTCTTTAATTAATAATACAACCAAGGCAAGTATATCAAAAGGTGATTTTACGATCACTCAAGCCAAAAAATGAAGGCAACAAACAAAATCCGACAGACTTGACGCCACGCATTCACAGAAAAGAAAGCAATGAAGTTATGGACACAATATTCACAATAACGCAACCACGTCTAGGAATACAACAAATGCCTCCTACGTGCACCACGTACCAACTCTCATCGAATATGGTACGTTGGTACCAACACACAACGCAACGCTGCATCGTACCAACATCTCATCCAATGGTACGTTGGTACCAACACACAACGCAACGCTGCATCGTACCAACATCTCATCCAATGGTACGTTGGCACCAACACACAACGCTGTATCAGCGGCAACACGCCACAATTTCAACCAAAAGTGTTATTTAAGAAATAACTTTCAGTAGTGTAGTATTTATGATTATAATTTTGATGAATTTTCGGTCATGACACCAACGCATCATTTTCTCAAGTGGGCTTCTGGAGAAGTTTAAAATCGGCTCCATGCAACACGCGACTATTAACTCAACTGCACGTTCAGTAAGGCGTAAAATACCTTGACGATAATGTGATGAATAATCAAAATGTTTAAGCACCACTCGTCACAAGTGTGGGGCGCAGGTGGCGGCATTTTATGGCCCGCCACTCCACCACATGTGTTGCACTCAAACCTAGACTAGTCTCTCTTGTTGTGTTCGTTGTAATTTTTAATATAACACAAGATCAGTCTCAACGCTTCGATGAAGAATAAACGTGTTTTCATTCAAATAACAACTTGTTAGAAAATATGCATTTTCAAAAGACTTTTATTTGTAGTAGCAGTTCATCAGTTAACTTTCAGTAACTTGTTTGTTTTTATTGCCCCTAACATTTGGGTAACTAATTTAATTTCCAAGGTAATCCTGTGCAAGGAAAATAGCACGAATGTGAGATATGTACCAACGTAGCTAAAATAAAATACTCAGCCAGCTCCCCCAAAACTATAAAACAAACAGGTATGGCAATCGTATCGAGACATACGCATAGAACACCGAATGTCCGAATGATTTTGCTACAATTCTGATTCTATGCATATGTCTCGATACGATTGCGATACCTGTTTGTTTTATGGTTTTGGGGGGAGCTGGCTGAGTATTGTATTTTAGCTACGTAGGTACATAACAGTAATCTTACATTCGTCCTTTTTCCTAGCACAGAATTACCTTTGAAATTAAATTAGTTACCCAAATGTTTGGGACAATAAATACTGACAAGTTACTGAGACTTAACTGATGAACTGCTCCTACAAATAAAAATCTTTTGAAAATGCATATTTTCCAACAAGTAAAGTGTATGTTCATAATTGTAATATCTTTGACGATAAATCAATACAAAAATAAAAGATTTGAAACGTAAATCCCAAAAAAAACTCAGGACAAAACAGACCACAGAAAATTCAGACTAGTATAAAAGAGACAGTCGAAATTTTCAAGTTAAATAATCTACCAGTAAGGTACATAAGTTGGGATCAACATAAATTAGAATTTACATAAATTAGAATTTACATAATTTAGACATTTTGGAAGTCTTTTCAAGTTTATTTAAAGTCATACACTTAAGTAGAGCTGGCAATATTAGAGCACAGGCCTGCTGCAAGCTACTATGTACTTTGTAAATGCTGCAACGTATCAGTATAAAATTAGGAGAACCGTTTTCAGTATCGGAATCGGAATTCAATTTCAAAACTTCGATGCACGTACGTTAAAAATCACTCCTATACTACGATATCCGATACGATTCCGATTCTATTCCGACACCTTTTTTTAAAAAACTCTGAAATGTCAATTTATTGGATACGTTACTGATTGTGTTCCAACACTTTAAAAAGCGCTTCGATGCTACGATATCCGATACGATTCTGATTGCATTCTGGGACCTTGAGGGGTTCTGATATGCCAATCCATCAAATACAACTCCGATCACTGATGCCAACACAAGTACAGAGCCAGGAATGAGTCTCTCCACTAGGTCACAAGTGACTTACAATACCAAGCCTAATTAACATTATTGAACCCGTCTCTCCGCACTAATGAACCCTTCAGCTCCACTGAAATTTCAAACGCTCCTAAAAAATAACTTAGCGAAGGTACAGGAAAGACGTAAGAGAAATTTTCAAAGACTAGAATTTAGTTTTAAAAGTGAGACAAGTCTAGGAAAAAATTATCGCAACGATCACTAATTTTGCACCATCACGGGCACATACAATACAACACTTCAAATAGGTGATGGACATTGTTCTTCATCCGCTGAGAACTTTCGCTCAAACAAATATATTGTCATTCCTAAATATGGAAACACCTCAAGTTTTGGCAGCCTCAATCGTATTCTTATCTTCAGACGCGGGTACCGCTTAGAATACATTTGTTCTTCATGCTTATGGTATGACAAACAATCCATTTCTCCGTTTCAATGCGGGTAGTAAATATCCTAGTGGCTACGAAGGATGAATATATTCTAATATCACTAGAGCGCCGAAAAATGAATGGCCAGAAGACCCTGAGTAAGATGTACTCTTTGACAATTAAAAATACCGTGAAAATTAGGTAAAATCGAACATTTGATCCCAGCTGCATGAACGGGACGAACAGGCGAGCTAAACTCTGAAGCTCATCTCTTGCCACGACAGGCGGACGCCCACACAGCACACACAGCGCCCCACACAGCACACAGCGCCCACACAGCACACACAGCGCCCCACACAGCACACACAGCGCCCCACACAGCACACACAGCGCCCCACACAGCACACACAGCGCCCCACACAGCACACACAGCACCCCACAGAGCACACACAGCGCCCCACACAGCACACACAGCGCCCCACCCAGCACAAACAGCGCCCACACAGCACACACAGCGCCCCACACAGCACACACAGCGCCCCACACAGCACACACAGCGCCCCACACAGCACACACAGCGCCCCACACAGCACACACAGCGCCCCACACAGCACACACAGCGCCCCACACAGCACACACAGCGCCCCACACAGCACACACAGCGCCCCACACAGCACACACAGCGCCCCACACAGCACACACAGCGCCCCACACAGCACACACAGCGCCCCACACAGCACACAGAGCGCCCCACACAGCACACACAGCGCCCCACACAACACACACGCGCCCCACACAAGGGTAGAGGCAGGCCGCGGTGTGCCCCCGTGTGATGCCATCGACCCGACCAACCAAACAAGCACCAAATGATAATGCAAGACACGTACTCAGCGCGGGAAGCCTTCACCAAATTCTGACTGCTGCAATGAGGCAACAATAATGCAGGCAGGTTGTTCCTGTGAGGTACGTAATAAGCTGCAGATCCAAGGTATGTCTGACCGACTTTAATTTTAACACTTTGACTGCGACGTGAGCCTTCGGTGGCCACGGAGGGAAATTTCATTACGCTGCTAACCAAACATTAGTCACAAATTCCATTTTCATCAATACTTCATTAAAGTTGAATGAAGGAAAGAACCAATTCATTTTTTATTTTTAATGATTGCGCACTACAATTGATTTCAAGTTCGAGCTGAATATTGCACAGTTGCACTTCAGTTTTACCTGCCGCAGTCAAAGTCTAACTATGTCAATGATGTAGGGACCTCACGTCACACAGGTGTGATCGAAAACACGGTTTGGTGCCTCGATACAGGCAGTCTTGTTCGTCTTGGAGTAGATGCCGCCAAATGCGTTAGGGTACATTGCATGGATTTTTGTCTGGAAAAGGTTATTCTAGGCGACTATTCCTTACAGTTTGTCTCAAGTTGTTCCAGTTATTGCGCATAATCTAAACCCGCCCACTGCCCAGTTCAGAACGATCCATTCTAAACCAGACGAATTCATTTTCACGCGTATTTTCCCAATTCAAATTCATGAGCATATTCTAAACCAGCAAAATTTATTTTCATTGTCATATTCCCAACTTAAATTCATGAGCATATTCTGTACCAGCCAAATTCTAACCTGCCCAGCTCAGGACGCCACAAGTGAAGACGTCGGCTCATTTACATCAACATCGATGTCAAGAAACTATCACATGACGCCCTGCCGAGTGACTGTGTCCTTAACTCACTTCGTCCCAACAACCGACGCAAATTTCGTCGAATTTTCCGTAAGAAATAATCTCAACTTTAAAACCAAGCCAATAAAGGTACCTCTAGAAATTTCCGATGTTTTCACAGAAATAAAGCATGGTTTCAGGCACGGAAATTCTCGCATGTTTTCACAGAAATAATAGATGGTTTGAAGTGCTGCTAAGAATACGGAACGGTAATCTGTGAGAGCATAAGATTGTGAAAACAAGCTTGGCGCACCAGCAAGAAGCTCTCCAAAATAAGAGCAGCCCGAGCGACTTAGGAGCGGCACTCGGGAGAACCCGAATACAGAACTTGAACTAAGCCTTTGAGAGGTTTGGAAGACAGATTTTCAAGCGATCAACGTAGTCGTTGGGGCGCAGCCGACAGCGTGAGTTCTTACACTGACTCAGCTACCCATCGTGCCGCTCTCTTGCTGTAGAAATTTTTAAATTTAATGAAAAAAAAAACACTAACTTTTAAATTTGGACCCCACAAAAACAGCACATAGCAGAGCTTTCGTCGCTGCGACTACGAGAAGGGTTTGGAAGATTAGATAAGATGTCAGTTTAAGCCTCCCTAACCGCTAAAAAAAAGCGTTCCTAAGAAAGGAAGGAGGAAAGCACCATTCAGTATGGAGATAGAGGAACGCGGTATCTATGCAGAAGAGGCATAGAAGCAGTAAGTTGAGAAAGAAGTTCATGAAACAAGATAAAAGTTGAAGAAGAAAGTACTGGGAGCTGAAATACAGGACAGCAGTGAACCTAGTCTTTGACACCAACAAAAAACACTTCATTTCAACAAAACGGAGGCTTACCTAACTCTCAGCTCGGGCCCTCGCACATTTCCCCCTGAAAGCGACAATTCCCACAAATACAATAGTTGTCCCCCCTGAGGGGTTGGCGTAAAAAACATCATCGCAAACCCAATCAATTTAGACTGTGTTTTACATAACCAGACAAAATAATAATTTTCATAGCATAAAAAATAGTAAGAAAAAAGAAGAAGAGTGAGCCTTGTTCAACACAGACATGGAGCTGGAGAATTTATCCGCGACTGACCTAGCCAGTCAAGAGCGACAGCTGACTGGTTAGTATTTCAGAGGGTTCTCCGACAACGACCCAATTTCCTCCAAGAGTTTGGAAAAAATTCAAGAGTTTGGAAAAACTATTCAACAGTTTACAAAAATATCACAGGTTTTGGAAAAATGTTCAAGGTTTTGGAAAAATGTTCAAGGTTTTGGAAAAATGTTCAAGGTTTTGGAAATATATTCAAGGTTTTTGAAATATATTCAAGGTTTTTGAAATATATTCAAGGTTTTTGAAATATATTCAAGGTTTTTGAAATATATTCAAGGTTTTGGAAAAATGTTCAAGGTTTTGGAAAAATGTTCAAGGTTTTGGAAAAATGTTCAAGGTTTTGGAAAAATATTCAAGGTTTTGGAAATATATTCAAGGTTTTTGAAATATATTCAAGGTTTTGGAAATATATTCAAGGTTTTGGAAACATATTCAAGGTTTTGGAAACATATTCAAGGTTTTGGAAATATATTCAAGGTTTTGGAAATATATTATTCAAGGTTTTGGAAATATATTCAAGGTTTTTGAAAAATTTTCAAGGTTTTGGAAAAATGTTCAAGGTTTAGGAAAAATATTCAAGGTTTTGGAAATATATTCAAGGTTTTTGAAATATATTCAAGGTTTTGGAAATATATTCAAGGTTTTTGAAAAATTTTCAAGGTTTTGGAAATATGTTCAAGGTTTTGGAAAAATATTCAAGGTTTTGGAAATATATTCAAGGTTTTTGAAATATATTCAAGGTTTTTGAAATATATTCCAGGTTTTGGAAATATATTCAAGGTTTTTGAAAAATTTTTAAGGTTTTTGAAAAATTTTCCAAGTTTTGGAAAAATATTCAAGGTCTTGGAAATATATTCAAGGTTTTGGAAATATATTCAAGGTTTTTGAAAAATTTTCAAGGTTTTTGAAATATTTTCAAGGTTTTGGAAATATATTCAAGGTTTTGGAAATATATTCAAGGGTTTGGAAATACATTCAGGGTTTTGGTAAAATGCTCAAGGTTTTGGAAACAATATCGGGTTATTTCAGAGTTTGATGCCGCTCGAGCAATGAATGTATTCAGTTGACCTAATACAGAAAATGACAGCTGTCTCATTCAAGACGACCGCTGTTCGAGTCTCGTATGAAGTTACAGTCGAAGTTGAACAAACTGTAACAAACCAACTGTAATTTCTTATGAAGTTCAACTGAACTAAATAAGACAAAAATCCTGACGGCATTTTCACGGCCAGCTTCTACTAACTTATTTTGCAACAGACCGTAAACAAGAGAAAGAGTCGTATTTTTAAAACTTATAAATCCCCTTCAAAATTTAAGAAATAGCACATCAGTAACACAAATAACGTAACGCATCAACTTGCAGGCCTTACGGTATAAAAAAAATTAGAATTAGAATTCGCACAAATCAAAAAGCAAGTCGAAGCAAATTCAAATCGCACATAAGTTCAACACCAAAATTTTCAAGGTTGACATCACACTTGGTGACACGCGCCCAATTGTGCGAAAGAGAAGCGCCAGAACACACGCAAGCAAACCAAGCAGACCAAACAAGAAGAGAGTGAAAGAGGGAGAGAGCGAGAGGGAGCATGTGAGAGAGCAAGCAAAGCATATCTGGGCATCGATTCCTCCGACTGTGCAGCTGCAGCGGCGTGACACGTACACGCACCACACGCACCGCACGCACACGCACCGCACGCACACACACCGCACGCACACGCACCGCACGCACACGACCGCACGCACACGCACCGCACGCACACGCACCGCACGCACACGCACCGCATGCACACGCACCGCACGCACACGCACCGCACGCACACGCACCGCACGCACACGCACCGCAAGCACACACAAAACGAACACGCACACGCACAGCGAACACACACACACACACACACACCGAACAAACACGCACAGCGAACACGCTCACGCACACCGTACAGCACGCACACGCACAGCACGCACCGGACGAGCACCAACGCACAAGCACGCATAAGGAAATGTACCAGAACGTGCGCACATGAACGTTCGAGAAAGTGCGCGTACGCAAGACAACAAACTATTACCAAGTTGCTCAAATACACACGCACGCACAAACGTACACGGACGACCACTCACGCACAGGAACATGCACCGACACACGCGCGCGCGTACACGAAACCAAACAAGCGTGAGCACCATCACGTACGCTCACACGGAAACGCAAGTACACGCACATAAACGAAGCGTTATGCTCCAACACACACACGCACACTTGCACAAATACAGCCACACAACACATACACTCACGCACGCACACCTACACACACACACGTACAAACACAGACACATACACGCACGCACACACACGCACACATACACAGGCGCGTGTGTGCCAACAGTCGCGGCACAACACAAGCTCTCATGCAACTGTGTTGTGTACGCAGCCTGCACGACGGCCTGCTTGTGTACGTGTGTGTACGTGTGTGTACGAGCGTGTGTGTACGTGTGTGTACGAGCGTGAGTGTACGTGTGTGTACGAGCGTGAGTGTACGTGTGTGTACGAGCGTGAGTGTACGTGTGTGTACGAGCGTGAGTGTACGTGTGTGTACGAGCGTGAGTGTACGTGTGTGTACGAGCGTGAGTGTACGTGTGTGTACGAGCGTGAGTGTACGTGTGTGTGCGTGTGTTGGTAGTATTCGTTACTTGCAGTTGGTGTGGGCACTAGTGGTTGTGTGGTGTGGAGACGCTGGTGTGGTTTGGAGACGCTGGTGTGGTGTGGAGACGCTGGTGTGGTGTGGAGACGCTGGTGTGGTGTGGAGACGCTGGTGTGGTGTGGAGACGCTGGTGTGGTGTGGAGACGCTGGTGTGGTGTGGAGACGCTGGTGTGGTGTGGAGACGCTGGTGTGGTGTGGAGACGCTGGTGTGGTGTGGAGACGCTGGTGTGGTGTGGAGACGCTGGTGTGGTGTGGAGACGCTGGTGTGGTGTGGAGACGCTGGTGTGGTGTGGAGACGCTGGTGTGGTGTGGAGACGCTGGTGTGGTGTGGAGACGCTGGTGTGGTGTGGAGACGCTGGTGTGGTGTGGAGACGCTGGTGTGGTGTGGAGACGCTGGTGTGGTGTGGAGACGCTGGTGTGGTGTGGAGACGCTGGTGTGGTGTGGAGACGCTGGTGTGGTGTGGAGACGCTGGTGTGGTGTGGAGACGCTGGTGTGGTGTGGAGATGCTGGTGTGGTGTGGAGACGCTGGTTTGGTGTGGAGACGCTGGTGTGGTGTGGAGACGCTGGTGTGGTGTGGAGACGCTGGTGTGGTGTGGAGACGCTGGTGTGGTGTGGAGACGCTGGTGTGGTGAGGAGACGCTGGTGTGGTGTGGAGACGCTGGTGTGGTGTGGAGACGCTGGTGTGGTGTGGAGACGCTAGTGTGGTGTGGAGACGCTGGTGTGGTGTGGAGACGCTGGTGTGGTGTGGAGACGCTGGTGTGGTGTGGAGACGCTGGTGTGGTGTGGAGACGCTGGTGTGGTGTGGAGACGCTGGTGTGGTGTGGAGACGCTGGTGTGGTGTGGAGACGCTGGTGTGGTGTGGAGACACTGGTGTGGTGTGGAAACGCTGGTGTGGTGTAGAGACGCTGGTGTGGTGTAGAGACGCTGGTGTGGTGTGGAGACGCTGGTGTGGTGTGGAGACGCTGATGTGGTGTGGAAACGCTGGTGTGGTGTGGAGACGCTGGTTGCAATGTGAGCATTTAAAACCCGTGTGACAACTAGCAATTATTGTGATCTCCAATCATTTTCGTCATATTCACAGTCTCTAATTACTAACTAAATACTAAATAATTATTAACTCAATATTGAGTAGCAGACGTGACTCGGAACTGAGAGAGTGCGAGCTGAACTTTACTGATAAATATCGATTTTAAATAAGTTCGTTCAAGCCTCCCTAAACGCAACAAGGGCGTTCCAACGAGAGGAAGGACGAACGCACCATTAAGTACGGAGTTAAGGGATCGCGGAATCCAAGCACAACACGCAAGATCCCCTGCTCACTACAACAGTAAGTTGCAAAGAATGTTGCGAAACATCCTAGCAGTTGAAGAATGAAAGTCAGAGGTGCTGAAAAACAGGACAGCAGCGAACCTCAAAAAGGTGGTTCTTAACAAACAAATAAACACTTCCATTTCCAACAAAAGGAAGGTTTACTCAACTCTCAGCCAGGGACCTCACGTTTTCCCCTGGGATCGTTAATTCACATGGATACGAAAGTTGTATACGCTAGGGACCTCACGTTTTACCCTGGGAGCGGTAATGCACATACATACAATAGTTGTATAAGCTAGGGACCTCACGTTTTCCCCTGGGAGCGTTAATTCACATGGATACAATAGTTTTATACAAACATTAACAAACGTTAATATTAATATAAAGTTTGTATAAATATAGACTACAAATACACGAAGAGCGATTAATACAAATAACACTACATCCAACACATTCACCGATAGTGCCTTTCAAAATACTCAGAGAAATGATTTCCGATTTGGTGACCAGCTCGTTTTCAACGACATTAATCCAACAGTGATAATAGACAAGTGTGGCCACACAAACGCAACTCAACAGTAAGTCAGTCCACTTTAACACACGAGTCCAAAGCAGCACGGCTGGTTATACCCGCCACAGGCGCGTCTGCACGTACAGACGTGTGTTGTGTTCGGGTCTGCACGTACTGACGTGTGTTGTGTGCGCGTCTGCACGTACAGACGTGTGTTGTGTGCGCGTTTGTGATGTACAGTATACTGAGCGGCGAGTGCTCCAGCTGCTGACCACCTGCCTGTCACCAGCTGCAGGAGACAGCTGGTTCAGCTGCTGCACCAACCCTCGCGCAACCATCTGAGAGGTCTGCTTGCATAAGACGGCCGTCACACGGAGACCAAACGGTAACGTTCCGTCACAATCGTCTACAGTGAGCGGTACCTCCCTCTCGGTCTGTCCAGCGCTGCGAAACCGGCAGATTTCAGCCTTAGTTTGGGACCAGTTTGGTCATACCATGATTTCAGAATCTAAAATCATGGTATGACCAAACTGGTGTACAGGCCATGACCGTGTACACGCCAGGCAATCACAAACAGGACCTTTGAGTTCGAAGCAAAATTCGATAAAAAAGGTTCCGTCGCCAGTGCACATGAAGAGACGTTTCAACCAAGCAGAAGTGAATTTTAAATTCTAATAAGCCAACATCATCAACAGAATAAGTGATGATCTTTCAAAACGTTTCTTTTAATGTTTTCTCTGACAATCAAAGATTAACGGATTAAATTAGATGAAACTGAACGCAACTTGAAAGTACATTTGCTTAGATTGTGATGCAGATTGACCATTGGTGATCTTAGAAGTAATCCATCCATAAAGTGCTTTAACAAGCCCAGTTCTTACTAATGTTTGTTCAAGTGTTTCATAATTTTTTAGCAATAAAATAGCGTTTTCATTGCAGAAAATATGTAAAAATACATAGGTAATATCGATTCAGACGTGAATCAAATTCGTAAGGTTCCCAAAATTTGTTCTTCAACATAAAAAAAACTCGTTTCTCATACGTCAAATAACCTACAACATATTTTAAAATACATACCAAGAAATTTCTTTACACAAACAAGGCAAAAGAACTTCACGTCTGTATTAACCTAATAAACATGATTATTGAAACTGGGATACACATTTAAGAAAAGGTGCCAAATTCCCGAGATTGTGTTCCTCAATATGATGGACTCAAAGGCGTAATCTGCACGCGTCCATAATATAACACAAAGAAGCCCAAAAGAACACCTCGCTTTCCACGCAAGCACACGACTCGAAGCCAAAAAAGAAAGAAAGCTGTTGCCGTGGGGGGCTGTGGCAGAGCTAGGAAGAAGAAGGTGTTCGCACGCTCGGTTTTCATTAGGCTTCAGATACTCTTAAGAAGAAGATGGCATCTTTTGTGAAGGCCAGGGAAGCCATACGTAACAAAGGATGGTGACGGCAATGCACCCGCCCGTGTACCCTCCACCTCTTTCTAAGGCGGCACAAAGGCGAGAGATATCAGCCTTCCTTCGTAGGGCATCCGTCCAGTCAACAAAAAAGAAGTGCAACATTGTTGGGCAGCAACACATTTCTAGCTCGCATTCTAAGCAAAAAAGAGACCTGCAAGATCCGACGAATATCGACGAGGAAACGTGTTTTGCGGAGCGTGTAAGCCAGACAACAACCCCTGACAATGCCGCTGGAGACGCACCAAGAGGAACATTAAAAAAAATGAAAGCATGAATGAATGAGGAAGAGTAACAAAGACAGAGTTTAACAACACTGAGCGGAACAAAACGCATTGTAAAATAGAAAATGAAAGAAGGAAGCTGAGTTTTACTCCTTGTGAACAAGATTCATTAAGGCCCGGCTACACTATGCGTTTTTTACTGCGCGAATCTCAGGCATTTTTTAACTCCTGCATGCCTGAGCGGCTACACTACAGTACGCGGAGCAGCGGGGTCAGTTGCATGCTGCGGCTCGGAGAGTTCGGGTGTCGATGAACGTGCGCTCCGGTTAGTAGCTATCGCATGTGCGATAGGGAAGAAAAAAAGAACGACAAGTGACTCACGCTACCTGTCTATTTCCTTCATGTATAAGTAATTTACAGTCAATCAAAGACATAACTACCGAACTATGTTTCGTTCTAATTTCGGGTTAAGCTATCTAATTAACAAGAAACAGGGATGATTTACTGGAAATAAATGCTATATATTTCAAAAATATTTACACGGTATTCATTTTTGATTTTGGTTTTATTCACTCAGGTACAAATGCAATGGGAAGAATTATTTAACTTGTATATTTTCTATATACAAATAAATAATACACATGACTTACCTGAGCGACTACTTGACTGTGCAAATTTGATGGTGACTGCCGTCTCTCTGCCCCATCGTTAAGAAATGACAACATATCATAGCAAGATTGGGTCAGTCGCTGTACATCCTCTGTACCTGCTTCGATTTTATTTAAATGCTGAACATTTTGTTCAGCCTAAAAATACTGTGTCTTCAATGTGTGACACAATTTTATTTTTACTAGTTCAAAATGACAGAGTTACACCACAACGAAAAGTTACATGTCCTCTGTTTAGCAAGCATAAAACTAAGCTCGAAATGTCAATTGAGCCTGAAAAAACTAAAAACAATGTCAATTGAGCCTGAAAACATTTCCTTCCGTGGTGGCCTCTTTTGGTGGAATTTTATTCTGAAATGTCTATTATCTCTTCCGAGCTTTTCAAGGAAATCACAATTTCGAAAACGATAACTCAAGTTCCAAAATCTTGGGCTTTATACTAAGTGGTAGCCAGGTTACTGGTCAAACGAATTTAAAATATTTTTTCGCATCATCAATTAGAAATATCAAAGCAAAATGATGAATTTCAACAGTGAAAGCTTCAAAGAAAATTTCAATTTGTAAAAATATGCTGATTGCGTATTCTGGATACCATAATCCAAATGAAAGGGAATTTAATCGCCACAGAAAAATAATGCAGTAGAATAATTTCTTGTATTTCTTAAGCTTTATCCTTGTTGCTATCAACGTTATCGATTAGAAGAGGGAGTCACACAGACGGACGGACGCGGCTACTTTTATAATAGTGGTTATATCAACTGTCAATGCCTTCTCAGCGTCTAGAGATGTTAACATAGTTTTGTAAGCAAATTCTTATAACTTTATATCTTGTATGTTGAATTTTTGACGTTTCAGAGGCATTCCTTTACTTTAAATTGGTCTCTGAGCTGGAGCACCAGCTCGCGTGCCCAATCACTCGTTGTAGAAAGCACAAGCAATAAACAGAAGTACAATAGAACACTCCATGATAAAGTACAACTGCAAAATGGGAGAGCTGTCGGGCGATGACCCTGAAATGATGTGTAGTTCACTCCTAACTACGCGCCACAGATGCTTGCTGCACAAGAAGACGCGTCAAAAACCGCTCACCGTCGAAGTTCATGCAGCACTCGTGCATCCGACATGCATGCGTCAAATTAGGGCGAGTCGCGCGTGAGTTGCACGAAGAAACGCATAGTGTAGCCGGGCCTTTACATCTCAAGTGTAGTCGGACATGATAATGCAACCCCAAAAAAGTGATGGCCAGCTCGCCTCATGCAGTAAAGATTCAAGTCGAACTCGTAAGCGCTTCAGAGACATAGTTCTTCAAATCTGTGATAACGAAAAAACGATGAGAATTTCAATGAAAATTCGCACCCGACAAAAATAATTATTTGTCACAGTCCCATTTGTGTCAGTCCCATTTGTGCCACAGTCCCATTTGTGCTACAATCCCATTTGTGCCACAATCCCATTTGTGCCACAATCCCATTTGTGCCACAGTCCCATTTGTGCCACAATCCCATTTGTGCCACAATCCCATTTGTGCCATAGTACCATTTGTGTCACAGTCCCATTTGTGTCACAGTACCATTTGCGTCACAGTACCATTTGTGCCACAGTACCATTTGTGCCACAGTACCATTTGTGTCACAGTCCCATTTGTGCCACAGTACCATTTGTGTCACAGTCCCATTTGTGCCACAGTACCATTTTTGCCACAGTACCATTTGTGTCACAGTCCCATTTGTGCCACAGTACCATTTGTGTCACAGTCCCATTTGTGTCACAGTACCATTTGTGCCACAGTTTGTGTCACAATCCCATTTGTGTCACAGTACCATTTGTGCCACACTCCCATTTGTGTGGCACTAAGGACATTCGCAGACCACACTGGGCTCAGCCACACTAACAAGGGCGGCCTCATCCATCACGCACGACACAAGCGAACCCATACACGTGAGGACCGGTAGGCCAGTAGGCGTAGCGAGCCGCATGTTTATTACAATGGTTCCTCATTGCCGCCATGATACTGCGCTAAGTCGCATGTGTGCAGGCTCTTGCTTCTTAACAAGGCCTGCATCGTGTTGATTCCTTCACCAGTGAATCTCGTTGATCTATATATATAAGATGATTTGACATTCGCATGGAACTGTTGTGTTCACGTTCATAAGGAACTATTGTGTTCACTTTCAGTTATGTATGGAGAATGAAATGAACCTACATGAAACCTGAAACTTGGGACATTATTTCCTTGATGAAAATGAAATTTTTGGAAAACAAACCACTTGCTCAAATCTATATAAGTCATTTCAAGATATCAAATGAATTCAGAACAAAAACTTCGCCACACATCAAAAAAAATACACACATAAAAAAATTTAATTCCAATACATTTGCAAAACAAAATTACTTCATGAATCACCGCACGCAACAAACGGATACAACATCACACACAACCCCATAGCACAACAAACGGACACTTTACGCAGCAGAGTAGCAAAATACAGCGAAGTGTTTGAACAAGTTCCCATAAACCAGAATGACGGGATGTCCGCATGCAGGCAAGACTGCGCAGCCACACACACAAGAGGTCATTTACCGGGGCTGTCTGTACACCACGAGCGTTCAGACATCAATGGTAACCTTAAATTAGATTACATTATATGTTAGTTTTTAAGCCTCCTTAACCGCTACAAAAAAAAAAAAGTGCTTCGAAGAGAGGAAGGCACCATTAAGTGCGGAGAAAAGGGAATGCGGAATCTACGCACAAGGAGCACAGAAACAGTAAGTTGAGAAAGAAGTTTATGAAACAAGATAAAAATGGAAGAAGAAAGTACCAGGTACTGAAAACAGGACAGCAGAGAACGGAAAAAAGATGGTCCTTAACATAAAAAAACAGTTCATTTCAGCAAAAGGCAGGCCTACCTAACTTTCAGCTCGGGCCCTCACACATTTCCCCCTGGAAGCGTTAATTACCATAGATACAACAGTTGCATCCTTCTCAGGGGGTCAATATTAACCTCAACTCTACACAGATTTACGGTGCACTCAATACAAGTCGGTACTCGGAGCGTATCGTATGATGGAGCACAGCATTTATAATGCCAGTAGCATTCACAACTCATAGTCTGACAATAGATTTGAATTCCTATTTACTGAGCGTCTCAGACGGTTAAAACTGTCTGAATAAGGTTCTTTTCAATGATTACGATACTGGTCTCGGAATACAATTAAAAGTACGCAGAATAAACTCCGCCATGCAGGAGTATAGTGTACTCACAAAGTTACAATGAGTCACCCTAACCTCATCGTTACGTAAAAAGATATACAGCAGAATGCTTCAAAACTGCGCAAACGAACAAGAGCTTGACATATATAAATACTACGATAGATATACAACGCAACGCTTCCTCGTTTCTAAAACAATGAATTAACAGCGTTGGTAACAATACTTCACAAAATAGAATAATACTTGACATGTTAGTCACAAACAAATCAAGTATGTGAAACAGTGAAACGCGAGAGATGGTTAACGATAACTTTTTCTAACCGTACAATAAATTAACAATACTAATGGAACACGAACCGCACCACACTAAATTTACAACATTAATGGAACATGCGATCTTTACAATAGCTCAGTAATATTCTGAACAGACAAGACAGCTCAGTGATGTTCAGAGCCGCGAGCCACAAAAGACAAGTAAATTAGAGCCGATTACGAGCGGCACGCCACAAGAGCGATGTTGCATGGAAAACACAATAAGGTGAAAGACAAAATACGAGTAGAGTGATGGATCAAGGCACTCGAATAAGCAGGTACACGATATTCAGGTACCTGTTTAGGTATACCTGTTTGTACCTGTTTGCTCCTCAGACAAAGCAGAGGAAACGATATCCAGGTACCTATTTGATATATTTGTACCTGTTTGCTCCTCTGGCAAAGCAGAAGAAGAAATAAAAGGTTTTTACCGACCACAGCAACCTACAGAGCTCCAGGTGCTAGCTACACGTAGCAAAAAGCGCCACTACAGGAAACTGGCGAAGACTGGCACCGGCAAGCAGCGTGGTTGTCTGAGTTGGTTGAATCAATGCTACAATCCCTGTCTCCAGGAAATTCTATCAATCCTTCACTTCGCATGAATTTATAATTAATCCTTCACCAGAGAAAGCGGCCAGTCCAACACATGAAAATTCTATCAAGACCCCGAATTAAAAGAAATCAACATTGTGGTTTCCAGGCATACATACGCAGAAAACTATTCACTCAGAGAGCTAAAGTTCAATTTGAAAATTAGGACACTTGTAGAGCGCACTGTTCCATGAATAACTCAATTTTAACGATGAGATTTTTCCACCACTTACACTGCAACTGACATATTTTTTCGCATTTTACTGCGGAGTTCTCTGTTGTTATGGGCGTAGAAAGTTTGAACAATGACGAGGAACGAGTGAAAGTAACGTGTCCGGCACCGGCAAGAGCAGCAACGAAGATACGAAGTCGAGGGCCCAACACACGCAAAGAAAGGAAAACTAGGCCGGGTCCCCAAAACAAAACCAAAAATTAAGGAGAAATTCTAAAAACTGACATATAAAATGCGGATGGCTAAATTTCCTTTAAAATGAAAGACCCGAGTTGCGCTCGTGAAAACCCTACCATCAACTAGTGTAGATCCAGTTCACCCTCGAAATTTGGAGGAAATGACATTGCACATTTCAGGGCATTTAATTCAAGATTTGTTGACAGTACCTAAAACAAACACTGCCACAACTAAAAACCTGATTTGGGTTAATTTTTTCATTTCCCTGAGGTTTCCCCCAATACCTTCATTATCTGTACCTTAGACGCCGCAGCTACGTTTTACTGATAATTATATAATCCTTCATGCAGTATTTGCCAGTCTAGAGTTTAAATTTTAGCGAGAACATTACCCACACTCATAGTAAAGTTCATTATCACAATGATTGGATTAAATGTTAATTAAAGCCTCCCTACTCGCAGTAACAACGTTCCAAGCGGAGGATGGAAGAAAGCACCATTTAGTATAGACTTCGGGGAACGCGGACTATTACAGTAAGTTGAGAAAGAAGCTCATGAGAAAACCGTCAAAAGATGGTCTATAACGTAAAAACATTCTAATTCAGCAAAAAGAAGGCTTATCTAACTCAGCTCGGGCCCTCACACATTTTCCCCAGGGACGCCAGTGTATGCACGGAGGCGACTGCAGCTGAACATGGAGTGTAGCCTTGAATACGACTGATGATCCGAGTTTATCAGCGAGGTAAATACTGCAAGAAAAAGCGAGGCTGCGAGACGCATAATAATTTCAAGAACCGCAAGGAAATATTATAAATTAATATCTGTGTGTATTCAAATAAAATTTTAATCAAGTTTTATCATGCCAGTTGATAAATTTCAATGAAGCAATAAAAGGTTACACTAAGAAATAAAACAATATTACAAGTAGAGAAATTATTTGGGTGAGAGTGGAAGAACTACAACAGCGAGTACAGGCGTTAAACAAGGTTTTAGTTCATTACTCTTTTCTAGCTAGAAGGGTTCTACGCTTTTGGTATGGGGACCACGAACAAAAGGTTAATAAGCTTTTGCTGTAGTAAAAAAAATAAACAAGCAAATATTTAATTAAAAACAGACATCTTAGAAAATCAAGAGCAATCTAAGCAACAGGTGAAGGAGAGTATAACGACGGCGCGCAAGACGGCGATATTTTCATGTGCCACATGGACGACCATCCTATACTAAGGGCTTCATTTCTATTACTGACCAGATTATTACGTTTCAACCTCAGCCAATATCAGTGGCTAGGCTTAAGGTTATATTTACACTTCGCAACAAACGTTACACAACGAAAAAATCTACCACCCGATTAGACACGATAAATAGCTTAATAATTCACTTGATAATTAGGTTTTTTAGCCTCAAGTTATCTATTCATGCTGAACGTATGGGACAATTCAGTAAATGAAATTTGCATTACCATCTAAATCGAAATGTTCGTTCCACAAGAATTCTAGCAAGCCTTCGCCATCACCACACAAATTAAAATGAAAATAGCTGGTAAATTTCGCAAGCTCTCGATAGACGAACGTTGCAACACGATGAGTACTAAGCACAAAACATTCATTCCTATAAAATAATTAATGAAGAACACATTGATAAATAAATAATTAATTAATGATAAAGATATTTTACGCCTTTCCATTCCAACAAAATAATTAATAAAGAACCACATATTTATAATAATTAATAATAAAGTTATTTCACGCTTTAAAATTGCATCTTCGTGGACGCAGGGATGACCACATTGAGAACACCGAAATGCCAGGGCCTAAAACACGGCAGTCTTGGTTTCGTGAAGTAGCAACTGGAGGATGAAATTCACCACAGTTGCACGTAAAACGCCTTTAAATCTGGCATATGAAGTACCAGCACACATAGCGACATGTGGTACTTCTTCAACAGTCAAACTAAAACAAGCACGCACACATGCAGCACCAGCACTCACAGCACCACTACACCAACACAACACATATGTACAACGCACCACACCCCACCAACACAACACCACACCTCACCAACACAACACCACACCACACCACACCACACCAACACCACACCACACCAACACCACACCACACCAACACCACACCACACCAACACAACACCACACCAACACAACACCACACCAACACAACACCACACCAACACAACACCACACCACCGCCACACACACACACACACACACAAGCAGAGGGAGCAGGTTACCTTGCGACAGGATGGTGGTTGGGATCACACCAAGCCGCAAGAACTGGGCTGGACGGCACTGCAGCAGCAGCAGCAGCAGCACAGCACCACGGGATCTCTCACACCTCGCCGCTTCTGTCTCTGCGAGTCACAAAAGCACGGCGCTCGTACGCTTCAGCTCGCTGTCATCGCACCGCACCGGGCACTTTCTTCGCTGGTAATGGGGTCCGTCTTCGAAGCACTTTCTGCTGTGGTAATGGGGTCCTCGAGGCACTTTCTGCGGTGGTAATGGGGTCCTCGAGGCACTTTCTGCAGTGGAAATGGGATCCTCGAGGGACTTTCTTCACTGAAAATGAGGTTCTCGAGGCACTTTCTTCACTAGAAATGGGGTTCTCGAGGCACTTTCTTCACTGAAAATGGGGTTCTCGAGGCACTTTTTTCACTGGAAATGTGGTCCTTTCTACACTGCTGGTTCACGCGTACGATATTCCAAGTGTGGACAACCACTATCACTGGGAGCAACATGAATAAGAACTGGTATGTTGTGTTCAGGTCGCCGACAAAAAGATGCGGCAGCTATAAACTTCGATGGGCAACAAATACGAAAAAGACGTGACTGTTGAGATTTTTAAACCAATACGAGATAACTTGCAAGGATCACGTCTTGTGAAACACTGAAGTTCATTACGCGTCGAAGTAGGTACTAACAAAAATTTACCTTGTTTCACTAGAACAGGAAATTCAACGTAGAGTTAAAGTTACAAACAGTTACTAGAAAAAATGAGATCATTTGAATAACATTCAAAGTAGTCACAACTACTTAGTTCAAAATTTAGGTTCCATGACACAATTAGGGTTGAAGAATGTGTTTTCGTTTGCAGATCCTTTTTTGTTGATTTTAAAAATGAGAGAGAGGCTTTGGGAAAGAAGGTCAATGTGAAGTTTAATGCAATCACGGAAATTGATAATTATATTCCAAATAATCACTAAAGAAACCCATTTAAGAACGTTTTTCAAGAACGACATTCTGCTCGCTGATGCGTTATTTTCGAATTATTGAACTTTGAAGTTGGCCGTTGCGCGCTCAAGGAAGCGAGCGTAATTTAATTAAAAACGGAAGCTAACCCCCTATTACAAACGTAAAGAGGTTGGGTCGTGAGGGGTTGCCACAGTTCTTTTAGTGAAAAGTATAAATAAAGCTTCTAAACCACCCATTAGGGTGACGACCGCAATCTTGTTCACATCGGGTCTAACATGGCGACCACCATGGGTGCCGCCATCTTGGACCCGATGTCAACAAGATTGCGGTCGTCACCCTAATGGGTGGGTTAGAAGCTTTATTTATAATTTTCAATAGAAGAACTGTACCTCCCCTTCACGACCCAACCTCTTTACGTTTGTAATAGCTTCCGTTATTAATTAAATTCCGTTTCACGCGCTCGCTTCCTTTGGCGCCAAGGCCAACTTCAAAGTTCAATTATTCGAAAATAAAGCATCAGCGAGCAGAATGTCATTCTTGTAAAACGTTTTTAAATGGGTTCCTTTAGTGATTCCTAAGATCGGAATTCATATTTTCCGTGATTGCATTAAACTTCACATTGACCGGAAAGAATTTCATGGATTGGATGCGAGCTTCTAACACGCGAGCTATTATAAATTGCTTCAGCTAAGTTCATATCTTATGAAGTCGAAACATCCATTAACACGACTGCGACGTAAGCCACCGGTGGTACAAGGAGGGAATTTTCATTATGCTGCTGATCAACCAGTAGTCTACAACTCAATTTTAATAAATACTTAATGAAAACTTTATAAAAGCACGATCCCGTTTGCTATTTCAACATTATTCACGAAAATTGACTTTAAATTTGAGCTGAATATCAAACTTAAGTTTTACCTACCGCAGTCAATAACTTCGTCATCGCAATCCCGACAGCTACAGATGCTAGCTAACTTTGCTGTGTGGAACTGTCGTTCACCACTTAATCGTGCGGTGTGACCCACCGGTGGTCACTGAAGGGATTTTCATTATGCTGCAGACTGAACAGTATTCACAAACGCAATGTTCCTAAATACTCGATCAAAACTAAAAGAAGGCACGGTTTAAGTTATGTTAGGTATTCCTAAAATTACTAACTTAAATAAGGCTTAATTTAAGATAAATATTAAACTTCAGTTCAACCCACCATGGTCTGAGCGCTAATCTCAGGCAAATTATTGAGTCACACCCTACAAAACGAACTGCTTTTTTAATATCATCGGTAAATCTGAAGGAGATGACAGTTGTCGATTTTGCAAATTGTAATGGCTAAAAATGGTTAATGACACCAAAATAAACAAGTTTTCTTCTATGCACTTTTCGTCTCAAGTGAGTATTTTATTAGTTATAGCGGTAAATGACTTACCGCAACTCCAGTCTTTGAAGCGGAAAGAAATTCTTTGATCGAGTGGTATGTCAATACTGCAATGGCGTCTCGCTTCCAGCGCTCTGTCTTGAAAGACGAAACCAAACCTACTGCTATACCTATACCTCGTTAAATACTCATTTGACGAAAAAAGTGTATAGAAGAAAAGTTGTTTATTTCGATGTTATTACCATGTTTCAAGCAACAAAAATTCGAAAATCGATGAGTAGCTGTTTATTCGAGCGCATTCGTCATCAATGACGAAACTAAACTTACCGCTATAAATCGTAAAATACTCATTTGAGACGAAAAGTGCATAGAAGAAAACTTGTTTATTTCGATTCCATTAATTAGGTTCAGGCACCAAAAAGTGGAAAATCGACAACTGTCATCTCCTTCAGATTTACCTACAAATTTTGCATAGGTTTTGATTGTTTTGGAACAAGAGATGCAAGTGGAATGGAGTTAAGTCTTGCCCTGAGCTCTGAAGTTTGCCTACGTATGTGTTGAGGCAGTAATTTAAAAATCTTTCGAGATTAAAAACAGCAAAATAAGTTTTACAGCATTTTTCCTTGTTTTCTGATGGCACAAACAATAGCAATATCTGAAATGGATACACAAAAATAGGTAAGTCATATAGAGAGAGAAAGAGAGAGAAAAATAAGTCCACAGAGATGAAAGCTTCAAACACGGAAAAGAAAAAAAACTAAATAAAGACAAGAAGGCTCGAGTTTTTTAAAAAGTCTACGTCATACATACAAAGAAAGAGAAGCTCAAGTCATGTAAACGAAGAAAAGCCTCCGTGAAACAAAGGCAAAGAAGCTTTAGTCTTACCAAGACAGAGAAGCGTACGTCAAATACACTGGGAGAAACTCAAGGCATAAATATAGAGAGAAGCCTAATTTGTACCATCAGCGCCACCCCGTGTAGAACAAAGGCTCGTCTCACGTCCGATATCAGCTGGTTACACAAAATCAATAGGTAGTAGGTATATGCAAATTACTTAGATCGCACTTCAGTTTATAGGTTTCCTAATAGATACCACCGTGTTCCTCATGCAACACAGACGTAGGATAAATAGCAAGCCAGGGCAGAATACTGCAGCGAAAATGGCCTTAAAACGACGTCAAGGGGAAGGAATTGCGTCGTGCTTCGGGGCTGCCAGCAAGACAACACTGGAGCAGTTCACAGCAACGCTTCGATGGCTGCACACAACGCATACAGTTTGCAACGTAGGGCCTAAGTTCCCAATGAAGACGTATATCAAGCTAAAACTAAAATATCATGTTATATTTTGTTTAGGGTACACCCATCTTTGTTTGCAATTGCGTCGCATTGTAGAAATTGTGTAGCAGCACGCTATTTTTCATGAACGAAAATTGCATGCGGAGAAGTCCGAGCAAAAATCTGGAATGCGCACAACCATATTCAGCGTAGATAATTTATCACCACGAAGTAAATACTTGGAGAAAGTTCATGGGTGCAGAGGCAGAAAGCAAAACTGAATTTTGAGCGACATGTTGCAAGGCACACCACACAGATCACCAGCTGTGCACCAACTAGCACCCGTAGGTCCATCAACCCGTACAGCTGGCCGAGAAGATCGCACGCGCTCTCTAGCGCAGTTGCCAGTAACATATAAACAAACCCTCTTACCTTCAAAAATATCTGTAAAAAGCAGCAAAAACACCAAAAAAAATTTTTACAGGCTTGTTTTTGTGTCTAAAATTGCACATTGTATATTAAAAACGAATTATAACAAAGAAGAAATGCGAAAAAAATATCGAAAATAGAATGTCCTTACAGATGCCAAAGGTTGCCAGACGGCTATTTATACTGCGTTGGTTACTTTGTTTCCACCATATCTCTGCTACAGCTGAGCTCACATCTACTCCGCAATAACACTTCATAGCTATTTGTGATAAATAACTCAATATAATAACCTTTTTAAGGTTAAAGTGGGTGCGACCACGACCTAATATTACCATGTCATTCACATAAAACTAGCCCCGACTTGAATAGAAAGTTGTTTGTGTTTTGCGAACGCTGCTCCTTTGTTCGCCAAGCAACACAACTTCAACTACTGATAGGAAGATTAGCAAAAGCATCGTTTTATACCTGACGAGTGACCTATGCGAAACACTCATAGAATAATTTTTAAATTATCGCACAAATTTCTAAAAACAAACATAAACAAAAAGAATCCTGCCAATCAGTACCCCAGGGGCCCTACAGAGGTAAATATTCAAGTGAGGCATCTCAACTTGCCATGATTGAAAATACATCTTCAACTATGACAAATAAAGTGTTGTCTTGATATTTATAAGTGCTATTTTTCCTAAAAGAGTACTGGTAAGAAACATTGCTGAGGAAGGGACCCTGGATACAGGAAGATTAACTGAACAATGCGCATCCATTAGGTCCCTTTAAACATAGATGACATTTCAACTACCCATAGCTAAACTATAATCACTAACCGTTTATTGCTGGAAAGAAAAACTCCTCGTAGCCACACATGGTAAACCGCAGGTAGTATTGGAAACGCCACCTTCTCGTGTATTAGCAGAGACACCCACTCCGATTCACGGCTCTTTCCTAACTAACACTCGGCTCACCGTGCGACCATTACCATCGCTCACACTCCGCTAGACGTTCTACATCGCTTCATAACCATCGTCCACGTTTTAAAACTCTAGATACTCTTAATGATTACTAACCATGAGAAGTCAGATTAACATATGATTTATGTTCCCAGTAGTGTCGGCGGACATCTAACGCACGGCAACCTCCGAGTCTAGTTGTTACTATCTCCCACACGATACCACGTCGCTCGCGTACATTCAGGATGCCGAGTAGCAAATACACCTTGGAATGTCCGTACCTCCGTACACCGTGGTCCGTACTCCTATGCCGCGTGAAACGAGTTGGCACAGGCGGTTTTTTAATTCCTCGGTAGCTTTCTGTTTTAGAGCAAGTTAAAGATTTTCAAATAAAGTAACGGTTACGTCGAACTATTATTGTTGTTCTTCTTCTCTGAACAGCTGTTACTCGATACTGTGCACCTATCATGACGTTTGTAATATTCAGCTGATTTCCGGTTACGATCATTCAAAGTATTTGTAAGGGAGTTAAATAGTTAGACGTGTTCATTAAATTATTTTGATAGGCTTTGTTCAAAATTTCATCTTCTGGCCAACGGCGCTAATTTCTCGTGAAATACTATTAAAGATTTTTTAACCTCTTTGTAGTAAATAATATTATATACGCTGGATGATTTCTTGAGACGTGAAATTTCAGTGCATGAACGTAGGGAAATTTAGAAATTCCTAAAGAAGGAAGTATAACAACAAATTTGATCCCTGTCATTCCAAGTACAAAGAAATGACGTCCCATTCTTTTCCGAGAAGATATTTCATCCCAAATTTCCTCAAATGCAAGAGTAATTCATTTACTAGATCACTATTCACACACTGGAGTAAAATTTTATGCTTACATTGTTGATAATTTATTCACATAAATGTGATTTCAGCAGTGGAGAGACGTCGCGCTTTCTCTGTTTGTACAAACGATTTTCACAGGTACGCTCAAGTGCGAGGAAAAGCCAGCAACTGACCACTTTGCTACAGGACAAAATGCTTTCGAATTTTATCTTCCTAATTTAAAGTGAAATCAATGATTCGTTTATCGTTGCGCAACAGAAATAGTTAGTCGTGAAACGAATTCAGTAAAAGACACATAAAAAACATCAGTGAACCTCAATAACCGTCAAAAAATACTGTTTGTTCAACAATTTAGGCCTACGATTAAACCCACTGTACAGAATTCATGAATACAGAATTATCAATTGGCTCAAAACTCTGTAAGAAATTTTTTTTCTCTGTAGGTGTAACTTCCCAGAACTAACATCCATTGTAAATTATACGACATTTAGATCACAAACTCTTAGTTCCCAAAGGTAAAGTCTAAGTTTTTAATAAGAACAAGAAAGGACAAAAACTCATTAAGGTTATCTCCAGACCCACAAATTTAACCTAAAAAACGAAAGTAATCAAACTTCCATGAACCTGGAAGTGTTATGTTTCCCACTGCCGCTGTAAAATGTTCCCCAGCCTAAAAAGCCTCCTAACATTGAAATTCATGAGATTCACTTTTAATCATCGGATTATTTACGCTCAAAACTTTCTTGCTAGGTGGAACTTGCAAACTTCCTTGAAAGCGCTGATCACCACCGACTTCCCATAAATGATTCAATGGATGTAAATTTCTAAAGATTTGACCAATAAAGTGGCTGTGTAAGTGGATAGAAGTAGCCTTGAAGTGTGAGATATCTTGGACAAGAGCGTTTGTTCACATAGCTTCGAGTTAGGAAGCATTTCTTTTATACTGCTTCCACTGTATTGTAGATACCGAAGAATACATGAAGTTCTCGCGCATTCATTAGACGTTCTCATTTCGAATATACTATTTCTAAAAATGTAGCGAACGCTTGAAATATTTTGCGTCTCACCTACAATGTCAAGCGCCAAGTAAATTCGTTCCTCTTGTGGGAAAAAACTTTTAGTATCATATCAAAGAGCTTATTAGTTCTAGAAAGCCTAACGTTTTTACGCATAAGTTTATCGTTATATTGCCTCAAAAGTACGTGTTATTGAGACATTGCCATTGTGATAAGATACACTTGTGAAAGAAGGAGATATCTTGGCCTCGTCCCGCACCACTTAAGTATACCATATGTCGACTTAATACGTTTTTGCGGGATCTGATGTCGAAATGACAGTATTTATTGGTAGCATTGCAACCGTGTCACATGAATACAACTGTATTAATGTGATCGGAACGATTAAATGCATCTACATATACGTTCTTGAAATTTTTCGATATCAAAAAAAATTCATCCAAATCATAATTCATCTGTTAAATCTGCAAATTTCACCGAATCTTGTCTATGAAAATAGATTGTGCGTTTTCTCTACGAAAAAAAAAACATTGTAGGAACTCAGTATGCAGTATGTACACACAAACATCACACCACTTTCTCATGCACAGAGATTTTTTACATCAACCAAGAAATCAGAGCGGAAGTTCTCCCTAGATAACGCTATCGGAACAACCTTTGGCCACATCCTTGAGGACAGCCACGCATGTTGCAAAAAAACAAGAGACTGAGCAATGTTGTATCGTGTGCTGTGTTATAATGTGTTGCCTTCCTAATATCGAAATATATCAAAAATTATTTTACCTTTAAATAAATAATGTAAATCCCCGCGTAAAAAATATAGGTTCTTAAGCTATCACTGTAGTATATGAAGAGCAGAAATTTTGTATAAGCCGAAAAGAAAATCTGCAAATAAAAATGTGGAAACATTACTGCTTGAGAGATTGTTCTCAAAGTTGCGCGTGAGTTTAAAGATATTTGTAACAGCAGCGAGTGACTTAGATTAGTCGTCGGCCCAACACAGCCAAAATTAGTGTACGGTCTATAATTGTTCGCTTAAGTTTAGAGGATTTAATGTAACTGAGATCGACTCAGTAATTCCGTCGATACTTGCGGCTGGATGGCATCAGTCGTGGACACTGGCGTCTCAGGGCAGTTAAAGCAGCACGGGCGCTACTGCTCTTCAAAATGCCTGGGGCTACTATAGGCAAATGGTAGTGACTAGTAATTCAGTCCCGTTAGATGTCACCCGGACATCTATTGCTGTTCAAAATGCCTGGGGCTACTATAGGCAAATGTAATTCAGTGCCGTTAGATGTCGTCCGGTGGAGTTTACTGACAGATTTACAGCAGTGCAGCCGCGATGTTAGGAAGCCTCTGAAAAAGCAGAAGCGATCGCGTTTCGTTGCTCACCGACAGCTGCGTCTCGCTATTGATACTACACTGATTTCCAATAGGGTAGCACTACATTTTTTTAATTTTATTCCTTCACTGAGTGAAATACATGGAAGTCAATTGTTCAGTCAAGAGCGATGCCTTTTTGCCCCGCTGATCAATTTTACTATTTCATGCAATAAGTTGAAGATTTGAACTCCACACCCATGGCCACAGGATACAAAAATATTTCTCAGCCGCTCGCAGAAGATCCTGCACAGGTAAGGAAAATGTGCCGTTTTCTCTAAGAGGTGAAATAACTTCCTATACCTACGTAACTGCTTGAAAAATTGTCTATGTGGAAGTAAGTTACGATCAGCGTTGCAATTAGCGTGGTTTTAGTATATTTTTTAGTTCCTCGTCGACCATTATTCAACTTGCAGCATTCAGCTACTGGAGCAAAACTGAATCCATTTGTATGAACGTCACATTTTATTACATTCGTACATGATTCATCCCTTATGAAGAAATCCCGAGCAGCCGGGATTAAGTCCTACCTCATTTTTTATTTTGCCTCCGGATAGTCACACACAGACACCTAAAAATCTTTGTTTAAAAACCTGTTAAAATAACGAGACCTTAGTACAGGCTTGACTTTATGAGAGCGTGAATTAAAATTAGCTGAACGCGCAATAATGTAGAGAAAAAGAGTGGGGTGATACTCGTGCATTCAAATTTGCTGAACGCGCAATAATGTAGACGTGAGGAGTGGGGTGGTTGTTCACTATGCCGAGTCACGTGGTTTGTCAGTCGCTGGCTCGATGCTTCGGCCAGGACTTGATCGAGGACTGACTTCCCGGAAGAGCATCGCAGCTTCGCAGGGCCCTTGAGCACCTCCTCCAGCGGCCGGTCTTTGTTGCGAGTTGTGCCTGACGCGTCCGATGGCGCTGGGCTCTCATGGACTCCAATCCCGGTGATGAAAGACCGAAGAATAAAACCCTTCGCGTGAAAAATGGAAAAATCGTTGAGAAAATGCGGAGAAAGGAAAACTCGAGTGAATGCTGAGAAAAAAAAAAACACGTTGGAAATAGGTGGATGGAGCTGATTAGTGAAGAAGGTTACCTAAAAACTATATATATTTATCGTAAAACTATTACGCATTTCTGTTCACTGTAATGCAATTCGCCGGAATATCGAAAATTAAATTAAACTTTCTACAACACTTCCAAATTCTCAGAAAACGGCAACCTTTGTTGTTGCGTCAAAGTTATGTCAGATTTGTTAGGCCACGCTTGAAATTGTCATCAGGAAAATGACAATTCAATTTAAATTACACAGTCTTAGTGAAAAACGTACTCGTCCCTAAAAATTCAATGATATATTCCTCCAAACCAGCATACTGAACATGACGATTTTCAAAATTTTAAATGCATTATATTTTGTTATGGTCAATTTAAGGGATAGTATTCGAGCTCAAATTGTTTGAAATATTCTTTCTAAAAGCGTTAAAGTTGATGAACGCATTATATTTTGATGGTCGGATCATTCCTAAAAATCTTGCTGTGTATCATACAGCCAGAATAAATTAGTGAATCAAATTTGAGCGCGAATATACTTAGTGAGGTTCAATGAACGTTCAATCCACTGGTTGCCTGCGTTTTCACCATGCAAAAAACTATTTTGTTTAAAAATGACTTCGATTATATAATGTCCTCAAACGACACTTTCATCACTTGTTTCAAAAATACTTTTAAATGTGAAAGAGCATTTTTAAGCAAGATTAATTTTTCTCTAACATTCAATTTACCATGTGACACATGCATTTATGGTTGCGATGAAGAAATCCAAGTTCTTGAAAGGTTTATTTCTCTATCCTCTGCAGATCGTCTGCAATGTGTGCAAGCAATCCTTTGTGGTGTCCTGCAGATAGATTGTCAAGGTTCAATGGCCTAAAAACAGATATAAAATTTAGAAAGCGGATAAAGAACATGCAGTGCTACGCAGGCATGAAATAAAAATAGACACTCAAGTTTTCACTGCTCTGAGCAGTTTGAAGAGCATTCTTAATTAAGAAAATGCTTGGTACGGCGTAGGTTTGTGCTGAAATATGGACGCAGAATACTTAACTGCACAGCAATTTTGCCATCGAGGTCGAGCCCAGCTTGTTTATCATCCATAGCTCCTCATTAAATCCGACTTGTGCCCTACTGGATGTTATCGCCAGGGAAGCCAAGATGTTAAAAGGAAAGGCTGCTATTTGCAAGAAAAAATGAATCAGCGTGAAATAAAGCAAAGATTATTCAGAATATTTACAATGTAAGCTTAATTCTCAAATGAAAGGTACTAGCTCTTTTCTGCCCACTGAACCTATTACTACGAACATTCAAAGAAAGACTTAATACTTTACCAAAGTATTTTCAAACCGGAAGTTGAGTTCGTTATCGAATTAGTAATACGATAACTATTTTGCTTACATCGGTACGTTGAGAAGTTTATGCCGTAAATATTTCCTGAAGAGTCTGGAATATGCGGGAAATCCTGTAACTGGAGCATGCGCGATGTTCAAGTTAAAGCGAGTTAAATTCAAAGGGAAAACCCTTCATTTCTAAAACCCGAAACCCCGATTAGAAATGATAAATTTTCAAATTTAAACGATTATATTTTGTAAACTATGAATGTAAATAACACATATTAGCATCCTGAACACAACTCACTAGGAAATTAACTTCATATTTTATTCAAAAATGAGAGTGTAGCTTTCAATCAGTTATTCGTTTGTTTGCTGAAGTTGAAGAGAAATGTCTTCCAAATCTTACGCTCACTGATTAGAACACTAATATTTATATGCGCTGCATCTACTTTCAAAGAATTTTTACAAAGAAATGTTTTTTTCGTCCAGAATTAGATACCATTATTATGAGTAGATTGACGATATTTTGCATACTAACCTCTAAACCTATTCTGAAAGATAAAGGAAATAACGCTATTAATGAAGCACAGAAAGGTAATGAAAATTTATAATTTTTCAGCGTAACGCACGTTAAAAATGATAAAAGTAGAATTTAGTTTACGAAAATGCTTCATTTTGAAGTTAACGCTTCAGAATGATCTGTTACAGGAAGCTCCAATTAGAGTAAGTTCCAGTTGCAGGAGTTCTACTATACCGCCATATTAACAATGAAACGCGAGTGAATAGTTTGAATGAATGATTGAACGGCAAACACATATTAAAAATTTCGGTTCTTCCCAGATGGAGAACGAACACAATACGTCGAACGGCGATCTTACCCAAATTATTAAGTTGGGCGTCTACTCCACTCTATCCACTTCAAGTGTATCCTTTCTTCTTTCCTTTAGTCAAAACTAAAATTTCACGTCATTCAATATTATTCATATGAGGAATAACAAATCAAAAGAAAAAATGACAAAAAATTCTCATCATAGAAATGCAAGAACTCATTTCCTGTTCCCTAAAATTTCAACAATACGAAGACAAAAGCTCTGAAATGAAAAATGACCAGCGTTCAAAAAGGAGAGCGTGACTCTCTGCCAACTCGTTCTGGCGCAATCAACTAGATGAGATTCATCTCTGAATCAATCCCGTGATTCGAAGGACACCACCCTACACTGGCACATCAATTTATCGAAGTCCGATGACATCGGAGATAGGGTCTGTCCTTTACGGAACTGCGCTTTAAGCGCATGCGCTCCGGGGACAATACAATATCAGGGCGCAGCTGCGCGTCCCTTCACCTCATGTCACTCTAGTGGGCATTGCAAAAATGGTCTTCTGAATTGTGGCAGCGAGTTCTGAAAGCTCTGTTCCAACTTCAAATAGTTAACTAGTCTACAATACAGACCAAATCTGTTCCAACTTCAGCCAGGTAGCTTGAGCCCATCTTTGCAGTACAGATCAAAAACGTGCGGGTAGGTTCCATCCATTTTCATAAATCTGAGTTTAAAGATGAAGATGAGGCGTCTCTGTGGTACTATTTAAAGTCGGCTTAGAGCAGTACATTGCGCCAATAGTTTCAGTTGCAGCGGAAACCTATTGCAGCTGCTATGTGCTTACCGTCTTGAAAACGATAAGCTCGTTGCAGCAGTACATACTGCTAGAAAATACAGTAGATCAGGGTGTAGTGGGCGGTATTGTATGGCTCCACTAAGGTTCGTTTTCGATCAGTGGAGTTGATTGACGGAATTACTACAACGAAATTACTACCAGTTTTCTTGCCGCGGTGCAAGAAAACTTTTAAAAATGGACATGACTTCAATATCGCATTGTTATTACCGCTCCGTTGAACTACTGAAGTACATCGCCGATTTTAGAAAGGAACCCAACCAAAATCAAATCTGATAATACTCTAGTATTACGAGCTCACAAATTCGGAACATTCGTAAGTCTTTTGACTGTCATTTTTATCGGCTTTGTGGTTGCCCTTGACCTCCATGAGCGCATTATAGCATTATGAATATGAGCTTTTTTGCATTAAAAAATTATTCACGGCTGTGAATTGCAGTAATTAGACGGCGGCAGCAGGGTGCGCTGGAGTGTCTTCACGCCGCTCAGTGCAGCGATCATTGGCATGTGAAGCTCCTGAAGCTTTTTGCTCACTTTATTTGATCTGTGAAATATTTTACAAACGCCAAAGAAAGTATATTTCTACGAAGTTCAATTTTTCTATTATACAGTGTGTACCACAAAAACCCGAACTGAGTATTTATTTTCCCGGATCAGTAATACCATCATTTGAATACCATAAACATTTAATTTCTAGCAAAATTATCCTTCAAAATTAACCCATAGAAAAGGTATTACTGATTATGATGGTATTACTGATACCGGATTAGATGGTATTACTGATACCGGATACACTACCAGTTACTGGCTCAAATTATGCCTTTAGAGACAATATTTCTTGATTCATGTGTTTTCTCAAAGAAGTCATCAGTGGAAATCTGTATTAAATTCTCTGAGTTTTGCGCTGATTCTATGTTACTGGTGACAATATGTTTCGGCAATTCCAAGAAGGTATGTTAGGTTCTCGCATTAATAGCAACAGTATTGAACAATGCTTTGAGAATAAAAGCAAGCAGTGAAAAGTTTACTTAATCCAAGAATCTCATTTATTCGAAAGTTAAATTAAATAATTTTCATAGAGTTTTTAATTATTTACTGTTGAATTTTATTCAGTCCGACCCAACAAAGTCATAAAAAGAAAGGTAAGAGCGCGTGAAAACAATTTAATTTGATTATTACAGTGAGAAATTCTTGCGCAATAATTTCTTAAATTCCTTCCAGTTCTTAACTGAATGCAATGTTTGAACTCTCACGCTTAATAACGGATCATTTGAGAAACTATCTCCTCGTTGAAACACGAAGTACCAACGCGGTGTTTTCGAACCGGTTCTGAGAGCTAGATTTTGTTAATTCAAGTACCTGTCTTGGCAATATGACTTGAGCAGTGCTTTCTTATAAGAGAAGCATTGCTTTCTGATAGCTATTGCATGCATGAGCTACACGAGTCTCACGAAACTCCTCCCGTGCACAGCTATATTTAATGTGCCAAAAAATTACTTTAGAAGGTTTCCGATGGGTTTTTACAAATTTTCGAGGGAAGGAAAATCCTTTAATTGAGACTGCACGGGCCTGTGGGCTTAGTAGAATTCACTCGCAACAAAGAGAAACTCTATACGGAAGCCCAACGCTGAATACGGCACTTTTCACAAACGCGTCCACTCAACACGCACCAAGAGTGCGATGTGCGTTTATGAATAACAGATGTTTTGCGAGAGCATGGCACTTGAATCAGAAAAGAGAATTTATTCTGGATTTCATCTTTACGTTTCTCGGAAGGCTTCGCAGGTATCCGCAAGGCCATGATTCACAAAGAGAGCTGGAGGGCGTCGGGAAGGGGAGGCTGAGATCGTTGTGAATCAGAGGCTCTTCCTTTCAGTGCAGGGGAAGGTAGGGGAGGTGTGCTTGGGGAAGGGCACATCCATGAGGATTGGGGCGAGGAAGAGCGATCGATAGAAGCTGAGCTCAACGTTCCCAGTAACCTCCCCAAGCCCCAAACAACCCCTCTCTTGATGACATTCTTCGGGGGCTTGGCATGGGAGACCTCCATGGAATGAACGCCTTGTCGTACCCCCAAACACTTCAGCTCAGGTCTAAATGCTACACTCGAAAGTAAAGAAATCATTGGCATCCATGTTTAGTTTCACTTGAGGCTGGTGCAACTGGTGCCTCTGAAAGAGAAAACGGCCAGCCCTCGACTGGCACATGTCTCAGCAACGTGATCCATAACTGCGGAGAAAGTCTCCAACTTCAACTCTAGCGCCCTCGCTGCATGTCATCCATCAGCTTCTTCTGGACCTGCGCGCAAGCAGATGCTCTAAATTTCAATGACAAGAATGGCCCAATGAAAGCTATATGTGAGGCATGACGGTGTCCATGTAATTTCTCAATATTTAAATTGATTTATTTCGGAAATTTATTTCTACCTTTGCAAAATGTGACGTGTGAAGAAATTTGTCTGAAAATGAAATATGATGCAAAATCTTCTTCACTTCATAACTTTTCTAGAACTTAACCACACATTGTAAAATGAAGTCTAATTTATTCCTCGAATGGTACCTAGGATGGGAGCCATTTTTTGATGCATTTTAATTTTGATGAGCTCGTCACAGGACGGACGATAAATCTTAGCAAACGCACTTAAATTTTGCTTCTAATAAATTAGACGGTGAGCTACGCAAGCTTTTGGCCGTTTTGTAGATTTCAAGATCTAGACTGCTTTTTAAATAGGACAGTAATTTAGAATATTATAATTTACAACCACAAATTATAGATTCTTCGTCAAATCACCATCAGATATCATATATACCTCTTAGCTCCTGTAGTAATGTTTAAACGTTGATCAAATTATAAAAACTATGTAGGATTCATGCAAATGCTAGTTTTTTTAAGCACAAAAAAATCACAATCAAAATTGCTCATTTATTATTTGCGTCAGCGTGTGCAGAATTTTCTCCCGAATTTGTTATTACAGCTAAGAAACATATTTCCTGCCTCTGAAAAGGCAGTATAGATTTGTTTTTCTTTCTTTTTCCCCGGAGCTCGTATGCTCATATCGCAATCGTGAACATATATTAGTACATAATGTTATCAGCGAAATAAACGTACTGGTTCTCTTCGACAAATTACAGTGAACGTTTGATAAAGAAGCTTTCATAGATGGTATTTAACTGGCATTTATGATCGTTTTCAAGCACTTTGTTCAATAGATGCCAAATGCTTTGTTTCATTATTCCACGGTAAAAAGCCAACATTACTCAAAGAACTGACTGGCAATTCACCGAACAATGCCAGAACACGCTTTATGAATATACTAGAACCTTGACTTTTAAGACTCTTTGCATTAATTTTTCCTCATTAATTAAGCCATGAAACTATAGGTAGCGTTATTTTCATTTTTTTAAATTGATTTTATTCTCAAAATGAATATATTGACCTAAATATGGCATGTGTTAACTAGTTAACACACACTGAAGAAGCAATGTGCGCATTAGTGCCCAAGACTGGCTGATAGAGCTGATGAAAGTTGGCTATACTCACGAGACCAAATGAAGACTTCCTGCATGCCACGGCCAACGAACTCAATGCCTGTTATTGAGAAAATGATTTGTTCTGTTTAATATTATGTAAGCAAAAGAAGTCCTCCTTCCAAATTTGGTCATGATGCATTGTGCGCACTATCGTCAATAATGCACTCTAATTGTCGAGCCTCGTGCGGTTCAGAAGAGCCATGCAGAATTTATGATGCATGGAGGTACTTTCGGAGTCCGGTATACGGGAGGTTCCAGAAATATCTAAGAAGCGAGCTGAATTTTCAGTACCTAATGCATTTTAGCATTCGTATAGAAGAAGCTTTTTGGCTCTGAACATAAAAAATACTATTAAATTCAGACTTTTTAAATTCAACACTTTTTCACTACCCAAAAATGATGACTTATCCTTTCCTCAGTCTAAATTAAGCACTATTTCTCCCCCGAAATATGACAACACAGTGAGTTATCCTTTTTCTTGGCAGAAGACAAGCTATCACTCCAAAATTCCAGAGTGATTAAGATGGGCAGCTTCGGTAAGTTGAGAAGCACGTTAGCAGGGACCCTGGGTGCGACATCGAGCGCAGTAACGACAGGTGACTGGCACTGCCCGCTGCCGCAGCTCCCAATATTCTGGTGCTCACATCGACCAGCTGCCCTGCCGTCACATTGGAATTAATTTGCGTCTTGTGTCCAGCTCATGTCGCATTTTTCGGTATCTGCCTTTTAAGGAGTTTTGAAAAAATGATTATGTCGGTATCTGCCTCTTTTTGGGAATTTTTGACACGCCTGTGTGTCTCAAACGGATATGCGAAGTATTTTGATGCCCATTGCAGTATTTCCTTTGACTACATATTACAGCGGTTGAGAGAGTTAAATCACATATTCACGTTTCAAAGGGTTCAAAATTTTTTGTAGAAAACTGGACTGTGTTTAGATTTTGTGAGTGGGGTCCAATTCCCAAGAATATACATAAATGTCTGAAATATTCAAGATTTTTAACATGGCTTAGGTTACGATAGCTTATGGAAATCACCGCTAGAGCATTCCTATCAATTACACGTATTTCAAGTAGCAAGACACTGACAGCAACACAAAAAAAAATGAAGATAATCAGTCTCTCTCTGTCTAAGCAATGTTAATATAACACGTTAAACTTAAGTTCGATATTCAACTCAAATTTAAAGTAAAAAAATGCCAGCAATTATATAAATACCAAACATTAACTGGGTCCATTAAATATCCTTAATTTGAAAAAGATTGCCCCAATTTTCCAAACGACCCACCGATGGGTCGCATCACAAGCGACCCATCGGTGGGTCGCATCACAAGCGACGTGTTGAGTTTGATTCCAAGTAACCCAGCAGCCCGGAAGTGAGACGCAATCCGCACCCTACAGGGATCCATACTCACGATCCTGTTCCTGGTACAGCACGGGGGCCGTCTTCTCTTCACCTGAAATATTTGGCGGTCGAGTCATTTCATACCTGCCGGTTCTTAGAAAGTAGTCCTACGTTGTATTGCAGCCTCACTGCTTCTGTGGGTACGGTACTCAGTGTTGCTAAAACAGCACTAATTTGCTTCTAACCCAGAACTAATGTACTGCTAAAATAGGATTAATTTACTGCTAAAACTGCTCTGATTCCCTGCTAACACAGCCCTAATTTACTGCTAACGCAACCCTTGTGTGCTGCTTGTGCAGCCCTAATTCAACATGAGTTTAAAACCGCTTCAATTCCATCTTGTTACTTTCGAGTGAGTAATTTGATGAATTGGTACTACTATTGGCTTCAGTGCAATCTTTATTTCTGTACATTCATTATTGCCATATATCCTTATGCCCACAAATCCGACAGAAGTAAAGTAAATCTCAGGTGTATATTCCGTAGACTAACTGACGAATTTGAAAATTTGTGTTATCATTCAATGCATGAAC
The DNA here is from genome assembly GCA_030386875.1 of Morinoia aosen. Classification (NCBI taxonomy): domain Eukaryota; kingdom Metazoa; phylum Arthropoda; class Malacostraca; order Amphipoda; family Talitridae; genus Morinoia; species Morinoia aosen. The sequence continues at coordinate 48,125,554 of CM059564.1, read as the reverse complement.
GGATACGATAGAGCTTCAAAGTTCTTCCCCGTGAAATTTCCTTTATATTTTCTCACTCATAAAAATTTAAGCGACTTACGGAATATAGGCATTAAATAAAATAAGGTTTCAAGGTTCCAATTTATGACTGCTACCGCGCGTTAGATTGACTGGCGCAGTTCACATGGACCACAGTGGCGAGAATGCAGTTAGAATGGCGGGCGTTGGAGACACACTGGTTCAGTAGTTCACTCGATGACAGATTGAGTCACGACATGCATGTACGTGCGTCACAGAAAACTCGTGCGCGTAGTACTGACGCACACACCCAAACTGAGCCTTGTCATGGGGCATTTTTTATTCGCAAAGGTATTTCTTGGACAACAGAGTTTCAAGGCCGTCTGCACAATTGTAGTCAAACAATTGTAGAAGATACCAAATGCTTACTTTGGGATTAGGCATTTTTTTTATTCGCTCAGGTATTTCTCGCACAGTCGAGTATCGAGCCCATCTACACAATTGTCAAATGATGAAAAAAGTTCGAGCAAAAGCTAGCCCTACGAAATTTTCAAGAATTATTTATCGCATTCGCCCACTGTTGAGGGACCTCTGCAGTTAAGAATCAGTGTTCGCCTTTATTTGCAACATTCACATACACGATGCTGTAATTATATCGCGAATTGTCAATTGCTTTAAGAGTGCAGAAGCGCTTCACGATCACGAACTAATTCAAAGGTATTTTTCTTTTCAGTCTTAAATCTAATTCCATAACCATAATTTATTTCTAGATTTCAATAAATCTTTCAAAAATTTTGCATACAGTGTCCTGTAAAACAATATTTTTTTCATCTAAACGTGTGCGTGACTTAGAGGGCGATATTTTGTGAAGTTTAACTTCACGCAAAAATTATTCCTCGTCATTTTTATCCGCTCGGTTTACAAAATAACGAGAATATTGAAATCGAGAGGCACTCTTGCAATCGGGCGGCGACAGCTCATATTCATGAGGTAAAATACAAAGTAAACAAAATTTAATCCATTTAGGCGGTTTAATAAACGGAAAATTTATTAACAATGATTTTTAAAAAAATATTTAAAAATTGCTTATACATAATTACGTTTTTCAGACTAATCAAAATATTATTCAATGAATCATTTCTTACGCAATTTTGAACATGTTATTGAGATTCAATATGTCCCAAACCAGACTCTATGAACTCTAGCGCGCCAAGGCTCTGAACACCGCAGTGCCGACACATGCGACTGGCGTCTCTTTTCCGGGAGCACGAGAAGTGTTTTCAGGTCCCTATAAAATTATCAGAAGCATTTACGCCAAAATACCGACACAACACAGACACTTAGAACTCCCGAAGGTGCAGTGCAAGGACTCACGTGCAATTGTGTTCTCCAGCCTTCTTTGCAAATTTAAACTTTTATTCCTCCTAGCAATCATATTTTACTGATTTGATGCGCTGAAAAATGATGGTAAAAACTGCTCGTAAATTTCTGTCCGTGTAAAGGAAGGAGAAAGTGATGGGAGGCAAAGTTGAAACAAGTGAGAGGCAAGAAAACTTTCGAAATACTTCACTAGACATGAATGTTTTCTCTAAGCCTATCAGTTCACATTTGGTCACCCCAAAGTTGGGCTTGTGAAAGCACAAAAATTACTCGAGTGCCAAAATGCTATGAATTCGGGTTTCGTATTATATTGCAATCCAATGAGTTACCATGAATGGTAGAAATTGATATATTGTACCAACGTGGCTCTTAATTGGAAGCGCTCACGGAAAGATCTTATTTGCTCAGAAATTGGACGGGCTAATTATTTGCGAAGAGAAAACTATGACGCAGTCATTGGTCATTTCACTACGCATAGGCCTTTTTTTTGCTGTATTTAGGAAATTCTTCATGGACCCTTACTTGAGACATAGCATATTTTCTTTGTTAGAGGAAGGCATACCACAAGGTTAATCGTAACGCCTTTACTAACTTCCGTTATATTATCTTGTCATTTGTTAGAACCAATTCCCGCGGCAATGGATGGATTACTCAGAGTTTCCTATACGGTATTGGACGTACTTACTAGTACAACGAAACATACGTAAACTCTAATAACTAATTTCTAGACGCATCCGGTACCAGATTTCAAGTCCCGTAATTTCTCGATCTCATTAAAAAAGATGCAGTACCGTTTTTCGAGGCTGCTCTCTCAACCCTGCGGCACTCTTTATTTTCGACCAACATTGAAGTCGCGCACTAACGGAAGACCCAGAATTCTACGCCGCAGCCCTCAAATCAATACAGCCTGAAATGCAAGGTCGGACTGACGTTCACTGGTTGCGACCAACTGTGCCCTGCTTAATGAGGGAACGTAGCAAGTGCTCGCACAGTGATGCGACTTACAGCACGAGTTGCAGACCAACTTCTCGTATTGCTGCGTCGGAGAAAAATTGCTTTCTCCAGTCAATTTTTTGGGCTCGTTTGGAAAATAATTAATGATTCCCTGCCACTGCCCTAAAACACTGAACCATGAAATGGTTACACAAATTATTTAGCGACCATGGTATGCATTCGCGCTTCGGTTTACAAGGTGCACTCACAACTTGAGACCAACAAAGAACAATAAAAAAGATTTCAATGTATAACAATTAACAAAAGATCCGTCAACTAACATGGACAGTTAGATATAGATCTCAACTTGGGAGCACGGATTCCAGCGTCGCAAATGTTACGAAACAAATTTTTCAAACATCACGCGAAGAAAGCGATCTCAAATAAAATAGAAATTGGAACTAGCTGTCGAAAAAAATAAACAATGCAGTCTAGCCTCGTAAAGCATGCGCGAGGCAAATGCGCAAATTTGAGAAGCGTACATAAGCCACTTTAAAAATCAATCCATCTTTATTAGCACTTTAAATGCGGCGGGTTAAACTGAAGTTTAATATCCAATTCAATTTAGAGCTATTTTTAGAGACCAATTTCGAAAATAAAGACCATTAAACAGACGGTGCCTTTAATTAGTTTTCATTAAGTATTTATGAAATTTCAGTCAGTGACAGCGGGTCAGCCAGCAGCACTATGGAAATCCCCTCAATGATCACGTCGCACTCAACGTGTTAATGTACGAAGTTGTTGTTCCGGTCATTATAGGAGGATAATAATAATAATGATGATGATGATGAGGGGTGTTGATAGAGTCAAAATTAAAGCACGGATGCGGGTCCTTCACTCCTACGTTTATCGGCTGCGGTCAAAAGAATAATTTAGTAGCTTATCTTTAAGGGTAAGTTGACTGCAAAACAAACATAGCAGGAGGAGCATTTGTAGTAATAGTAGGAGGAGGATACTAGCGCAGCAAGCATCCTCTCTCGCCCAGCACAGGACACACGCAAGAGAAAAAGGTCATTTCCAATAAAGATGATCCAAAAGTACATCATCGGCTTTTAATTTTTCTTTTCTTTTTCCTGCACATGAATTCATTTTTTTTTTGTCAGCAGCGGCAATCCACTGCCGGCTTTGGATGAAGGTGTGCTTCGAAAATATCTAATTATAACTTCAGCTTTCACAAGATAGTCAGGCACGTCACAAGGTTTCTCAAGCATTTTTCATTCATTGATGGACGCCCTGCCGTAGACAGACGAGCAAAATATTGGCCTGATTTTATTTCACTCTCGTTCTCTAACCAATAATAGAATTTTCACTTTAACCATATTGGGCATTTTTTTAAATAATGAAATATGAAGTTTGCAAGGCGGTGAACGCGCAATTTATTTCTGGACAGCAGAGAAAGTATTCAAATTTCTGAGATTGGTAATGCGAATTTCAACTCGCGTCCTAATGCACGAAGGATAACATAGAACTTCACAAGCATATGGCTGGAAAAATAAGATTCATTTCCATCAAGACTGTGCTTTCAATAATTGAAACTCAACGGCATAATTCACAGTTTATTTTCAATAATTGAAACATGGGAGGTAATCGACACTTTCCTACGTTCAGCGTTCCCTCACAAAGCTGTAACGACCGCAAGAGATAAGGATTAGATGAAATCTTAGTTTCAGCCGCCCTAACCGCCAACAAAATGCGTTCAGAATAGAGGAAGGATGAAGGCACCATTTAGTATGGAGATAAGGGAACGCGGAATCTACGCAGAAGGGGCATAGAAACAGTAAGGTAAGAAAGAAGTTCATGAAAGAAGATAAATTTGAAGAAGAAAGTAGGAGGTGCTGAAAAACAGGACAGCAGTGAACCGAAGAAAGTAGGAGGTGCTGAAAAACAGGACAGCAGTGAACCGAAAAAAGGTGGTTCTTAACATGACAAAAAAAAAAACAATTTGCTTCAACAAAAAGAAGGGCTCGGGCCCTCACGCATCTTCCCCTGGGAGCGCTAATAACCATAGATACAATATTTGTGTCCCCCTGAGATAGAGAGATAAGGCATCGTCCTAGGGCAATGTATGCAGGTACTGGTATACAGACATCGCACATTCAACTCACAATGACGGTTCGGAGAGATTAATTTACGACTAGTATTACTGATACAACATTCGTTTTACTTATAAATTAATCGCGGCAGCGAGAGGTGTAAAAATCCGAAAGTTTCCATAAGAATCTCCAGAGAAAAGCTGAAAAAAGTTCTGCCGCTGCAGCCTTCAAGTTTAAACAGCTAGTTAATTGCCGGCGAAGGGTGAAGTGCATCATGTAATTCAAGTATCTATATAAGATCGTAAGAAATATCTAGGAATCGAGCTGCTGAAAACAAGCAATTTTCATTGCTCCTTAAGTAAGCGTTAAGCACTCACAGGAACTTGAGTTCGGGTGTTGTCATTTTAGCATATTCGTTATTGAAACATTTTACCTACTGTAAAATGAGCACGAGTTATTCCCTAACTTTGACAAAGTACTAGCAAAAATGATCATATAATAATTCACTTACAAATAACCACTTATCAGTAAAATCAATTAACATAAAAATAACCACTTATCAGTAAAATCAAATAACATAAAAATACCCACTTATCAGTGAAATTAATTAACACAATATTAGCATATATCACAGCCATCATTGAGAGATATCGTTACATATAACTCATAACGCACACTTCTATCTACAAGTCTAAAAGACAATGAAACTTATTAATTGCTTCTATTAAATTGTCTCGCACAAGGCAAAATTTGTAGAACCTTTAGAAGATAATTGCAAACTAAGTCTCATTTAGGAATTTCACAATTGAAATAATTCAAGAAAAAGAATTGAAAAATATTTCAGTGGTTGCTTTGTCACAAAAGATGGTTGAGAAATTCTCTTCATTTCAGCCGATACTGCGAAAGAGTGCGCATCACATCAGATTTTCTCACGAAGACCAGGACCAGCGGCAATAGAAGGTCAGAGAGAACCCTCACATTCCATCGAGACGAACACAGCACGAAGCAACACAGAGTCACAATTGATTAATTAATTATAAAATAGTTCATAGCCTCCTTTACCATAACAAAGATCTATTCACAATGTGTGCTCCCGCACAGGATCCCATGCGTATAGCGACAATAAGTTAATAAGGACGGTTATGAAACCAGATAAAAGTTGAAGAAGAAAGTCAGAACTGCTGAAAAATAGCACATAAACGAACCGAAAAAAGATGGTCTGTAACAAAATAAAAAAAAATTCTATTCCAACAATAGGATGGCCATTAGCTCGGGACCTCACATTTTCCCCCTGGGAGCGCTAATTCTCATAGATACAATATTTGTACCTCCCTGAAGGGGATACAGAACCACAATGATATGAACATCTAACCTTGTTGCTACAATCGGTTACTCGTATTACTTCGCCCTGCACCGCGACACCGAAGTTTGCAATGAAAATTGAACGATTTCTTTACGTCTTTTCCCACTTCAGTTGGAAAACATCAGATTTTTCATAAATAAATCATATTTATAGAATACAAATCATTTTTGTATACTACAAATCATATTTAAAGGAATCAGAGGATGAGATTCAAGCGACGATGACAGCATTGGCTGACGAGAGGTTGGTCTTGTAGCACCGTAGACTGCACAGAGGAACCCCTGTCTTGGAACACCGGTAACTCTTGGCGTTGGTGCAGCCTTCGACGCCACACTGCTCAACTCCAGGCTTTGGCCTGCAAATATATGTGTACTCAACTTCAGCTTGTGGTCACTAAACGAAGTGATCTATTAATGCATATTTAGCAAGATATTAATGGATGAGCATATTCTCCTTGTGTTTCAACAGTGCATAAAACACGATTGGGCAAAAGAATCTGGACGAGAACATTAGCTGACAAGTTAGAAATACATACATGAGAACTGAACTTCAACTTGTCACAGAACAAAGCAAGCTCTTGAATGAACAAAGCATATTCCCCTCGTGTCTCAAGAGGTCAGAAAACACAACTGGGCAAAAGCACGTGGAAAAGAACAGATCCCGTTTACAGAGGAAAAGAACAAACGGGGATGAGAGCTGTAGAAAAACCTAACGATTTTCTTCTCAATTTTATGGCAAATTTCATTTTTATACAAGACTCCCTTAAAAATTAAAAAGAATTAAATTAAAACGTCACTAAAATTTAATTAAAATGAAAGGCGCAACCATTCGGTGTACTGTACAATAAAGTTTTCTTCTTCTTCTCGATTACACCGAAGAATAAGCTACCTCTGCAGCCTTTGCCATAGCTTCAGGGTTGTTGCCTACCAGCCTTCCACCGCACTTGACCAGCAGTTCATCTCTTCAATTGATCTACATTCTCGTGAGTGTGGCCGTTGTCGTGGTCACTGTCTTCAGCTCGCCATCTCTCCTACATCGAGAGGGCCCTGATGGTGCCATGATCGGCTAGACGTCTCCGCCGACCTTCTGCCTCCCTACGCTTCGCTTCTGCTTCGCCACTCGTGTTCGGCTGCTTAACTGATGTAAGTCACCGTAATGGTTAGCGCCACATTTTTACGTTAGTGACGTCAGTTGCAGTTCTAAGTAACCTGCCTTGCTTACCTTAAAATTAAATGGGAGATAAAATTTCTTACAATATTGCCATAGCTCAATTCAATTCTTGAATATTCTAATCATTAATTAATTTAATTCTTATTACACACTAATACGGCAATTGTTACCGCAGTTTACTAATTATTAAATTTCGTGTTCTAGATTTAGAGCAATGAAAGTAATGTCTATAAATTTAATTAATATACTTAAGTTAGGATTTAGCATATTTACCGAGACTTGACTTGGTCTCAAATCCGCTAATCCTAGAAATTCCTTGATAATTACTAAAGCTGAACGCAGTAGCCCTGCATTATTTTCTGTAGAGACTCTCGTTCACCCAATACTTAATTCTCACGTCGCCATTCTTAAATTTAACTTACGCGGTCTTGCTGACCCGTCCAATTTTGCGGCGTGACTTGACTTAATATCGAATAAACATTTTAATTACCAAATTTTTGAGCAGTCGTTATCGACTCTATTTTCTTGTATCTAAATATTTTTTCTCCCACGACAGTGATCGTGGCATGGTGCTGGAGGGGCGCTATGGGCGTGCTGGTGTCCCAGCTCTTCCGTCTTCCAGCCCACTCGCGGGATAGAAGAGTGGTCATTTATATACTAAATGAAATAAATTAACCTAAACTTTTGACTGTTTCCTATCCCTGCGTCATTGTCACGTTTCGTTTTTGTCAAGAGCTTTGCGCCGACAAAACGAGCAACGTCTGGTTGAGAAAGTTATGAATTTATTACGAATAGGAAACAGTGCTATAGCTGGATCGTGAGACGGCCGAGTGGCAGAACTGAAGACCTGAACAAAGAATGTTAGCTGGCCTTCAATCGTTTCAAACAACGCAGATCAGAGCCTGGTCTCGAATTTTGGCTTCTCTCGCGCTAAAAGAAAGGGTCGCGAGGAAGATAAAAGCGCTATTCATAAACATCTCAGAGACGCTAGAACAAATGATCAGCAGGATCTCCTTCACAACAACTCTGAAATAAAAACACGAGGTCAGCAAATAGAGAGAGCTCGTACCAAATACTTAAAGCTCAAACTTGAACGAAGAGAAGGCTTTGAAAAAACGGGAACAAAGCGTCTCGTCAAATTCTAATGCTGCAAGCACAAGGATATGAATTATTGTACTCTCAATAAATAGAGTAGTAGTAGTAACATAGGTTTGCTAGCGCTTCAGTTATTCGAACTATATCGCACCGAAGGTCACATAATTTAATCAGTATCAAGCTTTTCCGCCTTACCACGTAAGATGGACATCAACGTTATTTGGACATCGAAAATTAAATGATCATGATTATAATTACAACTCGAGATTATAATCGTCCCCCCATTGAAATTTTCTAGGCACTACGGTACATTCGAACACACTGGGCAGCCAAACCCCGTAGGGGGTTTCAGCTGCCACATAATAGACGCCACATGGAAACTCAATGACACCAAAAGTTAAGCAAGCCCACCTGGCTGTGGCGGCCGCAAGAGGGTACGGGCAGTCAGCAGGTAAGCTGACAAAGACTCCTGCGCTGTTGCTCACGTAAGAAAACATCGCAACTTCAGTTTTGGCGACCTTCTTAGGGAAAACTGTCCTCAGTAATTTCGGGTCTTGCTTCTTCAGCAGTCTGTCCACCGTTTTCCTCTGTTTTGGAACCAGATGGAATAGTTAAGTCAGGCCCAATTAAAAAAATAACTCGGCATTTTCTTCCATGTCAATAGAACACTCAATTTCATTAAAGTCGCCTGGCCTGTGAAAACTATGCCAATAGAACACTCAATTTCCTTAAAAAGTCACTGGCCTGTGATAACTATGTTAAGAGAACAATCAATTTAATTAAAAAGTCACCTGGCCTGTGATAAACAGATTCCCCGTGAGAAAATGAATTCATATTCATGGCGCAACAGTAATTCAATTCTAACACACATCACGAGATAGTGCCCCATCTATTACACTACATTCTACACCTCGTACAAAATACATTTTCATATTTTGCATAGTCAAATGCTGGTTGCAGTGGCTTCGATTCAAACACTTCGTGCGGGTACAGCTCATGTACGTCAGACAAGCAGGACCTATTCCTTCAAATGAAAACAAGACTAATTTCACCGTAGCCAAGTGGCTAAGAGCGCGCTCCTTTCACGGGAAGGTGTCGGCAGTTCGAATCCGGGCAGTGTCGCCCGGTGATTCTCCCCAGTGGGAAAGGGGAGAACTCGGCTACAATTCTCCCACTCTTAAAATTTGGAAGCATAAACAGGCGCATCACCATTAAGTCTATATACTTACAAAAGTTAGCATCAGCGTGTATGTAAATGACTTGATATAATGGAGCTAAACATGATACTTGAAGACAAAAGCTGTACACGATCAAAGCAAATCAGCTGGTAGTGTTAGTGAGCAGATAACTGAATATTTTTCTTCATTTAAGGACCTTGTCTTCCTCTCGCTTGACCAGCGCCTGTGCCTTGCGCCGCTCGCTCTTGAGGGCCCTCTTCTGGAGCATCTCCTGCGTCACGACCTTCTCTTTGAAGCCTGCAGATTAGATTAGATCTTAGTTAAGTCTCCCTAACTGCAACAAAAAACAAGCGTTTCAAAGAGAGGAAAGCACCATTTAGTATGGAGATAAGAGAACGCGGAATCTATGCAGAAAGGACATAGAAACAGAAAGTTGAGGAAGAAGTTTATAAAACAAGATAAAAGTTCTGGAGCACCCGCCATCACCTTCTCTTTGAACCCTGCAACAACATGCAGGAGCCAAGTCACCGCTAAACGCACACAAACCCCCATGTGTTAAATTTTCACGGTAATTAGGCTCGGATAATGAAGATATTTCTAAAATGAATTCAATGGAACCTTCTCGGGACATAGTTTGGGGTCACTTAATAAGTATCACATAGCCTATTTTCGATTCGATAATCACTACCTTTGATTGATATGAAAGATGCCGAAAACAATTTGATACCACCCAAAAACAACAGATCCAAAGAATCAAAACGCAAGATATAAATAGAGACAGCGTAGATGTTGAAGCGCTGAGAGCAGCAGTTGAGAGAATACCACTTAGTCACAACAAAAAATACAATAACCTGACCAAACACATCACAAAACCCTTGGCAACAGCCGAACGTAACCTAAAGGAATTTGATATCACCTAAAAAAAAAAATTCAGAGAACAAATATAAATAGAGGCAGCGGAGTAATTGAAGTGCCGAGAGCAGCATTTGTGAGAACACCATATAGTCGCAACAAAACACAATAACCAGACCCTCGGCAGCGGACAAAACGTAACCTGAAGGAAGAGCAAGCAGCGGCTCAGGAGGGATGTCCTGCAGCCGGAGGACGGCCTCGTGAGGAGCGGCAGCCTCACACGAAAGCAGCGACAGCTCCCCCGGCAGGAGGACTTCTTCCCCGTCAGCAGTACGCTGCTTCCCCAGCAGCGCGCGCTGCCTCGCCGTCAGTAGACGCGGGTTGCGGAACCGCTTCAGCTCGTCATCCACCTGCCGGGGTGGTGTTCATCAGCGTCATGAGAGCCGTTTGGCACGCGGCGCAGAGAGGGTGGCACTTCTAAAATAATCATCAAATGAAACAAATATGGTGCTGCTATAGTGTGAGATCTACCTCTAGCTAGTACTTTAACATGAGGTCTACCATACTGTACCATGAGAGTTTAATATACAATATTTAATAAGTCATCACAAGCACACCTGAGCCAACAGTAATCACACAACACATGTTGGAATTTTTCATACGACTCCTGATGTGGATAAAATATTTTTACGAGTAAAAGGAACTGCTCTGATTGAATGAACTTCAGACAGCCTTTTAGATCAAAAAATGATCCTGTTACCATGCGCAGTCACACTAAAGAAAGAACATTGCAGAGACCAACAAAGAGATACAGGTTGATGACACACAAGAACATTGAACTAAAACAGTGACGGAACACCATCTCACCTCATCCAACTTGCCCGCTTCAATGGCGGTTAGCCAACGCTCTTCTTCGCTGTCAGTGTCATCGTCACGTCCAGTTTTCTTCTTCTCAGCCCGAATGTCAGCCAAGTCTGCCTTTATCTGCCCTAACTCCTCAGAGTCCATGGAACGTTTCAAGTTCTTCTTTTCCTTCTTACTTACTTTAGCCAAAGTTTTATCCTTGTTTTTATCTTTCTTTTTGCTCTTCTTACTGCGAGGATGGTCAGCGCCTGGAGGGCTGAAGTAGCTCAATTAATTCCTCACGCCTGTAACAATCCAGGGTCAGAAAGAACAGGCTTCAACAAAATGAAGCATACTTCTCAATGAAAAAATCAAAACTAAAAACGACACTAATACACCAAAACACACAAAACACAAAGTTTTTGAGCCATGAGCACATCTGACAGCTGATTTTTAATTTGAAGAACATATTTTTTAGCAGGAAATAATTGCCAGGAGTAATATGAACAAAAATCTTTTGATTCAGTAACAATGTCTGCATTATTAGGCTGAAGCTAACTAAACGAGTACATCAATAATATAACAATAGGACTTCACTTTTCTGATAAAAATACATCTACAATCAATCTACAATGTTAGTGAAGAAATTTTACACCAAAAAGGCACTCCAATAATTTCAAGCAAGCATTCCTGAGAAAATTACAGGAAACTCAACTAATAATTTAACATATAAAATACCTTTAACAATTTCTAATGTCAACATGAATTTTTTTGTACTTGGTTAGGTACATCACACAGCAGTGAAAACTTCATGCACTTGATTATGATACAATAATAGTATCTCTTTCTTAGTAACAACTACATTAAATAACTAAGAAATTTTGTTGGAAGGTAACAGAGTAAAGGTTTAACAAGATCATCTTATTTCACTTTATCCCTTAATATAAACAACACTGTACGGGACAGAGCATTTCTGCCTTTTGTTTTGCAAGATGACACAAACAACCACCAAACCAGTGCCATAAGGTGAGTTTTTTGGACAACTCTCATCTTTCTATTCCAAAAAGGCTAAACAATTAGTAAAGAAGGTGAAGTTAACCACTAAAATTTTATAGACATTGCCTTTCACAAGACTAAAGTTTCACTTGATTATTAAAAAGTTGTCGGAGTCAGGATTTCTTGTGTTTTTATTCTTGTATTGTTATCAATATGGGAGAGCCCGGCGAAGATACTGCTACCTATATAACACGCAGTTATATCAGTCAGTGAGGCATTCAGACTCCGGCATTCCAAGTCGAGCGCAGCCTCGCCAAGCTTACGGCGTGTGCGCGTCGCACAGCGGTGCTGGGCGCTGCCCGCCCGGGTACCATTCATTGTGTTCATTACATTTTGTATCAGCATTGTCTCAGCACATCACTCCAATAAACTACATTGCAAACTGAGTGTCACTGCAACCTCCCCCTTCTTACAAGGAAGTCATATAAACGATCTCTAGAACCAATTCTGATTGGAGAAACCCAAGGACCTCAGGGATGAATTCAGATTCATCGGGATGACGGAACCCCTGAAACCGTCAAATCCTACTAAGTTATATTCATGAGTAAATACTCTAATACAATGCAGCAAGTTATTGAGATGATTTAATTTTATATTTTCAGTAGCTACATGAGTTGACATGTTTCCATTCTATGGAAACATTACTTACTTTTTGAAGCAAGGGGATATCACATGTGGCCTCACAAAAGATAATATCAGCATGAAGATAAGCAAACTTAAGAAAATATCATAATACTATGTAAAAATTGAACGAGTTCCATTAATTCAGAACTTTGAGCACCTTGATAAGAAACTTGTGAGCAATGACTGCAAGACACATCCTAAAATCATAATAAGAAGCAACAAGCATGACAAAAAATACCCACTGAAGAGGTGCAGGTTCGCCAGTCACAGGACACACTCCAGCATTGGTGGGATCCCAAGCAGCTCCGTGGATGTTGTCAGGTGCAGCAGTCGATGGCTGAGCATTTTTATCCTTCTTCTGAACCTTGTCCTTGGAGTGCTTGTGCTTGCGTTTTTTGCTTCGCTTACTTGAACCTTCACCTCCTGATAAATAGAAAACTTAGTTCACATGGAGAAATAATATTAATATCTAGGAAAATCCATTACCAACTTTATTACCCACTATTTTTGTAAAATTTCATTCCATATTAAGCCTAGAGAAGTTTAAAAGAGAAATTATCAGCATTTGTATAATAGTGTTCTGCATATGCAAATAAGGTACTAGAGTAAATATTTTGAAGACATCACATGTATTTCAAGAAAATGAAATAAACTTTTACTGCAGATGATGCTAAGCTGAACTCACCAGGAGGAACATCCATTGAGCTGCCAGTTCCAGACAGATCTTCATACATGCCTTGAAAATCTTCTTCCATCTTTAAAGTTATGAAAACTTCCTAAAATTAGAGGCTGGCCAAATTATCTGTAATGAATTGACATATCCAGTAAACATAAAAGAAATTATATTTTAGAAACCATAGAAATTGTAAAATGCAAAAAATAAACTGATCAACAGTAGGGTAAAATGGACCGTTTTTTATCACTATACAGATAGCATTTAAATAGAGATAACATTACCACTATTAGATAGCTTGAGTAAGGTTGAACCTCGTTACACTCTGGCAATATTTAGTAACTAGTAATTTTATTTCTTTATAAATGCTCTCTGTACAATAATGAGGAATGGTCAAAATAATAAAACTTACCCAAGTATATCAAAATAAAACTAATGACACTACTGTATCACTATATTTTGGGAGTTCAAGGCACTTATATACGCAGGCAAAGATAAAAATTTCCAGCTATGCCTATCTGTACACATAGATGGTTTTGGTCAATATTGAGTTTAATGTTGTCAACGAATTTCATAATTTCGTACGTATAGATAGGTAATGTAGTCGATTTTAAGACGTTAAACATGAATGAGATTCTGCCCGGTGATGCGTTATTTTTAAATTATTCAACTTTGAAGTTGGCTTGTGCGCGCCATGGAAGCGCGCGCGGCTAGCATATTTCAATTAATAACGGAAGCTAACCCCCTATTACAAACGTAAAGAGGTTGGGTTGTGAGGGCTAGCGACAGTTCTTTTAGTGAAAATTATAAATAAAGGTTTCTCATTGTAAACAAACGTCACTAACGAGAAACCTTTATTTATAATTTTCACTAAAAGAACTGTGGCTACCCCTCACGACCGAACCTCTTTACGTTTGTAATAGGGGGGTTAGCTTCCGTTTCTATTGCAAAAACAATGACTGCTTCTCCGCAAAAAAGGCCATTCAGGAGCGCCGTTTATTTAACTTCAAACTTAAATAACTCGAAAACTAAGCATTTCCAGGCACATTGTCATTTGTGTAAAACGTCTTAAAATCCACTATATTACCTATCTATACCTACCAAATTATGAAATTCGTTGACAACATTCAACTCAATATTGACCATGGTTTTTAATGAAGAGCCATTGGGTACAGATCTTCCCATAATGCAGTGGTGGAATGTTATATCTTGGATGAAAATTTCCCACATTGAACTAACCCTGCAATGTACTATATCCAGAGAAAGCAGCTCTTCTAGTAATGCCAGGGACTCACAAGGCTTGTGAAATATAGCATAAGGAGAACGGCTCATTAAGTAAGCTTTAATTTCATTAACTGTGTAAGGGCTACAAAATTATAGAAATCAAAAAAATGGCTAAAACCATAATTGGAAAAAGAAATTCATTGAAATTTGTAAAGATCATGATTAGAAACTTCAAACACAGCAAAAAATTACCCACTGGAAAAAGGCAGGCTCTCTAGTCATAGGACACATTTCAGTACTGGTAGGAGTCCAAGATTCCACATTGCTCTGTGGATGCTGTCAGGCCCAGCCCCTCCCATTAAAAGGCAAGTTAAAATATCTCAACCTTCTACTAATTTGGAACCCCCCAACTCCTTCACACTCCTTGTCTAACCCATCTTAACAGATTCAAACAACCTTTATACAATCAACGGGTATCAGATGACATAACCATATTTCAACCAAAGTTGTCAGAGGGTCACAAAAAAACAACCTTAAAACTTAGGCTTTGAGAAACAGGAAATTGCAGTAAGCTACTAGCTGGTACCTTTGCGTAAGAGTGACGGCATTTTAAACATTTTTTACGGCGCAAAATTTGTTTCTAACATTGAACAACGAGACGAAGACAATAAGCTACTACAATGCACTTGAAGTTGAGGTCCTACAGCGTTGGGACCTTTTTAACAGTCTACAATTCCTTCTTCAATACTAATAATATTCACACCTATACTGCGTGGTGTTTTTGTTTCAGGTCCTACTTGAACTTGAACTTGAAATTGAGGGCCGACAGCGTCGGGGCCTTTGTAGCGGCCTACAATTTCCTCCCGTTGAACTTGAACTTGAACTTGAAATTGAGGGCCGACAGCGTCGGGGCCTTTGTAACGGCCTACAATTCCCTCCCACTGAACTTGAACTTGAACTTGAAATTGAGGGCCGACAGCGTCGGGGCCTTTGTAACGGCCTACAATTCCCTCCACAGTTATCACACAAAGTGGTTACCTAAATAAAATGTACTTGAACTTGAACTTGAAATTGAGGGCCGACAGCGTCGGGGCCTTTGTAACGGCCTACAATTCCCTCCACAGTTATCACACAAAGAGTTCAGCGCCTGGTACCAGACTTGTCCACTAAACTACTCAGGATTTACCAATCCTTGTCACAAGCTGCCATTGGATGGCGTCACTGGGATAGCCAGTGCGTCAAAGCACCATCCCCAGGCATATTGGGTCATTACTGACCATTCTACCTGACTGGCTCATTCCAGTCACTGTCTCTTACTCCAGGCACGCACAAGAAACAATTTCATAGCTTCAATGATACTCATATTGCACTCCTGATCCAATCCAGCAAGACAGCTCATACCGCAATCATCTTCAGCACATCTGGCATACCACTCATTCTCTCCATACTGCTCAAGCACCACATTCATAAAACTTTCTCTCTCTTGCTCATACTTACTACATTCCAGCACAAAATGCTCAATTGTTTCCTCCACTCCACTAATACACTGCTGACATAATCTGTTATTATTCTCATTCCACCTCCATGTACGTCTGTTCACACTCAATGACTTACATCTCACAGCAAACAAGAGTTGACTTCCAAAACTACCATCATAGAACATCTCAAACTTAGGTGCTTCTTTTTTCATATACCAGTCAAGTGTAGGCTTCCGCACCATGCTAAGCCTCCACTTATTCAATCCATACTCTTTTGTTTTCCTCTCAATCTCTTTCTTCCACCTCTTGCAGTCCCACTCAGGCCCTACACCTCCAGGATTTATTAAACTCCAGTCATCCACAGGTCTCCCAATTCTAACATGAATAATCTTTTGCATACTAAGCTTCCTCGCATGCCCCCAACACACTTTCTCCCAATAGCTTACACTCAGATTCCATTCAAAAATTCGCTTTACCCATCTGCTATTCTGCATTCTTTCAATTCTCACCTTATAATTCAGCACCGCCTTCATCATTCTTTCTGAAAATAGGCTCCACCCAAGGTCACCTCTAATGGCTTCTGTAGCTGTCCATTTTGGAGCACCCAATGCTAACCGTCCTACCTTATTTTGTATTACATCCAGCTTTTCAAGATCACTTCCATTCCAGGCAAGAGCACTCATACCATACATGACACTAGGTACAGCAACATACTTCCACATTCCTCTCACACATTCATACTTGTTTGCTCTGTATCTGGCCACGCTACTTAATCGTCCACTCCACTGCATAGCTTTTGCCACTTTCTCACCCTTAATTCTAGTGCATCCATCTTCACTTATCATACAACCTAGATATTTGTATTCTTTTGTTCTACCTATTCTGATTTCTCCAATATTCCACAGTCTGTCTCTATCAGTCTCATCACTATTTATAACCATAACCTTGCTTTTGTCGGCACCGAAGTTCATCTTGAAATCTGTACTATATCCGTTCACAATGTCAAGCATCCTTTGCAGTTCATGTCCACATCCACTAACCACAACCACATCATCAGCATACAACAAACAGCTCAGTCTCTCATTACCAACTTTCAGTCCTAAGCCACTCCTTCTCAGTCGAACTGCTAATTCTTCTGTGTACAATCCAAACAACAGGGGAGACAGAGTACAGCCCTGTCTCACTCCTCTAACACTCCTCACTTGCCCCGTTTCCAAATTTCCTAACCTGTATATAGCGCTTGTGTTCTCATACAGACTTTGTACAATTTTTACTTGAACTTGAACTTGAATTTGAGGGCCGACAGTGTCGGGGCCTTTGTAACGGCCTACAATTCCCTCCACAATTTTCACACAAAGAGTTCAGCGCCTGGTACCAGACTTGTCCACTAAACTACTCAGGATCTACGATCCTTGTCACAAGCCTCCATTGGAAGGCCTCACCGGGACAGCCAGTGTGTCAAAACACCATCCCCCGGCACATTGGGTCATTACAGCCCATTCTACCAGACTGGCTCTACTGGCTCTACTGAACTTGAACTTGAACTTGAAATTGAGGGCCGACAGCGTCGGGGCCTTTGTAACGGCCTACAATTCCCTCCACAGTTATCACACAAAGAGTTCAGCGCCTGGTACCAGACTTGTCCACTAAACTACTCAGGATCTACCAATCCTTGTCACAAGCTGCCTTTGGATGGCGTCACTGGGATAGCCAGTGTGTCAAAACACCATCCCCAGGCACATTGGGTCATTACAGCCTATTCTACCTGACTGGCTCATTCCAGTCACTGTCTCTTACTCCAGGCACGCACAAGAAACAATTTCATAGCCTCAGTGATACTCGCATTACACTCCTGATCCAATCCAGCAAGACAGCTCATACCGCAATCATCTTCAGCACATCTGGCATTCCACTCATTCTCTCCATACTGCTCAGACACCACATTCATAAAACTCTCTCTCTCTTGCTCATACTTACTACATTCCAGCACAAAATGCTCAATTGTTTCCTCTACTCCACTATTACACTGCTGACATAATCTGTTATTATTCTCATTCCATCTCCAAGTACGTCTGTTCACACTTAATGACTTACACCTCACAGCAAACAAGAGTTGACTTCCAAAACTACCATCATAGAACAGCTCAAACTTAGGTGCTTTCTTTTTCATATACCAGTTAAGTGTAGGCTTCCGCATCATGCTAAGCTTCCACTTATTCAATCCATACTCTTTTGTTTGTCTCTCAATCTCTTTCTTCCACCTCTTGCAGTCCCACTCAGGCCCTACACCTCCTACATTTATTAAACTCCAGTCATCCACAGGTCTCCCAATTCTAACATGAATAATCTTTTGCATACTGAGTTTCCTTGCATGCCCCCAACATACTTTCTCCCAATAGCTTACACTCAGATTCCATTCAAAGATTCGCCTTACCCACCTTATATTCTGCATTCTTTCAATTCTCACCTTATAATTCAGCACAGCTTTCATCATTCTTTCTGAAAATAGGCTCCACCCTAGGTCACCTCTAATGGCTTCTATAGCTGTCCATTTCGGAGCACCCAATGCTACACGTCCTACCTTATTTTGTATCACATCCAGCTTTTCAAGATCACTTCCATTCCAAGCAAGAGCACTCATACCATACATGACACTAGGTACAGCAACATACTTCCACATTCCTCTCACACATTCGTACTTGTTTGCTCTGTATCTGGCCACACTACCTAACCGTCCACTCCACTGCATTGCTTTAGCCACTTTCTCACCTTTAGTTCTAGTACATCCATCTTCACTCATCATACAACCTAGAAATTTGTATTCTTTTGTTCTACCTATTCTGATTTCTCCAATATTCCACAGTCTGTCTCTATCACTACTACTACTTGAACTTGAACTTGAAATTGAGGGCCGACAGCGTCGGGGCCTTTGTAACGGCCTACAATTCCCTCCACAGTTATCACACAAAGAGTTCAGCGCCTGGTACCAGACTTGTCCACTAAACTACTCAGGATCTACCAATCCTTGTCACAAGCTGCCTTTGGATGGCGTCACTGGGATAGCCAGTGTGTCAAAACACCATCCCCAGGCACATTGGGTCATTACAGCCTATTCTACCTGACTGGCTCATTCCAGTCACTGTCTCTTACTCCAGGCACGCACAAGAAACAATTTCATAGCCTCAGTGATACTCGCATTACACTCCTGATCCAATCCAGCAAGACAGCTCATACCGCAATCATCTTCAGCACATCTGGCATTCCACTCATTCTCTCCATACTGCTCAGACACCACATTCATAAAACTCTCTCTCTCTTGCTCATACTTACTACATTCCAGCACAAAATGCTCAATTGTTTCCTCTACTCCACTATTACACTGCTGACATAATCTGTTATTATTCTCATTCCATCTCCAAGTACGTCTGTTCACACTTAATGACTTACACCTCACAGCAAACAAGAGTTGACTTCCAAAACTACCATCATAGAACAGCTCAAACTTAGGTGCTTTCTTTTTCATATACCAGTTAAGTGTAGGCTTCCGCATCATGCTAAGCTTCCACTTATTCAATCCATACTCTTTTGTTTGTCTCTCAATCTCTTTCTTCCACCTCTTGCAGTCCCACTCAGGCCCTACACCTCCTACATTTATTAAACTCCAGTCATCCACAGGTCTCCCAATTCTAACATGAATAATCTTTTGCATACTGAGTTTCCTTGCATGCCCCCAACATACTTTCTCCCAATAGCTTACACTCAGATTCCATTCAAAGATTCGCCTTACCCACCTGCTATTCTGCATTCTTTCAATTCTCACCTTATAATTCAGCACAGCTTTCATCATTCTTTCTGAAAATAGGCTCCACCCTAGGTCACCTCTAATGGCTTCTATAGCTGTCCATTTCGGAGCACCCAATGCTACACGTCCTACCTTATTTTGTATCACATCCAGCTTTTCAAGATCACTTCCATTCCAAGCAAGAGCACTCATACCATACATGACACTAGGTACAGCAACATACTTCCACATTCCTCTCACACATTCGTACTTGTTTGCTCTGTATCTGGCCACACTACCTAACCGTCCACTCCACTGCATTGCTTTAGCCACTTTCTCACCTTTAGTTCTAGTACATCCATCTTCACTCATCATACAACCTAGATATTTGTATTCTTTTGTTCTACCTATTCTGATTTCTCCAATATTCCACAGTCTGTCTCTATCAGTCTCATCACTATTTATAACCATGACCTTACTTTTATCGGCACCAAAGTTCATCTTGAAATCTGTACTATATCCATTCACAATGTCAAGCATCCTTTGTAGTTCATGACCACATTCACTAACCACAACCACATCATCAGCATACAACAAACAGCTCAGTCTCTCATTACCAACTTTCAGTCCTAAACCACTCCCTCTCAGTCGAACTGCTAATTCTTCTGTGTACAATCCAAACAACAGGGGGGACAGAGTACAGCCCTGTCTCACTCCTCTAACACTCCTCACTTGCCCTGTTTCCAAATTTCCTAACCTGTAGATAGCACTTGTGTTCTCATACAGACTCTGTACAATGTTCACTATTTTTCTGCTAAAACCAACTTTTCTCAAAATTTCAAACAGCCTAACCCGATCCACTCTGTCATACGCCTTTTCAATATCCAGGAATGCTAAATATACCTTCTTGTTATCCTTCTTCATTCGCTCAATTATTTCACTCACTACAAACAGATTATCCTCCCCCCGTCTATCTTGCCTAAAACCATTCTGTTCTTCTCCCAGGACTCCTAATTCCTCAACTAAATTTTTCATTCTCTCATTCAAAATACCACAAAAGATCTTACATACGGTGTCACCCAGTGCAATTGGTCTGTAATTTTTAAGTTCTTTCATACTCTTATGTCCACCCTTATGCAACAGAACTACATTACACTTGTTCCAGTCATCAGGTACTCTTTCACTCTTCCATATCTCATCAAATAAACATTTCAACATACTGACTACACTCTTTCCTCCACATTTATAGAACTCATATGGTATCTTATCAGGACCACATGCCTTTCCATTTTTCACTTTCTTCAAAAAACTTACAATCTCTTCACAAGTGATTTCGTCTTCCATTTGCAGTTCATGTTCATCTATCAGAAAATTTATTGGTTCATCATCTGTAACCTGCTCATTCATTCCACCAATGTCCTCCCAGTATTCTTCAACTGCTTTCACCATTTGCATCCTATCTTGCACACTGCAACCATTGACTACTAATTCATCAACTTGAACTTCACTACCTCTATCATTACCTTGTATAAACCTATACCAATCTTTTATTCCATCTGGACCTTTCTTTCTTAGATTTTCAACTTGGTGTCTCTCTTCTTTAACCCTAGCCTCATTGATCTTTCTCTTTACTTTCTTCTGCTGGTCCTTGTACTCATTCCATACACTCTGCCATTCATCCTCAGTAATTCTGCGTCTTTCATACATTTTCCTCATACTGCGTTGTTTTTTATTTAAAGTCTTCCTTCTCGTTCGTTCTTCCTTTATCTCACTCGTAAACCACCTAGCATTCCCTGTACTTTTCCTGCATTTCATTCTACCAATCTTTTGCTCTGCCACATCATACAAGGTTCTTGCAATCTCCTTATTTAGGTCATTTACATTTCCACACCTGTTCCAGTTACATCTACTCAATTCATTTCTAAATTCTTCCCAGTTTGCCATTTTAATACGCCAATTTTCTCTTACTCTGCTGGCCTTCTGCATCGGCTCCTTTCCACCCCAATTATATTCTAGTACAAGCATTTTATGGTCACTATCAATATCAAAATCATCTTCATCTACAAACATTTCTTTGACACACTCTCTTGCTCTACTATTCACTATCATATAGTCAATTGCAGTTTTACATTCCCTGCTTTGCCATGTATGCAAGCCATTTCCTATTGTTACATTTAGGTTCTCAAGTTCATTCTCATCACAGAAATCAATCAATTTTTGTCCATTTGCATTCACAGGCTCACCAAGTATGCCAACATGGCCATTCATATCACCCATCAAAATCAGAGGGCATCTGCAATGCTCTTGCACAATTCTTGTTAATATTTCATACTTTTTTACATTCTCTTGATGAGCTAAAATACCATCAGTTGTCATATAGCATACAACCACAATAACACATTCTCTGGCATGCATTCTTTCACACTTTATTACTAACAGATCTTCACTCTCAGGTTCATTTCCAACAGGAATTTCTTCTAATTTCCAATTTAGAGCATTTTTTACAATGAGACCAACTCCACCACCTCTTTTTTGCCAACTTACACGCCCTTTTCCAATCATGTAGTACTTACTCTCCTTACATTTTAAACTGACTCTATCACGCATTTGGGTCTCTACTACACCAACACAATCCAAATCTCCATTCTCAAATTCTGCTACAAGGTCATTTAACTTTCCTGCATTCCATCCACGCACATTTATACATCCAAACCTTACAACACTATTGGACAATTCACAACATTTTTCATTTTTGCTCTGACAGCTTTCCATTCATCCAGTTCCACCTTCCATTACAATATGAGTACACCCAATCCACTGGATGTATCTCCTGGAGAGTTTCATCTCACCTTCTTGAGTAAGGTGGACTCCATCTCCACAAAAACACCCACTCTGGATCAGGTTATCCATATCAAGGAAGCTGGAACCTATTTCACGCTTCCTCATACTCTCAGCTTTCATACTCATAATCCTTTTATGCACTTCCCTATTCACCTCCTTTCGCACCCTTTCATACTCCTCACCACATGCAGGCCTTCTCAGCAGACTGGTCACAGCCACTCTTACATTCTTCTTTCGCGCCCTTTCAACAACATTCATAATTGCATTCACAGTACGCTCTCTCCCACATTCAAGCAATCCATTGCCACCTCCTTGCAGTACAACCATCCCTTCATCCATTCCATCTATCACTTCCTCAGCATGCCTACAAATCTCATTCACTCCCTTTCCTCTCATGCTCGTACATCCACTACGGTCAGTCATACTCACAAACCTATCCACATTCTTCACCATGCTGTCACCACATATTCTAATCGTAGGTCTCACTCTCCCATTCATACTACTCTTTCGTTCAACTCTTCCACTCACATCACTCTTTCCATCCATCTTCCTTTCATTCACTTCCACTACAGGCGCCTGCACCTCATGTGGCATATCAACAGGTTGCTCCTTCACTCTCTTCCCATTCGTACTTCTTTCATCATGCTCATTCATCCTTCTACTCTCATCTGGCACATTTGCACCACCATTCACTTCATTTATTGCATTCACACTCCTTGCACCATCATCCACTTCATTTGCACTCCTTGCACCATCATCCACTTCATTTGTACTCCTTGCACCACCACCATTTACCTCTTCATTCACTGCATTTGCACCATTCTCATTCTTTCCTTCATTCAACTTCCTTTCATCCTTCAAATCGGCCTCTAAAGCAACCATCAGAACTGTCAATCTCTCAACCTCCTCTTCCAACTTCTTTCTCTCGTCATTCAAACATTTCCAGCACGTAAACACAAGATCATTCAACTTCCTCCGACTCATCTCTCTCAAACCTTTGCATGCATCTATATCTACCCACTCTTTACAAGTCATGCACTCAATCTCCTCATCCATTCCACTTGCACCTCCCTTCCTACGACCAGTCCTATTTCTTGCCATCCTCAAACACAGACTTCTATCTCAGTACAAATTTCACAGGCAGAAGGAGTCTTCACTCACCAAATCTACTGAAAATCAAGTTATCAAAAAAAAAAAAAGAAACAAAAACGTTTCCTACTACTCACAGTCACTCTCTACAATGTCAAACACTATACTCTTTATATGCAAAGAAAGCTTAACTACCAGTCAAAACACCTCAGTCAAAAATTGCAAGTCACCACACCAAAGTCCAATGCTCAGTCTCAACTCTCACGCAACAAAAAAACTACTCTCACGAGCACTCCATACAAAGTCACACACTGTACTCACGTGAATATACAAACTATACCATTTTTTAGCAACTTCACTTTAATTCACCACAATATTCGTCGGAGGACCAGAAACACGTGCACACCGCTCGGAACGAAACTTGGACCATCAATCGCGTAATCGCACTAGATTCACTTTCCTAAACTCCCTCCAGGTGCAAGAGAGGTGCTTTCTTTTTCATATACCAGTTAAGTGTAGGCTTGCGCATCATGCTAAGCTTCCACTTATTCAATCCATACTCTTTTGTTCGTCTCTCAATCTCTTTCTTCCACCTCTTGCAGTCCCACTCAGGCCCTACACCTCCTACATTTATTAAACTCCAGTCATCCACAGGTCTCCCAATTCTAACATGAATAATCTTTAGTAAAACTTAAAAATAAAAAGTACAGAGTACTTACTGTACTTGAACTTGAACTTGAAATTGAGGGCCGACAGCGTCGGGGCCTTTGTAACGGCCTACAATTCCCTCCACAGTTATCACACAAAGAGTTCAGCGCCTGGTACCAGACTTGTCCACTAAACTACTCAGGATCTACCAATCCTTGTCACAAGCTGCCTTTGGATGGCGTCACTGGGATAGCCAGTGTGTCAAAACACCATCCCCAGGCACATTGGGTCATTACAGCCTATTCTACCTGACTGGCTCATTCCAGTCACTGTCTCTTACTCCAGGCACGCACAAGAAACAATTTCATAGCCTCAGTGATACTCGCATTACACTCCCGATCCAATCCAGCAAGACAGCTCATACCGCAATCATCTTCAGCACATCTGGCATTCCACTCATTCTCTCCATACTGCTCAGACACCACATTCATAAAACTCTCTCTCTCTTGCTCATACTTACTACATTCCAGCACAAAATGCTCAATTGTTTCCTCTACTCCACTATTACACTGCTGACATAATCTGTTATTATTCTCATTCCATCTCCAAGTACGTCTGTTCACACTTAATGACTTACACCTCACAGCAAACAAGAGTTGACTTCCAAAACTACCATCATAGAACAGCTCAAACTTAGGTGCTTTCTTTTTCATATACCAGTTAAGTGTAGGCTTCCGCATCATGCTAAGCTTCCACTTATTCAATCCATACTCTTTTGTTTGTCTCTCAATCTCTTTCTTCCACCTCTTGCAGTCCCACTCAGGCCCTACACCTCCTGCATTTATTAAACTCCAGTCATCCACAGGTCTCCCAATTCTAACATGAATAATCTTTTGCATACTGAGTTTCCTTGCATGCCCCCAACATACTTTCTCCCAATAGCTTACACTAAGATTCCATTCAAAGATTCGCCTTACCCACCTGCTATTCTGCATTCTTTCAATCCTCACCTTATAATTCAGCACAGCTTTCATCATTCTTTCTGAAAATAGGCTCCACCCTAGGTCACCTCTAATGGCTTCTATAGCTGTCCATTTCGGAGCACCCAATGCTACACGTCCTACCTTATTTTGTATCACATCCAGCTTTTCAAGATCACTTCCATTCCAAGCAAGAGCACTCATACCATACATGACACTAGGTACAGCAACATACTTCCACATTCCTCTCACACATTCGTACTTGTTTGCTCTGTATCTGGCCACACTACCTAACCGTCCACTCCACTGCATTGCTTTAGCCACTTTCTCACCTTTAGTTCTAGTACATCCATCTTCACTCATCATACAACCTAGATATTTGTATTCTTTTGTTCTACCTATTCTGATTTCTCCAATATTCCACAGTCTGTCTCTATCAGTCTCATCACTATTTATAACCATGACCTTACTTTTATCGGCACCAAAGTTCATCTTGAAATCTGTACTATATCCATTCACAATGTCAAGCATCCTTTGTAGTTCATGACCACATTCACTAACCACAACCACATCATCAGCATACAACAAACAGCTCAGTCTCTCATTACCAACTTTCAGTCCTAAACTACTCCCTCTCAGTCGAACTGCTAATTCTTCTGTGTACAATCCAAACAACAGGGGGGACAGAGTACAGCCCTGTCTCACTCCTCTAACACTCCTCACTTGCCCTGTTTCCAAATTTCCTAACCTGTAGATAGCACTTGTGTTCTCATACAGACTCTGTACAATGTTCACTATTTTTCTGCTAAAACCAACTTTTCTCAAAATTTCAAACAGCCTAACCCGATCCACTCTGTCATACGCCTTTTCAATATCCAGGAATGCTAAATATACCTTCTTGTTATCCTTCTTCATTCGCTCAATTATTTCACTCACTACAAACAGATTATCCTCCCCCCGTCTATCTTGCCTAAAACCATTCTGTTCTTCTCCCAGGACTCCTAATTCCTCAACTAAATTTTTCATTCTCTCATTCAAAATACCACAAAAGATCTTACATACGGTGTCACCCAGTGCAATTGGTCTGTAATTTTTAAGTTCTTTCATACTCTTATGTCCACCCTTATGCAACAGAACTACATTACACTTGTTCCAGTCATCAGGTACTCTTTCACTCTTCCATATCTCATCAAATAAACATTTCAACATACTGACTACACTCTCTCCTCCACATTTATAGAACTCATATGGTATCTTATCAGGACCACATGCCTTTCCATTTTTCACTTTCTTCAAAAAACTTACAATCTCTTCACAAGTGATTTCGTCTTCCATTTGCAGTTCATGTTCATCTATCAGAAAATTTATTGGTTCATCATCTGTAACCTGCTCATTCATTCCACCAATGTCCTCCCAGTATTCTTCAACTGCTTTCACCATTTGCATCCTATCTTGCACACTGCAACCATTGACTACTAATTCATCAACTTGAACTTCACTACCTCTATCATTACCTTGTATAAACCTATACCAATCTTTTATTCCATCTGGACCTTTCTTTCTTAGATTTTCAACTTGGTGTCTCTCTTCTTTAACCCTAGCCTCATTGATCATTCTCTTTACTTTCTTTTGCTGGTCCTTGTACTCATTCCATACACTCTGCCATTCATCCTCAGTAATTCTGCGTCTTTCATACATTTTCCTCATACTGCGTTGTTTTTTATTTAAAGTCTTCCTTCTCGTTCGTTCTTCCTTTATCTCACTCGTAAACCACCTAGCATTCCCTGTACTTTTCCTGCATTTCATTCTACCGATCTTTTGCTCTGCCACATCATACAAGGTTCTTGCAATCTCCTTATTTAGGTCATTTACATTTCCACACCTGTTCCAGTTACATCTACTCAATTCATTTCTAAATTCTTCCCAGTTTGCCATTTTAATACGCCAATTTTCTCTTACTCTGCTGGCCTTCTGCATCGGCTCCTTTCCACCCCAATTATATTCTAGTACAAGCATTTTATGGTCACTATCAATATCAAAATCATCTTCATCTACAAACATTTCTTTGACACACTCTCTTGCTCTACTATTCACTATCATATAGTCAATTGCAGTTTTACATTCCCTGCTTTGCCATGTATGCAAGCCATTTCCTATTGTTACATTTAGGTTCTCAAGTTCATTCTCATCACAGAAATCAATCAATTTTTGTCCATTTGCATTCACAGGCTCACCAAGTATACCAACATGGCCATTCATATCACCCATCAAAATCAGAGGGCATCTGCAATGCTCTTGCACAATTCTTGTTAATATTTCATACTTTTTTACATTCTCTTGATGAGCTAAAATACCATCAGTTGTCATATAGCATACAACCACAATAACACATTCTCTGGCATGCATTCTTTCACACTTTATTACTAACAGATCTTCACTCTCAGGTTCATTTCCAACAGGAATTTCTTCTAATTTCCAATTTAGAGCATTTTTTACAATGAGACCAACTCCACCACCTCTTTTTTGCCAACTTACACGCCCTTTTCCAATCATGTAGTACTTACTCTCCTTACATTTTAAACTGACTCTATCACGCATTTGGGTCTCTACTACACCAACACAATCCAAATCTCCATTCTCAAATTCTGCTACAAGGTCATTTAACTTTCCTGCATTCCATCCACGCACATTTATACATCCAAACCTTACAACACTATTGGACAATTCACAACATTTTTCATTTTTGCTCTGACAGCTTTCCATTCATCCAGTTCCACCTTCCATTACAATATGAGTACACCCAATCCACTGGATGTATCTCCTGGAGAGTTTCATCTCACCTTCTTGAGTAAGGTGGACTCCATCTCCACGAAAACACCCACTCTGGATCAGGTTATCCATATCAAGGAAGCTGGAACCTATTTCACGCTTCCTCATACTCTCAGCTTTCATACTCATAATCCTTTTATGCACTTCCCTATT
Organism: Morinoia aosen; assembly: GCA_030386875.1. Lineage (NCBI taxonomy): Eukaryota > Metazoa > Arthropoda > Malacostraca > Amphipoda > Talitridae > Morinoia > Morinoia aosen. The sequence continues at coordinate 48,097,274 of CM059564.1, read as the reverse complement.
CACCTCCTTTCGCACCCTTTCATACTCCTCACCACATGCAGGCCTTCTCAGCAGACTGGTCACAGCCACTCTTACATTCTTCTTTCGCGCCCTTTCAACAACATTCATAATTGCATTCACAGTACGCTCTCTTCCACATTCAAGCAATCCATTGCCACCTCCTTGCAGTACAACCATCCCTTCATCCATTCCATCTATCACTTCCTCAGCATGCCTACAAATCTCATTCACTCCCTTTCCTCTCATGCTCGTACATCCACTACGGTCAGTCATACTCACAAACCTATCCACATTCTTCACCATGCTGTCACCACATATTCTAATCGTAGGTCTCACTCTCCCTTTCATACTACTCTTTCGTTCAACTCTTCCACTCACATCACTCTTTCCATCCATCTTCCTTTCATTCACTTCCACTACAGGCGCCTGCACCTCATGTGGCATATCAACAGGTTGCTCCTTCACTCTCTTCCCATTCGTACTTCTTTCATCATGCTCATTCATCCTTCTACTCTCATCTGGCACATTTGCACCACCATTCACTTCATTTATTGCATTCACACTCCTTGCACCATCATCCACTTCATTTGCACTCCTTGCACCATCATCCACTTCATTTGTACTCCTTGCACCACCACCATTTACCTCTTCATTCACTGCATTTGCACCATTCTCATTCTTTCCTTCATTCAACTTCCTTTCATCCTTCAAATCGGCCTCTAAAGCAACCATCAGAATTGTCAATCTCTCAACCTCCTCTTCCAACTTCTTTCTCTCGTCATTCAAACATTTCCAGCACGTAAACACAAGATCATTCAACTTCCTCCGACTCATCTCTCTCAAACCTTTGCATGCATCTATATCTACCCACTCTTTACAAGTCATGCACTCAATCTCCTCATCCATTCCACTTGCACCTCCCTTCCTACGACCAGTCCTATTTCTTGCCATCCTCAAACACAGACTTCTATCTCAGTACAAATTTCACAGGCAGAAGGAGTCTTCACTCACCAAATCTACTGAAAATCAAGTTATCAAAAAAAAGAAACAAAAACGTTTCATACTACTCACAGTCACTCTCTACAATGTCAAACACTATACTCTTTATATGCAAAGAAAGCTTTACTACCAGTCAAAACACCTCAGTCAAAAATTGCAAGTCACCACACCAAAGTCCAATGCTCAGTCTCAACTCTCACGCAACAAAAAAACTACTCTCACGAGCACTCCATACAAAGTCACACACTGTACTCACGTGAATATACAAACTATACCATTTTTTAGCAACTTCACTTTAATTCACCACAATATTCGTCGGAGGACCAGAAACACGTGCACACCGCTCGGAACGAAACTTGGACCGCCAAGGGTAATTACAAATACACACAATTTAAGCCAGTTCCGCATTTCTTCTGTTAACGGAATACAGAGAACGCATGGAAATTATATTTTAAGCAAATGATATGTTTGTAAGAAATTCACCAATAAAAGGCCTCCATTGAGCCAATCCATATTATATGTAAAAAATAATTAGGCAATTTTTTGAAGAAATTTAGAAAGGATGAAATCGCGTTACCACGTTGATAAATTCACTTTTGATCATATACATAGGTAAGTGATGGAGACTGGTTTTGCTAAAAATAAGCTTAAAAATATCTAAGCTCATTGGCAGGTCTGGAATAAAAAGTCATAATTTTGATATTTCTGCAAGAACTGAAATTTAGTAGCCCCCATAAATGAGTAGTAATAAGATGATTTATAAAATGAATGAAAAACAGCATTTAGATTAAAATAACTCATCCCATTCAAATTTACATATTGTACGTTCATTTTTTTACAAATATCTAAGCATGACTGCATTTTTGACGACAGTCTCAATGAAGCAATAGAAGCAATTTCCAATTCTAAGAAAATATAATTATTGTTGAAAAAATGTAGTAAATTTAATGCATCGTGTCTATATGTCGGGTTTTGAGCCGTTGGTATTTTGAAGGCAATTTTGATTATTGATTATTGACGGCTGCAACTCGAACGATTTACTCGATAGTTCTATGGGAAATTAATGAGAGGGGTAATAAAAGCGTTTTTGGATAACTCAGCTTAGTTTCCGGTGGTGGTGTTTATTTTTGGGAAAAGGAAGCCAGGACACTGGCTTGTCAGGAAAACCGGCTTGTCTTGATCTTGATCTCGGAGAGCTTGCTGAGGTGGCAATCCGTGCCGGAGGACCAGGCTGGAGCTGACGAAGGCCGGCACGCGATGGAGTGTGCGTGGTGAGTGAGTTGAATTTGGGGGGAAAAACTTTGAAGGAGTTCTAAACCGTGACGTAATGTGGTCACGTTATGAGGTCTGCTTTCCAAATGTCTAGCAGACAATCGAGCTTGAGTGAATGGAGTAGCTCAAGAGGTTTGAGGCTCAGGTAAGTTTGCTGGCCTTTTCCAAAGTAATGCCAACTGGCTGACTCAATAATACGGTAAGTTGTGAGCAAGTTATAACATGACTCAGGTTAACAACGTAACATTTAAGATGGCACTCAGGGAAACAAAACCCAGGGAGATTTGATTGTGAAGGTTTTGTGTAGGGCGAGGCTGTAGAGGTCCTGCACAGGATTCCAGGATGCTGGATTACGCGATTCAGGAGAGACATCAAGACATGGCACTACTGAACATCCAACACAATAATGACAACTCTTCCCACACGGAGAAATCCGAGAAACTCCTACGATTTTTACTCAAGCTAACTTATGAATCCCACTCTAGCAAACTCAAAAGAGATAGGACAGATTTTAGGTTGACAGATTTTTTTAATCAAGAAATAAATTGTTTGATCACTAATGCCTCGGCTTTAAATTCCGAGTGTTAGGCTAGGAATCTTCGGTAATAAAGGTAGTGATTCCTTACAGAGACTACGAGACTTACAGAATATCGTAAAAAATATCAAGTGACAGCACTTTGGCAAGCAGTAAAGAAAAACATAAAAAATCCTAAGTTCATGGATAAAAATTCCTAGTAAAATTCTGGTATCTCAATTTTCAATAATAAAGAAATTTGGGAATAATATATATCCCTAATGATAATAGAAACAGGGAAAAAAGACTGAGCGTTGATTTCACAGGCGGAAAGTACGCGAAGAAAGGAAAACACGAGAGCATGAAAGGTTCCGTGTGGCGGTTTAACCGGCGACTTAACGCGTCGGTCTCAGCCCGAGTCGCCGGCCATTTGCACACACTTACGATAGGCAGATAGTGATGGGTGTTTGTCACCGAATGCGATGAAGCACATTAATTTTATTGAGATGATTGATATCGAATTAACTGAGGTTTCGTAAATATATGGTATTAAGAATGAAGTTCCAAAACTTTAGCAAGTAGACATGAATAACTTCGTAATTTATTAAAAGCTGTTTAAAAGACATCTTTAACGATTATATCGCGTTTAAACAAATTTAAGAAGAACTGCTAGAAGTATTTTGTAAAAAAAATAAGAGAAAATACTATTAGAACACATGCTTAAAATGCAAATAAAAATCACGTAGTAGTGACAGAAGACGGCGGAGTGTTCCGCCATTACAAGACGCTATCGGCAACGAACGCCGGCAATTCGACCGCGTTCGTCCACAAGTAGTTTATGAAAGATTCGTTATATGACTGGCAAACCTGCGATATATGCTTGCAGTAAAGAGAAGAAAAACCAGTACGTTAACTGAATATCTAGCATGAATTCACACGAGAGTTTGGGAAATGACACGCAATTTTCACTCTATAAAAACACATGCTAATCTCAGAATCTTAACACTAATTTTTATCCCTAATTCACGACACTGAGCAGATCTTCAGATTAAAACACACCATACACCGAAAAACACATGGCACATATTCTTACCCGGTTTTACTCTTATTTTACCCTAAATATCACTGCACTTACGAGATGTTCGCGCAACCACGCCACAAGCAAAAGTAAGTGGACTAGGCGACGCGCTAGTATGTTGCCAGACGGGCTGCTTAAGAACTCGAAATGTCGATTGATTATTTGATCTCTCATGTATTACACAAAAATTTTAATGATTACGAATTAGGAGTAGAAAATAATTAATAATAAATTAGAGTAATATTTTTAATGCTACTAATTAATTTATTTAAGTATGAATAGCGAATTTCTAATTTTTACACTTATGTAGCGGTATGCTACATTACCCCCCAAGGCGCAGACCGAAAGGTCCACCCGCTGCAATCATCTGTAGCGGGAAGGAGGGCGAACTACGCGACCCTGCCGAGTTCGGCAATTGGCAAATGATACTGAGCGGGGAAGTTTCACCAAACGGGTCTGCAAGTTTAGATCAGCAAGAGTCCTAGGAACAGGAGTTACTGCAGCGGGCTCGTCTGGTCTCTCCAGACTTGTCGCTGTGACAGTAAGAGGACTAGAGTTAGGGTCTACGATAGGCGTAGGGGTAGAGTTTGAGTGTACAGGCACATAGAAAGGGTTACACTCAAGCTGACTAGGCAACAATGCAGTCAACTGAGGAAGCTGTGATGGTAGATATGATCGAGTCTCAGTGGAAGGAGAAATCTGCGGAGAAGATGATGAGTTATAAGTTACACTATGATCAGAGGTGTATGCGACTTTTAATCTGTCTATGCTCACAGGGTCGCTCGAGCCGAATCTGTCGAGGATGAAATATTTTTGCTTGCGTTTAAGTACTTTGAATGGGCCATCATAAGGGCGCGTGAGTGTAGGCTTAATAGCATCATTGCGGACATACACATGTGTGCAGTCTTGCAGGGCAGAATCTAGTCTGTCCTGAGTCTGAGGCATTCGTGGAGCCACATACTTGATCTGGCGCATGCAATCCTTCAGGGAGGTTACGTAAGCGGAACGGTCAGCGGATGAAAATTCATGCAAGGGTTTTGGGTCAACAATGTCGCCGGGGAGACGAAGTGTCTTCCCGTACAACATCTCCGCCGCTGTGCACTGCTGATCTTGCCGGAAGAGATTCCTAATGCTGAGCAATACTACTGGAAGTCTATCAGTCCAATCGTGACTGCAATTAAGGCAGCGGAGCGCGCTTTTTAGGTCTCTGTGGACTCTCTCAATAAGTCCATTCGACTGCGGATGATAAGCGGTAGTAGAGGTGTTAGCACACCCTAAAGCGGTACTGAGCTCACTCCAAAATTTGGAGGTAAATTGTGATCCCCGGTCATGTGTGACTTGTACGGGAACCCCAAATCTAGCTATCCAGTTGGACATGAAGGCGCGAGCTACAGTCTCAGTTTGTGTATCAGGAAGAGGGACAGCCTCAACCCAACGCGTGAACCTATCGATGATGGTCAACAAATACGAATAACCGCGCGATACAGGCAAGGGACCCACTAGGTCTAGGTGGACAGAGTCAAACTTTTGACCTGTGAATGCGCAACTCTGCAGCGCTGCACGATTATGTTTCACCACCTTACTACTCTGACACGCATGGCAATTTTGCACAATTTGCTTGACCTCCTTACGCATCGCTGGCCAGACGTAACGATCAGAAATCAAACGCAATGTACGGTTAATACCAGGGTGACTGAGGGAATGGTAGTGGAGGACAGCTACTCTGCGGAGAGTCGCAGGAAGATACAAACGAGAAAGTCGCTCGGCGTCACGATACACGCCGTCAACCAAGGTTAGTTTTGGAAGGGAAGGGTTAGAAGATTTGAGAAGGTCCTGAAGTTCAGGATCCTCCTTTTGAGCATTACAAATGTTGCCGAAGGTGATTTCGCCACTGGTTTGGACAGAATTAATTCTGGAGAGGCAATCGGCTACGGTATTGTCTAGTCCCTTAATGTAACGGATGTCAGTTGAGAACTGACTTATAAAGGAGAGGTGTCGAGCTTCTCTAGGCGAATGCCGCTCAGAAGGCATCTTGATCGCCGAGGTCAGAGGTTTGTGATCTGTGTAGATCACAAACTCCCTTGCCTCTAAAGCATAGCGAAAGTGTCTCACAGATAGGTAGATAGCAAGAAGTTCCCTACCGAACGCGCTATAAGCACGCTCAGTGGGCGACAGCTTTTTGGAAAAGAAAGCAAGAGGAGAGATATTAGTACCTGCTTGTTGTTGCAACACAGCACCTACGGCGGTACTGGATGCGTCAACAACGAGGCTGAAATCAGCATTAGCAATAGGGTAAGATAGTTCCGTCGCGGATGCTAACTTGTGTTTTATAGTTTCAAAAGCTTTGCGCGCTTCTTCTGTCCATTTTACCTCAATAGATTTGCCTTTACGTTTCTTTTCGAGGAGGTCGGACAAGGGCGCTAAAGTTTGAGCACAATTGCGTATGAAACGATGGTAGAAGTTAACAGAACCTAGGAACCTTCTAAGTTCCTTCTGGGTCTGTGGAAGAGGAAAGTTTCTGATCACTTCTACTTTGGAAGGCAAAGGTTTTAGACCTAGGCTAGAGATTTCATGACCTAGATAAATCAGGGATGACTTTCCGAACTCACATTTCTCAGGATTTACGAGGAGTCCATTGTCGGACAATCTTTGAAAAACGACCCTAAGATGGTCTTTGTGCAACTCCGGGGTTGTGGACGCCACAAGGATATCGTCTAAGTAGACAAAAGCGAAAGAGAGATCAGAGAAGATTTCAGCCATGTGTCTCTGGAACGTTTGAGGTGCGTTCCGGAGACCATTTGGCATTTTTAGAAATTCAAAGAGACCAAATGGAGTGATGACAGCGGTCTTGGGGATAGCGGACTCATCAAGAGGGATTTGATGAAAGGCGGACTGCAGGTCAATCTTAGAGAATATTTGTGCTCCTTCCAAATTTGCACTGAAATCGTGCAGGTAAGGAATAGGATAGCGATCAGGTAAAGTAACGGCATTTAACCTGCGGAAATCCCCGCACGGTCTGAATTCACCGTTAGCCTTGGGTACCAGCAAAAGAGGGCTAGCCCAAGGACTTTTGGAGGTGCGGATGATGCCACACTCCTGCATGCGCGCGAATTCTTTCTTGGCTAACGCCAATCGATCAGGCGGCAATCTCCTAGCACGGGAGAAGACAGGCGGTCCTTGCGTCTCTATGAAGTGTTTCGTGCAGGTTTGCATATTTTTGGAAACTAAGTTAGGGTTTGTTAATGCGGGAAAATTTTTGAGGACTTGTGCAAACATTCACTCCTCGCTGAAAGCAATAGAAAAGGAATGCAAGACATTTTCTTTAGTTATGCTACCAGCGGGAATTGAGATCTGTGTCTCCTCGTCCCTAATACATCTGTTTTTCACATCGACAACAATTCCAAATTTTTCGAGAAAGTCCGCACCAATGATAGGCTCTTGGACTTCCGCGATTAAGAAGGTGAAAAGGAAGGATCGCCTCAATCCCAGACTGCACTCTAAGGCTCGTTCACCGTAACAAGGTATTGGCGTGCCGTTTGCGGCGCGTAATGTAGCCACTAATGGCTGGTTTTTGACTTTTGCCGTGGCAGGGATTATGGATACACTGGATCCAGTGTCGATAAGAAATCGATATTTGGTAACGGGATCGAGGATTGTCAAGAGGCGAGTAGTCTGGGAATGAGGCAACGCAGTACTCGCTACTGTGCGTTGCTGGTGGCGTTTCCCGAAGTCATTTGTTCGGTATAACGCGGGCAAAAGCGTGAGGCGCATTTACGAGCTTGGTCACCAAATTTCTGGTGATACCAGCATAAATTGCTACTGGCATCACGAGAGCGTGACCGAAAACGGGGGTTTTGATTATTTGACCTATCATAAGATCTACCTCTATCAAAGCGTTGAGGAGGAGGAGGAGGATAGTGATAGTTGGAGGGATAGTCATAAGGATAGTTGTAGGCATTTTGGTGGCTTTGGAATCTCCCTGGGGCTTGCTGAATGTGCGCCACACTTTGACTCTGACCTATTTGAAAATTTTGGAGAGCTTGCTTTATTTCAGCGATGTCCTGCTGCAGCTTATCTATTGTGGCTGAGGATTGACTAGGCGCCGTATTTGACGGGCTAAAAGTTGTAGCAGCTACATTCAGGGAAGCAACTTGTGATTCTCTTGGCAAATTAATATTGCGGATCACCGTCTCTGCGGCTTCCGCTAATTTTTCTAAGGTTTGCTCGGGCCCTGCTAGTGAAAGAAAGGGACGCACATTCGGTGCGAGCTTTGTCATGAAGACTTCCTTCAGGAATCCCTCAGCTACGGCAACTCCTGTAGCGAGTTTCCGCAGTTCTTTAACTAGCGAAGTCGGTGAGAAGGAACTAGAGACAGGAGGGATAGCAGAGGCATCGACAAGACTACGGAATTTGTCCGCATCGGACATCTGTAGCCTTGCCAAGATTTTGCCTTTTAAGGTTCCGTAAGGATTGTGATCAGGAGGGTTTTCTAATAGCTCGTTGGAGTCATTAAGGAGTTTCGTGGGCGCTGCGCTAACGAGGGCATAGAACTTGTCTATGTCCTGATTTATCCTATTATACCTAAACACAGCTTCCACCTGGTTGAACCAGGTGTGAGCGTCCCCTGGAATGAAAGGCGGGAGTCTAATGGGGTTTGCGTGTGCTCGATCTTCATTATCTGAGTCAGGCATGCTAGCAATCTCTTTTTGGGGGATGCGCAATTAATGATATCAGTGCCCAAAACTTGGGATTAAGTAGCAAGGGGTTTGCGTTAATTCTTTACCTACTCAATCATTCAAATTAAGTGAAAGCAGAAGATAGGAAATATGGAATTGGAAACGAAGAGAAAAAAAATTATTATGCGGTATGCGGCAATTTGCGTAGGCACAAAATTAAGCAGGTAAAAAAATTATTTCCCTACCTACTCAATCAATCAATACGTTGGAGAAAACGGAAAGAGAGAAAATGGGACGAGAGTTTTACGGTGGTCAGGAATAAATGCACAGCACGGAAATAGTAGAAAAAAAATTATTTTTCCTACCTACTGAGGCACAAAAACAAACAAAGACAGGAAACAGCACAAAAGAAAGATAAAAAAATTTTTAAGCTGCTCAGAGAAAATTCATTAGCATGGTCAAACTCACAGGAAATTTCTCAAACTCCCACGAAATGGGAAAATTTATCACTACCATGCTACGCCAACATTATCCTCTCACAGTCTCCCAGAACACTTCGAGTTTAGTTCTTTCTTTTATTTTTAAAATAGCGGCCAATGCACCAGTGTCGGGTTTTGAGCCGTTGGTATTTTGAAGGCAATTTTGATTATTGATTATTGACGGCTGCAACTCGAACGATTTACTCGATAGTTCTATGGGAAATTAATGAGAGGGGTAATAAAAGCGTTTTTGGATAACTCAGCTTAGTTTCCGGTGGTGGTGTTTATTTTTGGGAAAAGGAAGCCAGGACACTGGCTTGTCAGGAAAACCGGCTTGTCTTGATCTTGATCTCGGAGAGCTTGCTGAGGTGGCAATCCGTGCCGGAGGACCAGGCTGGAGCTGACGAAGGCCGGCACGCGATGGAGTGTGCGTGGTGAGTGAGTTGAATTTGGGGGGAAAAACTTTGAAGGAGTTCTAAACCGTGACGTAATGTGGTCACGTTATGAGGTCTGCTTTCCAAATGTCTAGCAGACAATCGAGCTTGAGTGAATGGAGTAGCTCAAGAGGTTTGAGGCTCAGGTAAGTTTGCTGGCCTTTTCCAAAGTAATGCCAACTGGCTGACTCAATAATACGGTAAGTTGTGAGCAAGTTATAACATGACTCAGGTTAACAACGTAACATTTAAGATGGCACTCAGGGAAACAAAACCCAGGGAGATTTGATTGTGAAGGTTTTGTGTAGGGCGAGGCTGTAGAGGTCCTGCACAGGATTCCAGGATGCTGGATTACGCGATTCAGGAGAGACATCAAGACATGGCACTACTGAACATCCAACACAATAATGACAACTCTTCCCACACGGAGAAATCCGAGAAACTCCTACGATTTTTACTCAAGCTAACTTATGAATCCCACTCTAGCAAACTCAAAAGAGATAGGACAGATTTTAGGTTGACAGATTTTTTTAATCAAGAAATAAATTGTTTGATCACTAATGCCTCGGCTTTAAATTCCGAGTGTTAGGCTAGGAATCTTCGGTAATAAAGGTAGTGATTCCTTACAGAGACTACGAGACTTACAGAATATCGTAAAAAATATCAAGTGACAGCACTTTGGCAAGCAGTAAAGAAAAACATAAAAAATCCTAAGTTCATGGATAAAAATTCCTAGTAAAATTCTGGTATCTCAATTTTCAATAATAAAGAAATTTGGGAATAATATATATCCCTAATGATAATAGAAACAGGGAAAAAAGACTGAGCGTTGATTTCACAGGCGGAAAGTACGCGAAGAAAGGAAAACACGAGAGCATGAAAGGTTCCGTGTGGCGGTTTAACCGGCGACTTAACGCGTCGGTCTCAGCCCGAGTCGCCGGCCATTTGCACACACTTACGATAGGCAGATAGTGATGGGTGTTTGTCACCGAATGCGATGAAGCACATTAATTTTATTGAGATGATTGATATCGAATTAACTGAGGTTTCGTAAATATATGGTATTAAGAATGAAGTTCCAAAACTTTAGCAAGTAGACATGAATAACTTCGTAATTTATTAAAAGCTGTTTAAAAGACATCTTTAACGATTATATCGCGTTTAAACAAATTTAAGAAGAACTGCTAGAAGTATTTTGTAAAAAAAATAAGAGAAAATACTATTAGAACACATGCTTAAAATGCAAATAAAAATCACGTAGTAGTGACAGAAGACGGCGGAGTGTTCCGCCATTACAAGACGCTATCGGCAACGAACGCCGGCAATTCGACCGCGTTCGTCCACAAGTAGTTTATGAAAGATTCGTTATATGACTGGCAAACCTGCGATATATGCTTGCAGTAAAGAGAAGAAAAACCAGTACGTTAACTGAATATCTAGCATGAATTCACACGAGAGTTTGGGAAATGACACGCAATTTTCACTCTATAAAAACACATGCTAATCTCAGAATCTTAACACTAATTTTTATCCCTAATTCACGACACTGAGCAGATCTTCAGATTAAAACACACCATACACCGAAAAACACATGGCACATATTCTTACCCGGTTTTACTCTTATTTTACCCTAAATATCACTGCACTTACGAGATGTTCGCGCAACCACGCCACAAGCAAAAGTAAGTGGACTAGGCGACGCGCTAGTATGTTGCCAGACGGGCTGCTTAAGAACTCGAAATGTCGATTGATTATTTGATCTCTCATGTATTACACAAAAATTTTAATGATTACGAATTAGGAGTAGAAAATAATTAATAATAAATTAGAGTAATATTTTTAATGCTACTAATTAATTTATTTAAGTATGAATAGCGAATTTCTAATTTTTACACTTATGTAGCGGTATGCTACATATAGGCCTACTGAGCAACCGTCTCTCCCACCGGCGACTGACGCTCTGATTGCCCATAGAAGTTTGTGATGTTTTGGGGTTCGATACTAGCTCTCAGACGTACTCTTAGTAGAGGTTGAGTCACTAAAACTTCCCTCATAGGTTATTATTGGATGAAGTTTCATGGTCTGCCAAGAAGCTCTCTTACTTGTCCAGCCCCTCACCACACGAAAACATCGGGATCGGTAGTTTTTTATGTCCTACATCACAGCCCACAACTGAAGTCAAGTCCGGAGCACCCAATTCGTTTGTTCTGACCGCGTTAACTGTTAACTTAATTCAAAGAAGAGAAGTGTGTCCACTCCTTACTCTTTCAGATGAGATAAAACATTTGAGCAGAGCTAAAAGAAATTTGCAGCGTGAGTACAAGCTGAATAAATCAGACAGTACGCGTCGAAAATTATATAAAGATCATGAGAAGATCCTACGAAGAAAAGTTAAGGAAGCAAAGCGGGACTACTTCCACAAAGAACTCTTGGCGGCAAAACAAAACCCTAAAAGAACTTGGGAAATCATTAGAGAAGCTGCTCAGTATAAAAATTCAGACTGCAAAAGCACTTTTGACAACCCCTCAGAAATGGCGAATGACTTTAACACTTTCTTCTCAAAAGTTGGCGAAGATGTTTTCAATGAAGTATCCAGGACAGTTTCAGACACATCTACAGAGGCAAATCTGAGCGATGTTTCATCCCCAAATAGTAGCAACAAGTGGAGACCAAAGCCAGTTAGCGTCATAGAGATACGAAAAATCTTATACTCACTAAAGAATACTAAAGCGACTGGACATGATGGCATAAGCCTCCAACATATTAAAGACAGCTTCCCTGTCACAGCACCCTTTATTCGCTTGATAATAAATACATCTATAGTCACAAACAAGTTTCCCGATCAATGGAAACTATCCATAATTAAGCCATTACATAAATCTGGTGATATCGACATAGCGTCAAACTACAGACCAATCAGTCTCCTGCCTGTTATGTCCAAAATATTAGAAAAAGTAATAACAAACCAGCTCTCGTCTCACATAGACGAGTCACATCTACTGCATCGCAATCAATATGCTTACAGGAGGAATACCAGTACTCAGGACGTCCTGTTAAACATAACAGAAAAAATTTACAAAGATATTGACCAAAAAAAATTAACTCTCTTACTATTGCTTGATCTCTCCAAAGCTTTCGACAGTGTTGAGCATAAGAAACTTCTAAAAAAAATTTCAAACCTCAGAATAGACACTCAGTGGTTTGAAAGCTACCTACGAAACCGCTCTCATGCAGTGTGCTTGAATAACAAAATGTCATCATTCATACCAAATAACTTTGGCGTTCCTCAAGGTTCAATCATCGGCCCACTCCTATTTTCAATTTTCATCAACGATTTCCCCACCATGCCGGCAAACACAAAAATCTCAATGTATGCTGATGACGTACAAATTGCCATGACAAGCTCAACAGCGGATTTAACAGAAACACAAGCCAACGCTGAAAACCTTCTGAGAAATCTGAAATTGTGGTATGACCATAATGGCCTCAAACTTAACGCAAGTAAAACGCAATGCATTATTTTTGGATCACAGAATGCGACTGAAAATTTACCACCATTCCAGCTAACATTTGGAGACGATACAATTAAACCAGTCGATAAGGTTAAAAATCTGGGTGTTTGGTTTGACAAAAATATGACTTTCAATTCACACGTCGAAATAATGTGCAACAAAATTAACGGAACCTTAATGTTCTTTCATCGTATAAAGAACACACTTGACGAAAAATCTAGATTATTAGTGATTCAGTCTTTAGTTTTATCGCGTCTGGACTACTGCAGTCTTGTGTGGGGAGACTTACCTAAATGTCGTCAGGAAGAGTTGCAAAAATGTGTAAACTTCGCCGCCAAGGTGGTATGCAAAGGAAATTTTAATAAATACGATCATGTCACCCCTCTTTTAAGAAAACTCGACTGGATCCCAATACCGAACAGATTCATGATCCAGAAAGCTCGACGAGTATTCTCCTCTCTGTACCTCCCCCAAAGTAATGCTGAGGTGGTAAAATTTTTTCCATCTAATATCCCAAACGAAAGACCAAACCGGAGGAACGATGTTATGGTCAGTTACCGTTCATCTAACGTGGGACAAAAAGCTCTCTCAGTTTCTGGAGCTTTTTTGTGGAACAAGCTTCCCCAGCATATCAAAAACTCTAAAACTGGAAAAGAATTTAGAGTAAATGTGTCACGTCATTTTACATCTCTGTCTTAGGGCCTGCAGCATCTCGGTGTGAACTTCCCATCTATCAGAAATTTTAATTTTTCCTGAAATTTCTGTTAGAAATTTAGAACCTATTTCATTTTACGTTTGCTAAGCGATTCGTATATTCATCTTACTTATTTCTGTCGACAACAATGAGCACCACAGCCGTCAGTTCAGTGCAGCAGAACGAACGTTCTTTCCATAATTAGGAGTATTTCCTCATCTTTATTTTGTTATTTCTTTCTCTTTTCTGTATTAATATTTAACGTCCGTATGACAAATATACCATGAAATACATTTTGTGTGTACACCAATAAACAGGTTTATAGACGTGAGGGTTGTGCAAAGTTTATAATGAATTAAATTTTTGGCTAACGTTGTCTCGCTATTTCAAAATCATTCTCGAAGATGTTTTCAATCGATTTTCGGCTGAGCTGGAGGGAAAGGGGTAATTTAAGCATTGCATTTAGTCTTTTTCTTTTTTTTTTCTTTTCGTGCGTTCACACTAGCACTGAACTTTCAAATCGGAAAAAACTCTAAATTTCTGTAATCAAAATTATCATTTTGGACCAAGGCCTAATCTTCCTATATGTGCCAATTTTGTGAATATTCTCCACTCAGATGTGATATCCGGCCACAATGTTACTCCATTTTATCCCACGTACACATGTCCCTATAATGCTGAAGAGTTGTGTTGCTTCTTGACTATAATCTGATTTTTCTTAAAAATTTCTGTGAAGAAATTAAAAAACAGCTCATTTTTATGTTTTTCGAAGTCTTCTCTTCCTTTTAGTTATTTTTTTTGCGAAAAATTTCTTAGGACTACAGTGAGCTCAGCTGTCATTTTCTGTGTAGTAGATGGTAGGTTGCTTCTATCTTTTATGTTATATATGTATTTTTTTTTTTTTTTTTTTCTAATATTTTATTTTCAATAAGTATATAAATTAATATGTGTGTGTACGTGTGTAGGTATATATATGTATCTACATAAATAGATATACATGTTTCTATTTCATTTCTTTACGCAAAAACCATTCGGTTAATAAATTTTATTGCAATTGCGAAATGATTCAAAAATAGATCTAGCACTTCCCCAGAGGGCGCTTCTGTGAATCGGATTAATGTCATATATAATTAATGAAATAAAGTGCAATTTGAGCATATGAATCGTAGTAAAATTATCTTTCTGTCCGTGTGTTGTACAAGCTATGAATTTTTGATATTGAATATATGTTTGTTTACCCATTTCTACCAATATTTTGTAGATATTTGTCAATCATGAGTGGTAACCGGCTTACACTGTATCTCTATTTTATCCCATGTACCCATGTCCGCATGATGTGGTGAATATCGAGAAGATACGAAATATGTTTTTGGTGGTGATAGGGCTTTGCATATTTTTTAGGGCATATTTTTCATTTCTCATTCAACTACCCTTGACAGAGATAGACTATTGGCAAGCCACGTGTGGTTTGTCTATTAGTACGCCTCGTATATTTTGTCTATTAATATGCCTCGTATGGTCTATCTATTTTGTACACCTCTGATAGCTTGTCTATTAGTACACCTCGTATAGTTTGCCTATTATTATTATGCCTCGTATGGCTTATCTATTTGTACACCTCGGATGGTTTGTCAATTAGTACTCCTTGTATAGAACTTTTGTTAGACTACTAGCACACCACGAATGGTCTGTCTATTAGTACGCCTCGTATATTTTGTCAATTAATATGCCTCGTATGGTCTATCTACTTGTACACCTCTGACAGTTTGTCTATTAGTACACCTCGTATAGTTTGTCTATTATTATGCCTCGTATGGCTCATCTACTTGTACACCTCGGATGGTTTGTCAATTAGTACTCCTCGTATGGAACATTTGTTTTAGGATGCCCTATATTTAAGAAACTTTTAAAAGCCAATATGTTGGCATGTATCTCATGTGACAATTTGGAAATAAACATTTTTTTTTTTTCAGGAATTATTTCTCATGCACTGCAATTTCTGAAGTGACATGATAAAACTCAACCGATGTTATAGATATTAGGATAATTGCTGTGGATCTCCCATCAATTAGATGTAAAGCCCTGGGTTGACAATTTTCTTACAAATCTCTTGTATACATAACCACAATATAAGCATTAAAAATTTGCCACCTTTAAATTCAGCACTCCCCAGAAGTTTGAATGTTCATAACTCTGAGACATTCTCAGAGAAAAATGACCACAAAGAAAAAGAAGCGGTCGAGGGTACACGGGCCTTTACCGGTGAGACGCCTTATTTCAACATGTAACTATTAAGTTACAAAGAAAAAATGCCAGCGAGCGGCGCTCTATTTCTTTTTCTCGTGCACCTGTCATCGCGCTGCACACACTAGGCGTTCATTGGCCGCACTCTGCCGTCCCTGCAGTTTACGATTAGGTACCCACGTTGCAGATACAGCTTATTATATTTTGCCCCAGCTTAATTGAACTCTGCAGGCATGAATCGTCCACCGAGCACACAAGATCGCTTAATTAAAGATGGCTGCCGCTTTGAGGGATCGCTGCTAAACCTTCTGGCCAGCATGGGCTAGCTTGGAGCATCAGTGCTGGTAGTGACGTAGGCATAGGACAGGGCTCATCACCAACACCCATAATTAAATGGGTATATTTCGCCCTTGAAGCAAATATTAAATACTTTCAATATTCAACGTTAAATATTCAACGCTAAGATTTAATATTTATTAAAAGTTGGTTCATAGGCATATGCAGCCTTTATTCAAAGTTGGTCCACAGATACGTTAAAACTTTTTTGATCCGCACGGAAAAGATCCCTAAACTCAAGTTTGCATTCAGAACAGGACGAAAGGACGACTGACATTATTTTCCATGCGCAAATCACTCCTAGGAGTAATGTGGCTATTAGCAAACGTCTAGGCTTAATTCACTGCACTGTTCGATTTGTATCATGTTACTTGAATGAAACCAGTTTTTTTTCCGTGAGGTTATCAATATTGGAGGAGAGGCGAAATAAAAAATTTTTCACCTTTCAAAATGAATTAAAAATTCGTCTTGATAATTCTTCATCACGATTTATATGCAAGCTATTCAGAAAAATTTGCTTATGATTTATTCGAAACCTCTGAAAAAAAATTTTGCTCTCTTTGTGTTTGGAAAATTTTCTTAAAACTCAGTGTGTTGAATAAATTATTGTACTCACTTTTTGGAAATATACTGTTTTTCTTTGTATTTTTCATTTTCCTTCCCTCCTGATTGGGACAAACTCGGAGTGGAGGATTTGCTCAGGGTAATGAAGGAGCATTTTCTCCTCTTAAAAGTTATTAATAAATGCAATCCAAGGCACGCGTCACTAACTAGCCCTGGGAAATGGGAAATTGCCACACGAGGCTAACAATAACATTACATGACACGTAGAAAAAGAAAACAGTTAATGGATAAAAAGTTGAAACATAAGATGAATTACACCGCTTTTTAAGATGTGGTAATATAGACGTCTTTAGCTGATAAACATCCATGAGGGCCATAACAACCCAGAAATGGAACCTTGATATTTGTGCGCAATTAAGGTTCTATTAATACTCATTTCTGTACAAACCATAGTTGCAAGTCTTCAAATGAAACCTCACATTCAAATAGCATTTTTTATTTTTTGTTAAAAGATTCGTACAATAGAAGCATTTCATATACAAAAACTTAAACCAGCCCTCAAAGGAAATGCAAATGGTTTTTTACTTTCAAATAATTGAACAGAACCGTAGCTGAGAAAATCGAAACATCCGCTTGAGAGACCATTGCGCCCGAATCTCTTGTGCCATGAACAAATACCCATGGTGTAATGCCGTTACCTCGTTTTGTGATTTCGTGATGTGGAAAACGTTACTTTGACGTTGTGATATTTACTAAATAAACGTCCAATATGGATAATAAATTCGTTCGCTCTGGTTTAAGACGAGCTGAAAGAATGGCTAGAGTAGATATGCCCTGAGTTGCTCGTGCGTGTAAATTGGGGAAGACGCATTCTCTGAATAACTTAATTGCCTACAACAATGAATTAACCGAGATAAATTTTGGACAATATTTATTTTATGTCAGGCAAGGAAATTAATAATTTGGGGGCAAATAATCAATAAAGGAACACATTTAATAACCTTTTACAGGAATGACATTCTGCTCGCTGATGCGTTATTTTTGAATAATTGTACTTTGAAGTTGGCGCCGGCGCGCGCGCGCCGGAGCCGTTATTTAGTTAATAAGGGTAGTTAACCCCCTATTACAAACGTAAAGAGGTTGGGTCGTGAGGGTTAGCCACAGTTCTTATAGCGAAAATTATAAATAAAGCTTCTAACCCACCCATTAGGGTGACGACCGCAATCTTGTTTACATCAAATCCAAGATGGCGGCGCCCATAATGGTCGTTTGCCTGACATAAAGTAAATATTGACCTAAATTTTCATTAACCTAAGAATTACTGTATGTTTATACCTACAAATAAACAATCTTGTATCTCGTGCCAATAACCTCGTACGATCTATCGCTTCCATCGAATTGGACAGACGGTATTGAGCAAGTTTCATTCAAAATAAAAGCTGATTGACAATTAACCCTGTTATTGCCTGGATTGACGTGAGGAAAAAACTATTCAAGTTTTATTGTGTTTTCAAACGTTTCCCGTAATTTTTAAAACGCTTTAATCAAATTTGATTGCCTTAAAGTATTCTATGACGATGAAATTATGCTATTTAATATTACTTGTGCCACTAAAATAGGTGAAGCCAATGGCGCGTTCTGGAAGTAAATATGGTAAATCTGAAGGATATGTCAGTTATCGATTTTCCACTTTTTGGTGCCTGAACCTAAATAATTGAATTAAAATAAACAAGTTTTCTTCTATGCACTTTCCGTCTCAAATGAGTATTTTACGATTTACAGCGGTAAGTTTAGTTTCGTCTTTGATAACGAATGCGCTCGAATAAACAGCTACTCATCGATTTTCGAATTTTTGTTGCTTGAATCATGGTAATAACACCGAAATAAACAACTTTTCTTCTATACACTTTTTTCGTCAAATGAGTATTTAACGAGATATAGCGGTAGGTTTGGTTTCGTCTTTGATGACGATCGCGCTGGAAGAGAGTGCCCATTGCAGTGTTGCTGTCCGACGTGCTCCTTGAATTACTTGCCGCTTCAAACACTGGAGTTGCGGTAAGTCATTTACCGCTATAACTAATAAAATACTCATTTGAGAAGGAAAGTGCATAGAAAAAACTTGTTTATTTCGATCTAATTAACTACGCTTAGGCATCGAAATTAACAAAATCGATAACTGACATATCCTTCAGATTTACCGTAAATATGACCTCACCATCTTGAGTGTAAAGTTGATCGAATATGAAGCATTTTTTAATTTTCGGATTTGCTCGTTAATTTCTCTACAGGTTTGAAAAGTGCATCTTAACTCTTATATTTCCTTGGGGCTTGGGACTTGAAGACCAATCATCGGATTCTATTCAACGCTCACAGGTGGCAGTTCAAAATTCTGTAAAATGAATTTTAAAAATCGTTACGAGGCTTATGCTTGTTTTCAGGATAACCCTGTGACTGCGGCAGGTAAAACTGAAGTTTAATATTCAATTCAAATTTAAACTCAATTGTAGTAAGCAATGTTGAAATAGCAAACGTCAACGGGATCGTGTCTTCGTAAAGTTTTCATTAAGTATTTATGAAAATTGAGTCTTAGACTACTGGTCAATCTGCAGCAGTTTGAAAATTCCCTACGTCCTTCCCTCAACCCGATTTTTCCCGCGCTTCAAAGGATAGAAATGTGGTAGGTAGGCCATAGCTATAACTCGTTTAATACTCATTTGGGTCAATGTGAAGTTTCATGCAATCACGGAAATTGATAATTATATTCCAAGCAATCACTAAAGGAACCCATTTAAGAACGTTTTTCATGAACGACTTTCTGCTCGCTGATGCGTTATTTTCGAATTATTGAACTTTGAAGTTGGCCGTCGCGCGCCCAAGGAAGCGAGCGTAATCTAATTAAAATCGGAAGCTAACCCCCTAATACAAACGTAAAGAGGTTGGGTCGTGAGGGTTAGCCACAGTTCTTTTAGTGAAAAGTATAAATAAAGCTTCTAAACCACCCATTAGGGTGACGACCGCAATCTTGTTTACATCGGGTCTAACATGGCGACCACCATGGGCGCCGCCATTTTGGACCCGATGTCAACAAGATTGCGGTCGTCACCCTAATGGGTGGGTTAGAAGCTTTATTTATAATTTTCACTAGAAGAACTGTGCCTCCCCCTCACGACCCAACCTCTTTACGTTTGTAATAGCTTCCGTTATTAATTAAATTCCGTTTCACGCGCTCGCTTCCTTTGGCGCCAAGGCCAACTTCAAAGTTCAATTATTCGAAAATAACGCATCAGCGAGCAGAATGTCATTCGTGTAAAACGTTCTGAAATGTGTTCCTTTAGTGATTCCTGGGATCGGCATTTTTATTTTCCGTGATTGCATGAAACTTCACATTGACCCTCATTTGCGACGGAAAGTGCATAGACGAAAAATGGTTTATTCCAATCTAATTGCCAATAACTCACCAGCAAAAATTGGGATATCAATTATTGCAGTCTCCCTCACAAATATCTTAGTGTCATATGTAAAAATTTTTATTTCTTACAGTTTATGTGAACGTGGGTTCATTGTTTTTTTTCAAATTTTGAATGAAAACGGAAGGTTGAGGACACAGTGGGACGATGTTAAGAGACAAAAATTCAAGGTTTTGACGCTAGACTGGACGTGAGTGGATGAGGTTTGCTTAGCGTTGAAATTAGGTTTGGTCAGGGTTGAAATTAGGTTTGGCCAGGGTTGAAATTAGGTTTGGTCAGGGTTGAAATTAGGTTTGGTCAGGGTTGAAATTAGGTTTGGTCAGGGTTGAAATTAGGTTTGGTCAGGGTTGCAATTAGGTTTAGTCAGGGTTGAAATTAGGTTTGGTCAGGGTTGAAATTAGGTTTGGTCAGGGTTGCAATTAGGTTTAGTCAGGGTTGAAATTAGGTTTGGTCAGGGTTGAAATTAGGTTTGGTCAGGGTTGAAATTAGGTTTGGTCAGGGTTGAAATTAGGTTTGGTCAGGGTTGAATTTAGGTTTGGTCAGGGTTGAATTTAGGTTTGGTCAGGGTTGAAAATAGGTTTGGTCAGGGTTGAAAATAGGTTTGGTCAGGGTTTAAAATAGGTTTGGTCAGGGTTTAAAATAGGTTTGGTCAGGGTTTAAAATAGGTTTGGTCAGGGTTGAAAATAGGTTTGGTCAGGGTTGAAATTAGGTTTGGTCATGGTTGAAATTAGGTTTGGTCAGGGTTGCAATCAGGTTTGGTCAGGGTTGCAATCAGGTTTGGTCAGGGTTGCAATTAGGTTTGGTCAGGGTTGAAATTAGGGTTGGTCAGGGTTGAAATTAGGGTTGGTCAGGGTTGAAATTAGGTTTGGTCAGGGTTGAAATTAGGTTTGGTCAGGGTTGAAATTAGGTTTGGTCAGGGTTGAAATTAGGTTTGGTCAGGGTTGAAATTAGGTTTGGTCAGGGTTGAAATTAGGTTTGGTCAGGGTTGAAATTAGGTTTGGTCAGGGTTGAAATTAGGTTTGGTCAGGGTTGAAATTAGGTTTGCTTAGCGTTGAAATTAGGTTTGCTTAGCGTTGAAATTAGGTTTGCTTAGCGTTGAAATTAGGTTTGCTTAGCGTTGAAATTAGGTTTGCTTAGCGTTGAAATTAAGTTTGCTTAGCGTTGAAATTAAGTTTGCTTAGCGTTGAAATTGAGTTTGCTTAGCGTTGAAATTGAGTTTGCTTAGCGTTGAAATTGAGTTTGCTTAGCGTTGAAATTAAGTTTGCTTAGCGTTGAAATTAGGTTTGGTCAGGGTTGAAAATAGGTTTGGTCAGGGTTGAAAATAGGTTTGGTCAGGGTTGAAAATAGGTTTGGTCAGGGTTGAAAATAGGTTTGGTCAGCGTTGAAATTAGGTTTCGTCAGCGTTAAACTCAGATTAGGCCAGTGATGAAATAGAGATTTTGTCAGAGTTGAACTAAAAATTGATCCTTTTAAAATCGGAATTGGTCATTATCAGCAGCCGATGTTTGATGCGACAAATAAACAATTGAATTAACGGACACTGTATTCCTTATAAATGATAATCAAGACACAGCAGTCTAATATGTATTCATATATTTCCAGGATATATTCACTAAGTTTATTAAATGCCACAACATTAATTGAATTCTATGTTATTGTACAAACAGATCTCTGTCTTTCAATACGCATTAGAATCCCATTTGTCCGAGTGAATATATCGCGAAGGAATGCCTTAAATATCATTATTAAATAACTCGTATACATAAAAATACTCCAAGTCCCACATGACATGACGAGGATTAACGAAATTAAGAAGAAAATTGAGGACTATGTTGAAGGACGATGTTGAAGGACGATGTTGAAGGACGATGTTGAAGGACGATGTTGAAGGACGATGTTGAAGGACGATGTTGAAGGACGATGTTGAAGGACGATGTTGAAGGACGATGTTGAAGGACGATGTTGAAGGACGATGTTGAAGGACGATGTTGAAGGACGATGTTGAAGGACGATGTTGGAGGACGATGTTGGAGGACGATGTTGGAGGACGATGTTGGAGGACGATGTTGGAGGACGATGTTGGAGGACGATGTTGGAGGACGATGTTGGAGGACGATGTTGGAGGACGATGTTGGAGGACGATGTTGGAGGACGATGTTGGAGGACGATGTTGGAGGACGATGTTGGAGGACGATGTTGGAGGACGATGTTGGAGGACGATGTTGGAGGACGATGTTGGAGGACGATGTTGGAGGACGATGTTGGAGGACGATGTTGGAGGACGATGTTGGAGGACGATGTTGGAGGACGATGTTGGAGGACGATGTTGGAGGACGATGTTGGAGGACGATGTTGGAGGACGATGTTGGAGGACGATGTTGGAGGACGATGTTGGAGGACGATGTTGGAGGACGATGTTGGAGGACGATGTTGGAGGACGATGTTGGAGGACGATGTTGGAGGACGATGTTGGAGGACGATGTTGGAGGACGATGTTGGAGGACGATGTTGGAGGACGATGTTGGAGGACGATGTTGGAGGACCACAATAATGTCTTATTTTAAACTTTGACCCAACCTAATTTAAATATTGATCAATTCTAATTTAAATATTGATCAATTCTAATTTCGCTATGACAATTTCTAATATCTCATGATCTAAATTAAGTTCGGTAAGGTCCAGCTTGAAGATCAGGTAAATTTTCAAAGCGAGATTATTTTTCATTTAGTTTTGAATACCGTTTTCCTTGCATCTCACAAGGAACAAAAAATATGTTTTCTTCTGTCGAAATTGTAAAACAAAAAACAGTTTAATTTCGATCATTCTAGTAAAAATTTTAAAACTCGGATTTTTCGAGATAAGCTCCGCCACAAATGCAGCACATAAGTTCACCCACTCGTAACTTTCGAAATAATGCACCTATTGGCTTCAAATTACTCTCGAATGAAAGATTAAAACATTCTTTCGTCGTAATTTGAAGTCGATGGGTGCATTATTCCGAAAGTTACAAGTGGGTGATCTTATGTGTTGCAAAAGTGGCGGGGCTTATCTGGAAAAGATTCTAAAACTCTTTCTTTCCGTGTAACAGGATTTTAGGTATCACATTTTAAATGACAAATTTTAGCAATATTTATTTGCATAGAAGGGCAATATTTTAAGAATATCAGATTGCGGATGAATACACGCTTCCTCTGTCATAATGCAGACGCTTTGACTAAGCTTTATGATCATGAAGCGAAATGCCTTGTGAAAGAACCCTGAAAGAAGTCCTGAACCCAGTGAAAAGAGCGTTTTGATCTTGAAACAAATAGCCCCGTGAACGAAGAGTCTCAGCGTCTCTTTCAGTACCACAGGACAACGAATAGTCAAAATCCGAAACTAAATTATACCACCAACAGAGGGGCGTCGGCGAGAGCATCAGTGAGGTGCCACCCTGGCGATAGTGTCTCCCCTCTGCGTCCTGCGCCCTGACTCGAATTCCGCCATGTCTAGTTCTCCCTCCACCATGTCCGGCCCTCCACCCACCATGTCCGGCCCTCCACCCACCATGTCCGGCCCTCCACCCACCATGTCCGGCCCTCCACCCACCATGTCCGGCCCTCCACCCACCATGTCCGGCCCTCCACCCACCATGTCCGGCCCTCCACCCACCATGTCCGGCCCTCCACCCACCATGTCCGGCCCTCCACCCACCATGTCCGGCCCTCCACCCACCATGTCCGGCCCTCCACCCACCATGTCCGGCCCTCCACCCACCATGTCCGGCCCTCCCCCCACCATGTCCGGCCCTCCACCCACCATGTCCGGCCCTCCCCCCACCATGTCCGGCCCTCCCCCCACCATGTCCGGCCCTCCACCCACCATGTCCGGCCCTCCACCCGCCATGTACGGCCCTCCACCCGCCATGTCCGGCCCTCCACCCACCCCGTCTGGCCCTCCACCCACCCCGTCTGGCCCTCCACCCACCCCGTCTGGCCCTCCACCCACCCCGACTGGCCCTTCACCCACCCCGTCTGGCCCTCCACCCACCCCGTCTGGCCCTCCACCCACCCCGTCTGGCCCTCCACCCACCCCGTCTGGCCCTCTACCCACCCCGTCTGGCCCTCCCCACACCCCGTCTGGCCCTCCACCCACCCCGTCTGGCCCTCCACCCACCCCGTCTGGCCCTCCACCCACCCCGTCTGGCCCTCCACCCACCCCGTCTGGCCCTCCACCCACCCCGTCTGGCCCTCCACCCACCCCGTCTGGCCCTCCACCCACCCCGTCTGGCCCTCCACAAATACGTGAAAGTTCCTCGCCAACTCACCAACATCGCGGAAATTGTCTCTTAAGCCAACAAAGAAAAAAACAAACCCATCAACAGCCATCAGAAACTCACAAGGAACCTCCACTAACTTGTGAGCAGCCTCCACAAAATTATAAGCAGCCTCTAAAAACTCATCAGAAACCTCCAAAAACTCGTCGGAAACATCCAAAAACTCGTCAGAAACCTCCAAAAACTCATCAGCAGCCTCCACCAACTCTCCAGCAACCACCTCCACCAATTCACCAGCAACCGCCTCCACCAATTCACGAGCAACCTCCGCCACCAATTCACGAGCAACCTCCGCCACCAATTCACGAGCAACCTCCGCCACCAATTCACCAGCAACCTCCGCCACCAATTCACCAGCAACCTCCGCCACCAATTCACCAGCAACCTCCGCCACCAATTCACCAGCAGCCTTCGCCACCAATTCACCAGCAACCTCCGCCAACAATTCACCAGCAACCTCCGCCACCAATTCACCAGCAACCTCCGCCACCAATTCACCAGCAACCTCCGCCACCAATTCACCAGCAACCTCCGCCACCAATTCACCAGCAACCTCCGCCACCAATTCACCAGCAACCTCCGCCATCAATTCACCAGCAACCTCCGCCACCAATTCACCAGCAACCTCCGTCACCAATTCACCAGCAACCTCCGCGGCCAATTCACCAGCAACCTCCGCGACCAATTCACCAGCAACCTCCGCGACCAATTCACCAGCAACCTCCGCCACCAATTCACCAGCAACCTCCGCCACCAATTCACCAGCAACCTCCGCCACCAATTCACCAGCAACCTCCGCCACCAATTCACCAGCAACCTCCGCCACCAATTCACCAGCAACCTCCGCCACCAATTCACCAGCAACCTCCGCCACCAATTCACCAGCAACCTCCGCCACCAATTCACCAGCAACCTCCGCCACCAATTTACCAGCAACCTCCGCCACCAATTCACCAGCAACCTCCGCCACCAATTCACCAGCAACCTCCGCCACCAATTCACCAGCAACCTCCGCCACCAATTCACCAGCAACCTCCGCCACCAATTCACCAGCAACCTCCGCCACCAATTCACCAGCAACCTCCGCCACCAATTCACCAGCAACCTCCGCCACAAATTCACCGGCAACCTCTTCAGGCTTTTCTGTATCAGAGAGAAATTCTTAACTATTCCTCACAACTGGATCCTTATCTTTTGCGTAGTTATCACCATCTGCAAGAAAATTGCTCTACCTCGCTAGCAAACTGCTATCACGATCAATATAATTACCTACCCTCACCAGTAAATTATCCCACTGCACCAGTAAATTATCCCACTGCACCAGTAAATTATCCCACTGCACCAGTAAATTATCCCACTCCACCAGTAAATTATCCCACTCCACCAGTAAATCATCCCACCGCACCAGTAAATCATCCCACCGCACCAGTAAATCATCCCACCGCACCAGTAAATCATCCCACCGCACCAGTAAATCATCCCACCGCACCAGTAAATTATTCCACCACACCAGTCAGGAATTCCACTGTGCCGTTATATTACTCTACTGCACCAATAAATTATTCTAGAGTTACAGTAAGTTATTCTACCTCACCAGAACGTAGCTCTCCGCCAGTTACAGCCCGACATTTGTACTCCGTGCCACACCAGGAGTCTCTCATACATGCAGCAAATTCCCTGTCGTCTACGTCGCAGAATTCAGAGTTGGCTGGCCGCCCTCGGCAGACTGCTGTGCCATCCACGCAAGAAGCTGCACCTGAACCATCGCATGAACCGCACCAGGAAGAATCTGTCGCACCTCTTGGCGACGAGGACCTGCTTTCTTTAACAGATCTCGAACAGTCTTTGGTAGATTCGTTGGGGTTATGAAATACCTCAGGCCAAATCTTTCTGGTTTTTAGTTTAAGATAAGCTACGAGTTTAGAGCGGAGTATTTTTGCAAAGTAGTTTATTTTCTGTAGATCGGTTTTCACGATACAAAAAGTTGGCTGCATGTCTGTGAAATAGTTGGATCCTTCGACGTGCATTTACTCGCAACAACAAAATAGAATATAGATTGTTCCTTGCTTTTCTAAAGTTGGTAAACCATGGTGGTATAAGCGTATGACACTCAGGCATGGTGCAATACTGGTTTGTGCCAGTAAATAGTGTAAACAATTTTGTTTGCAACGGACCATTCGTTTTCAGTTCACTGCAACCCTTTTTCTTCGTGCCTATTCATTTCATCATCAATTCTTTCTGGTTTCGTAAACATCTTTCTAACTCATTGTTACTCTACGCAGTGTATTTTGAGTGGGAACACTGGGGATTGATTCCTTCCTAAGTTCCGTACTAAATGGTGTCTTCCTTCCATTCCTCAGAAAACATTTGTTGTGGTTTGGGAGGCTTAAACTAACTCACCAAATTTATTCTATGGGATGTAACAACGACTTGTCAAGATTTTTTGGTTTTCGATTCAGTTACTTGTATCGTTTCCGGAATAAAGGTAAAAGTAACAAATTAGCTAGTCGCTGAGTGTAGAAAACGCCAACTTAGTTTATGGGCACGCTACGTCAGTTCGCTCAACCCTCTAGCTCCCTTCTGTGTTTCCTATCATCTCTGAAATGTTGTCCTGATTTTGATTTTTCAGTTGAAATTGTATGAATTACCGAGTCTGTGCGATGCTTTTTAAAACTCAGTTTGTGAGTGGACAGGGAGCCAATTCAGGTTTACGGACATCGCGTTTCTTTGAAACGATTTCGGCAGCTCCAAAACACGTTATTGAAGGGAGAAGCTTTTTCCTCCAATTCAACTGAACAATAACTGTAAAAGGCATTTTTTACGAATAAGCTAGGATTTTAGTCAATGAACCACAAGCATTCCTCAAAATCATTGTGAAATTCATGCGATAGAAATCGGTAAAAAAAAACGATTAAAGGGTGTGAAGAAGCCAGCTTGGCCACGATTTACTGATGGTTTTAGTAGTCCCAACCCCGCCTGGGTGCTGCTCAGTAATTGCTCTCTTTTCATTTTACTATTCCTTCATTATCATTGCACCCGGATACAAATACCTATCGCTTTTAGTTAATTCTATTGAAATGAACGGAAAATGCACCCGACACTTGAGTGTTTTGCAGCGCCACGATGACCTTCAATTGTATTAATGACTTATTCTTCTGACATGGCATGTATTTGTAAGTGTTCTATTGCATGCTACGAACATCTCCTATGCTATTTTTGCGTATTCATATCGTTTAATTTGCACCCTGAGCAACAGAGGGGAAAACTAATTTCTAAAGACGACTTTGAGAAAGTTTTCCTTGGCGTGGAATGTTGCATGCATATTTTACGTGACCTTTAAAGTTTCATGGAATTTGATATTTTATGGCTTTAAATTTACTTGAGCTTGTTTAAGCTTTAGCGTTGCATAAATTCCAAATTAGAAGCAAGTGTCTCGAAGGAAACGCGAAAGAATAATTCCAGTTAGGGAGTGACGAAATAGATTGTGTGAATTTGAGCGATAATTAAGCCAGCCTTTCTTACGCCTGACATCGACTTAATTCACTTCTAGTTTAAATCTACTCTAATAAAAAACACATTTAGTTTTAGCTCTGCTGTTTCAAGCCGTCATGGCCAATTTTATCAAATGGTGTGCTAAACATTTATTTACAAGATTTTTTTAACCTTTGTCTTTTTAATACCTTAACGAGGTTCTGTGTATGTGAACGGAGTGTTATCGTTCGATTAGGCTGAGAATTTATTTTTTAATTTGAATGTATTTTTTTTTACCTTCATGCTCAAAATGATACCGATGAAGTTGCGAGTTTCAAAACTCTCTAAAGGCTCTCATCGTAACTCTAATTTATTGAATGTTCCCTTCAGGGAGATACAATTATTGTATATGTGGGTATTAGCACTCCTAGGGGGAAAATGTGTGAGGTCCCGAGCTGTGAGTTAGGTAGGCCTTCTTTTTGTTTTGTTAAGGTTCACCCTTTTTTCGATTCACTGCTGCGCTGTGTTTCAGCACCTGCTACTTTCTTGTTCAACTTTTATCTTGTTTTATAAACTTCTTTCTAAACTTCCTGTTGCTATAGTTCTTCTGCTTACATTCAGCGTTCCCTTATCTCCATGCCAAATGTTGTCTTTCTCTCCTCGGAACGCTTTTTTAGTGGTTAGGGAGGCTTAAACTAATATCAAATCTATTTAACCTATTTTTGTGGCACGAGCTTGTACTGCAGTGTGTCCCATACCGTCACTGCTGGAAGAAAAGCATTGCACTATACATACATTATATTGAGCCGACACCCTTTCAAGTTTTCCTCGGTAATGCCTAAGGGAAAAAGATTTATCTGTAGCGTTATTCTTCACTACTCACAGCAGCATCACTGACATTAATTGTTTCGTGAGTTTTATCGAGCAATTTTGTGAGCTTTACAGTTTTTCTGTCATACTCTCCTTGAGGCCGGAGGAAGTGCTGCATGCGAGTTTCAGCGACTGCACCTTAAATTTTAGAATATCCCTCAAATTTTAGGCTCAAGTTCCCTTTTTGCGTCTCAGGTTTCCAGTAAACCGAAGTTCTTAAATTCTGTTCCTGGTACAAATTTAGTTTCTTACAACCCTTGAAATTTCCCAGTAATTCAAAGTTATTTTATAAGCCTTCGAATCATTTTTTAAAATTCTTATGGGCGATATGTGAGCTATAATTTTATTAATTTGTAAATGAATAATAATGCCACTAGTGGGGAAAAAAACACAGTTTGAAATTTTCTTTAATGAAATTGCAGTTTGCTCTAAGTACTTTAGTAAAGATATAGCTTGAATTAACTGAAGCAACTGAAACTTTAGGGTAGCTGTGGTGTCTCAAAGAAATCTAAACAGAAACAAAGCAACAATGAAATACGTATAAAAGAGCCAGCCCAACGTCGACCCACCTATGTCTTTCAGCTTAAGTTATTTGAACTAAACGCTCGTGACGCTCGAGTGTATTTTAATATATTAGTTTTACGTACAACTAAACGCAATAAACTCGTCAAAAATAAATATACTCTCGTTACTTCCACGCAACATTTGGTTGGCTTCATGTATTTGTTCCCAAGTCCGATACGTCGAAACTAAGAGGCAGCTTAAACATCGTGATGATAACGACAGTAAAATCAAATGACTTAGAAAATACGCTAACGAAATGGTCGCGTAACGCAACTATCAACACAAATAACAAAAAACATAACATTTATTTGAGCGAGATCAGCACGCAAGCCAAACCTTACAGAATAATGAACAATAATAAATGTAATAGAGCTCGTGCAAGCGACGTGAGAACGAAAGTTTGTGTAGAGTTTTCTTAACAAAATCCACCGAAGAGGGTAGTGGAGGTAATAACATAACATGTCAAACAATTCCTCAGGCTAAATATATTATTAGGCAAGATGGCACACTGAAGGCTAAGTTCAATATAATCACGAAAAACTTTTCCAATTGCGTTCTACACAGATGAAAATGAGTGCTCACGAACAGCATCGCATTCTGCTTCAGGCTCAGAAGATGCGTAAACTTGATAATTAGCAGTGAATGTTTGTATCTAGGTAAGTAGTACACAGGGTTCAATCCACAGCAGGGAGCAACACGTGTCTCAATTTAGCGATGACGCGAAGCTCGAATCTGTGACGGGTCCCGCAGTTGCAGCCACACTTTAGGCTGAACTTCGATATCGCAAAAATATTGCTCGTAAAATGACTTTGTTTCTTCAAAATCAGAACATTAGTAACATGGTTTGTACCTCGTCTACAAATCATCTAAAACATATTGTTGGCGTACGAATGATCGAAAGTTTGAAGAACACTGAAAAAGGGAATGGCGGAGTGGCCAAGCCAAGGAATGTCTATGCTAATCAAAACCTAAATTAAGAATCGACAAACACGACAGAACAGACATTTTTGCACAGAAACAAATCCCTTCTACCTCATGAACGACCCAAGTTTGAGAAGTCTTGGAGCAAGTTTTCGTTCCACACCAAACGTTGAACGCCGTAACTTTACCCTGAGTTGTTCTCACTCGGCTTCACAGGCAATTGCATTTTATAACGAATGTCGAGCGTTAATTAACAACAAAAGGTGATACAAACGAAGCAGCAACACAGACACGTGACATCGTCTTCATTCCAAGTAAAGCCGTTGCGTCGGATTCGAAAACCATTTCAAAAGCTGAATTATTTGGCTGTAGCTCTGTTGGAGTCACAACGACAAAATGCGTGAAAGGAAATCTGACCATGATGAACTTTTTGAAATAATTCGCTCACTTTCGGTATCCAGGTTAACAGAGGACGGAATTGAACACATAAACTCATAAACTCCTATTTGATCAAGATGCATCTTCAATCACTTAAGCTTCTTGGATGTAACACGATGACGCTAGGCCGCAAAATAGAACAGACTGTAATATTAAGACTAGATAAGACGGTGTAACTTTAATAAATTAATATACTTGCTGTACACAGCATGTAGTGACAAAGTCCGTAATCCATAGATGACTACTATAAAATAATATTAATTCTCCGATTTTTGAGACCCTCATGTCATTTATTCGAAAGAGCGTTGGACCTAAATATATGCATCACTGCATTGATGTGAATTCATTTCTAAAAAAAAAGAAATTTCCTCTCATAAGCAAAAATTCCACTTGTTTCACATAAAACTCTTTCGTCAGCACTACAAACAGACAAAAAAGATATTAATTTCTTATAGCAGACAAAAAAGATATTAAGTTATATTAATTTCTTATAGCTTTTTCACAATTTGTTCATTAT
The DNA here is from genome assembly GCA_030386875.1 of Morinoia aosen. Classification (NCBI taxonomy): domain Eukaryota; kingdom Metazoa; phylum Arthropoda; class Malacostraca; order Amphipoda; family Talitridae; genus Morinoia; species Morinoia aosen. The sequence continues at coordinate 48,065,909 of CM059564.1, read as the reverse complement.
GGTTTTTTATTCCTTGTTTTACAGCACTGATGATGGAATCAGAGATTCCGAAACGTTTGCCATCAAAAGAATGTTCCCTTTTATATTGGTTATTCTTTTCATTTTACGTATTAGATTTCCCAAAAATCGCCCTTTTAATTCTATTACAAACAAACAATTAACTTGAATGAAAGACTTGAAGTAAAATAATTTAAAGAGAATAAATATTAAACACGAGCTGGATAAATTACACACAACCGCATTCCACGCCATAACTCAACACTACACGGCTGCACTCTGTTGATCATAAAAGAACGAACAAGTGTCGGTAATTCAAGGGAAGGTTTAAATTTTTTCTCATTTGAAAACAGTGTCTCAAATCTGACTTGAGTATTTACGGTTAATTAAAAAGATTGAGATGCGCAAACTACCCTTACCTAGGCTACAGTAATGTGTGAAGGAGCGATATGCTCTCAGCGTTATCAAAAATTTAGAATATAATTATATTTGTGCACTGGAGGGAGAAACTGCAAAGTCTGCTTGGGCGGTGGGTAAGACCAAAGTGTAGCACGAGCTGAAGCGCTCTCCTTTTCACTACAAAGCACACAGCTAATAATTAAGTGTCGTACGCCATTGCGCTAAAATGATAAAGTGCAATAAGACGAGATGATGCATACGAAAGAAGTCAAACGTCGCGTTAGTAGTACTTTACTTACAAATTCGAGTCTAAAGGTATTCCCTTTATCAATTTAATTGTTGTAAGCAACCAGAGAATGACTTTTAAACAAATTGTTACTTAAATTTAATGGTAGGTAAACATACAGAATAGGTGCCTAAGGAATTACGCGTCTTGGACATCACGACTTCTAGAATTACCGTGAATAGCAATGAGAATGCTCGAATTTTACATGCAAGGCATCAATAAGATTAGCTAGGCAAAACTAGAAAGAAATACGGCTCAGTTGTTAAGGTTTTAGGTTAGAGTCAACTTCCAGTGACAGCTTTTGTAAGTCGGAGCAAAAATCCAGCAGTTGATCTATCTTGCACCCACACATGCAATCATTTACGTTTGGAATGCCTCAAACACAAAAACTCTACTTTGTACTAAACAAACTTCTGAATGATTCAGGCAATTACCAGTTTTAAACTCCACCACCTCGCACACCAACACCTAACACTGCAGGCACCATACCTCGCACGTCCACAAGACCAGTTAGACACCCCGCTTGCACTTCGCATCACCTCAAGTCCAAGGCAAGAAGTTTCCATTTCGCATCGCTTCAAGTCCAAGGCAAGAAGTTGGAGAAGAGCACGGTCCCAACGAGAAAGTAGAGCAGGAAGTAACTCAAAAGTACCTGTCCCCAAAAAGAAGTCGGGACTTTAGAGAGCAGGTCCACAGCAAACATTTTTTCCATGTTCTCGAGGGCTTCAGGCCGCACCAAGACAGACTTGGCGCGACTGGAGGAGTTGCTTTTGCCGGCGCTGGGAGCGGCGTCTGAGGTGAGCAGGTGCGCTGCGAACCAGAACACGACCGGGCAGCTCGAGCACACCAGGCGCGTCGTAACCTGCACACACGCACAGCTTCTTAGCATTGCATACCTTCTCGTGTAACGTGGCATGACTTAGTAGCATGCATACTTTATGTGACGTGGCATTGCATACCTTCTAATGTAACGTAGCATGACTTTGTAGCATTACATACCTTATTATATAGGTACCATACCTTTTTAGCATTACACATTTTCTTATATAACGTAGCATGACTTAATAGCATTTCATACCTTCTTATACAGGGTGTCCCAGAAATCTTGCACCATCCAGGCCTTTATAAAAATACACATGTATATCAATTTTATCGAACATAATCATAACAGATGCTCAAATTGTACACCCTCTGCATTGACACGGGCATCAATTCTTCATTTTATGTGGACTCCATGGCCCCAAAAAAGCAATCTCATGAGAGTGAAGAGAAGGAACCGCTTAGTATCATTTGTAAGAAAACGGAGAATATATATGCTCGAGGTGTTTTCCTACGCAGAATACCCCAGCATAAAACAGTAGGTTCTGAAGGAAGATGAAAATAACACAAAGCTGAAATAGCGACGAAAGCGCGAAAACTGAAGGTGGTCACGAAAGATAAAAGGCCACCTATAGCTGAAATAACCCCTAACAGTGTCGGCCCAGCGGGAGTCGGTCTCCACACCATAGGATAGACAGCTAACTTATGTCTATTCCCTATATTTTGCCCCCTGAGGGGTTAAAACACTTCCTAATTCAGCAAGATGTTCTTTGTAAACAGTTCTCGCACGAGAAGCCTACAGAGAGGTACCTATTTAATAACCCTTGCTTCAGTTGTCCTCTATACAAAAATAAGCCTGGTGTAAACTCAATTAAGAACTCGAGCATCATAAGAGAAACCTTTGCTGAGGCAAGCAAGTCTAGTACCAGAAAATTCTAACACTGGCTACAGTGAAGGCCAGTCTCTTAAACTGGGGGGGGGGGGGATGGGGCGCGCGAGCCTCCGCAGTAAAGCCTGATTTTCTCCACTAATGTTTTCGACAAAAGAGAGAACTTTCATTGTTGAATATTTTTGAGAACCTATTTACAATATTCTTCGTTGTGAGCTCTTATTTACCAGTCCATCTCCCCACAATTTTCTGTGACAATTCGTGAGGGCGCGGAAGTAAAAACGTTAAGAACCACTGATGTAGACTATTGTGGCCTCTAGGCCACAACAGCGCAACATGAACGTACTTCCGCGCTCTGAATGTACGTGAAGTGGTGGTCTCTGACCTGCACATGGATGAAGAGCAAGCAGAAGATGCAGAGAGCGAGGCTGTGGACAGTGTAAACAAACACCCGCCAGGAGTAGATGCCAGTGGTGCACCAGGCGTCGTGGGAAGAGGAGGATGCAGAGCGCGCTCTCTTGGTCGACTTGGCCACGTCGTCGTCCGAGTTGAGGTTTTTGGTGTGTGTTTGTTGAGACGCAACGACTTGATCAGGGTGCGGTATCCCCAAACTCCACACCACCTGCGTTTTCACGAGCAATCGAGAAGCGAATGATATTTTGAAATCCGTGCACTTATAATAACTACTGAAGACAAATTGGCAAGATCGTTCGCAATTCTACTCCTCGCTAGAAATGTGAAATTATTCGTATTTCTAAACGCTGACACGAGGTAAAAAATTTCCAAACTTCAAAAGAAAAATACACGCGAGCATTTGCGAAAAACGCTGCTTTGCGTACAGAGTTCTGATGTAAATACAAGCGATGATTACCAGACCGTCTTCATGGAGTCTGAAACTCCACAATTAACTAAAACTGAATTTCTTACTCAACAGACTGAAAGAATAGGTACCTTGACCAAACAACAGCACCCTGAACAACAACTGTTTTGAGTCACGGCTCCAGCTTTCTAACATTATTATTATTATTATTATTATTTTTCGGGTTTCATTAGGAATACAAAAAAAATAAAGAACTCACTCCAAGAGTTCTATACTTTCACTCTCCTCTAGGCACTCGGACACATAGAAAAGGGAAACACGTAAGGAGTAACTGAAAATGCTAGAGCATAAGAAGCTTACATCAAATTTGTGAGAACTTTCAAAAATTATATATACACACAATAGGTTTAGGTAGAGAAGAAATTTTTTTTTTCATCGCATAGGCTTTCAGAATTGAGGGTTTGGTTTCTTAGTTTCAAGTTTGTTTAAGTCGCTAATTTTAATGCGTTTTCATCTTCCCAGGCATTAGGAACGAGAGCCTTAGTGCTTGGGTTGAACTGGTCTTTTATTGCAAGATTAAATTGTACGAGGGGGAAGGGAAATAAATATAATATTGTAATGTAATATGAAGGAAATAGCAGGCACCAATGTTGGCATCTCCACACAGCAAGTCTTTGGAATGATAAGTCAGTCACATCATTTTAGCGAGAGCAAAATACCCAAATTGAAGAAAATAGATTTAGATTATGTCGTACCCAAAACAGACTCATTTGTAGCCAAGCCACATCTTCAGTGGGGATGGCTATTCTCGATGAGTGCTAGCTCTCAATGAACGTGAAGATAAAACACTTCCAAATAACTGCAGTTGTATTTTCATGACAAAGAGGTTCCAGCATTGGGAACATTTTGCAGCCGACGCAAGGACACTCACTTGAGGGTTGTCCACAAAGTAGAGGGCGGCGTGGCAGATGACGAGCAGCACCATAGGCGCCGCTGACAGGAAGTTGTGAATCTGGCGCAGCTCGTAGTAGCGGAACAGCCCGACCTGCCGGGTGGTCACGTCAGACACACTTACAATTTCTGTCAATCAGACAAAAAAAGCGCCAACTCTCGAAATTTCGTTTTTTATTTTTCAATAGATTTGGGTTCTTTTAGATGCAAGAAACCCTCTAAACTTTCAGTTGCTGTTCTGTTGTGGTGGTAGGAGGTGCTATTCACGTAATAAAGAAAAGAAACTCCATAAAACTCCATAAAAAGAGCTATCCTGAAAAATCTTGTAAAATGGACTTCGCACATTTTTTGTCTGATCGACAGATTTGATACACGCATCTCAAGACAGAAGTACCTACAACACACATTGATTACAATGCTTGTGGCGAGGTCACCAACAGCCACATCAACAGGTCTTCAACAATAGAGCACAACAATAGGGACATGTGGATGCAGACCTCCCAATATTTGTCCTGGACGTGAGTGTAGGCGAGAGGCACGGCTGCGTAGCACCAGTCCGCCTCTCCCAGGTCCGGCGAGTGCAGGAAGTTGATGTGCACAAAGGACTCGAGGTGTGGGGGCAATGACGATGCCGCCTCTTCACTGCAGTACGTCTGCACAGCATGTTCAGGTGTGAGGACAGGGCAATTTATGATGCAGTAACTCTAGCTCTGAGGAATACTTGAACTGAACTACATTAGAAAACGTATACTGTAAATACCACTGAAGAATAACTTCTGGGGATGGAATTAGAGAAAACCTTGTGTAGATAATTTTTCAGGTTAAAAAGCTACTCATTTAAGGGTAGAAAACTTACTCTAAATGAGAATTGCATCACTTAGGTTGAAAAAAAACTTTTGAAGAGTGGATAGAATGGACTAAATCAGCTGGATCTGGAAGAGAACACAGCAATTCATCAATATTTTTTAACAAATATCCTAATTGCAGGCAAAAAAACCCTATAAGTTTTGAACCCCTGGGCTGGTGTAGTGACCCACGAGTGCTGCACCTTGTAGCACCAGAGCTGGAAGAGGAGGTAGGGCGCCACAACGCAGCAGGAGGCCACAAACAGCGGCACCAACGTGTAGTTGAAGGTGAGCAGCACGACCAGCACCAGCGACACCACACCAGGGTCGTCAGACCGAGCGCGCCGCAACCTCACAACAGCACAGAAGCAACGTCATTAATGATAGCTCCGTGGATCGAATTAAAAATATGCGCAAAATATTTAATAGGACAATGGGTATGATGGACGAGAATAGAAAAATATCTCTTTTAGATTTTATTAGAAATATATTATTTTCAATCTTTGGTGAAAGGAATCTATTTGTAAAATTATGTCAAAACAGTGTTAGAAATTCTTAGATTACATGTAAATTCCATGCTATAAATCCAAAGCCTAACATACCAAATCAAGCAATTTCAAACAGCTCGCATAGCCAAATCAAGCAATTTTGTTTGAACAGCTCGCATAGATGGGAGTAGAATTACTTACTTGTAATAGTAGGCAGAGCAGTGCAAAAGCTTGTGGTAGAGGACAAAGCCAATATTTGTGAGGCCATTAGAACGTGTGCAGCTAGCAGAGCTGAAGAAGGCAGGCGCTGCCCAGCCTCCTCCCCGTTCATAGTTCAATAGAGCACAAAATGTACATAAGGCAAACAGGGATTCTGAGTATGGAGCAGTGAAGAATATACTAGCTGGGTTGATACAAAAGAGGATGGCTGCTCTATAAGCCAGTACTTCATTTCTAAGGACTTCTCTGCTAAGTTTGTAGAAGACTCCAGCTGCTTTCACAAATAGACATAAATTCAACAAGACAGCCACCAGGATGATGGTTGTATGAAAGTTGATGATGAGCTGCAAGGGGACAAATGCAATGCTGGCTATGAACCTCACCATAATGGGATACATTGGGAAGAAAGCTAAGGTCTGTTCATGGGTGTAGCCATACTCTGTAATGTGTATGAAATACTGGGCATCCCATCTCACAAATCCTCCAATCAAAGCTAGAACTATCTTGTCCACCGTGCCAACTTCCAGGTCCGGGTCAGGAGGGGAAACGAATGCAGACGCCTCATGGTCTGGGATCATCCAATTGGACACAAACTGAAACACAATGCAAGTTAAAATCAGACATTAAACTCTTAATATATTCTATTCAAAGCTCCTAAGGACAACAGACAATGGAAGTAAAAATTACCCTCTTAATAATAAAGATACTGATGCATTGCCTTAAGGTATGTGTATGATCCTGAAAGCCACCTAGTATGAAAACAAAGCTCGAAGTTGCAAAACTTTGAAGTTTTATAACTCTGATTAAATAAAATAATTAAATGCACTTTGATAAGTACATACTGATGAACAAATATTTTTTGCATTTCGAGCAAGTGAGAGCTTCAATTTCTTAAAACTAGAGAAATACAACTTATCTTTTACTTAAATCAGAAAAACGGTTTAGTTAGAAATTTTCTCAATATTTTTTCAATATTTCTTACAGTGAGTAAACCTTGTATAGATCTTTTACAATCCTTATAGGTAACTTGTTCATTATTGAATTAATCATTTATCATTATTTTCAACATAGATAATCAATATAAGAAATTAACTGAAGTTTTTTTCTTTTTGGTTTTTATTGAGTTCTTTCAAACACTATGCAGAGCATATATTTTATTATTAGCTATGGTTCAAAAAAAGCCATTGCAATTAATTTAAGCATCAAAGCAATTATTTACTCAAGCAGCATTAACTTGCTGTACTAACTTCTTTACCAAGTTTAACTCTGTCTCATGTCCAAAGACTTGTATTTAAATACAACACAATGAAATTAGCAATACAGCCATGATGGCCTAAGCTTAACATGTACTGAAACTCAACCAGATATTTTTTTAATAACAGTTTTCATATTCTGTTGGTATAGTTGCAACTACTGAAGAGAATTCACTTTTATTTCTGTCATAAATAATGTAGTGAAGCAATATTATACTGCATGTCACAATATCTCAAGAAGTTGCAAAGACATGATTACAATTACTGCTTCAGATATGTCAAGCCTGATTCATCAGTAAAGCTTGAACTTGTCGATAGAATCTTATGGTAAGCATAAGTGAAATAATGCCAACTCCAGAAAATTAAAATAATTGATTGTAATCATATATATATATGTAAATATATTCCATCTATGAAACTTTACAATTTAACAAAAAGTAATGCTGTAAATGAGATTAATAAAAAATACTTTTTAATAGAAATGGGAGCACATACCTGAATGAGAATTACTGAAAATCTGGAGAGAAGAGAAAAATAGAAAACTTTTTCCTGTAGCGTGTAATACGTAGCCATGATGACACAAGATGGAGTCTTCACCTACTGTTTTTTCACAATATACTATTAAATAATTCACCCATGAAAATGGGATCTACATAAAATCTGAAAATGAAAGAAAATAAGCATTAATAACAACATACTTCAAAATAAACTACAAAGCAACCAATTTTTTAAGGGTATTGTTTAACCATATTAACAAATTGTAAATTCTCAAAACGCTACACTACCAGGATGTTTACTTACAACCTCATACTATTGGATCCACACTAAGATTCCTGTGGCTACTTTCAATTCAAAATTTAGGTTACAATCAAACTCAAAAAGTTAGATTTAAGTTTATACTTTTTCTTTTTCTTCTTCAACATTTACAATTTTCTCAATGCCTTGTATAGGTTTTATAGTCTAATAAAGAGGACTGATGCCACTTTATATGAATCTGAGACAGACATGATCACTTGATATAAACATTCTTAAAGTTTATAAAACATTTAAACATACTATTGGTCAATATTAAGTTTAGCATATCAATGATTTTAAAAATTTGATTTCCATTTCTATGTAGGGTAATGTTCGAATGGCCGGACGGTTCAAATCGTCGGTCATTCTTAGTTAATTTTCAATTTTGACGATCGGTAGCAATCCAAAAGACGTGTAGCAGATTGCACCACTATAGGCCTTGTGGGTTAAGTTTTTAGAAGGCTACCGAGCGCAAAAATTAAAAATTAACTAAGAATGACCGACGATTCGAACCGTCCGGCCATTCGAACATTACCCTAATAGAAGACATTTTAAAAGGTTTTACACGCATGACAGTTTGCTTGTAATTGCTTACTTTTCAAGATATTAATCTTTGAAATTATAAGAAAGTTGTATATAAAATTTATTTAACGGATACGTAAACAAGCTGATATACGTTATTGATATAACACTACGGGAGATTAGATTAGGTAAATAAACTAGCTTAAACTAATTTAAGTAAACATAAAATAACTTGACTTAACTTAGCCATAGTGAGATTGATGTTTCCGCCAAAAAAATACGGTCAATATTGAATATAATGTTGTCAACAAATTTCATAATTTTGTAGGTATAGATAGGTAATATAGTGGATTTTAAGACGTTTTACATGAATGACAATGTGCCCGGAAATGCTTAGTTTAAGAGATATAGGATAAATAATGCCAGGTAAGAATAGCATTAACGGCAGTTTCGATATGGCTCTTCCGGCGTTTTGCGGACGCGGACCACGCCAAGTTTTTTGGCGGGAGTCATCGGCCTCGGTATGGTTGAGTTAAATTAAGATATTTTAGGCTTACTTAGGTTAGGATACTTAACTAAATTAACTTTACCAAACCTAACCTTACCTATCGTTACGTCAGAACCGGATTTCTGCTTATTTACCTCTCCGTTTCTTCAATTTTATAAACGACGTTCTTTTAACTTCAAAGTTGAATATCTCCAAAAATAAGCATTTCCGGGCACATTGTCATTCATGTAAAACGTCTTAAAATCAACTATATTACCTATCTATACCTACGAAATTAAGAAATTTGTTGACAAAATTATATTCAATATTGACCAAGAATACATTTGTTACGCATTCACCTACCACCCGAAAAGCCATATAAAAGCTTCTGTTAATGCTAATCTTATCTGAACATTATATACGAAACACCTTAAAAGCTAAGCATTTGCAAGGACAATAGTATTCATGTAAAATACCTTAAAATTTCTCCAATTTTCTAAATATATTAAAAAATTTTCAAAATCATAGATGCACTAAATGCAATTTTGATTATACTGTTTACTAGGCATTATGATGCTTTAAACAAAAATACAGTAGACTTCACACTATGTTGATGTAATGAACAAGGTTTTGGTTTTCATTTTATATCTTAAATTACTACTGTGCACTAGTTTTCATGAAGGAAGTTTTCTGACAAGGTTAAAATATAAGCTAACATAACTGGCAATCCAAGTATCTATAAGATTAATGTGAACTACAATATTAAATAATAGGAATGATTTTCAAATTCTACAATATATTTTTTCTTTCATGTTGTCAAATATCATATAGTAACCTCTCAAGTCTAACTTACAAAAGAATTAAAGGTGTCATTTATTAAGTGCAGTAGTACCTTTAGTTAGTTAAGAAACCATATCGAGAAGGCTATGCTGTTATTGTAAAAATACTCATTTTAATTTATAAATGCCATTAATACTTAAATAAAATTTCCTATTTATTAAAACTATGACAAATATTTTAAAAATCTATGCTGTTGTCTTGATAGCATGAAGATAGCTCTCAGAGTATGGAAACGGTAAAACGGCACTCAACTGTCTTGGCCCAAGTTCACTCTGATTCGCAGAAGTACCCGCAAACCCATTCAAAATATTTATACAAATATCATACCGGTGAAATCATTTATTAAAACTACTATAATGCACAGGTTGAAGTACTACTACTTAAGTACGCAAACTATCTTCCTATTACCGTAAACATTGACAGAACCATGGTGATAGGCCTACATAGTTGTTTACATTCGACCATATGATTTGATTAATTTTACCCTCAATGAATTTATCACTACCCTAAATCTACTCCAGACCAGTGGAACAAATTTTGATTTTTGCAATTATTTGTAATTCGTAAAAATGCTTGCATTTACTCACAAATATTTTGCAGGAAGAAATTAAAATTACTTCTTGGACTTGAAATTTATATTTTAGCTCGGATATTTTTAGGTTAGGTTAGGTTAACATCGGCATCTTTGGGATGCTTTATTTCCAATCAAGCCTGATACATATGATCTTAGCATTGGTTTTTCAAATGTCTTATAACTAACACTATATATAGGACACCATGACGGTTCCCCCGTGAAGCCGGTACCCATTTCCGACACCTGGGTCGAGTGGGGTATTGTGCTTGAGCTTTCCCTTATACCCAACGGGGAAAATCTCCGCGCCAGCGCCGGGAATCGAACCCGCGACTCCAATATACGAGCCCGATCCCTTAACCACTGTACCACGGAGAGCACATAGAAGAAATATATTTCAAAAATATATTTCATACTTATCAAAACGCTTTTAATTATCCGTAACTCATAACATCGTTGAGTGTAATAAGTACATTGCAGCTATTTTTGTTGAATGATGAATGAATTTTAATTTTAAAAAACTCCGGCGTAAAACTGAAAATTCCATTGACCCATAAGCAATATCCCATTGCGCAAATAGGGGGGGGGGGGTTTAGGGCTCCCCCGAAATGTTGAGCTGGAGGCCAGTTTCAGTCGCTGTTTTAAGTAAAAGAACGAAAATGTTGCTGATAATTAATGTCAAACTCGAAATTATTGGCCGGGGACCCTGGCCCCCCGAAATTTTCGGCTGGTTGTACTACTGTCATTTACCTTTATTTATATATTTTTTTATATTTTTACGTTTCACCATTCTCCTTTGAACACCAACGAAAGGACTGAAAAATTTCTCACCAGAATTGGAGGCCACTTTATGTATTGTTAAAACTTATGTATCCTACGCAAGCTCAGAGGGTAATTACTGTCTGCTGTTTTAGCAGGCGATTTTCCGAAATCGGGAATTCATCATCTACGTCCGGAGACGATGACATGATGACAAGTCTAAAATTTTAAATACGTGAAAATTTTACTGCAAACTTATGTGCAATTTCTAATTACTTAGAGTGAACCATAACTACCTAGTTAAATCTTGCGTTTTGTGAGCAAATTTTCTTACCAAACAGTGACCACTTCACCAAACTATAAACTCTCTGAAAAGGATAGGCTACTCGTTTTCTCCGAACAAAATTGGGATGAAAAATTAGACTATGTAGACTTCTCCCAGCTTCCCAGCTTAGCCCTGTTGAGCTCATGGGCAAGTGACAGATATTCAACAAGTATTCTGACCTCAATTTGAAACTGGAAAAACAAACTACAGTAGATGTAGTTTTAATTTTATTTGCAAGGTCTACTGAAGCTCACGTAAAGGTTCGCATTTGAAGAAGCGGAATTTGCGCTCTGTTATTCGTGTTTTATTCGTTCATCACTGAGCAGTGCTCCTTATCTAGTATCGTGCAGTTTCATGATACGCTAATGTAATTTCAGCATCCTAATTATTTACTTAAAGCTAATTTTTGTTTGGCAGTGAAAATTGAAAGCGCATTGAAGAGTAAAGGAAACACTTAACAATTAGCACTACACAGAAATACGAGCACGTACAACTGCGATAAACAGAGTTGACCGTACCTTGTGTTTGAGAATACAAAAACACTTTAGATTGCTCATTCACATAAAATTCGTTGGTATACTATGAGAATAAGGGATCAAATTTTATTCATTCCACCTATCAATAATAATCTCTTAAGCGCTGTCTCGTCTCTAATTTTTGAGTCGTGGTATGGTGGCATTATTTTCCTCACAGTGACACGGAGGCGTTATTTTCCTCACAGGAACACGGTGGCGTTATTTTCCTCACAGTAATACGGTGACGTTATTTTCCTAACAGTAATACGGTGACGTTATTTTCCTCACAGTAATACGGTGTCGCTATTTTCCTCGCAGTTATACCGTGGCGCTATTTTCTTCACAGGAATACCGTGGCGTTATTTTCTCCACATAAATACGGTAACGTTAATTTACTTACATTAATACGGTGGCGTTACTTTACTGACAGTCATACCGTGGCATTATTTTCTTCACAGGAATAAGGTAACGTTATTTCCCTTACATTAATACGGGGGCGTTACTTTAATGACAGTAACACGGTGGCGATATTTTCCTCACAACAATATCTTACACTTGATTTGAAATGGGCACACAATTTATACAGTGTGGACGCATTGCTTATCTACAGGAATAACGCCCCCGCTGCGGACTGACGCCAGAAGAACGCTGTTTTGATCCCCAAGTCTGGACCAAAATTCGATTGTCACTATTTCATATTTTTTAAACGCGCCTCTTTCTCTACGGTACATTAACGTAAAACAGTCTTGAACTGACTGCTTTGATCAGACTGTTTGGCCTTTCAAAAGAAATTTATACAAAATTTTAATAATGGTGATTGCCATGATTTGGACAATTATGAGTCCATTAAAGTTGGTATCGCAACGGTAACAACGAGGAGTCGTGCTTTGTTAGTATGATTTACCTCTCGAAGAGAGCCACGATCCATACAGGAAGAAATTGATCTCATTACAAAGGATAGGGCATTTCATTTCAGCTGAAGACCTTAAAAGCTAAACTTTCTTTACCTTAAAATTAAAGTGGATACTTTACGAACACAAGTCCCAACAGCATCACTCCTAACAAGGGAGGACTCAAATATATTTCTCTATTGATTACAGTAAATTAGTTCACACTTAGCATCTTGTGGCACGACATGAGGGTGGCTATGTTAGTAACTAACACTTTGTCAGTCTATCTGTTTCTCGTCCTCAGAATTTTAATTTGAGGAGAAACCACAATGTTAAAAACATGTTGGTTAAACACATGTTTTAGTGCCGTTGTTGTCAGAGGTAACATATGTACACTGTAAATTAGGTTTTTCATACAAAACCTAAAACGATGAGTGGTGGTAACGTTGGAACAAATTGTTTCATAGATGGACACAAAATTAGCCTTACTCAAGAAATTTGTTGATTACGTAGAGGCGAATTTGATTAAGGTACAATACTGATACGATCAAACCTATTTAAATAAAAATTGTTGAATATTTAGGGCATTAACATTTATGTGTAATGGTCAAGTGAAGCTCCTATCACTGGAGTAGCAACGTTTCGAGTTCTGTGCTAATGATACAGTAACCGTAATTTATTTAAAACTAGAGCATTAGTACGAGTTTTTACAACTGGTGTAATTACGAGGATTTATATGAAACATCAACATGAATTATAAACAACAGATTTCCAACCACATTCTACCATGATACGACATTTCTCTAAAATCGGATATAACATCAATTATATAACATCAATCTGATTATAACAACTGATATGACATCTGAAGATGGAATAATTTTATTTTGAACGTCTGTGTCCATAAATGTTGGTCCTTCGTTTTATTTTGAGAATAAGATTCCCTAAAAATCGCCCTGTAAGTACTACTATAACTTCAATTTAGAAAGCGTTACATACACTTATATGTAAAGATTCAATGGAGTCTGGCTGCTTTTAAATTTGTATCTACAGTACAGAAATTAGCCTCATACGCAGTGCCGCCATAGCCATGTGCTAGAGGTTCTGCCGCCGTGCGGCAGAGACCCGGGATCGAATCTCGGCGCAGGCAGTGGCGATTTTCTCTGTTGGGTATAGGAGAAAAATTCCAAGCACAATACCCCACTCTACCCAGGTGTCTGAAATGGGTACCGGTCTTGACCGGGGAAAGCGTCATGGCGTCCTGGCGTTAGTTATAAGGCATTTGAAAATCCAATGTACAAGGTGATATGTATCAGGCTTGATTGGAAATAAAGCATCCGTAGATGCCTTCATTATCATACGCAGCTCTTCAGCGGAGTTTGGGAGGGAATATTTCTTCACAGCAGGCGAAAATTGTCAGGCAGTTATTAAACACAAAGTAAATTATTATTTTGACGATTCCTTCCAAGTCATCAATTTTTACCATTGATTTTGAATGCCTACGGTCGTCGTCGTGACTCAATTGATCAAACTCGAACACAGTGGTTTGAGTGCTATATTCTACGTATTTTTTTATTTGCGTACAAGTTCATAGAGTTCGAATATTTTCAATTAAAAGCGTGAGAATCACAATGAGAAAACTGAGCTCGCGGTAACAGACAAGAAATCTCCATTAGAATGCCACGTTTTCACTAGAATTGTTCGGAGCATAAAGCTCCCGAGAACTGCAGTTGCTCTCTGCACCTCTGCAGGAATACGCAAGAGCGTGCCAGACACCGTGTTCGTCTCACCAGAATATTCGACAGTGCCACGGATGGCGGGTATAGCTGTTTAAGCGAGGGATTAGAATTTGAAATCATTGAAGTAATTTGCAGTAAGTGTTTGTAATTTACAAGACATGTTATGAGATTTATGTGTATTACATGGCGTTGGGCTTAGTTCATGTATTTCCTACTCACTAAATAGTTTCTACATGGTCTTCGTTTTTTGTTGCTAGATCGCTGCATGAAAATATCGTTGATTGCTTGCGAATAATGGATTGTAAAGTCTTCAAATATGAGTCAGTCTATTTATATAAATATTGGACCAATAAAACAATGATATGAGAAAAAACTGAGGAAGAGACGATTAAAAGTACGCTCTTCTAATTAAAAAAATTGCCCTTCATTACTTTAACGAAAGTAATCGTAAAATTCAACGAGACACAGATTTTGTCAATCACTACAATTTAGTGCTCTTATATGTACAGAAAATAGCTGCTTCAACTCTCTGTGGACGCCGAAGAAAACTTAATGGCAGTTGTCGCAGGTACATGGGTGCTGTTTTCACAATACCTCTCAAGCGACGCGCTTGTTTGTAGATTTTCGAATAGCCATACAAAGGATGGGACTTCTGTTGACTTCACGGCTGCTGGAAGTATGATTCCGGAAACCATTATAACGTGTGTTGATAATCCGAATTCGATACAGTCGGAATATTTTGTGTAGGTGGTATTTTCTAATATACCGTTTGAGTTTCTTCTTTTTCCCGTGCTTTCTTAGCTGTCTTGAACTTAAATTTTGATTGAAGAACAAATACTGCCGGAGTCTTTCTTTCCTCATCCTGTAGAGTCGACGAAGTGTCCTGCGAAGCTTGTTTTTGAAATACCAGTTCAAGATAGGTTCATTCTGAGTGACCCCTGTCGGAAATCTTGGATTTAAAATTCGTTTCAGCATTCTGTAGAGCTTCAAACGCCTCCGGTAGCTCTTCTTACTGTATTTTACGTGATTGCTGAGACTGGCTGAGGAGTGCAATGAGGAAAGTGATCGTCTCTCTAGTCTTTTGATGTCAGAACAAAACGGGAGCATCATGAAGGAGTCGATCACTGCTTCCTTATTTTTGAAAGCCTTGATAAATTTAATGTAATTCCTTCTACTTCTGCCGTGACTCACAAGGTGTCTGCGTCCCGCACTCCATAAAAGTGGATTTGGTGTTGTTTGTTGAATAGGTCCCAAAGACAGAGTTTGAGATTGTTTCTGGGGCACATCGTCGGGAGTTGCATTGCCTTCTTTCCCTGCTGACTCAGGGATCTCGTTGGTCATAGCAGTGAAAAGGTGTTCTCTTTTGCTATTGTTATGGTGTAGCTTGACTTTCACTTGACGTTGGTTGTCTACTGCGGGATATTGAAACGCGGGGAACATGACGTCATTTTTTGTCAAATAACCGTGCCTGGCAGGATGTCTAGCCGGCGACATTGCTCTAGGTTCTTGCTTCCTTCTGAAAAAATTTCCAGGTTCATGTCTCCGTCCGATAACATCGTAGTTCAAAGGTCTGGGGGGAAATCTTCGGCTTCCATAAGCACCTCTGTCCGTTCTCCATGGTCCTTGCGTTAACGTGAATGCTGAAGGAATATTTTCAGGTTTCATGATAGGACTGGGAGTCGTTGTAGCATCAACTCGATCTCGATTCAAAGAATTGGTTGTTGTGTCCGGCTGTGAAACTGTGGGAAGCGCTGAAGAAATCGGCGTAATCATTGTTGTGGATGAAGTGATAGGCTGAATGAAAGGAGTAAATGGATGTGCTTTCTGAACATCAAAAGATTCATCACTGTTTGTTTTCAAATGGGATTGATTGATAGTTGAAGGATTAGGGTCTTCGGAATTTTGTGAGAAAAAAGTTTCTCGTGAACTGAAAGAAGTAGGCGTAGATGCCGGAGAGTCCGCATCCGATGGTGAAATTTTAGGAATTAAACGGCTTCTTCCTGCATTTAGTGGAGGAATGTGAGATTTTTTATCCGTTGACGTCGTCGGAGATTTTTGAGACTGTTGAGAGTAGCTCTCCTGGCCAACGTTGTCGCTCGGCGCAGGAACGACAGAGAGACCCAGTTCTGCTCTTTGAATGCGGGAGCGTTGATTCGTCGTAACTTTTCCTTCAATTCCCAACACTTCATGCTCATTTTCCCTGAAAATAAGATAGAAGAAAGCCATTGCAGTGAGAAAAATCGAGTGAATGCGTGAATTCGTCTCTAATAGCGTTACTTATTCAAAAAGAAATGCTATGTCAGAGTGGGTAAATAGAAGTTGTGTAAAAGTCGAAGCGAAGTCTCAAATTTATTTGTAGTTTTGTGGTTTCATGCAAATAGCGCTGTTTTCATATTCGTTAATTTCATGCCAGGCATACTGGTCATTTCCCAGAGGCAAAAAGAGGAAAAAATGCGAAGTTGAACAGTCTCTGCTGACCGACATGTCAATATATATAGGCAAAAAATTTGCGCTTTAGAAGTTGATACAGGTGACAATATCTTACTAAGTGTCTACGTATACATTAACTTAGACTCCTACTCCCAGCTTTGGAGCTGTCTCTCGACTGGGCGTAATATATCTAAGGGAAGCATCAGGAGAGCTTCGTACAAGTCCGGCGCGCAAGAAGTGAGATTAAAATGACAAAACGGTAATGCGTTCGTATATTAAACTAGCGTTCAAGCGTAGCAACTGTCGGTGATGTGCGTAATAATGAATGAGACAGTCCTATTAGAAAAATTCTCTTAATTCTATATATGCGTTCGTAGTTATTGCTCTGAACCATTCACTATATACTTCATAACACCATAATTGCAATGCTTTACACAACATTAGCACTAATGATATAACTGGACCGAATGATAAAACAGTTTTTTTCAAAATGCAACTTACTTATTAAGCGCAAATTCCGATTTTTGGTCGGGGCCCAAGGCTTTGTCTTCTGGTTTCTGGACATCCATGTCTTGCTCGGATGTTGCAGGCGTGGTTGAAGAAGGCAAAGTTTTTCCTTCGTCACTTTTTGTATGATCAAGAGAAATAAGATCAACGAAAGGCAATGTTTCGTTTTCTATATCAGGTACCGATGCTGAAGAATTTTCTTCGGTTGAATTGTCATCGCTATTTTGCACTGTATTGCGAACCGAAAAATTGCCCAAATACCGAAGGAAATCGAGATTTTCTTTACTAGTTGTGGAATTTATCCGAGATTCTCGGGTCTGGTTTAGATTGTTTACAATTTGCTCGAGTGGAGCGGAATTTTGAGTGCATCTACGGTCGAAACATGCGGTAGAGTTCGTCTCAACTTCAGTTAAGTTAGCCTGGGTCTTGTTGGCAGTCTCTGCGACGCTTGAGTAAGGAAAGCCAGCCTGGTTGCCAATTAAGTTGGAACTGCGGTTCCTAAGACCTGGCGAATCAAGATTGAGAGGCCAACGTTTTCTGTACTTTCTTTCAAATGCAGCAGCTGTTGATTGGTTTAAGGAGTTGGTACTGCTGATATCAATTGAGAATGGAACTCTCTTGCGAACCAATTCCTTGCTGTGGTTTGGCAATGAATGTTCGACTATTCCGAAAGTAACATCATTAAAGTGGGATGGGGTTAATATTCTAGACTTGTTCCGCAACTCATTCTTTTTGAGCTTGTACGCAAAATTTGAAGTGTCGGAGAAATTACTTTTAGTAGAAGAAGGGGTTACCCGTTTTTCAGTGGAATTCACTCCACTGAATAAATGTCGATTTGGCGGAGTTTGTTCTAAGGTCACTCTGTCGCCTGTCCCCCAAACTGGTTCTCTAGCAGTCCACGCTCGACGGTTCCAACTATTAGATGAAGATGGAGTTTGCCTGTGGAAATTCCTAAAGCGCTTGACTGGCCGGGGAGCGTTGATGCGGCGTGAGGGGCGAGGTACAGTAGATACTGATGCAGGTGTTGGCTCTGGAGTCTCAGCAGGCAACTTGTCCGTATTTTCTTTGACCACATAATTACTGAGGTGAACCAAAGGTGGGGAATCCTCAAGAAGAACAAACTCTTCGACTTCATTCACAGTCGCGAGGTCGATATCCTTCGAAACAGTAAATTTTTTTCTAAAAATTTCGCCCCTGTTGCTTTCATTGCTCACGTTTTTGTCATTAACGTCAGTTTCCTTCTCAGTGACATTGCTGGACGGTCCGTTAAGCGTTGTGGATATTTGGTTAGTTTCTGCGATATTATTGGTCTCGAGAACCACTGATAATATTTCATCCTCTTCGATATTGGTCTGATCCAAATCCGTTGACACCGTCGCGTTGTTGCCTTTGCGAAGACGGTTCTCTGGATTACCATCAACGTCCAACGTCGAGGTCGTGTTTGGCTTCGAGGTCGTAAATGAAGTTTTCTTCACTTCTGAAGGTCTCTCTGATAGACAAAAAAAGGATACATGTTCAGTGTCAGTGAATCAAAGTAAAATTATTTATTTGTGAGGATTGTTTTCCGAAATTTTCCCACAATTGCTTGAACAATAATTTTTTGATTCATCTTCTTTTACGGCATTCAATCGGGATGATTTTTTGAAAGTTAAATAAGTTCTGTACAAAATTAGCAGGCGTCTGTTGGACTAGTTTATGCCGGTGACACGACTGATGACAGCAAGACAAAATTCTGATGCTTGAACAATTTTGGTTGTGAAACTCTCCCCTGTAAAATAAAACAAGTGACGTTTCTTTGTTTTGCAAACTCGTTTATTTACCGCGAGCAAAGGATATCATGAATAAAAATCTGATGGTCTAAAAGCGTTTCCGTTTAAATATTTCGTGCAGAATTTTAAATATGACGGAGACGCATAAGAACTTTCGGACCTGTTGAAGATTACTCCACTGTCAACGGTCACAACAAGCATGGCTAATCCCATGTTTGAAACGAGTCGTTCATTTTATCAATAATTAGATCACATACAATGGAAGATACGATTATATAAGCAATGATATATGATGTCGGCAGTTCGAATCCCGGCAGTGCCGCCCGGTGATTCTCTCCGATGGGAAAAGGGAGAGCTCACCCACAATTCCCCACTCTACCCAGGTGTCGGACATGGGTGCCAGCTTGATTGGGGGTAACTACCATTGCGTCCTTGTGTTAGTTGCAAGAAATTCGAAAAATCAACGAACAAGACGATATGTATCAGGCTTGATTGATTAGAATAAAACATCTTATGATAACACACTGCAGTGCCCACTGACCACAGACGTTGCAGGCGGCAGGGCAGTGGAGTTTCATGTAGGGGGCGTTGGCGGCGCACTCCCCAGACTCCGCCCACTTTGCGCACTGCGGGTTGAGGTCTTCACACGTCGCTGCGGCCCATGAAACCAGACACAAAATGAGTACACAGATATTCTTTTATGCTTCTGAATTTATTAATAAAGTATTGGGAGCGCACCCGGAAAACTGGAAATGAATTAGATGAAAGAAAAGAGTTAGATGAAAAGGACGAACTGCATTGCGGGTTGAGATCTTCACACGTCGCTGTGTCCCATGAAACCTGGCAAAAAAATAAAAGAAATCCATTTAGATTTCTGAGTTAAGCATAAGGAGCGCAAGCGAAAAACGAGAAATTTATTAGATGGCAGAACAGAATTAGATGAAAGGAACGAAATAAGAATTAGGTAAATTACTGCTTGATGTTTGCATGGGTTTGAGATACATATTGATCTTGGTAGTCGATGAAATTAAAACAAGAAGTGAACTAATTAAAATTAATTTTCCTGACACTAACTCGAAACTGGCTTCTAAGAAATATTAAAGCATCAAGTTTTTTCTTTACGTACGTACGGTTGTAGTTTGATAAGAACACACACGCTGTGAGACAAAATAACTGAAGCCTACAATTAAAATAAAATTTAAATGGAATCCTTAATAAGAATACAGATCGATTTAAATAGTTGTGTCCCCCCAATTTTGTTTTTAATTTCTAAAGAAATAAACCTGTTTTAAGGAAGAGTGCGCGTCCAACATTTAAAGAATGTTTCGCTACTGATATTAAATGTATGTAGCTAAAAGTATGTATAAAAGACTGGAGAAGAAGGCACCGACCTCCTGATTGCAACGCTACAAAAAATGCTCTCAGAAATGATTTCATTTTTCATAAGCTCTCCTCATTACGATTAAGAGGATCAGATCCCACAAACCGGCAGCTACTACACCGGTCTCGCCTGTCTCGTGCTCCTAAATATCTGCTTTGGACCGCACGAGTAACGATTCAATATTCTCTGCCCCTCGTATCCAGGCGGCGGAAATGAGAGAGTCGAAACTCATTGCATCCAGTCTCGAGTGATCAGGTGAGCCGAGAGACTCATTAACTGGTCCATTCTTTGCACCTCGGCCGCAGGAACGCTCTATTACATTTGTTTATGACCGAGTCAAAGTTTGCTCACTGAGACACACTTCATGAATGTTTTCAGTGTTTAAAACGAGTTTCGGTGATCACATTACGACATTAGTGTACGAAGTCGAAATTTAGTAAACAAAACGGGTTAAATCACGATAACTCAGTTGTAATGAGTTATTAGTGATTACTTTTTTCACAAATTGCAATTTTTTGGGAAATCACTACAGCCATAGAACTAATTGATTTAGTTCAAAAAGAACAGGTACGTTTACTAAGTGTTGAAAAGACAAGATAATATTATTCAACTATTGATGGATAATAGTTGTGATGGCAACTATTACCATTAGGTTCAAGCAAAAAGATCTACTGAAGTTGGTCACTGAGAGTCTAGAACGCAATCACGAAAACGAGTTATAGAAAAAAAAAAGATCCTCAACATAATTTTGTCGGGGTATCTACATTCTAACATTCGTAATTTCTTGATAAATCCACCTGATTTGAGAAAGGGTATACGTAGGTCTCACGTTCAAATAATGCGTCGAGATCAAGTGCATGCTGCTAGCTGCAGAAGACTGGGAAAAAAGGTGGTAGTGTGGTTTTATTTTACATTATTCTCTGCTCGTACATAACTCACAACCTTTGATGCGATATAATTAACCTTTGATATATCCTTTGGTACGAAATTACCATTGATTTAATCTTTGATACGATACAACCTTTGATACAACCTTTGATAGGATATAACCTTTGATAAGATATATCATTTGATGAGACGACATTTGACGCGATATAACCTTTGATATAACCTTGGTGACGACTTACGACAGTGGCCACACGCAGCCGTACAGTGGACGGCCATCCAGCGGCCGTTGTCCTCACACTGGCCGTGCTGAGCCCAGAAGGCGCAGTCCAGGTGACGGTCTCCGCAGGTCCTCGTCACGTCTGCACCCAAAGTTCCAGGCAGATCGTACAAGTTCAAGTTATTTACTATCTATGAGTATCGTGTGCAAACAATTTCGAGTTACCCGCTCATCTTTGCTCTCCTCTTTACATTGAGCCACAGTTATCAAATTAGATGTGCCATGGCAACAAGACTGAAAATTTTCTTTTATTATAATGACTTTTTACCCGTTCATCTTTGCCCTTATTTTGCATTAACCCTCAACAATCAAAATAGATGTGGCTTTGCAACAAGACTGTCGCTCTCCTATCATTACAACTGTTCACTCATAACTGTTCACTCGTTCATCATTGTATTCTCTATGTATTAACCCTGAACTTCAAAATCAAATGTGCCACTGCAACAAGACTAACTGCAGACGAAGCATGACGCAGGGCAGTGCTGCGACATCCAGTTAGAGTTGCGCTGGCACTCGCCGTCCAGCTTCCAGTACTCGCACTCCTCTTCTTCGTCTGCGCACTCGTCTGCGGGAGGGAGACATGTCACGCACAATCGGGCTTTATATCGTATATTTACGTCATTTATCGTACAAAAAAATCCGGTTAAAAATTAATGGGAGAATTAGAAATTTAGGTAAGTATTTTTGGCGCACGAAACTAATTTCGCTCACTCCTTAAATTCAAATGGATGCATGACCATGATTTGTTTTCTGGTGCACTATATTTTTTATGGAAAAGATTGTGCGCACTTATTATTGTCGCGAGATTGCGAAATAATTTATCATCCTAAAATCCTACGGAAATTATAGTGACTAAGATGCTTGAAGCAATATCATTATAATTAACCTTCAAAAACAAATTTTCAAGTGTTGAGTGTTAGAGAACTATTACGATAAATTCGTGTTAGAGAACCGGAATTGTGAACCATAAGTGAACCGCGTCTTACGCAAGCATTCTTGTAAGAAGGAAAAACAATCAGTTAGCGTGCCTCATGCGATTCTAAGATGGAAATATAGAGCAAGGACATTCAGTCAAGCAGAAGTTTCCTATCAGCAGATATTTACGTAATAACAAGAAACATTGAAAAATTGGGAATGACGAGTAATTTATAAGTTAAAATTTCCAGTAGGGTACTTTCAATGTGAATTGCCCAAGTTGGTTTCCCTAAAACAGAGCTGTGTTCCTACAAAAAGGAGATATTCTCTAGGAAATATAAATATGGAAGAATACAAACGACAAAATGAACGATTTATTCATATTTTTTCTCATTCTGCTTTATGTTCTCTTTGCTATTGATTCTTGGCTTGCGAGCGAAAGTAAGCCACCTTGTAACAACCCAGTCTCGGTTTGAATACTCAGCATCTTTCACAATGAACATTCATGAACTCACGCACCCAATCAGACAGACACGTTTGGAGCACGATGAACGCTGGTCAGACGCGAAGGAGATCAAATCGGCTCCTTTCCAACAAATATTAAATCATACTTTCGACAGATAAAAATTTGATTTCCGCTTACACAGGAAATACTGGAGCGTGAGGTGCGTCCCAGGCCCCCCTTGGAGCGCGACGGCGATGGAGGAGTTGGCTGAAATGAACTGCCGAGGGACGAAGTCTCCAGTGGAGTACGACCTGGTGGAGTTGGAGTGGTACTCTCCTGTTCCTCCTTCGTCCACCGCCAGCAGTGCAGAGCTTCCACTCAGGAGCACTTTTTGCACCACCAACTTCACGTGTGCTTTCGTGGCGCTCTGGTGAAATGTGTTGGAATGTCGCAACGTCAACGAGGTCTTAGGAGATAACAAACTGAAAACGGAGGCTGGGCTTTCATCGCAGGCCAAGTGGCACTGTAATTGAGCGTATCATCTGTACGTAGAAATATATAAAGGACCATGATAAGAAGATGAAGGCCCTTGATTGTGCTATCGTATTCGAGATCTGGTAATAGTAGGGATTAAATATGAATAATTTCATTTCGTACGGTTAAATGTTGACCGTTTGGTACTATAAATAATTTTTTTACCTTTTCCAGCGATGGAAAAATTCTTAGATTTACACAAAATGAAACGGGGTTTCAGACCAAATATTTCTTATCGCGGTGATTTTATACAATAGATGAAGGTCAGATTCCTCAATGTGGAGTGATCAGGCAGCACCTCACAAATAGATCTTTACACTGGCACTAAGCGATGTCCCTGCCCACCTCATGTCTTCATGTAGACGAGATCAACTATGCCAGCAAACTATGCCTCATGACTTTAGCTCGAGTCCATAATAGAAAAAATCTTACGTAAACGACAGCAGAACACCTTATTATCTTCCTATGATAAAATTTGACAGAATCAGAGCCCTTTATTTCAAAGTCCCACGGGAAACCACACTGGAACCCGCGATGGACAGCAGCCTTATTAGGAGACCTCAGCTGCATCTCTTCACCCGCCCTAACAAACATTAATACTAAAACAAGTTTGCCTCATGCACGTCTAACGTTGATATAACGGCTGGACAGATAATCTAGTGACCAGGATCTCATCAGGAGACCATGCACGGTGACTTTACCTGAAGACTACACTCGGAAAAGCGTGTAGTCGTCACTCCAAGCAGTATCGTGTAGACAAATTCCTAGAGACATGGCCTAGTGATAACTGGTAACCACACCTACAAACGACGCCTGCCTGACAATTCCAAGACGACATAGCAACTGCCGACTAAAATTGGATGCTTCATCTCGAAACCTCATCTAGAAACAACCTCACCTGGAAGCGGTACTCGCACATGGTTGGTATCGCGCGGCCGGGGTTGGTGGCTAATACCTCTACTGCTCCAGCCCGCTCGCCGCCGCCGCCCAACTGGATCACCTGAAGAAGAAAACAAGCGCACTGTGAACTGTTCGTTCCTTCTCAAGTGAGAAGACATAATTGAGAAGTGTGATTTCTATTTTGGTCGTGAAATAAATTCCGCGAAGAAAATGTTTTGAGAGTGGAATGTATGTACGTGAATTTTTATCTAAATTGAAAGTCTGGTAGGGAACGAAGCGAGGAAAGTTAGAATCAATTTTGACCTCAATGCAAATTTTCTCATGAACCAAAGAGTGCACCTATGCATAGAACACGAAGCCTCAAAATAAAGACTCGCTCTCACAAGCTCACCTGATGACAGGGAGTAGGAACAGCTTTGATGGTGAGGTGAGTGGCGGCGGATCCAGACAAAATGTGAGTAGATCCAGAATTTGGCAACACTGCCACGGGGCTATCATCTTTAGCAGAGATGCAATGCCTGCAAATCACGTTTTTTTCAGAATTGATTCATTTCACACAATTAAAAGTTTAAAATTATTCTCTATTGCTCACTGTTAAAAAGCAGCTTTGACGTTGCTGCCCAAATACCTTGTAGACAGTCATCGATCATGTAGGTATTGCAGCAGTTTATAAAAGGACTCAGCTGAAGATATGGGACTGGAAAGCCTCTTCTTCAGAGCATTATATTCTTCATGTAACCCTAATTCTAGTAACCCTAATTCCTAGGGCCGAACAAACTGAAACATGTTATCTACCATTAAAACTATCATGCGTTTTACCGAGTACTGTTCCGTGTGGTACAAAACTTAAAATCCAGCAATTAGTTGCAATGCTGTGAGGAGTAATCAAATAAATTTTTATTTTCTGGACTAAGTTCGGATGATAAATGGCTTCACCTGATGCAGGTGCCCTCGGGAAGACACAGCTGAAGTGGGCACTCCTCTTCCTGCGATGTCTTCTCCGGGTGTTGAAGGTAGACCTCCAACTTCGCAGGGTCAGGCTGCAAATGTGAACAAACGTCGGGGTCAGAGCACGTCACTGAATGGAGTTCCCTCTTAGAACTTGTCCCAATGAAAACCAACCCGCATTTATACCTGACACGACTGAAGTATATTTGTATTTTCACCGTGTTTTCAGTAACGCTTCTCCTCGGCTCTATCCCGAGTGCTGTACGCCAAAAGCAGTCGTATTGTCTTTCACTGATCTTCCTGTCGAGAGAATCATGTCCATTTTATCCTTTGTCATCTCTGCTGGTATGATTTCCCAATTTTGGTTACATGGTTCACTATTAAAATTCGAAATTTGTTTGTTTATTAACTTCTTGGCTTGAGCTAGAAAAGTAACTAAAGTCAATAAGACTCCTGCAGTATTTTGGGATTAGCTAGTTTTCCTCGCTGCCAACATGCCAGGGAATGATAGGTCAACTAAAATTCAAAAAACTTCATGAATGCCATGATAGAAATTTTTACTACTCAGGAAACGTGTTTTACGAAGGTTAAATTCTCTGAATAGCTAACAGCATACGGATAATATCTCAATGATGGCAGAAGGAAACTTTACTTCGTTGGATGAACACACAAAGCTTAAGAAAGTATCTTTAATTATTTTGGGCACGGTATCGAAAACGCAGGTAAAATAATTTTTTTGAAGTGTGAAGTCCATGGGTAGTTATTATTATTATTATTCTCAAATAATTATTCTGTGGTTATAAATCTTATTTCTTCACACAATGTTCGAAGGATTATAACTAAAGTTTCATGTTCGAGGAGCTAAGGCATTTAACATTTATTCATTTTGCGTAAAAGCGTTACTGGAAATAAGCAGTTTTCTTCCTTCATTTAAAACAGTACTATACCAAAGCGTATTCATCATACCCAGCGTGCAACAATTATAACTCGCGCATCACTTTGAACACCTGGAAACGCAGCTAAGCTCACAGAAGTGACTGGAGGCGGATTCAACGAAATTCATGATCACGATGGGTTTTTACTTGGAAAACTGTTATCTACAACTGAGCTTCATCTCCCAACCTCACGCTACTCCGTGAATAAAAAATTACGCTCACAGCTGCAAATAACTACAATTTCGAAGGGCTACAGTTTTCAAAAACTTGACCTAAATAATGACTGGGGATGGACGTGACCAAAATAACGACTGGAGATGAAGAGACCTTGTGGAGCTGGACGGCACACTTGTAGGGCGCTTTAGGCCGCGCTGGGTAGCCGGGACTGAGCCAGTGAGTCTCGGTGCCGTTGACGATGCGGCGGCAGCAGCCAGGGATGTTCTCGAACTTGAGGCGCGCCTCGAAGCCGCGGTACCCGCCGAGCTCTCCGTTGAAGTAGAGGATCATCGTGTGGCCCACAGCTCGGAACTGCGTGCCGGGGGGAACTTCCTTCTCACACTTGCTGGGGGAAGCGGCACACACAGGCTGCTTTAACACATCGACTGCGATGGGTTAAACTAAAGTTCAGTGTTTAACTCTGATTTAAATTCACAAGTTGTTGGAAATTTTATAAGTACCAAACATTAACTGGGTTCATTAAATGTTACTGATTTTAACAGATTGTTAAAGCTTTTTCAAACGACCCATCGGTGGGTCATATCGCAGTCAATGTGGTAAAATGTGCAGACAGCCACAAATGTTCTTTATTTTGTTTTTGTTTTAAATGTTCATGCATGCCTCAGGCGGCGACGGTGCTTGAATGTCTTACTTGCATTCGGCAGTGTCCGCTTTGACAAATGACTCAGTTGTTACTGTATAGTGGGTTCTTCAATAACTTTTTAAACATTCTTCCGAGAAAATCAATATTAATACTATGCATTGCTGAAAAAATCCCTTCTTAATCATTCAGTGTGTATATGACTCTTAAAATCTGTGCTTCATAGTGTTTCTCTTGATAGTATGTGACATGAATGAACCAAGTCGCAGCAATAATACGAAAATACTTGGTTTTCAGAGCGTGAGAGCATCTTTATCTCACTTTTACTTTATTCTACATTATCCTCGATATCTAACAAACGAACGCAGGAATTTGTAACAATCATCTTTGTTTATGAAATACTGCGATGTCAATTATTTGAGGCAACCAGAGCTACTTCTTACATTGAAAATTGATTTTTATATAAATATTTGATTATATTTACCATCATAATACGCTGAAGCCATTGCCATCAAGACTATTAATCATAGCTTGGTGTGTCAAAGTTTGATTGCCTTTTTAATTAAGCTATAATTGCCCAGATTCTAAGCGTTGACCTGTTATTTTCTTGTGCTCTCCCCGTGACAAGATGCGCTCGGGCATAACGTATATTGTTGTGAAAACATTCGCATGCCTGATTTGATAATTTATTTCTAAATAAAAGCAAAGTTAATCTACAGTCTCCATCGCAAGTCCAGCTCTTTGTTTTTCTCAAATCAAATTTTAATCATGATTAACTCTTTTTAGTTTCTTCAAAGCTCGAATTCTCTGTGTCCGTGAATAAATGTGCTATTCGTCTAACATTTCGATTTCCTATTGTAAAAGCTCCATTGTCCCTCTCAACACGGGACATAACACCCGCCTCGGACTCACACTTCGCCGTCGCTGGAGGAGTTGGTGCGGATCTCGAGGTAGTCGAAGGTGCAGTGGCGCCGCGAGTCTCGAGGGCCGAAGTCGAAGTCGAGCAGCGTCAGCACGGGAGCTCGGCACTGGTCGCTGTGCAGCACCCACACGCACCAAGTTTCTGAAAAAATCTCGCCTTGAAATAAAAGCTCGTGACGTATGATCACTTAGATCGCATCCTGGCTACGGAGAAAAATTTCGTCTTGAAATTGAAGCTAGTGTCAAATAATCCGTATCATAGATACGGACAAAAATCTCGTCTTGAAATTAAAGCTCGTGTTATGTGTGATCTCTTCGATTGTATCCAGACTACGGTCGAGAATCTCGTTTTGAAATTAAAGCTCGGGTCATATGATATTTTAGATTGTATCCAGACTACGGAAAAAATCTCATCTTGAAGTTAAAGTTCGTGTCATATGATCTCTTAGGCTTCGGAAAAATTAAAGTTCGTGTCATTTGTTCTCAAAGATCCTATTGTGGAAAAAGAAACGTGAGAAATTTTGCTGAAACAGGAGCATCAAAACTGGGGCTTCTCGAGTGTCTACCTCGTCATTTCGTAACCTTGTTGGAGGCGAGATAAAGAGGCAAGGGCTCGAAATTTTACTGCGGTACTGCAGTGAATGGGATGTTATTGCATTGCTTAAGAGCTATTGCGTGCATGGTTAACAACAACCCTTACGAAGGGCAATAGAAAAAGATAACGGATTTACGGTCATGGGGCAAACGAGTGAGTATTCTCGTGCAGTTGTTTTTGAAAAAGTGAATTAACTTTGCCACATACCTATCTATCTTTAAATGATTTCTATTTCTGAGATCCCAAATTATACAAATTATGATTAATTTTAATTGTTACTTACGCGATAATATTGTATAAAATTATAAACCGTGTGATACAGTCAAACCTTTGTACGGCACCTGCGTGTGAAAATAAGCATGAAAACAGGTTACGTCAAAATGTGAGTGTTTTAATTCTATTGCAAGACAGACTAAAATCAACAGAAATTGTCAATTTCTTTCTATTTTGCCAGTCTGTGAGTGACTGCATTAGACTCGTTATTGGTAGACTTGGTATATACAAATAAAGTAAACATTATACTTTTTTATGAAGTTATAGTTCAACATATAGTATTTCGTATTTAAGTGTCGTATCATATCGTATAAAGTAGGTCTTACAGCTAAGTAAAAATCGCAATTAATTGATATAAATTTGACGGACATGTATACGAATACTCTGAGGAGTAATTAACACAGATGGCATCCAGGCTTCGGACAAATTAAAGTTCGTTAAAGTTAATTATCCTAAACACGTTGGGGTTTTTCTGTACCAAATTTACCGCTACTTGTACCATCGTAATAAAGCACTGTTAGCCTTACTCTCTTCTTAAGTCAAGGACTTCACCCACAACAACTGCTCATAAATATTACGCAGAAGGAATATTAAACGATCAATAAATGATATGACAGAGAACACACTTCATGTTAGAGGGAATATTAATTTCTTTCTGCACAGTGAACAAGTTTGAAGGACTTATTTTCATATCTGAGCGATTAACCTGCATGCACGAGGTGTTGAAAACAGTGACATTGTCTTTTTAGGACATTCTGTAGAGTCTACAACTTGTGACTTCAGGCCAAGAGGATTGTAAAACTTTTATCTGCGCTTGGAGTGGGAAGACCACGATTTGGCTCTGAATAGAAAAGCTCAGAATCTATACTTTAATGAGAGGGGTGGTCCGTCTGTCCGAAACCAGCCTGCAGTGTGTGATGAGCGTATCTGGGATACAAGCTTCATCAACTCCATAATTTCCAGTACATTTATCCATCAGATTCGATTAGGAATGAACATCACGTGAATTCTTAGGAAATAGGAACGTGTGTCATGTGATTTGTCGAACATTATAATACAATTTTGACGGGCCGTGTGTATTCGGCCTCATCAACTCTCGAGAGATTGATTTTTTTCATTTCTTACGGCCTTTCGTTCATTTTGCCTTCTTTCTTATTCCAAATAAAGGGGGGTGGACTAGTATTATAAACAAAGATACATTCATCCTGCCGAGTTAGGCAGGTTACATCACATCAGCGAACGCAACTGCAGCTCGTTGCTGGACGAGTGGCGCAAACGTGAGGCAGGAAATGCAGAATTGTGCCGGCGACTTCACGTCTGAAGTGAGCAGGAAGTGCTCAAGAGACAGTCGCACAGCTCCCACTCACGCATTAAGTAAGAGACTTCAGCAAGATCTGGTCAATGCAGTGCGCGTTCTAGTGAATTGAATTGGGAGTTAAACGACCGTCATAAAGTTGGCAGTGAATGAGCGGCGCATGTTTTACTCGAGACGCGAAGGACGCTGCTCATGTCTCCGACCAAAGGGATGTTCAGGCAGGAAATTCAAGAAGCTGCACAGTAGTTCAAGCCCACGTATTAGCGGTAAGTACCGCATAATCTTTCTCGAAAGGGAAATGCTTTCACTTGGAGTAACTCATAAAACAAAGCATCAATGATGGCTTCCTTCAGAACCTATTGAGTTTCTTCAATCATGTGGAGGAAGTTCCCCCATGTTGTGGTGGCTTATGGGTGCGATCTCTCTTCCATAAACAGTGCCTGCAAGTTACCCCCCGAGTTTAGCTTAAGCCCTAGGC
This sequence comes from Morinoia aosen, assembly GCA_030386875.1. Lineage (NCBI taxonomy): Eukaryota > Metazoa > Arthropoda > Malacostraca > Amphipoda > Talitridae > Morinoia > Morinoia aosen. Next base: position 48,035,172 of record CM059564.1, on the reverse strand, counting down.
CTGGAAGACAAAAGAAAACTGTGCACGGCTTGGAAAAATTCTACAATGAAGAGCCGTAAGTGGCAATCGCAGAACGTATTCAATTGCTTCAACATCTGGTCGCGCAACTCTTCAGATCGCTATTCACTAGATCAGTGGTTGAGGAAGACATTCTTCGTGGTGGCAAGCTGCAAGACCGAGCTCGTGACCATTGCATGCAGCAGGCAAAAGAAGCGAGATACGGACGGCACTGCAGTTGACGCTGAAGTATCATAGATTGCGCCTTCAAAATCCAACGTGTAGTCGCACATGGGTCAATTTATAAAATTAGGCATGAATTTACTTCTGGATGAATAGCGTTTAATCTAAATTACAAATGCTGCAAGTTTTCTCAAGCACCATGTTTGAACCGAGAAGTTATTGAACTTCTTACGATGATGATGTTTGTTTCGACGCAAACAACTCAGCATTCCAATGCAGTAGGATCATAATTTCAAACTTTGTTCCTTCTCGAAGTTAGTTGACATTAATTTTTAAATCACCTTAAACGGTAAAGCTTTTTGACAGTTCACAGTCTACGATACAAGTCCTTCTAAAGGTAAAGCGCAAGTTAGCAGCCCACACGTGCCTCAGATTAACCGAAAGTTGGAGTGAGCGTCAAAATCAACCAACGCACTTTCTCAGCTGGGACACCCGCTGGTAAGCTCATCAGGGCAATAGCTTGTGACGGTGTAGGCTGATCATGAGTTGTGACTAGCTAAACATTTGTGCTGCTTAAGAGCTTCGTATCACTTGAGTCTCGGGAGCTAAGAAGGCACGTGGGTCTCCTCTATTCATGTTAGTGACTTCGGTGGCCGCGCACAGACGAGCGTCATGGGGCGGCGAGAGATTGTTACAAGGCCGCCTTTTTTTCCTCAATCACTCTTAGAAGAAAACAATCTTCATGGCATCACGGTTTAGAAGTCACCTTTGTCATGAAATAATATGCAATGACATGACGATTAAACAGTGGTATTGTTGGTGGAGTAGCTCTCAGAAGTAAAAAAAATGCGATTTTTTGTGTTGAAAGTGAAGAGAATACTTATTGAGATTTTCTCAGAGAAAATCAGACATCGGTTTTTCGTGCAGTTCACGTGGTTGTGATGTAACCAGCATTTTTGTTAATAATTATCTTAAAAACATGGAAAGAACTTTCGAAATTATTAACTCAACCTGGGTATTATCAAGTAAGTTTAGGTTAAATACGTGGTTTTGGACCAGCGCAGGTGTTTTAGGTATAACAAGTTAAGCTTCATTGGAGTATTTTTGCTTAGCTAGAGAAAAGAAGGGAATGAAGAAAGCACTTCAAGGAATAACCTACCTGTTTAGTTTTTCTTTATACGTGTGGCCCACAAAAAAATTATCAAAATGGGCATTTGATGGACATACAATTTTTTACGCTTGTAATGTTCAATACCACATTGTACATTACGTTAGAATCAACATTTGATATTCTGCATTTTGTTTCCACGTAACATAGAATTACAATTGATGTTGATGACAGCTTCGGCACCGCTGAGAGGCGTCGAGGTAAAAAGATGTCCTTTTTTGCCAGCCCTGACGCGACCCACGCTAGGCTGGTCTAGGTAAGCTGGTCTAGTGGACACTTCAGCAGGGAGTAGAAGTGGACCTACGTTTATTTGATGCTTGCCGCCGAGCACGAGTATATTCACAGATAATTGAAGCGCCGTAACTATGGTAACAGATGAATGAGACATTCAAGACAATGTAGAAGCTCTTGGCTAAGTTTCACTGCGAGTCCTTTTATTTAGCATCCTTAGATGCCGATGTTTGTTGTTTGTTTTTAGCGTAGGCTAGTACAAGAAGTGAGTTATAGTTCAATTCTTAGGGCTCCCTCCCACGTGCTCCGTTTTTTTTTTATTGAGGACCAGTTAGCTTTTAAATGAGTTTGAAATGCAGGGTGCGTTCTTGCGCTGTTTTTGCACAAATAAGTTTCAGAGTTATCACATTGTACTGTTTTGGTCGCAATCCTAAGATAAAAATAGAAATTGGAATTGAAATTAAATTGTGTTGTTGCAAATCGTGTGTGAGGTTAAATTAATATGTTGTAAAATTCAGAGAAAACACAACAGTCTTGAAAGGATCTCGAGTGCTTTGAAGGATCGCATGCGGTTGAGAAGTCCTTAGGATTTAATGCCTAGAACATATTTTCAGAATATATTGTCGAGGAGTGGGGCTTTGCAATGAAACTCATTCGTAACGGCGAAGACAGCGAACCGCAAGTACGAACCGCAGATAAAGGTGCTGGATCGGCTACCGTTGAATTAAGAGGTAAATTTTCCTAGTTAATTTGTAATTCAATTGATATAGATGGCCCTGCTTTAGTAGTAGCGGAGATTTAGTCGTCATTACATTTTCTGGTATTTCTTCACTTAGCTGCGTGCGTCAAAGCAGATTTTTAACGTTCACTTACAACGGTAAAAATTAAACGTTGAATTTCAATTAATCATTCAAAAACTTAACCCAAATGTTCTAAAACAGCTCCAACAACCCAATCTGCACACGACCACATTTAAATACAATGCACGGCTAAGCGTTGACCACAGAACAAGGAAGGTCACGCAGGTCAGGCAAGCGGCGAGAACAAAAAGCCCGACGCTGCATCGTCGGGGTGATCTAACAGCACTCTGACTGAGAAAAAAACACTTTAACACTCTAACTTTTCGCCACAATCGTCTACAGTGAGCGGTATTACTCGGACTACCAAGCTAAGGCTGAAATCTGACGGTTTCGTGGGTCAGGACAAGCCTAGTAGTATCGCTCACTGTAGACGATTGAGACGAAACGTTACCATTTGGTCTTCGTGAGACGGCGGCATTACTCTGCGTCATTACCCTTGCTGTCACCGTCTTACATGTTAATGCAGTGCAGGTGCCACAATTTACTTACGTGCTGTACGGCAGATGATTCAAACACACAGGGTGTCCCAAAAAATGCGCGCATTCTTTGAGTGCGCACATCTCATGTGTTTTGTTTTTATGAAGATGTTCTTTGACATAGATACAATTTTATTGAATTGAAACAGAGAAATGAAGATTCGGCTTATGAAAATTAAACGTCATGAACGAAGACCTTACTGCACTGAAACAAAAATTAAAAATGAATCGTTTATCAAAAGATGAGTAAATTTTTTGTGACGCCCGGTAAAATTCCAGGAAATTAATATTTTATAAAACGAAGAAATTATTTAAGGAATACAACAAAATATAAGGAATATGCTTAGAAAGGAAAAAAATTTAAATGCTGCATGTAACTGAGTCAGGCTTTGCAAACATTTTCGAAGTATTTTTAGCGGATAGAAAAAAATAACTTCTGTACCATTGACAAATCCAAGACTATCATGTCAAAATACACACTGTCGAGAGCAGCAGGCACTACTATCAATTTCATTATCGAGTAGCGTTATAACAAATCACTATACGTAGTACCGAGATTGCCAAATGACATCCTGTGATGTCACACTCAACTGTCGCTATGGGGAGCAACTGGCAGACATTGGATTGTTCCATTCATTTGCATGAACTTGCGCTCAAGGCTCATTACAGCAACACGAGCAACAATCAATGGCACACTCGAACAGTCGCAGCAACGCAGTGAGTGTTGCTGAAGGGGTGCGAGTACAAGGAATAAGGAAGACACTTCACTCGCCATGTCCTGGCTCATGGCGATTTATGGCACCAGAGGAGGGTGCGGCGCAAGTCGAGAGGCTGTCCGAGATAACGAGACGCAAAACGAGAACCTCTTACGGCAAGCACAAAACCATCAAGTGGACACACGAAGTACAGACGAAAAACGAAAACGAGATGCACAATGCCCTAGAAGTCTCTGAACTTATCCGGACCCACAGGTAGCTATACTCAAATTTAACCATTTTAATAGATTTAAGAAACAATCTACCTCTGTATCGCTTGTGGTAAATAAGTTGTTTAAAACGAGAACCTCGTACGGCATGCAGAAAACCTTCAAGAAGACACACGGAGTAAAGATTCACTGTTGAAAACAGGATGAGGTGCGATACATTTTTGATGATGAAGCATATGTGAAGTGGCACCTGAACTTGAAAGATACAATATGTTCAATATTTTTGGTGCGTCTTAGGAAGTGAAAACTTTGAAGCCGAGAAAAATGGCCATTGCCAGGGCTTGCGAAGTAAAATAATGTTCTGGTGGATGGCATGTGGGGAAATTCTTCAAGATGCTCGATGAATACGGAAAAAAATGTCATTTGATGAACACATGAAGCCAAAATGTTTTTACCCTACGGTGCGTGCATTAGGAATATAGTGAAAAATCGTTTTAACAAGAAAATCTGAAGGTAAGGAGTTTCAAAAGTGATAAACTTTCTGCAGAGAATAGAAAAAGCAAAATTACATAAATAAAGAGAAAAGTTATGCGTAAAAGATGATGTGTATTATAATTACATGGTAAGATTGTCCTAAGCGCGTGAAAAGAAGGGTTTGCTGCACTAGCATTCATAAAACGCTGAGTGCCTATAGGGACAGTTACACAGGGCAACATCTCATTTATACCTTCATAAGTAATTGGTGAGATGGCATATAAACAATGCAGTTGCTGCCTAGTAAATAGTATAACTTACCGTGATAATGCCGGTGAAGAATGTAAGTACCTCATTTTCCATCTTTGTTTGGTTTGAAACTATTGTAGCTCACTTCTAAACCAAACCGCCTGAAAGTATTCGTTTTTTCACATGTATCGTGAAGCCAAATCTTATGTGCTAAAAATTAAGCCTCACACACAATTCGCAATTAATCAGGTTGAAGAATCGCTGTAAAAAAGCAACAGAATCTGTCGAGATACATCAAAGGCAAGACGTAAAGATGAATGCGGGCAAGGCGCTGGCGCGTGAAGAGCCAGGTCGTAAAGCGCGCTTAGATTGAGAGGCCTTCTTTCAGTGAGGGTGTCAGATACTAAAAGATCGCCAAGTGCAGCATTGAAGACGAGATGGCGATTGAAGAATTAGCTGGGCAAAGGACCAAGGAAATTAATGGCTGTGCCCATAGAAGATGCAAGAACGCGTGGCATGCAGATGTTGAAGTCATTAATTACAGCCATGTAATTAGCGTGTGCCCTTGGCACGAGTGCATATACAACTGAGGCCGATTTGTACTCATCATGGGCCTGAGCACACTCGTACCTTCTGCATAGTGCGTACAGCAAGAGTGTAATACGTTGCCACAGAGCGACAAATTTGAAAATAAATCAACTTGAAGTGAGTGTAACTCTCAAATAAATACACAATTCACCGTCTGCAGTTTCAGAAAATGCTGTTTTTTAATTTTACCAGAGGTTCGAAAACGCAATAAATATTCTTGTCCTGTTCCCTGCACCTCAGAAACATCGTCTTCGATACATTGCTTCAAAACACGACTGGTCAGAAGACACGAGGCGCACAAAGCATGACAGCCCAAAAGTAAAGAATGCCTTGCGTTAATGAGCGTCTGAAGATTGGTAATAAATTTCACAAATTTAAATTTTACTGCTATCGGCAAAGTGAAATTGACCGTTCAATTCTCGGGTATTTTAGGGCTTTTTACAGAAATTACATTTTGTGTACACCGGGTGCAAGATTGAAGTGTGATGTATTGAACTAAGTATATTCGAGCCACTGAGTTCGATAAGAACTTGACTGTAGATAAAAAGGGAACAACGCCTGTAGTTTGGAGAATGAGCAAGTGCAGCGCGACAAATCAACACAAGAAGGCAAAAGGTTATCTTACAGTCAGTGCAAGAAAATGCTAACTCGCCTGTAAACGATGTTTAAGTACAAACTTAAATATGTTTGTTAAATAAGTTGAGCGACTCTTAAGAATAATTATAATAGTATGAAAGACCAAAATGAAATATTTCTGTGGATCATGTGCTCAGCTAGTGTTGAGCGTCGCGAGGATAATATTTTGATTTTACAGTCCCAGTATCGCATTTCATGGTTGATACTAGATGGCATTTAATATTTAAAGAACCGACAGTCGATTGCACTTATAAGTTAGAGCACTGACTGAAAAAGGACTGAAAAAATGTTGAAAACACATTTAGCAGGCGCAGAAAGTTACAGCATGAAGCTACATTCCTCTAATGTGCTACGTAATTTAAAAATCAGGCTCCAGTGTTGAATTTAATGAATTGAATTCATTTGAAAGGCCGTGAATTGAGTCCTAATAATAAAATCCAGCATGAGGCTTAATGACGATCATTGACTTACTGATCCAGTTACAAAACTCGATGCGCTTACCCAAAACGCTTACCTTTAGTACACTTGTAGGGGTGTGAAAGAAACTGACATGAAGCTTGATCATGAACATTTACATACGGACCCAGATATACAGGGTGTTGTTTCAACCATAAGCAGAAAAACGCTAAATAAAAAGATTTCCATGAGTTACAAAAACCTCAAAACATTTTCGTTTTCCAGCGATGATATCCTGAAACAATTTTAGATTCCCAAAAGAATAGTTTATAGCGTACGCCAAAAACTTATCCAAGAAGTTAGATTTTACTCGTTGGCAGCATTGTAAGCCTACTTTTACAGGAATCCAAAGTTACTTCAGGTCGTCATTTCTCGAAAAAGAAAGAGTTTTCAGTTTTTTGTCACGCCTGAAAATCGTTTTATTAAGCATTTTTCTGTATAGGGTTAAGATATGTACATCAAATAACACAACACCCACTTTATTTCAATATGTTACCAAGACCATCTCACCTTTGTCATACTTGTAGGGGTAGTTCGGGGAGCGAATTATGGTGTCGTAGCTGACGGTTTGGCTGCACGGCGAGAGAAGATCGTCTGGGGGTACATCAAAAGAACATTCGTCATTGATATTCTCTAATTAATGAGAATAAAACTCAGGAAAGAAAAAAGTATTATTTGAAAAAAAAATTGGTTCAAATAATTTTTTCATTCATTTTCAAAGAAGCACAAATTAAAAATAAATTTCACGTAGATAATGTGTGCGTTATACCCTTAAATACAGACATTCACAAATGATTACAAACGTAGAACCGGGATCAGAAAGTAGCTATACTCAAATATATCCATTGCACAAGACTTACGATACAATCTATTGCTGCATCACTTGTGGTAAATAAATTATTTAAATTGTTTAAAAAATGTCTAAAGCCTTACCATCGTAACTTCTGGTAAATAAATTCTTTACATTATCGAAATTGTTTAAAAATTGTTCAAAGCGTTACCATAGTAACCGCCGGCGGCATGTTGACAGCGGTGGCCAGCGGTGCCCGGGGGGCAGACACACCTGCAGGCCGGACCGAGGTAGCCCTCGCCCTCACACGGGTCCTCCTGCAGCCCGCACGCTGCCAGCCACGTGCCTGTGTGGGGCGTGCAGCGCTGCCTCAGTCTCGTGCAGCAATGCCTCAGTCTCATCCAACCTCAGTCTCATACAGCGCTGACGTGCCTCAGTCTCATACAGCGCTGACGTGCCTCAGTCTCATACAGCGCTGACGTGCCTCAGTCTCATACAGCGCTGTCGTGCCTCAGTCTCATACAGCGCTGACGTGCCTCAGTCTCATACAGCGCTGTCGTGCCTCAGTCTCATACAGCGTTGACGTGCCTCAGTCTCATCCAACCTCAGTCTCATACAGCGCTGACGTGCCTCAGTCTCATACAGCGCTGACGTGCCTCAGTCTCATACAGCGCTGTCGTGCCTCAGTCTCATACAGCGTTGACGTGCCTCAGTCTCATCCAACCTCAGTCTCATACAGCGCTGACGTGCCTCAGTCTCATACAGCGCTGACGTGCCTCAGTCTCATACAGCGCTGTCGTGCCTCAGTCTCATACAGCGTTGACGTGCCTCAGTCTCATCCAACCTCAGTCTCATACAGCGCTGACGTGCCTCAGTCTCATACAGCGCTGACGTGCCTCAGTCTCATACAGCGCTGTCGTGCCTCAGTCTCATACAGCGTTGACGTGCCTCAGTCTCATCCAACCTCAGTCTCATACAGCGCTGACGTGCCTCAGTCTCATACAGCGCTGACGTGCCTCAGTCTCATACAGCGCTGTCGTGCCTCAGTCTCATACAGCGCTGACGTGCCTCAGTCTCATACAGCGCTGACGTGCCTCAGTCTCATACAGCGCTGACGTGCCTCAGTCTCATACAGCGTTGACGTGCCTCAGTCTCATACAACCTCAGTCTCATACAGCGCTGACGTGCCTCAGTCTCATACAACCTCAGTCTCATACAGCGCTGACGTGCCTCAGTCTCATTCAGTACTGACGTGCCTCAGTCTGATACAACATCAGTCTCATACATCACTGACATGCCTCAGTCTTATCACTGGCATTGTGACCGTGAACTGCTCAATATGAGCTGAAAGTAACTAAGGTTAAGGTGAGGGTGAGTACTGTGAACAATCTGGCGTGAGCATGAGAAAGTGAACATCGGGAAGGAATTGATTTTAAAATGTATACAATAAAATTTTGGTTCACTGCCGCAGTCATTTTGGACGACACGCAACTCAGTAGCAGCGACGCTCATCGCTCACACTCAAATCGCATTTTGAAAACTGCTTCCCTCGATACTCCCGAAATTTTCAAACGACACGCATCTAATACATCACAATTCTAACCCTACTTTCGTTTACATAAAACGTTCGGGTAACCACAGATAAGAAACAAAGTAGGGTCAAACCAGTCGTATGTTCGTCGACAGTGTGGCAATGCTGACGTCATGGCGATGAACCAATAGCAGCGTTCATATTGCGTCTGGCAACACTGCTAGCTCCAAATCCGGCTCCACTATTGGTCTAACGACATGTCGCAAAAGGTGACATCATAAAGTTTGTTTGAAATAAAGCCGTTCTACTGGCCAGCCGAACAAGAGGGGATGAATTTTCCCCATAAAAATGACTGTACCTTGTTTCATCTACCGTGGGTAGACCGCAAGCCAATTCAGAAACATTTCGGGTTGACCATACAATAATTCTGTAGGGTGAAGACTGACCTACCGATGCAGTCGTAGACGGTGTTGGCGAGAAGCTTGTCCCTGTGTGAGAGGCCCCGGTCGGAGGTGCCCTTCCAGGTGCCCAGCACCCCCTGCAGCATCGGGTCCCGGGTTGCGACGCTCGTGCGCCCGTTGGCAGTCCACTCCTGCGCAGCAAAGGGCACCACTCAACGGGGGACGATGTGCAAATATATTTCCTCTTTTATGTTTGTGTAACGGTAATGGAATGTATTTTTTTCTTTAAACGTAGACAAATTTACGGTGGCGGAAATTTTTTTTACCTTCAATACTGATGTAACGGCGGTGGAATATATCACAAAATCTTTACTTGTGATGTAACGGTGGGGAAATAGATTACATAATCTTCAATTGTGATATAACGGTGGTGGAATATTTACATTATCGTCAATGGTGATATAACGGTGGTGGAATATTTACATAATCTTCAATGTTGATGTAACGGCGGTGGAATATATTTCCTAACCTTCCACGGTGAAGCATGTGCTTAAGTGGAACAAACAGTAGTGCATTTTCCTCAACGAGGAAAAACATACATAAGGCTGCGGATGTGCATTCCCTCTCTCAACATGATTTGATAAAAATAGTAATTTGAATCCCAAGGAAAATATTTCACTCACTACCCGCCTTCAGGCATAATCAAAATAAAGAAAAATGAAACATAAGCTCGAGCTACCCATAAAATTAATATTAATACCACGTACGCTAACAGAAGTGCATGAACACTTTATATTTTATTTTTTAGACGGTTTAGAGTTGGAATAAGGCAACGAATAAAAACAATGAGGTCGCACAGCTTTTCATTTTCAACTACTTTGGACATAAAACAGTCTTTAATTTTAAATACTTTGAATATAAGTCAGGTTGTCACAAAACTACCCATTTTCATCAGGTGTGACTGCTCCTTTCACGCTCAATACAGCTGAAGTGTTTTTATGGGAAAAAACATGAAATTGATCTAAATGGCAAACCGCAAATCCCGCGGCAGAAACGGTTGAAACAAAGAAGTTGCCTCAAAGCCTTTGAAAATTCCTCTCGTCACGAGGGGAAAAAATGAGTGACAATGGCTACTGAGGGAAGAACAATTTTTTGGGGCGTCTGTCCATTGTATTCTTTGTGCCCAGATTTTGACCTTTCATTGCTTGATGAAGAGGAGCTGAGAGGATCAAAAAAATTATGAGATAGCACTTTAGGAAAAAAAATCTCATACAAAATACTGTATTTATCTGTAGATATTAGGGATTATATTTCACAAGACAAATACACGTAAGAAAGGGCTGCATAAGCGTGGGTTCCGTGATTTTGAAATTATCTTTTTATCCACTGATGAATGATTTAGTCAAACTTTACGAAAAATTCTAAGACAGATTTTATACTCGTACTTAGTATACTGGGCGTCTCAAAAAATGTACTCACTCTTTGACTGTCCAGTACTCATGCATCCTGTTTCGATGTATTAAGATGTTTCTTGACATAGATAAAAATCTAATGTGACAAATCTAAAGAAAAACTCGCTTAATTTATAAGTTATTAAAGAAAACTTAATTGCACCTGAAACAAAAACAAAAAATGCATGAGTAATATACAGTCAAAGGATTGGAACATTTTTTGGGACACTCTGTACAACAAAATCCGTCCACCGATAATCTCACCATGGGCGTGTAGTGCATGACGGAAGAGAGGTCGTACTTTACGGACGTGTCGATCCACTGGAGTTTGTGGAAATTGAAAAGTTCTTCTTCAAGGATATTGGCGCTGTTGATGATGACGTGGCTGTCTCTGTCAGGCCGCCGGATCTCGTGGTAGAAGCCGATTGCGTGGCCGATCTCGTGCACCACGATGCCCAGCTGAGGCAGATAGTCACGTAATTTCAGTAAAATATTTCACTCACAACCTACCTTCAGACATTATCAAAATAAAGAACAAATGGAAAATAGACGCTAGCGTCCTATATAATTAACATTAAGGCCATATACGCGAAGGGAAGCGGATGGGAAGAACTTATTTAAAAACTGTGACGTTCGGCATCAGCACAGCTTAGATACCGGGTTCCTACAAGCTGCAGCAGTAGCAAGGCAAGAATTAACAGATGCACCTTGGTTTAAGTGTCACCAATTAAAAACACAATTTAAGAGAAGAATAACGCGAGAGTAACGCGCACCCTGGTGCAAGTGTCACCAATTAAGTAGACAATTACGAGAATAATACGAGAGTAACGCGCACCCTGGTGCAAGTGTCACCAATTAAGTGCACAATTTAAGCAAAGAAAAACAAGAGTAACGCACCCTGGTGCATGTGTCACCAATGGAGACGTTCTGCCCGAGCGGCAGCTCGCGCCCTACGCCGCTGCGGCAGCCGGAGAGCCTCCTGAAGGCGACGTGTGGCTGCGTCAGGTCCGTGGTGTGTACGAACTGCAGGCAGGTGTGCTGCTGCCAGTGCTGCACGCCCGACATCACTGCTGCACGGTCCGGTGATGCTGCACACAGTGCTGCACTTTTGGGCGTGCTCGCGGAACCGTACAAAATATGTTCCATCTTACATTTGGAGGAAACACTAAATATATTCTATCTTCAAATTGGTTAAAACACTTTATATATTCTCCTTTATATTTGATGGAATCATTTGTGTGTATCACCTAATATATTCCATTTTATATTTGGTGAAAACATTTACGTTTTTCTCATAGTATATTATAACCCATAGTTGGTGAAAGCATTGGTGCTTTTCACCTAATATATCCTGTCTTATTTTTGGTGAAATCATTTGTACATGTCAACACAAATCCTGCTTTGTGGTCACAAAACAATACTTTCTCTGCCTGAAAATTTGCTACAAACAGTTATTAATTCGTCCGGGATGCATGTTAATGAATATCATGCGGTGAGAAATAGAGTAATAGAGTATGTGTTAAAATATTGCGTTGCAGTTGAATATATTGTATAGCTTCTTTTCCTGTGGTATTACACCACTCTACTTTTTTAGAGAATAATAGTCACCGAAATTGAAAAATCACGATATCATTAAAACGAATTATTTTCTTATTAAAAAAACTGGCGTTAATTTACTCCTAGGGGAAAAGTTTTTTTCATGGTGATAAAAAGGGATCAAAATGTTTAAATCTCAATTAAGGTTTACAGTATATTATATTGATCTTGAAGCCAAAAAAATTAGGTTGTGCAATTAGGTCGCCCAATTATCAAACTAAAATCTTGGTTGTGTGAAAACACTTGCATTTCTATAATTTATTTCCATAAAAAAATTTAACATAGATGACTCTCTAATAAAACTTTAAGAGAAGACGAACAAGTGTGGAAATAAATCTTGATCTTGAAAACTGTATAACAAATGAAACTCAATTAACAAAGTGGCTCAATGCAAGGCATAAGAAAAAAAAAAGTTTAATGCAAATTTATGGAAATAATTTTTTTCTTCTGAAAACTGTTCAACAAATACGACTCAATAAATAAACTGGCTCGATGCATGACACAAAAGAAGCTCCGATATTCAAACTAGGATCTCAGTATCAGCGGCTACTTAGTAGAATAATTCCGAGCTGCAAATCCATTTAGAGCTTTGTACCTTGGTCATTGCGAGTGTCTGAGCAGGAGATGAGTTTGACCAGCACACACAACCAAGGAACTGGTTCCTGGCGAGCCTTCTACATCAGGTATACGTGCGCTCGAGACAAGAATGCGCGTATAATTTAAACCTGCGTTAAGAGCTCACTTGCCTTTAACGACTCACTCTCAAAAAAGATGAATCTTTAAATAAGGTCTGATTGGACACTGCAGGCTTGAAAGGTATAGATCCTCAATAGAGCCCTGCGTGTATGTTTCTATTCTGTCTTGGTGTACATGCCCGTGATGATTCCAGTTGATATATGAAGTTTAAATAGTTCGTAATAATACTTGGCTAGATGATCTTGTGAATTTGTTAAGATTTTTTAGGTTCAATCGCAACCATCAGGAAAAAGAAGCAGTTTGTGACTCATAATTAAGATTTAATTGGCACTGTTAATTCTTCGCTTCTTGTAAAATTCGATACTGAAATAAGAGTATGCTTTATTTTCTAGAAATCGATAGGTTTCAGCCGTTGATTTAAATGTTAAATTTCAAATGCATTATTTTTACAAAACTCCTTTGAAACTTTCTTTTTACTCATATTAGATAATTAAAGTAAACACATCTTACACACCTATGGCCAAATGTGTCTGTAAAATTTGTTTTGTCTGGCATGCATTACGTCTGTAACTATAAGTAATATAATAAATATTTTATTTATCTCTTCACAACCTCATTGAACTATTTCAAGACTTTTTTTCATGAGGTGCAGTAAAAATTCCATCAATGCTGTAAACGTTGAAAATTTTAATCGCACTTTATTATATTAACTCAATTTAATCTAAATCTAATCCCTAACGAAGCAAAACTGGTAGATTCATGACCGCATACAATCGTCCTGCAACTACAGGATAACAAATACAGGGTGTCTCAAAAAAATGCACCAATCCTTTGACTGACAATTACTCATGAACTTTTCATTTATGTTTCGGGTACAACAAATTTTATCTTAGGGCATTTAATTTTCTCAAATTTACGGTTCTTTCATTGATATAACCCATTAGACTGGGAACTATGTCGATCAGCACCTACGTCAAAACTTGTTACAAGAGTACTGGACAGACAGAGTGAATACATTATTTGGTATATCCCTGTCCACTCACGTTCGAGGAAGGTGTAGGGGATGGTTTTGTTGGGCCACAGGAAGACGGCGTCCACCATTTTTCGCTTGTGTCGAATGCCTGTCGAGGTAACAGTTCAGAATGACTGCACAAGAGTATTGATGAGCGCTAGTATACGCGTAAATATTTTGCAGGTATGCATTGAGTCACGACGTCTAAATAAAAATGGAGTTTCTTTTGGAAGAGATGAAAAGGATGTCGATGAGCTCGTAGACCACCACGAAAATATAGTTGTGAAGTACGCGCAGGATGCAAGCAGCGCAGAAGTGAGGACTAATGTAAACAAATATAGCTTGCATGCATCCGAGCATAAGTACAGCTGAGGGGTTTATATATGTGCTGTACAACACAAGAGTGCACAACAACAGCGCACAAGTACGTGAAATTACACACCTTCGTAGAGGGCGTCCAAATAAGTATTGGATACAGTATACATGAACGTGTTAAATAAATCTATAAGTATGGTAATGCAGCATCGAAGCACAGTGGAAGAATATGCATGCAGTGTATAAGAGGATGTCGTCTTCGTCGACAAGACAGGCTCACAAGTTTTAGCGCAATAAGGCTTAATTTGTCACTGGTATAAAGCTGGTCAACACAACATTTCAAAATCTTGCATCACTTATAGTTACGTAGAGGTGCGTGCGGAGAGCAAATGTTTTGTACCATTTGTGGAACAAAGAGGAGCGGAGTTAGGAGTCTAGAGGTCACTTAAATATTGTAAGCGGCGCGTTATAAGTTGAAAACCTCACATCATTTTAATTTAATTCGTTAATTATTTTAGTAGCATTAACACTTTGACCGCAACGTGCGCCACCGGTGGCCACGGAGGGGATTTTCATAATGCTGCTGACCGACCAGTAGCCGCAAACTCAAGTTTCATAAATTCTTAATTAAAGCTAAATGAAGGCACGATCCAGTTAATCCTTGATATTTTAAAGATTGCTTTCTACTATTGACTCCAAATTTGGGTAGGATATTGAACTTCAGTTCAACTAATTGCGGTCAAAGTGTCAATGCCAGGCTTCTTATTTCTTATAAGAAATAAATTCATGACTGTCTGAATCTGGTTGAGCTGTGCGGTACACCTCTAGCTATCCTTTTAACTTTTTTATTATTTTATCCTTAACAACAAACAAGAATTAAAAATATATTTCCTTAAAAACCAGAGATACGCAACGTAGAAACATGTTTAGCGCATTTGATCAATAACATCAACACATATTAAAGAGCAAAGAGTAATCGGTCAAGAGAAGCTCTGTCCCTCATGCGCCAATTAAAGAGTGAATATGAAATAGTACGGTGCATCTCCCTTGCAGATGATCTTTACAGACCTTCCACGATGCCTGTCTCGAACGCCTCACCTCTTCGCTGAGCTTCGAAGAAAAAACGGCTTTCCGTGTTCTTGTTTCGGTGAGCTTCTCCCTGCAAAAAATTGTTGGAGAGCAGTTAGTGTCGGCAAAAAAAAATTATTTAGGGAATAGAGCATGTTGTTATTGAATAGTGAGATTTTCGATGGTTGGATCACTTTACGTTGAAGTCATACCTGTCTATTTTTGTTATCGTTCCAGTATACACAGCAAGTGCTATCTGACGCCTGCCATACTTCTAACAATCCACCCGTGGTAAAATAATACTTAACAGTTAAAGCTTTGTTGATTATTGTCATCATTACACACTTTTAACGTAATGAATTAGGAAAAAAATTTAGCGTCCACAAATTAGTCTCAATTTTTTCACTCGGCGAACTCTACGTAATAATGTAGAATAATATAATATATGTATAGAATATTATAATAAATTATTTTATTATGTTATTTATATACATAATAACATAATAAATAATTAAATAATATTATATTGTTATAATAAATAATAATAGAACTCTACGTAATAATGGGAAGCAGAACTTCCTGCTATTCCAGTCTCTATTCATTAACTTGATTCACTACTTTACACTAATCACCGTTTAAAATATTAGTGACCGACATTTATCACAGTCAAAAATACAAGCATGCATCACTGAACATTTGAAGATGTTTCAAGCAGAGTTCACGATGAACGACCTCATATATCAAACGTGCAACTAGCGACGAGATGAACGCGTAGGCATTGGGAGAATTGAGGCCCTTGTTATCATGTCACTGACTAATTTGAATTCTCTATCATCCAACCACGCCTTCAAAAACTGAATAAATAGACGCAGATACGAAATAAAGAACCCGTAGGCGGTGGGTGTGACGTGCGTGTCTCGCTCAGCCTCTAACACGCAACGAAATTCAGTGTAGAGTGGTTTCAACATATGTTTACGAGGCTGCCCGTATAAACCAATAGCATTCTTCACATTTTTTCCGTGCGTTGTACGAAAACACGTGTGACTTTTGTGTCTCTCTCGGTCTTAATTCAACATGCAACAGAATTCAGTGCTGATTAGTTTGAATATATGCTTATGTTGTTGCCCGTATAAACCAATAACATTTTGCACATTTTATCCGTACGACAGCAGTGTCACAGCAGCTCCTCGGCAGCGCTTCGCGATTGATGTTATTGGCCCAACTTGAGCGAGTGCAAGTTAGACGTCAACGTTAATTAATATGCATATCCCATATTTGAAGACAATCAGAAATGCCGTGACGACGCAACGCAAGTTGCGCCAAAGAACTTTCAGCCAGTAAAGGATCGTCAGTGTAGGAAAAATTTTAACTATTTTTAATTCACTTTATAAAAAGAGCACAAATTCGCTAAGGTTGCGCAAGACCTTTGAAGGAAGTGAACCCTCAAGTATGTTAATACTGCGCTGTAAATTATTGTCAAGCAGTTAGGCAAGACCACACACATGGTATTTATATCCTGGTACTAGAACCAATGCGTATAGACCATTTTTTTCGTAACGCTTAATCGAGACGTAATTTATCGAGTTCCAGAACGCGCTGATACAAAATTCAGTCTATCTTTCCTGCAAATTGATCAGGTTTTCCAAATTGGTCTGCAGGTTCAGGTGTGTTTTATTTCTCTTGTTTGAGTTGAAATACCGACAGACCACATATGACCAACTATATTTTTTAAACACGCACCTGAAGCTTTTGATTGAAATATTTCAAGCATTTTAAAACGCCTAAACGAAATGAAATATTCTCATTTTGTTTTTTTCCATCAATGTACAGGGAGTGCAAGATGGTTGTCATCATAATCATGGCAGGAATGTACAAACTGGCGCAAATTTTTATTTTAACCCTTCACTGCATGTGTTATTTTCGGAAATAGAAAAATAGCAATGTCAGCACTCGTCTGTAATGGAGTTCAAACTAACTCTGCCGCTGGAGGGGTGTGTCGAACATGTTTCATTAGCTTTTATTTTTTGTAGAGTATGTCTCATTAGGGGTACAAACCGCAGAAATGCACTTGTTTTAATCGATTATTCCTACACAGAGCAAAATTCAGTTTGTGTCATATTCGACACACTATGCAGTGAAGGGTTAAATACAAATTTCGGAAGTAGAAATAGAATGCAAAAGAGTTTGCTAATTCCAACTGAGCCTTCTTTTGTACTGAGCAGTTCATTTATCTCTCAGCGCTTGGCCTCAAAATTTGATCTCGGGAGGAATTGAGATTTCAAAAATATTATTTTCCGATTCATATTTGGACTGACTCTACTCTTTACGACCTTGGCTACGTCAGGTAGTTAGTTGCATTAAGGAGGCAACTTGTAAAAACTCATGACGCAGCCCATTTCTTCTGAATGCTCCCCTTCTTTATATTCATAAATGTTGCCTCCCTAGTCTGTATCCACGGGAGGAGCAACAGAAATATTCGCGCATCTATGAATATCTGAGGCTTTTATGCCGCCATTATCGTAACTTCGAGCCAATTTGAGCTCGGGTCTTTCTCTCCATCTGGCGGTCACGTGACACATCGCTCTGTACATGCTTCAGCAAAGGCGGCACAGCCATTAACGTTCAAGCAAACTTTTTGACGTCACCATTGCGACATGTCGTTAGGCTAATAGTGGAGCCAGATTTGGGGGTAGCAGTGTTGCCAGATGCAATATAAGCGCTGCTATTGGTTCGTTGCCATGGCGTCAGCATTGCCACACGGTCGACGAAAAAAAGACTGGTTTGACCCTACCTGGTTTCTTTTACCGTGCAATTAACTGATACTACTATTTAGATACGCCAGCTGCGGTCTAGCCTTTGATGGGTGAGCGCTTTGCTATGCTCAAGGAAAAAAACGTTTGGTGTTCGAACTAATTAGATGGCGGCGGAAAAACAGTACATTGCGGATGAAAAGTTGGTCTTGCTAAAGGACATTACGATTTTTTCCGGACGAAAGATATGAATGCTTTTTAGTGAAATGTTTGATTGTGTTATGAAAATGTTTGATGAATTTTTTAGCGAAGAAGAGGCATTGTGTGTGCTATGCTTCTGCTGTGATACGAGGACTTTTTTTCTCGTCTGTTTGAACTAAGACAAAAAAATTCACTTGGTTCAAAAATATAAACTTGAATATTACATCTATTAAATTACGACAATATGCTTAAAATGGACTCGAACTTGACGAAAAAGATTTATGAATAATTTCCTTCAGTTGAAAGCGCTCTCGACTAAATGTTATCGTATAGTTCATGAAAGTTTGACGAACGTTTTTCTAAACAATGATCATGATTAATCGTACAGAAGCCCTCATCCTAAATGAAAAGATTCAAACTTTCCCTCTGTTGGAAAGTAGCCCGTGAGGGTGCTTTTGAAAAGTACGATACACCTTACACGATACACGATACATGATACGCGATACGCGATATACGATACATGATACGCGATACACGATACACGATACACGATACATGATACACGATACCATGTCGCTACCACACAAGAAAACGTAGCTGCCATTGCTGCAATATATCCTGCTACTGACGGAGCAGGTTATGCTGTCATGCTTGTGGCGACATAATCATGCTTATGGCAACATGCTTATGACAACATAATCAGTGCTATGGTATCTAATTGTTTTTTCATTGGTGAATGAAAAGTTAATATCAGATAATTAGAATAACTTGGGGGTTCCAGACATTTTTTTCTCACAGGTAATTAATATGCCGTTAAGTAATAATTAGAGTTAGTTAATATTCAGATAAACGGTAAAATTAGTGTCAGATAGGTTGAATCAATAGAGGCCTAGCAGCTTTTGATTTGTATAGAACATTTTTTCACAGTAGTATTTGTTCCCAGTGACGAATTTTCTCTCCTCCCAACGTACAACTTTACTCCTACAGTATTCGATTGCAACGCGAGCTTCTCACGAACCAAACCAGAAATAAAACCAAACAAATGTCCCCAGAAAGACCGACGCGTGAAGTTACTACGATGTAATACTAAGGGGATCAGTGCACTCTCCAACCCCACGATTTGTGTTGATGACCACCGGCACCAGCGGGCGGATGCATATCGCCTCGCTGCCTCAATTTGTCAGGCCGCTGGGGCAGGCCGCCTCCTCCATTGATGGCTTGAGCAGCCTTGTCACTCAGCCTTGAGTTCTTTTTGCTTATTTTGGGGCACGCGACTTGCGGCGGCCGCGTGGGTGGTCCTATAGACTCGCTCTCTGCTCACACCACAAATTTTGTTTCCAAATTGAGTTTACAGTTCTGTCTTCTCGGTCTCGGCAGTGCAATGATTACTGCGTCTTTCGCGCAAGTGCTTTACATCAGTTCTAGTTCATCTCCTCTTATTGTACAGAAGTTTGGTTATGACTGTTGTTAGTGGAATTGAATTATTTAGTATTATGAAATATGTATTCTGATTTGCCTAAAAATGCCGCTTTAACTTAATGTTTGTGAGATAGCATTTGTTATCATTTACCGTAAAAAACAGTTAATGTTGTTTTTTATGATACTGAATGGGTTTCCATATTTTCTGAGAAGAACTAGAAGCGGTATATTGTGCATGTAATAGGTACATTTTTTGTGTAGATGTATATTGGTTCAAGGACAACTGCCCCTAAACTGTTGCCATCCATGCAGTTACCACCGCACAACTGCCTGAAAATGTTTGTTTAGTTTGTACTTAACATGAAAATGTTTGTTTAGTTTGTACTTGATATGAAAATGTTTGTTTAGTTTGTACTTAACATGAAAATGTTTGTTTAGTTTGTACTTAACATGAAAATGTTTGTTTAGTTTGTACTTAACATGAAAATGTTTGTTTAGTTTGTACTTAACATGAAAATGTTTGTTTAGTTTGTGCTTAACATGAAAATGTTTGTTTAGTTTGTATTTAACATGAAAATGTTTGTTTAGTTTGTACTTAACATGAAAATGTTTGTTTAGTTTGTACTTAACATGAAAATGTTTGTTTAGTTTGTACTTAACATGAAAATGTTTGTTTAGTTTGTACTTAACATGAAAATATTTGTTTAGTTTGTACTTAACATGAAAATGTTTGTTTAGTTTGTACTTAACATGAAAATGTTTGTTTAGTTTGTACTTAACATGAAAATGTTTGTTTAGTTTGTATTTAACATGAAAATGTTTGTTTAGTTTGTGCTTAACATGAAAATGTTTGTTTAGTTTGTACTTAACATAAAAATGTTTGTTTACTTTGTACTTAACATTACCTAACAAAACTCACCCAACCAATTAAAAACAGTTGCTATTTTTCTATCTAATCTAAAGAATTGTTGTTTTTCAATCTAATCTGAACAATAGTTGTTTTTCAAAACTATCTAATTAAAAACATAACAATTGTTGATTTTAGCTTCCACGCGTTAAAATTTTGTATTCAATGAAGACTCGCTTGTTTCTCGTTAAACCATCAAGAATTAATTAATTGGTTTTCAAGATTAATTTTTCATGTAGCAGCGGCAACAAATACTTTGAGTGCTCTAAAATGAATTGCACTTTTTGATTTATCCGAGGCGAAAATGGGGCAAATACCCAGTGGGCCATAGTCCTACTGAGGCAGTTGTTTGTCCTGGAAGGGCAAGTGTCCGGGGGAAGTTGTCCTGGAAGGGCAATTGTCTGGGGGAAGTTGTCCTGGAAGGGCAATTGTCCGGGGGAAGTTGTCCTGGAAGGGCAATTGTCTGGGGGAAGGTGTCCTGGAAGGGCAATTGTCCGGGGGAAGGTGTCCTGGAAGGGCAATTGTCCGGGGGAAGTTGTCCTGGAAGGGCAATTGTCCGGGGGAAGTTGTCCTGGAAGTGCAATTGTCTGGGGAAGTACTCCTGGGAGGGCAATTGTCCGGTCTCATGAATGTTAAAAGTATTTGACTTATAAGTATTTGACTACGTAAATGGCGTTCGTTCATTCGAGGATGACCAGCCTTCAGCTTGTGTGGACTGCACTAAAATATCAAAAACAAGGAAGGATTTCTGCCAAAAAATTTAGCCCACTCGTGAAGTCATACATGGTCGTTGATTTTATGGTTGAAGTGGAATTTCTCCAAGCGATCGAATAAATAATATTTTGAGATTATTTGATCGTATTTATAACAGTGATCTCGTAGAGTACAACATTTTTACTGTGCACTTTTAGTCAACTAATCTCTTCAAGCTAAATAAGTAGACTTTTCATTTCGAAAATATTATTTCTATGAAAAATTTGACAGAAAAGATTGGCGGGAAGCATGCTGGTATTGAGTTCAGGCCTGTATTACATGAACACACAATGCGCAGATATCTCCAGAGCCTGTTCCTAAGCTGAGATCCTTTTAAGGACATCGTTTGGTAGGTTGCAGAATACTAACACAAAAGGTGAATCCGTTTGGATTCCGAAAGTATGACATCCCGTGAAATTTACTGCGCTTGTGTCTGTATCAATTACTGGAAATCTGCAGTCAATGGATACGTGCATGTCTGTCGGGCAATGAGCATCTATCCACACATTTGTGATAAGTTTAAATACTTTTAATTACCTCTGGTGTTGAGTAAGCTGAAACTCAAATTTTATTCCATGGTGCATATCGCGTGAACCGACTCACAAGAGGCCTTTTAATTCCACAAAACTATTTCAAATATTGAGTATAAACTTTCTACACAACTTGAAAAATTCCTAACGTTTATACGCCGCTGCGCTCGAAACAGCTGCTTAACGTGCTTGTGAAGACGTAGTTTGTAGGTCTCGAAGCTCACATTTTTTACGAAGCTGCTCCTTTGAAGTACCGCGCAAGACGTCCTGTTACAATTGCAGCCAATGAAAAACCCTCGAGAAGCGCTGCTTGGCAACAGTTCTGATTTAGAAGCCAGCAACTATTGAGCTGATGAATGCAGTGCCGAGCTCTTGTTTACGGCAGGGTTTAATTAGCTCTGGATAAGGGAGGCCGGGGCTAAACAACATACGTTGTGAGTTAGGCGTCCTGCGGTGGGTATGTGAGTCATCGGCACGGGCCTTTTGTTGTGTCCCGAGGTGAGTATTGCGTGATTTGTTGTGTCCCTAGGTGAGTGTTGTTGTGCCCCTAGGTGAGTGTTGTGTGATTTGTTGTGTCCCTAGGTGAGTGTTGTATGATTTTTTGTGTCCCTAGGTGAGTGTTGTATGATTTGGTGCGTCTCTAGGTGACTTTTATACGACGCGTAAGGAATACTTTGGTGCAACTGCAAGTAGCTTCAGGCAGTGCAATGAGATGTTCTTGGGTCTAGTTGAAGTACGCAATATTAACACGTTGACTACGTATTGGTACATAGGTGCACCGCTAGGTTAAGTGCTTATTTACGTACCGGAATATAAAATTAATATTTTAACTATTTTGCTACTTTTACGAAATAAATTTTACAGTATAAGGTAACACATTATGGTTTAACTGTATTATTTATACTTTTTAGAAAGGTTAAAAATGTATTAGAGCAGTGAAGCCGGTTTTTCAATAAGACTTTTTCTGAACTAAACAAACTGAGAGTAGCAACCGCACAACCGTAGTCAATATCTTAATCCGTGAATCTTCGTGAGATTTTTATACATGATTGTGAAAAAATTGAGCGGATTAGAATTAATATTTCTCACAACCCTCAAAGCGCCTCGTAGACATTGAAATTGTAGCGTAAAACTCAGTTACAATAATTGTGTTCATATAATTGTAAAACACTTTTCTGAATTGCACTAATAATTTTCGAGGCTCCAAAAAGGTAAATCCAACACCCTGAAAATTGTACAACCAGGATGAAACTAATTTCGTTGTGGGATTTTATATATATCTGCAATGCAACGTAATATCAGTGGCCCCTGTCCCTTGACTCCTCTTGTCAATCTCACCAGGAATAATGTACTGTGACTCTTCAATGAAAGAAAGAAACACTCGTATTGACGTAAGCTCAAGTCAATGCCTCTATTCGTTAACTCGGCACGCAATTCCGCAGCGCTGAGTCGTAGCACGTGACAAGCAGTTAGCCAACATCACGGGTTTCGGCAGACGCACAGAGACGTCACAGGGCTTGGCAGACGCATAGACCAATTTTTTGATGCATGCCTGTGACACAGAGGCCCTGCTTCTTTTAATTTTTTACTACTTATTTTATACACTGTCCCGTAATTAAGACGGGATTGACAATGAAATTTTGTAGCCAAGACTTCGTTTGTGGTGAGGATTGTCAACAAAAGCTAACTGCCGTTGGTAGCCTTGCTTGTCAAGCGATGTTATTGAATTATTTTTGTTGCATTTAAAATGGATTTCTGTTTAGAGGTAACAGCGAGGAAAAGATGACGTGTTTCAAAATGAAAGGGTTCAATTTATTGTGCATAATTATGTATTATATAATTATTATTATGAAAAACGGTTCGTCTTGTCCTAAGAAGCAATCCTGAGTTATTTTTTTTATAGAAAGTAGTATCTACACTTACTAAAATACTGATCGTATTAAATCAAAGAATTAATTTAAAAACTGTACAATATCCGGACATTCCAGACAAAGTACTGTAAAGCATTTACTATGTTTGGTCCACAAAAAGAATATTTTTTCAAGTATGCCAAGGTTAGTTACACTATTAGCGTGCACACTTCTAAGCAGGAAAAAGTTGAGGTAAAACGACGTCCTTTCCGGAGAGGGGCTAATTAATTAAAAGCCGAAAAATTTAGTCTGTATATTTCCTCTTTAAATACCGTTCTTGAAAAGACACTTCGGTACCAGGTTAGTTCAAATGACACAAATTTACTTAAAACTTATATTGCCCAACACTTATGACTGTAATGCACATATTACATCCTTCATAGGACACGTTTTACTCCTCCTCAGCGGAGTTAAAGTCGCCCACCGGGAATGAGAAGACCTTCAAAACCTGCCAGCGGGTTTTCTTTCGGGACCAAAATAAACGTTTACGGCAGTTTGATGCGAACACTTTGGGGCCAGGTGACATTCACGGTCTTCTCTTTACGACATTTCGCCACCAAGTCCAGCGCGGCACAAGCGCATGACCGCTTCTATCATGCGCGGTCGGGCCTCTTGTGATGGGTCGTTAGAATGCAACGCGCGTAACTTTATCTGCGCTGAAGATACAGCGCCGACAAATAATGGTCGAAGTCACTTAAACTGCATTTAGTTAATTCACTTAAACTGAATTAACTGATGTTTTAAGCATAATCATGTTTTTGAACAAGTCTTTTTGAAACCACGAGAGTTTTGAAAAGAATTATCATTTGGCATTTAGTTTGTTTATTTATTTCCTGTAAATGAAGTACGATCAGCTGCAAAGAGTATGCGTTTCTAAGGACAATAGAAAGAATACATCGGTATTTTGATATTGAAATAAACCCGAGAAAAATGATTCTCGCAGTAGCGCAGCATTTCCTTCACCAATGACAAATGCTATGCTAGCGAGCAAAGGCAAAAAGTGCGGTGAAGTCTGTAAAAACGCGATGCCTCTCATCCAGGAATTTCAAAATGGAAATTAGTACGCGAAGATTAGGCAGATGGCAAAAAATTCTGCGTCAATTACCCAAACGCTGTCCTATATTAGAGGCCACCACGGTACGACTCCCGTAATTTCAGGGAATGCTACGTAGGCCGTGCAATTTGGACAAAGGCTACACCATTTTTGCAGCGAAATTGTAGAAGTTTTTCTACGGATTCTTAGGAGCGAAGATGACTGAAATGCAGCGACTGCTGCAGATGGAGAGGCTCCTCGTGTACATTTCCTGACTGAAGTTTTGATTTTTTTCTGACGCGGTACAACATGCGTCAGATGCCCATTATTTTACTTGCTAGGACATGAAGGTAACCGTAGCGTTGCAAATCACAGGAAAAATAAGAATAATTCGAGCGAATGATATGCAAAGGAATTTTTTCGAGTTGGTGCTCTGAATATTTTTACGGACTGTAGGACACGCGAGCAAATGCCATTAGGCGTAGCGAAAAATGGCGATGGATTTATCGGATGCAATAATTCCTGTTCACTCATCACAGTATCGGGTGCAATAATATCAGTTCATTCATCACAGAACAGCAACGATTTAGCCACGAACGTTCAGTGTGGCCATTCTCTAGCAGCCGGAATAGCTTCAAATGAACCATGTCAGAAAATGCCACGGTAGGAACTTGATCTGCCGAACGAACACGAACTACAGGGAAGAAGCAAGTCTTAAAACAGTAACTGCACTCAGAATGTCGTCGCTCTGCTGATGCCTGCATGCGTGCTTGTTGCTGAGCTGTGCAGTCAAGGTGAGCTGCATGAATACGTGCTGTACGTAGGCCGAGATACATACATACATACACTTCTGCATACCGAGCCGCTTCAGTCAGCCTGCGCGCATGTTTGTCGGTACGTTTGTGCGAGTGTAAGCTTCTGAGGCATGCGGACGGCCACGTTCCTGTAGGTGTCGCAGCAAGAATAAATAATAATAATGAAGGCATCTACGGATGCTTTATTTCCAATCAAGCCTGATACATATCACCTTGTCCATTGGATTTTCAAATGCTTTAGAACTAACGCCAGGACGCCATGACGCTTTCCCCCGGTCAAGACCGGTACCCATTTCAGACACCTGGGTAGAGTGGGGTATTGCGCTTGGAATTTTTCTCCTATACCCAACAGAGAAAATCGCCACTGCCAGCGCCGAGTTTCGAACCCGGGTCCCGGCCGCACGGCGGCGGAACCTATAGCACACGGCTATCGCGAGCACGGCTGCAAGAAATGAATAAGCATGAAAATAAACGCAGAAATTACTTCCAACATATTCAACATTTGGTGGACGAAACATATCTCCCGCAAGGTCAAGGAAAACCGAGTAAAATTTATGTCCTGTGTTTGGTTTTAGGGGAATTGTTTACACATGCTAAAGTTATACGATGGGCCCTTACGTAGCTTCGGCAAGAATGTTATTTTGTGGAGGCGGATGCGTTGTGAGCGGTCAGGTTGCTTATTTCTCCCGCGGGCACACAAAATCGAGCCTTCATCTATCGTCAGCTCGGCTGCGTGTTCGAGGGATTGCGTAACTGCGGCCTTGTACGCCCCGATATTTGCGCATGGCATCTTCAGAACAATTCCTGGAGATGGAAATGCACTCGACTTATAAGTCCATGAATTATATCCGCCCTACGACGAACCTACACTTATGTTTCAACGGAGTTCTTTGTTTTATTTCATTGTGTGCCGAGAGCCACGCATCTGGTAATTAAGGCGTTCGTTGAGTTCAAGAATAATTTGAACACTGAATGCGTTAAAAAGAAATTAATACTTCACTGTCATTGTTCAGAGTGAATTCGATTTCAGTGAATGAAAAAATCAGCAGAAGTTCCTGAGAGAATTGCTGGTCTTGGATGTTAGAGAATGGTTGAGTAAAAATGGGCATTCATGTGCGATAAAATGAAGGGTTTCCGTATATGTGAATTTGATGAACCCTTACGCAGGAAGTGTGGGGAACTTTCCTGAGTCGGGTTGAAAGCCAAATGCGGCGAGAGGTTCTGGTGAAACATGGCAGTGGGATCACTAAAAGACATTCTATTAGCAACTGCGTTGTGTTCCACATTCACTGCATTGTTGAATACAACAGAGAAACATTGGATGAAGAGAGACATGCATTCTTCCAGGGCTGTTCGCCGCCGCACAAGGAGGGACGGAGATGTGGAAGGGTCAGAGCTGTCAAGGGACAGCCTGTAACAAAGGACTAAGGTACTTTCATGCGTGGTTAGAATTGAGGGAGAAAAAACTTTGTCCCAGAGCGAGATGGTTTACTTCGTTGCAAAACAATTGAAAAACAGTAGAAAAAGTGGAATTTTGTCTAAGTCGACTGATTTTAACGTAATATCACCCAGTAATATCATATTCATCACGTTGCTGGAACTGATTATTTAAAAAAAATTCTACACACAAACCTCCAAGTCTGCACCTGGAACACCAGTTGGTAAACACGCACGACATGCGTGGCACGCTCACTCATTTTGTTTGTGTAAATAGAGAACTTGTAGGAACGGGAAAGTTCTGCACATTCGGCGCTTTAAATCTTTTTGAAATTTTCAGAAATTCTTCAGTGCCTTCAGTGATCTTTGTGTGCTTGCTCTATTTCACCTCTGTTTGTTTCGGTAATTACCATGCTCATCAAAGCCAGGAACGTACCTGTTATTCATATCAAAATCAACAAAATGATTATCATTCCTGGTGATATTTGCCTACTGTAAATAGCAACGTAATTGTTGTTTGTGCTGATATTTGAACTTAAAGCATCATTTTTTCTTACGTCGTGCCTGCCAAATTTCAGAGTTCGATAAACACTCCCTAGGCAACAAATTTTCTCACTCACTAGGCAACAAAGTGTTTCCATACCGGAGAAAAATTTATCACGGCTGCAAAACGAGCTCGTGCATCAGGTTCGTTATTTACCCACGGGAAAAACAGCATGGGCTGAAATAGCCTCGAGGTAATGAAGTAAAAACAAGGTGTAGCTGAAATAGGATGCGTGACTAACGAAGAGGCGTTGCCACTATGGTCACACTCGAGTTTTTTGAAAGTAACTCAGGACGGGATAATGGGAATATATGTTCATTAGACTAGACAACGCAAAAAAGTTATATTGGCCTCACAAGCTGACCAGTTCTGCAGAATGTATCACAGCGCTCCCATCGAATCTGTTTATCAACTTCCTGTTCCATATTAG
Source organism: Morinoia aosen (assembly GCA_030386875.1). Lineage (NCBI taxonomy): Eukaryota > Metazoa > Arthropoda > Malacostraca > Amphipoda > Talitridae > Morinoia > Morinoia aosen. Next base: position 48,007,340 of record CM059564.1, on the reverse strand, counting down.
AACGTAGCAGCTTTTTTTTGTAATTGATGTTCTATGTGGTACAATATTGTTGGTCTGTTTCCAGAAATGGGCAAAGTTTTTGAGTTGTAATATCAAGCTCAAATTTGAAATAAATTTGTGTGGACGGAGAAAAATTGCTGTTCATTAAAAAAGTTTTTTGATTTTTTCCTGAAAAATTAAGTATTTTTGTATCAGATTTCAATGCCGCTGTATATTTTTTCCAAGAGGAATAAGTTCATTAAGATAAGCTGTTTAATTTGAAGACAATATCGGTCAGTTATGGAATGCACAGCGAAAATATTGAAAATGTACTTGCAATTACATTGATTCGATTTCGCCGATTCTGTACTGAGTTGCCAGCAGGGTGCGGAGGTACAGGGTAATTTTCAAATAAGAGGCATAAAAGAATATTTTATAACTTCTATGTTATGAATATAACTTAAAAAACAAACTATTCTTATTTATGAAATTCTGAAAATACTAGTATTATTTGATGTGTTTGTAACCAAGATACGCAGTTTGGATGGAAGCCACATTCAAATGAGAAATGCACACGATTTTAGCGTAACTCCAAAAAATGACAAGTTGGAAAAATGAACAACTGATCTTCGCAACAACTGCCTACTCCATCCAAGAAAGGATCATAATAAAGGCTCAGCCAAAAAGGAAGAGTTAACCTTGAAAAATCAACAAATTTACACCAGCTCAAGGCATCCATCGAAGATGAAATCCAGCGAATTGGTTCTGATCTCACTAGCGACGTAATGAACAGCCTGCAAAATCGGGCCGATTTTTGTCTGCACTCAGGAGAGCGGCATATAAAAAATATTATATTCAATCAGTAGTCGCAATTAGACTAATATTTTTTATGATTTCATAAGTGCTTTGTTTTTTAAGTCTATGGATTATTAAAGGAGTTATTAAATATAATTGTTGGCCCCATATTTCATTTTTCTGATGTGACGCCGGCTCAGTTTCAGGAAGGCAACACTGATCCTAACACAGGTTCAATTTTGTGGCTGATATTTTCGGTTTCAAGGCCGACAAAAAAAGTACATTAGTGTAAGTTGTTCTATGTAGATGACAACATTGAGAAAAACTAGCTTTTTCACTAAGTTCCAGATCAAATTCCGATTACGGGATGATGCTTTGTGTCCTCAGTGAAATGATCGGGTAGACTAGCTAACGCGTTAACAACAGTCATGAAGAGATGAAAATTTCAAGGCCCATGGTAAGTTTTGATGAAGATATCTATTATTAATGAATATTTAGGAAAAATGAAATATTTATCATTACATGATCTAATGATTGGGAAGCAGATCATTGTGTGCACTATACGTTGAAAACATTCACTGAAGCATTGAGTGAAATCGCTACAGTTTCTTTTCAAATAGTATACATAAAATTATTTTGTATTTCCATAAAGATATCACAAAACAGAGGATATAATTAGGACATGTATGAGAATACACAGAAAAAACACTCCATAGATCAAGAATAAAATTTGGTCGAGAAAAATTGTGCACGCTTATGTACTGCGAACAAAAAAAAAACCTTCGTATCGATAGACATCGCAGTTCGGAATAATCTATCGAACGAAATTATAGAGCTCGAGACCCGCAGAGCGTCGGCGTCGCAGAGCGCAATCCCACTTGCGTTCAGTCGAACGCTTTATTGCAAATTGCGGGGCGTGTGTTGCGTGCAGCACTGCTGCTGTGCTGTGGTGCAGTGGGTCTGGGAGGTATGGGTGACAGCTTTATTATCGATGCTGTTATTGGTGGTGGTATGGCTATCGTTCTGCAGGCTTGGTGGTGTTGTTGCTGTGGTGTTGTTGTTGTGGTGTTGTTGCTGTGGCGTTGTTGCTGTGGCGTTGTTGCTGTGGTTTTGTTCCTGTGGTGTTGTTGCAGTGGTGTTGTTGCTGTGGTGTTGTTGTTGTGGTGTTGTTGCTGTGGCGTTGTTGCTGTGGCGTTGTTGCTGTGATGTTGTTGCTGTGGTGTTGTTGCCGTGGTGTTGTTGCTGTGGTGTTGTTGTTGTGGTGTTGTTGCTGTGGCGTTGTTGCTGTGGCGTTGTTGCTGTGATGTTGTTGCTGTGGTGTTGTTGCCGTGGTGTTGTTGCTGTGGTGTTGCTGTGGTGTTGTTGCTGTGGCGTTGTTGCTGTGGCGTTGTTGCTGTGATGTTGTTGCTGTGGTGTTGTTGCCGTGGTGTTGTTGCTGTGGTGTTGCTGTGGTGTTGCTGTGGCGTTGTTGCTGTGGCGTTGTTGCTGTGATGTTGTTGCTGTGGTGTTGTTGCCGTGGTGTTGTTGCTGTGGTGTTGCTGTGGCGTTGTTGCTGTGATGTTGTTGCTGTGGTGTTGTTGCCGTGGTGTTGTTGCTGTGGTGTTGTTGCTGTGGCGTTGTTGCTGTGGCGTTGTTGCTGTGGCGTTGTTGCTGTGGTTTTGTTCCTGTGGTGTTGTTGCAGTGGTGTTGTTGCTGTGGTGTTGTTGTTGTGGTGTTGTTGCTGTGGCGTTGTTGCTGTGGCATTGTTGCTGTGATGTTGTTGCTGTGGTGTTGTTGCCGTGGTGTTGTTGCTGTGGTGTTGCTGTGGTGTTGTTGCTGTGGTGTTGTTGCCGTGGTGTTGTTGCTGTGGTGTTGCTGTGGCGTTGTTGCTGTGGCGTTGTTGCTGTGATGTTGTTGCTGTGGTGTTGTTGCTGTGGTGTTGTTGCTGTGGTGTTGTTATTGGCCGCGTTTGTAGGCGTGGTTGTTATTGTTTGTTGTGTCTTTGTTGTTTATATTATTAATTGCTATGCTGGTCATGATTTTATTACCACCGTGCGAGTTGTTTGTAATGTTGTTCAGGACGTTAGATTTCATTGTCCGTGATATCTTTGATGTCAGAAGAGAGAGGGGAAAAGAATGGCTACCACGGTGGATCGGAAATTGGTATCACGATATAGAAATGGTACGCAATACTAAGAGATGAATATATAGGAGACAGAGAAGGGAATATTAAACAATTTCAAGTAGTTCTACTGTATACAAACGGCAGTACAAAGTTACGCTACAAGTAGCACACATGTGGCGCCTGCATGAGCTGTTTTGCGCGTCTTTTTGACGTGTCATACGAAGTGCACGTTTAAATCGTCACACGTGGTCGCGCATGTGCGTTGCAGCTGAGAGCGAAGCAGGCTCTCGTGTTGATGCTCTTACGTTTGAATTGCACGTCGTAAATATAATATAAAAACATTTGTTGCTGCAGGGTGCGAGTACAGGATTTGGCCATACGCAGTCACCTCTGGCATTGTCAATTTACATACCTAAAGAATTATTCAATAATCAACTTTAATTCAGAGCAGACGATATCAATTCGAGAGAACATATAAAATTTGCAATACATACCTAATCGCTCATTCTTTTGTTAGCCCTCTGTACCACTGAAAGTTTGTTCTTATATTTTTTTTTTAATTTTGTGTAAGACAAATATTGCTGCACAGCTTTGACCTGCATTATTAAGTTAATTCTACTGATACGTCGATATACTAAACGGAAAATGAGGCTAAACGGAAAACGGAAAATGAGGCTAAAAAGTTGTTTTTAAAGGACATGGGGTAAAAAATTCATTACAAGACCTCGTGAAAATGATATTTTTTTCCAACATTCAGAGCTAGCAAGATGAGAAACATCCGAGGGGCTGACAGTTGTATGACTCAGAGCAAAGTTGTTTGAAATTTCAATTTTTTGCTATCTTTTATTTATCTTAAGTACTCGTATTTTAGTATTTGTCGTCATAGAGCGAGACTGAACTTGACGTATCCCTGTTGCTGGCAAACTCGCAGTCAGGTGCATATGAGTGTCTTAACACTTTGACAGCAACTACTAAATATTAAGTTCAATGCCAAACTCAAATTTAAAGTCAATTGAAGCGAACTATTTTGACAAAAAGCAAACACGAACTGGATCTTGCCTTTATTAGCTTTGATAAGTATTTATGAAAATTGAGTTTGCGACTACTGGTCGGTCAGCAGCATTATGAAAATTAGCTCCGTGTACCACCGGTGGCGCACGTCGCTGTCAAAGTGTTAAAAACTAGGCTTTATGCGTTGTATCCGAGATGCACCTCCATGGTATCCCCGTTTTGAAGTAACTGGCACCATTATATCGATATAACCGGAATGCATGCTTCGAAATAACTGGGATCTCTGTAACTAAATGAAATAAATTTTGAGTTATGAATCCTAACTTTTGATCAGTGTCTCCCTGTGCCCGAAAAATGTTCGAGACCCAAGAATCATTTCAAGGATTTTCCCCCCCAATTTTCCATTTCATCTTCTTTCTTTCTCAACCTCCGTAAGCCGCTGCATTGACTCAAAATAACTCAAGGAAGCGCCAAGTTCAAGATCTTTTTAATTATGTTCGTAAATACGGTGTCAGGGGAGCTCAGCAACGCCTCCACATCAGCGCTGCTGCCAGCAACATTAGTTTGTGAGGAGACATCTGTAGCTTAGGTCGCTGAGAAAACACTCGCCAAATTAATGGGGACATTTCTAGGGTAAAAAAGTAGCTCGTTACACAAAGCCTGGCCATCAGTTCGAGTCGCGCATTTTGTGCTTCATACGAGACGACGCGCAGAAAATGAAGTGTGTTTTTCTTGTGCGTGATTCACTGCGAATTGAGTCAGGGTCGCTGCTTTTATTCCTTAGATGTAAAATGAATGTTCTTAAATCGATGAAAAATGGTAAAATGAATGTTCTTAACTCTCTGACTGCGACATTAGTCACCGGTGGTGCACGAAAAGAATGTTCATGCTGCTGCTGATCGACAAGTATCGACACACTCAATTTTCATGAATACTTAATCAAAACAACATGAGGGCATGATCTAGTTAACGTGTGCTATTTTCAAAATTTATTACTACAATTGACTTTAAATTTGAGTTGAATATTGAACTTCAGTTTTACCTGCCGCAGTCAAAGTGATAAATCGATAAAAAATTGACTCACCCAATGTTTTCTTCGCTTAATAACCTCTTTTTTTCTTCTTTGTTAGTCAGCTCAAAAAATAGGCTATGGTTTTGAGAAGGCCACAGTAAAATTAGTCGTGTACGCCATTTATATGCTGGTACTAATTTCGCGTGTTTATGTTTAGCAATTCATTTATTAACTCATGATAAATATATTGGTCGCAATAAAGACTGTGAAGTGTTGAATTTGTGAGAGAAATTTAAAGTTTTCATGCACAAAGGGAATTCTTATGCCTTATTTAAATGCTCAAAAGGTGACCTAACTTGAAGAAATGTTGCTTGGCAAGTACACACTCGTAGATTTTTGAACTTAAAATGACCTTACTGAAATATTTAATTGAAAATCATCTTAAGTGCTTAAAGATGCAACAAATTTGTTGTTAGCGTAAGGAACTCTTTAACTTTTTCTCAGTTGAACTTTTCAGTTCTCCCATACATCAATTCAACAACTTTTTCCTAACTGAACATGTTAACCTCCTGGGAGGCATGGGTGACAACTTCAACTTGCCAACTTTTCCCAAGTTCAGGTCGTCAGTTTATCCTCAGCTTAACTTGTCATTTCGCGGAACTTGCACGAGTTACCGAGCCGATCGCGATACGGTGAGGCCAATCCCGATCCCGAGTGGCTTTCACTCGTTCGCTTAAGTGGCGCAAACTCAAGTGCCACTCGCCCCAACTCGGAGGCATCACTTGGACGACACGAGAAGTAGCATCCTCCTGCATTGCGACTCTCATCTTCCTATTTATTACATGTTTCATTTCTAACGTTATGGCTTATGTTTGAGTGCATCTCTTATAGCGAAGTCATTTTTATAGAAAACATAGGCTACAATTATCGAGGAGCATTGCATTTCTGCATATTGTGCTCAGTTCATTAGTGGCATGAAATTAATTTCAAGAACGACTGTCATTTTGCTGTAAAAATTCACGTTTTCTCTCCGTCGAGCGAGTGGGGGCTTAGCTCACCCAGAGACGACGCTATTTTTCATCGGTACATTTTGTTAAATATTAGGAAATACCCGTAAGACATTGGTTATCAAAATAATCAACGTCATTATTAAATAATAATGCGCTTCCGCAATTTTTTACACGCCTCACGTTAGCTAATGTTTATATTTAAAGAGTAAAATAATAATACTAACATTGAAATTCTGTATTTCAATTTTTGCTAATTTGGAGTTAAAGTTATTATCAAACATATTTCAGTTTAATTATTTCAGTTCAATCCCTCTCGGAATTTTCATGTGGATATGCTGAAGGCACTCTCGATGACACAAAATAATGCAATGGCAACACCCTAGTTCTGAATTTATTTATATGTTCTTACAAAATGCTCATTCAGAAAGCTGAAGTATTTTTCAATGAAGAATTTTTGATGCATTGAATTTAGAGCGACTTCCAGCACAAAGAACCTGCCATAAAAGTGAGGGGTCATTTACTGTTCCGCATTGCTGTATGAGCTTTGGGGGAGAATTTCTTTAATGTATCAGTACTTATTCACAATCATCCTTCTACCGGTAATTGGATTCAGCTCCCTGATCGAGTTGAGAGGATCAAAGGTGTTACCCTAGAGCTGGAAAAATAGTGAGTTCATTCATACTCGAAAGGCTTCCCTCAAAGGTTACTTGAACCCATCAATATCGCTGAAGAAATTCAATAGAATGAAAATTAATCTACTTAAAACCATAACGAAAATGCAACTTTTGCAAACGTTGCCTCAACTCGATTCGACTAAGTAAGGGGATCGAAAAAGAGTAAATCAAACAAAAATCAATTTGGGTAAAGTGGTGCTGAGACAAACGTAAAATAATTCTAAGGAGAAACCTCGAAATAACACCAGGTGAAGTCGAACCTACGGCTCACTGGGCGGAATGTTTCAGAGCAAAAGGGCAAAAAATAGATTGCGTTTTTGCGCAGACGTCACTTGAGATAAAGACGTCGCTGAGGCGGCTGTCAAGAGGCTTTCAATACTCGCCTTTGCTTCATATCGCCGCTCCTGCACGCCTCCCGTTAGCTCGCAGAGAAATTGAAAGAAGGAAAGAAATGTGGTTCATTTCCAATAAAGATGGTAACAAAAACCAACATTGGTTTTTTAAATGTTTTAACACGGAGATCCTTAGTTGATATACACACATGGGTATCGTAGTACCCACGTCCATTGTCAAAACAAATGATTGAGAGAGAAGCATAGAAAAATACATTTCCTTTATCACAAGATGGAAGCAGCGTCATGAGAGTCAGGATTCGTGCACCTTTCCCCTCATAAAATTTTGCTTCGATATTGAATTGGAACGCAGGCTAGTTGCCCTCTTTTCAAAGCTTTTAATTTAAGGTAATAAGTCTCATGGTGTTTGTCACTCCTTCCTGAAACGAAGAAGTCGAAAACTTCAGAATAAATTCTTTTTAAAGCGTTATCACAGATCTCCTTACATCTTTCATTTCCCGGTTATAGCTTCAGTTTAAGTGCATCACTTCAAGCACGGTCATTTATATATGAAACCATAAGCAGACGTTACTGAGGAGCTTTGCACTTCTGCATATTGTGCTCCGTTCATTAGCAGCGTAAGTTCTGTTCATCAGGACCAGCGGGTCGCTAAGGGGCCATCAAACAGTCGTCAATAAAAATGAGCAGCGGGGGCTCCAATGCGCCCGTCCGTCTCGAAGCGTACATGCTGTTTTTACCAGCGCAATGATTCGGGATGGACATGCGGAGCCTGTATAGAGACAGAACACTGACGGATAAGGCCCAGACAGACGAAGTTGACAGGTTTAGACGCAGTAATTGCCGTCAGTTTAGATAGCAGAAGACTTCTGGGAGATGTGGCTCCCCGCTCTGCGATAACAGATGATTAATTAGGCGAAAATAATTGCTTAGAAACGCTGTTCTCAAAGTTCAGAGTTGTTGCAATGCAAATCTCGAAAATTTTAAGACTCCACTTAGTTTTTTGGGTGTATATAAGATTTAAAAACGAAGAAAATACGCGATTATTTTCAACAAAATCCATAATATTCGAAGCGAGGTACCATTTAAAGCTCGAAAGGTACATAAACGCTCTTTTAGCGTCGTCTTATTGTCCGCAAATAGTTATTCACGCGAAGTAGATTAGCATACTTTATGACAATCTAAAGAGCACGATGAAGGAGAATGAATATTTAAGCAATGCTAATTATAAAAGCAACTGATTTAAAATAAGACTCACATACGACAGGTAGAACAGCAGCAGAAGCAGGAGGCACAGGGAGCACAGAAGCACCGGTGGCGTACGGTTGCGTGCCATCTTACTCGTACTTTGTTGTGTAACACTTCACCACACGCTATACCAGGTGCACATTTTTCACTTCAGATGTTCAGCTCGCTCTTCATTTGTTCGGTGTCGAGGTAACATGGCCCATCGGTTCGTTTTATTTCGAGCTTCTGAGTGTCAACACTGCAGAGTGTGTTGCAAAGCGTGTACTACAGAGTGTCAGTTAAGGTGTAAACTACAGAGTGTCATCCAGAGTGTGTACTGCAGGTTCTGATACAATGCACTACAGGGTGTGATGCAGAGTGTATACTACAAGGTGTCAGTCAGAGCGTTCATTACAATTTCATTCAGAATATGTACTACAGGGTGTGATACAAAGTGTGTTTTACAGGGTATGATTCAGAGTGTGTACTACAGAATGCCACGTAGGTTTTACTTCACGCAAAGTGACAGACACGTCGAATATATATCGGCTCGTGCATTTTATGACAGTGTTGAGCTCGTGGACGTGGAAATTAGACCAGGCTCGAGCTTCGAAGGTCAGACTCTCATTTCAGAACATGAAGTAATTTGAAGGCACGCATTGTGCTCTAGGACTCAGGTCTTCGCAACTGTAGGGAGCGCAGGTCAGCAATGGGGAGGCAACAATGTACTCATAAATTATACATTAGTTATGGTACGAATTGAACTTCTTGGTTATAATCTTCAACACAGATATTTCTAAGCCCATTTGGCTGGGCTTAGAGTTAGTGGGTAGTATTTTAAAATGAAGTCTTGAACTTTACATTTATAAGTTAATTTTATTTTTTGCTGTACCATGAAATACTCGAACTTTGTTTTAACTTATGAACAGCCTTGCGGAGAAAAATAATCCATTTGTAGTTCTAAGGAGGGAAATTTTAATCTAAATGCAACACAATAGAGATGCGCTACTTGATTGAATAAAGACGGTAATTTAAATGGGATTTAAATGTTGAGAGTGCCAGAACATTTCCTGTAGCGAAATTAATAAATAAATTGTACCTTCAAATAAAAAAAAATCAGTTGAGATCAATGTGTAAAGAGTGTGTAATTTTTAGTGCCTAATATTTTTTTTATAGTTTTTCTCGACATGACGCAATGTTCCCAGCTTAACAAGCCCATTTAATTAAAAAAACTGAATACCCAATCAAATGAAATCGGTCAACAGTAAAATAACTTGAGAAAATTTGTTGAATGTGTTTCGTCAATTGAAAAAAATAAGACTAAAATATTATTATAGGATGACTGTTGTTACATGGTTGCTGTACGTCATTTTTATGAACGTTAAAACTTAGCACGGGCTGTCGTGTATGAACATCTTAGTTTTTAATTTTTATTTAATTGGAGAAGACATGTAGTTTTATGGTGAGGTACTGGACAGAAATACCCAATCTGGTGTATTAGATTTTTATTTTATGTTCATTACTTCCTCTCATTGCTGATATACATTATTAAAAGCATAATTACGATCAGTTGTGCGCTCTGAGGGGTTCTTGGAATTCTTTTTGATTTTAGTGAGCAAGATGTGCAAAAAAACTGCCTATGACTTCCCTTTGATTCATTCAATTATGTCTCATAATCTCCAGGTTCCATGCCCCCTGCTCACGTTTAAGTCCACGGATCACACACGCCTAAAAATTTTTTTTCACCTGGAAATTCAACCAGCAAATCTTGTTTCACAAAATAATTAGGAGGCTTCATCATACGACCAATTTAGAAAATGACCCGGTTTTTGATTTAATAAGGGGATTTACAGCAGACTGATATTGATTGCTTCATTTGAATCTGACAACCGATTAAATTTCGACGCGGCAAAGAGGCTTAGCGATGAAATAGTTGAATCAGATGTCCTCAATGCTGATGGCGTCAAAGTTTTTTTGGTACGGAGAACTATATTTCTTCGGTTATATTTACTCATAATTTAATATCACTGAGCATTTATTTCAACAAAGTACTTATTTCTTTGGTTATATTTCCACACAATTTAATATCACTGAGCATTTCCTCAATAAAAGTACGCGTGAGTGTAGTTATCTTTTCTCAGTATTAACTTTGACGACAATGCGTCATCGAGATGCTACAAGTCCCGCCGCCTGTCATGTGCCGCTCAACACATTAGCAACACCACCACGAGCGCAGCTGTGGCGTATAGCGCAAAAATAAAGCTCTGTTGCCTGCAGTCATCCGTAATTAATTACACTCAAGCCTCTTTGATGTAGACGAAGAGTCCTAAAAAAATTGATGGGTCGTTATCCCATGTAAAATGCGCGGTATTTTAGAAGGGGTATTTTTTTTCGTGGAGCTTAATCATTTTCTAAGCCAAGCATGTTTAATCCAAGAGCGAAATGTTGTTGTGGGAATTTTATTGATCTTTTGTACGAGCACAAAATTTTGCTGTCACTTTTGAGCTCCAGTGTAGAAATGGAAGATAAACTGATATTATGCGCAGAGTAATGATAATTATCTATTCCAAGCGAGAAACATGTAACTTGCTTCTCTTTATTTAGTTGAAAATAACTCTTTTCCATCAAAATTTTTCAATGCAGGTAAGATTCGTATAAATTGTATTTCAAACTAAAACGCCTTCAATTCAGTACAAAACTCAGATTAGGTAACTCAGTGTTGTCGTGAAACGCGGTGAAGCAGTGACACAATGCCGTCATATATCACTGGTAAAGTATTTGCAGTTACCCCTCGCCCACTGCACTGCAGACACTGCGCTGTCACTGCACTGCAGACACTGCATTGCCACTGCACTGCTGACACTGCATTGCCACTGCACTGCAGACACTGCGCTGTCACTGCACTGCAGACACTGAATTGCCACTGCATTGCTGACACTGCATTGCCACTGCACTGCTCCTCAGCACACAGTCTGCTGAGAACTGCGCGTCTGCTCAGTGCCACACTGCCACCCAGGCACAGCACATTCGTCGCATCGTACAACTTCTGCCGCAGCTTTCCGTGGTTCCCTGCGAGCTGAGACGCAGGGCTGAGGGTGGCTACTGTGCTGCGGCGCTGCTGACATTTCCTGGCCGGCAGGACGAGGTGTTTTGGGGGTTTTGACATTTTCTTGTTAAACAGGGCAGGTTGTTACTTTGGGGTACTGGCTTTTCTTTGTTAAAAGGGCAGGTTGTTAATTTGTGCTACTGGCTTTTCCTTGCAGCAGGACGAGGTATTTTTTGGAGCTTTTACCTTTTCTTGTTAAACAGGGCAGGGTGTTACTTTGCTGCACTGGCTTTTCTTTATTAAACAGGGCAGAATATTTTTATTGATAACACAAGTCTTTTCTTATGAAGAGGCACGGAGTTTTTTCGTTGGCGCTGGTTTTTTCTTGTAAAGGAAATAGGAAACGTTTAGAGACCCAGGCCTTTCCTTGTGACGCTCGGCAGGATATTCTTTAATCGTTGGCCCTTGTATTTCATAAAGCTGAGCATCGTATTTTTTAAGCATTATCTGATATTTATTGGGATGTTAGGTTTTCTTTGCTAAGCTGATCATATTTAATGTTTGCAGAATTGTCGGCCTTTCTTTTCTAAACAGAATAGAATTTTTGACAAATCCTCGTTAAGCATTCTTTTGTGTTAGCTCTGAGCTCTCATGAGTAAGCAGAAGCTGTGTAGCATCAAGACCGAGGTTCTCTTATCATGCAGAACAAAGTAAAGTTTCTTATGCCATGGCCCCTGACCCTTCTTCTTTTATGCAAATTAAGGCAGGCAGATCTTTCCATTGAGTTCTCATTTTGCACTTTACTGATTTCTGGCATACAAATTGACTTATATTACTCGAACTTAATTATTTGACTTAAAATACTCGAATGATGACATCCCTGCGAATGAGCCTGAAGCAAAAAACTATCAGGATGCTATCCTGATTCTCTTTACCCCAGCTTAACTTTTTTGCCGCCTGCATGCATGTTTTTTGCCGCCTAAGCGATTTAAGCAATTAAATCGCTTAGGTGGCGAAAAAGTTAGAATGGGTTTATTCGACTGTGACGTGCCTATTTCAACACTTTGACTGCGCCGTGAGCCATATTTGGTCACTAAGGGAGTTTTCATTATGCTGCTGACCAACCAGTAATCTCAAACTTGATTTAAAAAAAATTGTAATCAAAAGTTAATGAAAACACAATACAGTTTATATTTGGTATTTTCACCATTGCTTACAACAGTTGACTTTAAAATTTATATTGAATATTAAACTTCAGTTTTACCTGCTGCAGTCAAAGTACAAACACAGTATCTGGGCGACGGCGCTGCGAGGGTTGTAGTGTAGTAGTGTGGTTGTGGGGTGGTGGTGTGGTGTTGTAGGGTGGTAGTGTGGTAGTGTGGTGGTGGGGTGGTGGTGTGGTAGTGTGGTAGGGTGGTAGTGGGGTAGGGTGGTTGTGTAGTAGTGGGGTGGTGTGGTAGTATGAGAAGGAGGTAGTGTGGTAGTATGGCAATGTGGTGGTGTGGTAGTGCTGCATTGTTACCCTGCAACATTGTAGCGGGTGACCAGGTGCAAGCAGAGGGCGTCGGAAAGGTCGAGTTGAGCGGAAGAAAGTGAAGGACTGAACTAGGAAGTGACGCAGAAGGAAGAGCAGGCATGAGGAGGGAAGACAGAATGAAGGGCAGCCATGAAGAGAAAGACAGAAGGGAGGGCAGCCATGAAGGGAACGATAGAATGAAGGGTAGGCATAAAGGGAAGGACAGCAATAATGCGAAGGACGGAAGAGAAGGCAAGTGTGAAGAAAAGGTCGAATATTTTCAGGCATGAAGAACAGGACGGAAGAAAGAACAGCCATAAAGGGAAAGACAGAAGAAAGGGCAACCATGATAGGAAGAATTGAAGGAGGAATAGCCGTAATGGAAAGGACGGAAAAGAGCTCAGAAATGAGGAGCACAAAAAAGGACAGACATAAACAGAACGACGGGAGGACAGGCATGAAGGGAAGGACGGAAGGAAGGACAGGCATGAAGGGAAGGACGGAAGGAAGGACAGGCACGATGGGAAGGACGGAAGGAAGGGAAGTATTTGAGGGTACCATGAATGGCAAGACACAAGAAAAGACTCAACAGGGTGGGTAGGCAGATGGAACTGAAATGAGTAAGGAAGAGTACGCAGCTGAGTCATAACGCATGAAACTATCCCATGAGGGCAAGCCAGAGGGTAGATCCAGCATCAGGTGTAAGAAAAAGTCCTCGGTGCGGAAAAGTTTGAAATGAAAAAAGTATTTTACCACAACTGATATATCAATATATTTTATCCTAAGTTTAGTACATTAGACACATTTGAATACAGCTACTTGTGGACCCGGATAAGTTCAGCGACTTCTAGGTCATACTATCACGTGCTGTAAAATGCCGTTGTAAATTTTAGTTGCAATTGCAGTGCTGTAAAAAACGACTGAAATAAAATACTTCGAGATTGTTGAAAAAAAGAATTTCAAAACTAGCAGTACCATGGAAGTAAGGAACAGATGGGAGGCAGCACACAAGAACTACACAAGGCAAGCACGACGGGGTGTGAGCTGAAGAAGCTTCGCATCAGGAAGCGTGCGCACGCGCATCAGGCACCATGCACAGATCTTATCTGCGTCTTGGGTGATAAAGTGCGGCCAGCTGTAAGTGTGCACAATTTTTTAGTCGTTTACATACCACAAGGGATAAATCTACGTTGCCATTTTTGTTGTCGGCAGTATTTTTGTAGTCTGCACCATTTTGTTGTCGGCACCATTTTTGTAGTCTGCACCATTTTGTTGTCGGCACCATTTTTGTAGTCTGCACCATTTTGTTGTCGGCACCATGTTTGTAGTCTGCACCATTTTGTTGTCGGCACCATTTTTGTAGTCTGCACCATTTTGTTGTCGGCACCATTTTTGTAGTCTGCACCATTTTGTTGTCGGCACCATTTTTGTAGTCTGCACCATTTTGTTGTCGGCACCATTTTTGTAGTCTGCACCATTTTGTTGTCGGCACCATTTTTGTAGTCTGCACCATTTTGTTGTCGGCACCATTTTTGTAGTCTGCACCATTTTGTTGTCGGCACCATTTTTGAAGTCTGCACCATTTTGTTGTCGGCACCATTTTTGTAGTTTGCACCATTTTGTTGTCGGCACCATTTTTGTAGCCGGCACCATTTTTGTTGTGAGGTGTTTGAACAGACTTAGTGATCTGCCTACAGCCTCACACGCTCTACTGTGGGGCTGAGTTTGACCATTTAAGAGCCCTTCCTTCAGTGGTGGCACGCACAAAAGAACAGCAGGCGATGTCTTCCGCTCTCCCACCTCGGATATTTCCATGAAATAGCTTCCAAGTGGTGTGATATTTCGGAAAGAAGTTAGAAGATGATAGGTGGGAAAACAAAGAGATGGTGTAGCATCTGCTGGCCGGGGCGCTACCTGAATGCAAGCAAGTCACGTAGGTTTACTTTAGTCGTATAGAAATTCATAGTACTAGTGAAACATCTTAAAATGAATGTTTTCAAAATTAAAGGAATGAGTTTGAGCATAGAAATAATAACTTGCAGACTGAAGTATTGGAACAGAGATGTGGTACTAGGTCCTGAGCATTTGGACGTTCGTTGTGAGCATCATTCCAACTTGTGATTTTCTTGTTCCTTTCTGTATGGTTTTGTATTGCTGCTTTATGGTTCCATAGTGCTGTTATATATTTCTATAGTGCTTTTACATGGTTTTGTATTGCTGCTATATAGTTCCATAGTGATGTTATATGTTTATATAGTGCTTTTACATGGTTTTATAGCGTTGCTATATGGTTCCATGGTAGTGTTATAGGTTTCTATAATTCTTATATGTGGTTTTATAGTGCTGCTAAATGAATTCTAAAAAGTGATATGAGTAACTCCTGAATCGTCCATGGAACATTTTTCGAGGATATTTTTATTTCATCAGAAATTATTTTGCTCGCTACTACAAAAACCCATTTCATGACGTCAGCAAGGTCATGTTTTCAGACCGTTTCAGCAGCGCTATCCTCTGTGGAATAGTGAATGAACCTAAGCACTTTCATCTTGTCAGTTTAACAATGGCTCGCTCGTGATGAGTGTCCCGCTACGAACAAAAGGAGACGATGTGCTCAGTAATGTACGAGGCTGTATATTTAAATCACAGGACACATTAGTAGTGCACTTATATTATAGCATTAAATAAGCGGGCGCACGAAATTATGCCCACTGTGATTTAGTGCAAATTTTTTTCGCTTTTTTTTTGCAGATTGTGTCGAACGTCAAGGTTAGAGGAAATCCTTGCGACTCTGGTTTGAACGGATTTGGACTGCATAATGTAGATTAAAAAAAGATATATCCCTCCAAAATACTACTCAATATTTCTTACATCAGAAAAAACAAATACCCTGAAGAACATACACACCTGTGTTGCTTTAAAGTCATTTAAAATTGTGCAAAGTAGCAAATAAGTTTACTGGCATTCAAGAAGAAACTCCGTTCAAGCGTATATCGATATGTTCAAATATCCCATGCATAAATATATTTGAGTTTTAAATTATCTTTCACTGGCTCTGTAGATACTTGAAAATTCAGCAAGAAAAATTCAGTGATTCAAGTGCCTAATTGCAAACTGATTTATTAAGCGCGAGTTCGTAATTAAGTAACCCAAACAACTCTGAACAGATGCACGCTAAATTCTATTCAAAATCTCCGTAATTACAATTAATCCCCACTAGTTCCTGGCTTCACGACGCTTTGAATTTTCCAAAAATCTTAGCAATTCTGAATGATTCTACCTTCACGATTCTTTGAATATCCCCTCACAACAAACAGAGCCAATGCCACCAAGCAGAGAGGAATGACCCACGATACAGGCATCAGCCAACACAATACCGCACACGGAGCTCAGAGGCGACACAATAATATTCTTTTACGGACCTCAGCGTTCATTGACGGCGGCCTGCGACAGCAGGTGATGGCGATCAGTTCTGACTCTCTTCATCTGTCGTCTGTGTCGGTGTGGTGGTGTCGTTTGTGTCCGGCTGTGTCAGGTGTTGGTGTGTCATCTCCGTGTTTGTGTCAGGTGTTGGTGTGTCATCTGCGTGTTTGTGTCAGGTGCTGGTGTGTCATCTGCGTGTTTGTGTCAGGTGCTGGTGTGTCACTTGAGTGTTTGTGTCAGGTGCTGGTGTGTCATCTGCGTGTTTGTGTCAGGTGTTGGTGTGTCACTTAAGTGTTTGTGTCAGGTTTTGGTGTGTCATGTGCGTTTTTATGCCCGTCCAGCTGTGACAGTTGGGTCACACGCAAGTCTCATTCTTGTTCAGTAATGTCTTGCATTCTGTCCCGTATCGAATACATGGTTGCCTAATATTCGCCAGTATATACGCCTTATATACTGTTCCACTGTTTCAATGTCCCACTCTAACTTTTTCTCCCGAGCGTGCAGGTTTTTCGCCGCCCAAACGTTTTAATTACTTGGGCGGTGAAAAACATGCATGCAGGCGACGAAAAAGTTAGATTGGGGTGTATTTTCTTCGTCATAGAATATCTGATATCCTCGTTGTGTTTTACCCTCCCATTCCGTGAACGTGATGCAGGCTACTGCCATTCCCTCATACGTGTTTGATGTTTTCCTTGGAGCATCAGGGTGTTTAGCTTGCAAATTCTAGTATTTATGAGGCAAATAAAGAAACTTCAAATCCTAACAGTTTAATTCAGTCTAACTCCAAAAAACTTGTTAAAACGATTACTTTCATATAAAGAATTTAGTTAATAAAAATTATCATTGAAGACTACTTCATTTTCATTGTTAAGTTTTAGAAGCCCAGTTCCTCGGTTAGAGGGATCATGAAAATTGTTTGTTTCGGGCGTTGTAGGATGAGACTGCAATTGGTGGCTGGGAGAGTGAATAAAAACTGTGATGCTCAATTTAGTGCCTGGAATAGATTCTACACTTATAAGCGTAAGGGGGTGAAATTATAGTATGACTAAGATGGTCACAAACTGGAAAAACAGTTTAAACAGTTTGTTTCTAAGACATATGGTACAAAACATAATTGGTTTTAAACTAAGGCTGGAATCTGCAGGTTGCGCAGCGCTGGACAGACGGAGAGGTACCGCTCACTGTAGACGATGGTGACGAAGCGTTACCATTTGGTCTCCGTGTGACAGAAGCATAACGCCTGCAGTACATACTGCAGCGAGATGCACATCTCCCCTCAGGCCAGTGTTATTCATTATGCGGCTCTCCAAAAACGTATAAATAAATAAATTAATGTAGAATTTATATAAAATACTCTAACTTGCAGTACATACGGCTCTCTCAATCAATGAGTTTAACCGAAGTGGCTCTTTTGCAAAATTACACTGCCTCAGCTTGACGAGGGTAACTTTCCTCCGACCCTCAGCCTGCTTTCCCTCTCCATACCAGACCAGTGTTGCGCCTGGCGCTGTCCGTGTAGGTGGTGTGTGCATCAGCTGCGTGATATCCCTCAGTAAAATTCACCAAACGGACAGGAAACGCTCAGTTGTTATTTCTGGTCAAATACATCGCTGGTTTTTGGTTAGTGTTGAAGTAGAATATTGACGAAGTGTTCGTTTCTGATGTTCTTTTTGAATTGTCAAACATCGACACATTTTTCAAATTTTCCACGTGAGGAATAAACTTATATTCCAGAAAAAAAATCTTAAGAACTGCAACCGTTAAGCTGAGCCACCACCATTTACTTTGTATGAAAATTTCAATTTCAGCCGTGCGTGAGAGCAGGAAATTTTCAGGCCTACTTTCATAAGTTTTTCTCGTACCGTTTTTCTCGTGAATTTAACGAAATTCTCGCTTAAAGGAAGTTTTTCTCCTGAAGAAACCACGGGAAATTCAGGCCTGAGGTTCACTGGAAGCGTGCGGGCTGCAAAACTGACGGAGGCTGCAACATTTTGTGCCGAGTTGCGTCTGGCCGCAGCTGCAGCAGCTGTGACCGCTGCACACGGACACGGGGCAGTGTGTTACCTGCCCACACGCTGCTCGCTCCAGGTGATACGTGTGTGTGTTGGTGTGCCTGTGTGAGTGTCTATGTGCGTGCATGTGTCAATGTGTGTGTACGTGTATCTGTGAGTGTGAGTGTGCCTGTGTATGTATTTGAGTCTGTGTATGTGTGTCTATCTGTGTCTGTGTCTTTGTGTGCATGTGTGCGTGTGGGTGTGTGTCTGCGGGTGTACGTGCTTATCTATGTGCGTTTTTTTGTGAGGTTTCCAACACATAAAACGCAATGAGCGTGTGCCTGTAATAGGAATGTTGAGCAAGTTACGATTGTGTGAGTAAGTCTTAAGCTGTGTAATTAATACTTTCCTGTTTATCTTTATTTATCTCTATCTCACTGGTTTATTTCTTCACGCTGCTCCATAACTTGTAGCGTCAAAAGATGCGAGAAGAATCCAAAGTAAAGTGCTGCGCAAATATCCCTAAAAAGTCACATAAAAACATCTCCATTAAGAACAGTAGAATAATATCACAATAACACGAGAAAAATAATTCACATTAGAAGACCAAAAATGAGACACTCACCTCAGCTTCAGCCTCTTCTTTTTTCTTGTGTGGAGACTATATAACTATACTATAAAAGGAGCCGCGTCCGTCTGTCCGTCCGTCCGTGTGTCACTCCCACCAGCCTGCAGTGTGTGATGAGCGTAGCTGTGGTACAAGCTTCATCAACTCCACAATTTTCGGTGCAATAATCCATCAGGTTTGGTGTCTGAATGACGGTCACGTGTATTGGTAGGAAATAAGAACGTATGTCGCATAATTGTTCGAACATTATTACACATTTTTGAAGGGTCGTGTGCACTCATGGTCCTAATGATTACAACGTCACTCAGAGTCGGAAATATGTCCTATTGTAAAAACTACAATATTTGTCGCATGGGATGTTATGATGGTACAAATAAGGTGATGTATTCCACAGACGCAATGAGTTACCAGTTGAAACGCGTTACAACATAATTTTTTGTGTGATAGCCATTTCATTAATTTTTTTCAGTTGCATTAGGTATTACTGCTTTATATATGACATTATGTACGATCACTTTAGGTAGTTGAAAAAGAGAGCTTGTGAGGGATTTCTAATGTAATCGCTTTTGACAAAATTAACTAAATATACCGCTTGATAAAGCCAAGTTTTTGGGCTGGGACAGTTAAAAAAAGGTCTCATCTTAGGAAAGCAATTCTAAATCGAGGCGAAATTTTTTCAGGGAAGAAATTGGTAGCAAATTGTGCTTGAGAAGTGTACCTCAGATGCTCGAGCTGAGAGCTCGAAAAACCCTCCCTGTAGATTGATTTGGTGATTTGTGTTGTGACGCAAACTCTAGCGAACCAGCGCACTGCACGGTGAGCTATTGAAAGCAATTTACTTTGGAAGTCTTGCAAAGAATTTAGTGCACTTTGGGGCCCAGAAGTAAACATTTCCCCCAGGCATTGCTGGCATTCGTTGTGTCTTCTCTGCTATGAGAAGCAAGAGGGGACTTGCTTGGACATCTAAAGGTTTTAGCGTCCATCTCCTTGTGCAGTAGTAGAATTGGTTAAAACTTCAGCAACATTCCGACGCAATTCTTGAGGGAGATTGGTCATGAACAAACTTGGAGTGCAAGCTCCGAATGTGGACTTCGTTTCATTTGAAAATTTGCCATCAAAGCTGAACTTTTTTAGGATGCGGATGTTTCAATGCGGAATTGATAGTAATAAGTACAACTGTTAGGTTCTTGTCAGAACGTGTAGGAGAACTTGTCTTTCAACTAGTCCATAAAAAACACGTTTACTGATATAAAAAATCTAAAACCATTTGCTCAACGCTCTCCTTAAACTGTACGTCCCTGCCTCAACAGTTTTTAAAACATAAATTTTCACACGATAATACTAAAATGTAGTCAGCATGGCCTTGCTGGAGTATCTTCGATTACCGCTGAATAGTAACTGAAAACAGTGAATGGTCTGTTTTGTTGTTTATGTGGGATGTTAAAGCTGGTCTTACTTGTAAGACGATTAATTGTTACTGTTACTTGTTACTCTTACGAGTAACACTCGTAACACATCGAACGAGACCAGGCATTATACTTTGTCTTGGTAATGGTATGTGAACCAGCCCGAATAAAAAGTTACGAGTACTTCCAGCTACTGTTGACCGCACTTCACCAGAGTGAATTCCAGTGTTTCTTTGAAATGTATTCTCGCTGTTATATTCTGCTTGATGCAAAATCAAGAAGAAATTTGAAATCTAAAAAACTCAAATCGAAAAAGTGAGGTTTTGAAGAAAAATTGAATGAGCTTTATGCCAGACGAATCGAGAAACTTTATCATTAATAATTAAATGATGTGATTTTACGCAAGCGTATCTTGATACCTGCTTTTCAATCATTAGCGTATTAACCTAGGGCTAAGCACCAATCATGCTAACGGCATCCACTAGCTTGTGTCAAAGGGGGGTTTAAAATTCTTAGTGCATCATCCTATCAATATAGATTAAAGCTCGGTCATGGGTATTGTAGCCGGAAGTTTTGAATTTAAAGTATTTGCTGCCCGTGGTAGGGATCGCTCTACATGCCAGCTGTGCCCAGACTCCACGGCTCACTGTATTCGATTTGAGCATATCTGGTGGCATCACGTTCCAGGTTTTCAATGCACTATTTTGAACGTTGTCTGGTTCAATGAACGCCGAATTACTATAACGGGAATGTCGTTCTCAAATGTACGGGAATTCCATTTCAAAGGGGAATTTCATACACATGAAATTTTGGTAATTATTCTTAAAAATAAACTGTGTTCCACCATTCTGAGTGAGGAAGGAATTTATTTCTGCAATAATTATTTCAAGAATGTGCTACTCTTTCATGTGATATTTCCAGGAATATCTAATGCAATCGCACTTAAAGGATATTCTAATGAAGCTTGACGCATAGCCTGTTTCATAGGTTTTTCAAATGTCTGATGATTAACACCATGTCGCAATGCCGGTTACTCCTCAAAAGAGTCGGTACTCATTTTAAGTACCAGGAGAGAGTGAGGATTTGTTACTGAGAAATTATTTTTGCTAACGCTGGGATTCGCCGGGCTGGTATTGTTGGGAATCGAACCGACGACCTTTTCCGTGAGACGCGCGCCTTCAACAGCTAGTCAGCAGTGACAGCCGCTGGTGAAAATATTTTGAATTTAATTGTGGATTTATGTTTTTTTTTGTAACCCTGTACATTTCACAGAAGAATCATTTGTGATAGCGAGTTCTGAGGTTTTTAATTTTGAGATTAGGGGTAAATCTAGGCAACGAAAACTTCTCGGAAACATAAAACCCCTCTAATTGCAAGTATGAACTCTAAAATTAGACCATTTCAACTGAAAGCTGTTTTGAGATTTGAAGAACTATGTGAAGGCAAAAGTAGGTGTGAAGTCCGAAGGTTAGTGAGATAACGCTGGTTATAGGCGACGTTTACTGGTAGGGATGTTGTACAGGGGAGGAACACGGACCAAATGCGACTCTAGAAGTCTCCACACGCTCTTTTATACTCTCAATTTGCTGACCAAGCACCCGCACTGCGGTAAAACCGCACCCAGGCGTTGCATCAGCATATGTACGAACATATGTACAGAGAAAGTGCGCAACCGCGACGGCACACACCTTCCCCCATGCCTGATTTATTACAAAACAAACGAATCAAAGGGAAGAATCGTAAATTAAAAATCAACACAGTAAGCTAAAGGCATCCTGGTTAGAAAAACCAATAAAATAAAAATAATCCTTTCGTGGCAAAAACAACTGCCAGTAACAGGAAAAACAAACGCGTCCAGTTAAATTCAACAAAAAGCATCGCAAAGAAAAACGCAAACACCCCCATCACCAAAAAAACATCGGAAGAACATCACCAAAAAACATCGGAAACCCCCATCAAGACACGTATAGAACGCAAAAAAAAAAATTTTGGCACACGAACATTGCAACATAAAAAATTTTCTGGCAACAGAAAACCTTAAAACAATGCACCTCGGCACGTGTCGTACTAAAAAAACAAAAATCCGCTAACATGAACACCAGCCATGAAAAACACAATTAACTCTAACATTGTTTCGTGTTAAACAGTTCAAATGCTAACGCAGTAAAAATGAAAAAGAAAATCGCATCGTTGAAACAACAACTAAAAAGTTTTTAATCAAACACAAATAAGAAATAGGGCACGCAGATACCTCGACAAAATAAAAAATCATTCTCGCCATAAAATTTAAATAAATCAATACATTCGTTAAGGATAATAATAACACGCATGAAATTAAATACACAATACCTTTAAAATTTTAAATGAACAAGTATTCGCATAAATTGAGTTATCGATAAACCAAAATGAAACAAATCATAATTATATACCGGAACACTGCATCGATTCGAGCATTTTCGCGAACATGGTTTAAATGAAATACGTAAAACACAAGGGTGGAAATACCAACTTAATATTAATTCATGAGTAAATATTAAAACATTCGCTTACATCTCTGGTGAAAGAGTAACACCGAGCAAAACACGAGTTCTTCGGCAAGGCAATTTCGGAAAATTTTATAATAATCAAAACTATTGCCTCGTAGGTAACGAAAAATAATACAGAAAAGTTGAGTTGATATTAAATAAAGCATCATTAAAGTTTTCACCAAAAAGAAACATTCAAAATATCGTCTTCGTTACCGTAGACTTAAAAATAGAAGTTGGATAATCTTATAACCAAACATCGCACAAATTAGAACAGAATTTTTCCACTATTAGTAAAACAACCAATCAGAATAAACAGAGTACCGTAGACTC
This sequence comes from Morinoia aosen, assembly GCA_030386875.1. Lineage (NCBI taxonomy): Eukaryota > Metazoa > Arthropoda > Malacostraca > Amphipoda > Talitridae > Morinoia > Morinoia aosen. The sequence continues at coordinate 47,984,310 of CM059564.1, read as the reverse complement.
GTAAAATTTAATTCTATCGGTAACATAATGGTATAGCACGTGGAGTAAGATATAAGATAATACGTAACAAAATCGAAGACACACTAGTTTAGAACATCAAATATGAATATGAAAATCGGTTTCGCACTCTGCAAAAAAAAAAGGAAAATCACTAAACAATTTCAATTTATCGTAATCCAATAGTAATAACATGTGAACAAAGTCCAAAATTCTTGAACTACTCTGAATTTATAATTACCACATTTTAAGTTACTAAATTTATTAAACCACGTTTTCAACACTATGTCCATGGTGAAGTATAAAGTATTAACACCACATTAAACCTTTAAAGTGAGTTACTCTCTTCAAATCACTGCGCGCGAAGGTAATCTCTTTCAGTAATCTCTTGACTGCGCGCGAAGGCAAAGTCCAGTAATCTCTTCGCTGCATGCGAAGCTCTGCTGCCGCCAAGGCCATCGATGTTTGTTGACAAGCGCCCTGGCACCAGGCTGTCGTACACCAACGCGATGCCATGTACATGTACCATGTTACCGTGTTACAGATGTTGTGTTACCGCTCGCACACGCTCGAACTGAAATTGGAATTCAATACAAAAACGATTAGCATGGCTAGAGCGCAAACTTTCGTACATGAATGCACAAATAAAGTGAAATGACAAACAAAAAGTAGCTTCCTCATTAGCATCCAAGAATTTTCCCGTAACACAAATGCTAACTAATAAAAACGACTAAATTTCGCATTCACATTTAATCTTCGTTACAGACATTCAAATTTCTCATTAAACAAAATACATCAGTAATCTTATCTCGCAAATGTGGAATTCAAAACTAAAAACTGTTAATTAACCGTTTCTATCGTGAGCAAAACTGGGGCATTATCAGCCTCGATGCACAATGAAAAAATAAATTTCTGCAAGATCATCAATGTTTCTTGCCACGACAGATCACAATCAATAATCACGTACTGCTTTTGCACAAGAAAATTACGTATTATTATACTGTACTTGTTGAACTGTTACACTGTGAACGGGTATTTTACGTTTCACATATCGCGTTACGTTAATGCCTTAATTAAAAAGGTTAAATACTAATGCATATACGAGGTTAAACTGAAGCATAAGCAAATACAACAAAAAGACACAATTCAATACATAAGAAACACACATTTTACGCTACGTACACGAAAAATTGTCAAGGTAAAAATCAATATTGACGTTACGCACTCTAAATTTTAATCGTTCAATCAGTTGTTAATTATCCCGTAGAAACTTTGAGAGATTTGACGATAAATTTTGCATTCTTTTACGTTTGAATAATAAAATACACAACATAAAACTATACTGAGTATGAAATTCGGGTAGGCTTGCAAAATGACTTCACCAGTCATGTTCATGCCACGCCGTCGTAGCTTGCCTGGCAACTGTTGCTGAACACAGACACCGGAAATACGGCGCCTCACTGTCTGACGTATGAGTCAGCGTTTGCATGTCGTCTAGTGCTCTTTTTTCTCAGAGTTCAATGTATCGGTGCAGCTGCGTACAGCTCTGCACACTCTGCACACTATTACTCTCGTTACTCTTAACTAATTACCTCACCACCACGTGTGGTTAATTAATGGGCTTCTATCGCCTCTCATTACTTCTCTTGTATGTTACTTCTGTTCGCCAGCACAATGACAAACACAATCCACAATGCTACTCTGATCATCATGGTATCAATGGCATTAATTCCTAGTTCATCAACACGAATATCGTTAAAACAATGCCTCGGTTCTACAGATACTACCCCAACGTCTTTACCAGAGATGGCATTGAAACTTTCACCACAAACACTGTCGACCCTGGGTAGATTCGCATTACCGGGAACATCGCAAACATTCGCTTCTCTAAAGCTTACTCACTTAATTGTCTGCGCGAATTCATTTCTACTTCAATACTTTGACCTCGCTGATAGAATTACCTGGTACTAATTTGCCTTTTCCCAGATAGCCCCACAGCATTTCTGTCTCGGGGTTATTCGCTGCCCCACAGCACTTCTGTCTCGGGGTTTTTTCACTGCCCCACAGCACCGCCATTTTCGAGGCTCTCTCTACCGTAGCAAATATTACTCTTTACGCCTCCTCTGGGCAACCACGTCTGTCATCAGACACTCTGCATTATTTACGGTATTCAAAAATACTTCATTCTTACTTTAACCGTGCTATCCGTGCGCATCAGGTATCATCAGAATATCATCCACGATATTTTACCTCACTCGGAAGAGTATCTTTACTCCTTCCTACTTATATTTATTCTTAATTCCCGAAGTCACATAGCACTTCTCATCACATTAAAAGTCACAATATATTTCATCATTATTGTCTCATCATTACTTCATATTTCTCGCTAGGCTTAATCCTCAGCCTGCTCTGTACTAGTCGAAAACTATCTTTCAATTCCTGTCCTCTCAAATAAAGGATCCCTTGATCCGACTTATGCTCTACGCTAGAAAGTTGATTTTTACAAAGGTCTTCAGCAAAACCTTTGGGCAAATTGGAAACAGTTCCCCCCTCCATCATCCTACCAAACGCAACCAGCAAAAAAATAAATCTCACATGACCTACATGTTGTACAGACCACAGAAGGCATTTAAGTATACTTATCTCTCTGTCGCCAATATATCAGAAAAAAAACTGTGGTAGGCATTCTACTATTTCGAAAATCACTCGATACTGAAATTTCAGGCATAATTACGTTACGAGTTTGGTCTCTACGTATTACACAAATAACATCACTGCTCAAATGAGTTCAACGTTGCTCAAGATTAAATTTACACAACTAAAACAATACAAAAGTACTTGAAGCAGTTATAGCAACACCTCGAGAAAATAGCGCCACTCACTTTAAAAAATAGGATTCGTAACACCTTGAAAACAGCTCATGTCTAGGGGTCATTGAACACACAGCCTGCTCTCTGCAACTGCAAGTACAGCCCAGCTAGTTTGACCTTGACGCCCGCACGTACTGGCACTGGCTGACGCGCACGCTGCACGCTGCCTGCCTCACGTGCAATGAATAGTTAGCTGCAACGGCACTGTTACAATTATCACCATTAATTGCTGCTTTACTTATCTTAAATTGTAGTTAGAGTTGTCGCACGATGTCGTGATCTCTGTCATCGTTGTAGGCGATGCACCGTCACTGCTCCGTCCACAGCACTAAGATAACGAAACTGTAGTCGGATGAATCACCTCGTAGTTGAAGTTTTCAGCTCCGTAGTCGCCCTCTCCGTAGAACTCTGAACCTCTCTGTCTGTAGATGCTGTCCTTATAGTCGATATCTCGTTGCTCTGCAGTCTCTGCAGATAATCTTCGTAGAATGTATATTTCTTCTCTTCACCAGACGATCTTCCTGGAGTTCTCTCGAAATCTCTGTAGTTATCACCGTCGTCTTGATTTGCTGAAGTCACTCGACCCTCTTCTCAAACTTATTTAGGTTTCTCGTCGAATACTGTATCTTCTTTTCTTCTCAAAATATCTTCGCGAATTCGTGGGTCCGTCACTGATATGGGCCACCAGTGTGAAGGCAAAAGTAGGTGTGAAGTCCGAAGGTTAGTGAGATAACGCTGGTTATAGGCGACGTTTACTGGTAGGGATGTTGTACAGGGGAGGAACACGGACCAAATGCGACTCTAGAAGTCTCCACACGCTCTTTTATACTCTCAATTTGCTGACCAAGCACCCGCACTGCGGTAAAACCGCACCCAGGCGTTGCATCAGCATATGTACGAACATATGTACAGAGAAAGTGCGCAACCGCGACGGCACAACTATACATAAAGTAATAATTTGGCTTTTTGTTTCATGACTTCTCGCACTTTGATATTTTGATTCAACTTTCATTTGTTGACGAGGTAAACGTATCTTATATCGATCGCTCCTGTTGAGAGGAAACCGTGTTTAAGCACCACATTAGATGATAGTAAAGGCAATCATAATAACGGTAACAGAAGATTTAAGGTAATGATCACAATTATTCTCCATAATTTATAGCTTTTATCCAACGTTAATATCCAGTGCTCGATAGATATATTGTTTGTTTAGGCGTTCCCCGAGCCGCCACGTTGTCTGCGTTCCGTCACCTGATATAGGCCTTCCGAGGGAGCAGGCCGGTCACGAGGCTTCCCTCCTCGCTGCCTCGCGCGAAAAGCTGGAAACAATGTACGCACCTCATTTGCAAAAAAACTGGGTTGAGAATGTGTCGTAATTCCTTAATTCCACATGGAAATTTGTGCTTTTACATCCATGGCTCTAAAAAGTCCTGGTGAACGAGACGTGAACTTCAGTTGACTTACACGTGACTTGACAGTTCACGTTATAGACGAGTATATTGCGACATGAAATCTAATGTCTGCAACGACTGGGGATATCAGTTAAGGTGTAAAAACGAAAGATATCAAAATTAATTGCATTCAGAGCGTACTGAACCTGTGAATTCTGGAGGAAAAGTTTGAGTCTCAAACTTTTTTTTGACACGCGCTGCACTTGTGATCCGTCCGTAGATTTGAATCTACGCACATTTTGTGCACCGCACTTGAATAAGTAGAAAACATAAATGTATGTTTATTTAAAGAGACGTGCTTTCAAACACAGCTCAATGTGATGGTTAAGTTAGAAAAACGAAAGGCCTCTTGCAGGATCAATTATTCATTGCTCATGATGATATAGAATTCTTTTTTTTTATCTAACTTTGATGTGATGAAGCTGTTCGCAATGCTTTTTATGTCAAGAAAAATATTTTCTTCCGAATGGTTCAATGAAAACTTTTCACAGTTCAAAGTATAACATCGCCACTTACTTCTTTGTTTCTTAGAACAGTATTTTTACTTCAGATATATTGCGTATGCGTTTTATGTAAAATGTGAGCCCCAGCTTGCGTGGCACATTCTTCTCGTATTTTTGAAATCGGTTTCCATCGACTGTATAGTTCTCACAAATTAAAGTTGAAATGAAGTTTAATAATTAATTTTACCCAAAAATTACCCTTTTTTTACTCTTAGGAATACCAACTCCTTTGAAATTAAAATAGCGTCTTGGATTCTGAGTGGTTTTGAGGTTAAACTGATGCCTAACATAACAGTCCCAGATATTTGATTAGTTATTTAATCACTCCCTTGGAAGCAACGAAATGTCTTTATTTTTTGGACTCTATTTCTATAATGTTAAATCAGCAGGTCGAAACTTTTGTCGTAACATAGAGGAAAAACTGAAGTATCACTGCGTAAATTCTCAGACACAAGATCGGTGTTCCCGTGATGAAGTGACCTACAAAGTGCAAAGAATTGATGTCACTTAGTCTCTCATATTGGACGGCTGCTCCAACTTTCATAGCAATACTTTTAAGAAACTTTCGTCACTAATAGCCACCTCATAAAACTAATAAATATTTTTTGACAAAGTGGTTTTTGAAAGCGAAAGTCTTTATGAGATAAGTTTGGCTATGTTTTACCGTTGAAAGTTTTCTGAAGAATGCGGGATCTTGGAAAACTTCAGTCACGTCTACACTAAAATGATGGAAAATTCGGTAAAGAGACATGAAATCCCATCAGTTTTTGTCTAAAGCGTGGATTAATGTTGGTTATTTGAAAGCACTCATCGTTTAAATTCACGGTTATAATGATCTAGTTACCAATATAAACCCGCGTTGGAAAAAGTTTGTTTTTCAATTTATGTAAATTCAAAAACGGATATGCTTAGTTGATGAGTTAAGCAATGCATCCCTTCGAATTTTGGGACTCCTTTGTTATGGTTATGGAGGCATAAATTAACCAATAATCTAATCTCAGTTCCTTTGAATTTACATAAATTCTGTATTCAAATGAAGTTTTGCGGGAGCAGCAGCAGTATAACAGAACATTCCTAAAGTTTGTATGAATACCCGTAAGTTGTTAAATTATGTAAATGTCCTATTTTTTAAGCCTAGCCGTGTCCTAGTTTTATAATGAGAGATGCGTTGAAAATTTGCGGCTGAGTAAAAATTTCGAGCTGAGTATATATTTGGAGCTGAGTAAATATTTGTAGCTGAGTAAAAGTTTGGAGGTGAATAAATATTTGGAGCTGAGTAATAATTTGGAGCTGAATCTGCATTAAAAAATAAGGCTAGACGTTGGCCTGGAAATGCAATCGTTAGCTAGCGTTCCAATTTAACTAGAGAGATAATAAAATTAATTAAAATGGTCAGTATTAAATGTGAGGGACGTTTTTCAATTTCGTAACGAAGTATCCTAAAACAGTTTCTTTTTTTCAAAAGTCAGCTCTAAATTTACCATGTTATTTTCTAGCCCATCTCTCAGAGTACGGCCGTTTTGAAAATGTATTTTTTCACTTTTTGTTGCAGAACCAACGATAGGTTAAAGTTACCCAAATACGTGTAAGTACTTCTCACGCTCATTCAAACCGATACGGGGAATTTTTCTCCTCGTACACATCACTCCTAAGGACAAAATATTAGAAATATCATTAAATCACAAAAGAAAATAAATAGTTGGAAGAATGCCTTTACCGCTTCATGGTTTTCAATATCCATACTTTTTTGCTTTTAACTTTTAGAGGCCTTCCAATGAAGTCTATGGATTTCCAATAATCCGTTCATTGAGCACCGACGACTTTTACCTCAAACCTTCAGCCAGGAGTTACCTTTACGAGCGTCTGTCCTAAGAGGCGGAAACTATTTAAGAAATTTATTAAGTCACTTCCGCCTCATCTTTCCTTCAACAGTCATATTGCTTTTTCCTTCAACCAGAAAAGTCGATTCATTTCCGGCGCCCATGCCTGAGTTGCGGCCTGACTCTCAGATTTGAGGCAGATTTGAGCAAGAAATTTGAGCCACTCTGCTCCAGAATTGGAGGCCCCGGAAGCCTACTCGTCAATCGATTATCATCATTGGACCTGTTGCATTGGCTGGAGCTGCGGCAGTTGTTGCCTTACTCTACAGGTTATTGTTCCAGAATTTTGAGCCATGCTTTGAAAATTTTGATTTTTACGTTTCCAGAAGCCGTGTGTTTGTTGTTCTACTCATCCTTATTTCATGTATTCAGTTGAATTGTTCTGTACAGATATTGGAAGTCCCATCGGAAATGCAAATTACTGTTTCTAGAGAAAGAAAAGAAATAAAAGCAGTTTATTTCCAATAAAGATGATACAAAAAGTCCAATACGGTGCTTATCATGGTGTGAGATCAATAGGGTTTGAATTCCCTTTTACGTGCCTTTATTATCACCGATTCTTCCTCCTGTACTTCATGGTCAGTTCACGATGCCTCTTTTTTGTATGATCGAACGAGTCAATGACGGGTGACAAATGAGTGTCTGAGGCTGTTGAAAATTTAGTTACGTACTCAGACCGACGGCTTTCAATTTTCCTCTCAACTTTGCCCATTGACCAGCAGTGTACTTCCAAATTTGGCTACTTTATTTACTACAAGGATGTTTATAGTTGCGAGTAGGGCACAAGTATACGCCTAATGTTTAACTGTCAACATTGTTAGCATTGTTGGAAAGCAAGTAACAAGGCTTCTACATCAGGTGATGAGCGCCATATATAAGGAAGGCCTTGTATCAGGAGATGACCGAATTCTGAATTAACATGAATAATAACTTAGTTCCCCCAAACATCTAAGTAAAAATTTGTTAAGTATGAAAGAGGAAGTATATTAATATCAAATTGAGGGAAAATACTGTTCACACTTTTTTGATTCAGACTCATTTTGGATGTTAAATAAAAGAGAATATCGCAAAAATTGTAAGGGATGCATGCAGCTACATTCGAGTGTTTGAAGGCTATTTTGGACAATATCTTAGGTCTCGAAAGTGCTCATTTGATTTCGCGAGTAATCTTGATCAAGTTTCCATCAGAAGCAATAATCAAATTTTGCGAATCATTTTCTATGGATTTAAAGTATTTAATGTTAGAATGATTGCCCGAGCTGTGAAAAAAGGCGAGCAGTAACCCAAAAGTTGTAATAGAACAAAAAGGAAACGCGTTTGAATTCCAAATTTCCTGATTACCTACCACATGAGTTTCGATGTTATGAGGTACTGGGCAAGATATCGCTGTCATATCATCTTCACTCGATGTACGGTAAGCTTATGTTATTTTACGGAAGCTCAGTAGATCTTTAAGCTGGAGTTAGTCGGTTTTTAAAAGCTGTACAAATACGAACCACATATATCTTGAGTTACGTGGAAGGTTCATTCGTTCACTCACTCACAGGTCTGCTGCTAGCTTTTGACTCTAATACAGTACCTTTTAAGCTTTGCTTTATACTGAAGTACAGGTGAATTAGGTTTGTCAAAAATAGGACGTGTTTTCTGTTGCTTGCATTATGTTGAGTCATTATGAGTTTATTGTCGGTCGTACAGCCTAGGGCTGAACGAGAACGCTACCTTCTGGAAGAGAGAAGCGTATTAGCTAGAAATGAGCGTCATTATTTGAGGGTCGTTATCGGAGTCTTTTTAAAGTCAAACGCCCTTAAAGCCGAGCTTCCAGGCAGTCAGCGATGGTCCCAGCTCAAGATATAAATACAGACGCAACAGCTGCCCAGTTTGTGATGGAGGAGACGACGCAAAAATAATGTAACTAATGTGACCGGAGAGTCAAATGGAGTTTTCCGGTCTGCACATTTTTCATGGAGAGAGTTTTCTTAAAAAAAAAATCAGTTAGCACCAACCGGCGTTCGGTAGATCTTTAAGCCCTTCACTGCATGGGGGCGTCGAATAGGTCACTTACTAAATTTTGCGATGCGTAGAAAGAATTAATTGAGACAAGTGCATTTCTACTGTTTTTTTGCTCCGGGGATGCCATTGAGAACCTGATGGACAGTTTGGAGTATCAGCGGCCGCGTGTTTGTTTGAAGAGCACCCGTGAAGACTTCGAGATATCAAGGGCAGACCGAGGAGCTTTGATCGAGAGGTATGTGGGTCAGGGTAACATCAGTCATTTTAAGACATCTGCGCGTCAAGAACGGCGAGCGTTTGTGGTTGGTATCATTTTCGGAAGTAATTATTACAACGCTTTGAGAAATGATGCTCGCCAACATCAGACTTGAAAGTTTTCCTTCAGAGAGCAATGTACCTTGTGAAGTGATGCTTGGGCGTTACTTTAACGTAGCGATACTTAAGGAAGTTGATGCTTTGTTGAGTTATATTTCAGGAAGCGATGCTCGTAGCTTGGAAATTAAGGCTTCAAAGAGAACTGGTTTTTTCTTGTGCTGCACTTCCAATTTTGAATGAAAACATTCTTGTTCAGTTTGTCCTCCTGTAGTGCGTAAAGTAACAAAGACACGTAACCAGAACAATTTCCTGCACTTCTTTCATCACTCGCAGCAGTCAAGGCAGAGACCAGGGCGGAAGAACTGGAATTTCATCTCTGAATAAAACTTTCACTGAAATCACCCGTTCTGTATTTATGGCATATTGACCAGGCTCGCAATCCATCGTTGTTTAGAAGTTTTCGAGATGATTGGCAGTATAGGTTGTCCATGATCGGAATTTCATACCATCATTGTTCATTAATTTTGCATCACTAAACATGATTAGTTAATCACAATCTTAGTGCAGTTTCATGTCAAAAGATATATGGGATTACGACGCATAATGACATCGAAAACATTTCCACCCACCCCTAAATGGAGTAACATTTTGTGAAATTCTTTTGGCTTGCGATATTCCAGTGACCGTAGTGTTCTCTTTGAATTGATCAGATATTCTTGCACTTTCGTAGTTCTCCACATTTTTAACTTTCCATTGGTAGTCTAAACTGAACGATAGCATGATCATGCAACTGCATTCAATATCCTAATAAGTGGCGTATGAAAATAATTTTACCTCATTTTAATAATTTTTAAGTACTCTAAAATGTTCACTGACAGGCTTATACCAGCGTATTTAAAGCCTGGAAAATTAGCAGGAAGTAGGCTTAATTCCTTATTGATGTACTCGGGCACTGAAAGCAAAACAGTTTTTCGTTGTGTGTGAAAGAAGAGAAAAGAAAAAGAGGGGCTTATCAGCGCCTGCGCTGGTATCTCTGGCTGCATGGAGGCCCGCTACCCTCCGCTACTGTGGTGCGTGTGTCCTTCAAAACTAAACGTAGGCCTATCAGCAGTGCTTTCTTATCTCATTACTCGGTCAGGAAATTTTCTGCCACATCTGTGTGCTTGCTAATCTCAACACTCGGTCAGGAAATTTTCTGCCTCATCTGTGTGCTTGCTAATCTCAACACTCGGTCAGGAAATTTTCTGCCTCATCTGTGTGCTTGCTAATCTCAACACTCGGTCAGGAAATTTTCTGCCACATCTGTGTGCTTGCTAATCTCAACACTCGGTCAGGAAATTTTCTGCCACATCTGTGTGCTTGCTAATCTCAACACTCGGTCAGGAAATTTTCTGCCTCATCTGTGTGCTTGCTAATCTCAACACTCGGTCAGGAAATTTTCTGCCACATCTGCGTGCTTGCTAATCTCAACACTCGGTCAGGAAATTTTCTGCCACATCTGTTCGGTAAATTTCTAGGTACGAGTAGATTCCCTTTGCATGTTGACGGCCAAGAAAGCTTGAAAAGAAAAGTTGAGTAGAAACTTTTGTGATTCATGAGCCTGCATCACCTTCCTTTTGAATTAACGAATGGAAATACATAGTTGTTACAAACCAATGCAATTGAATTATAGAGCTCTCGGGGTCTTCAAACATACAAAAGTTTGTGTGTGTAAAATGAGATTTTAAAACTGCTACTTCAGAAAAATGAAGTGTGAGTTATTTACGCCATATTTTACTGCGTTGGACTTAGCTTTACTCCTTTTTCACCGTAACTACACATTAAGTCTAGATGAGTCATTTATTGAAAAAAATGAAAACATTGACCTACTTTGTTAGAGTAATTTAATTAAATCCCTACTACGCATTTCCGTGAATTTCGAAATGCAAATGAAATCTTGGGATTCGTTAAAGTTATTATTTCGTGCAATAGCGTTCGAATTTAAGCTTTGCTTTGCAATACACAGCGAAAAATAAAGCATCGGTAGACGTTCTGTCTAAGTTAGGCAGTGATGTTTAATGCAAGAGCCTGGCGATGTTTGCTGTGAGAGTGCGAGTTTTCGCATCACTAATGTTGGTGCTCCTCACTGCTGCTTGCTTGGACTTCTAAATTGCTCTAGCTTTTAAACCATTTTTGATCACACAAGAATAAATGTTCAATGAGAACACGAGAAATAATTTTTGGAACTTCACACAACCATTTTTATTTAGCTTCGTTTGCGAGAGAGAATGAACTCTCAGGAGTTCAGTTCGTTGCTTCAGTTCAAATACTTACTCACAGCTGAACTTTTCGGTCGCTTCTTGAGGTCTCGAGACAAATAATTATAAAAATTCTACCGCTCATGAACAAGAGTATTGGAACAGTTCACAGAAAATTATATTTTCTAAGCACTATGGCAGCACCTCTTTGATTAATATATGTCTTTGTTTTGCCGTCATTTTTGCCATCAAAATAACACTCAAAATTTTTTATTCCGTTCCCATCAGCCTCCAACTCATAGGTGTGGTAATTTTTACCACTGCTCACCGTCGTTGAAATTTTATTTTTTATACAGCATTTCATTTTGTTTTCTTCTCTTAAAAGTGACTGGAAAGAAAAAATTGAAACCGGTCTCAATTCTTCGTTCTATATGCTTGCATTCTTACATGTATGCGGGCAGAGAAGGAACCGGTGATGTGTGCAATATTAGCTAAGAAAAAATAATGGTATATTTCCCATGCTTTCTATTCTGCGTACTAGCTAGTTTTCTTTTTAGACTAAATATGTTCGTAGGGATCTTCAAATACGAGTGGAAAGTTACTGCTTATTTAGATTTTCATTTAACAACATTTAAAAACACTTAAATATTCCTTGAAACCAGAACATGGCTTACTGATTTTCAGAAGCCGTTAGTCTCATCGTAATACCGCTTGTATTAATTCTATAAAAAACGCAAAAAGGTCAGAACGACTCTGGATGCTACGCCGCAACAAACGCATGTCAGTTAGCTCCAGCATTAAAAAACAGAGGGAGCAGCAGGTGAAATAGGGTTCTCTATTTATACAATCAAGTGCTTTGCAATGGGTTTGCTGAAAAACTCTCATTTTTGTCTGTTGACTTCCATGGGACTAATTAGTATATTATTCTGATTCTCGAAAATAGTAAAATACTTGTTTTAAATTTTCACGTCTACGACAAGAAATAGGTAGACAGTTCTTGTCCTTGTACGAAGGTCCCGGATTTTATCATCGGTGCATCATCCGCAAAATTTGACATCAGCTCCTTTTCACAGCAGTTTTGGCTGGCGACCCAACCCAGCATTTTCCATTATTTAATCTAAAATTTTAGTGAATTCTGCATTATCGTGACGTCTTCGTTTTTATTTTACTAACGAAGATTGCTGGCGTCCCAGAACAGATGCCATAGACTGAAGAATTTTACGGCACCCAACGACCGCCGCACTTTGCACAAACGAGCCGAATTTACGCGTCTTAAGTCGATCCCGGATATCGACTCCTGGACTCCGAGGCTCCAGTGGCTCAGAAGTTATCATCCCAGAGAGCTTAGTTAGGCCCTCGCCTGTGGCGAGCCGATCGCGGCCTTTTCCGTATCACGTTTACACTCGAGAGGAAATTTTGACTCTTACGAGGGTTGATTTCAAGAGACTGCGAGTAAAATGTCCAGCTCACTTATTCACCACGGGCTAAAATGATGCCTTAGCCCACTGGATGTGCTAAAAACCTCATGTTGCGCTCGTTAGATGGACCTAAAACTCATGTTGAGACGTGATTCCTTCCGAGGAATCTGTTTCAACAATCCAGCGAGCAATTACACGAGGAGATGGGCTTTGCGGGACTGGGTTAATTCAATCGACCTCAAGGGAAGAGTTTCCAGATGAAACCTCGGGTGCCGGAGCCTGCAGCCGGTGCTGCTGGCGGTGCTGTTGCATAAACTCGTGAGGTTCGAGCGCGAGCGGAGCTTCAAGTCTGGCCACGCTATGTAGCTGGTCATGTCGACCTAAAACTTGAGCAATAACTGCTCAGACAGCAGCCTCGTCCGTCGGAAATATGAATTTCAAGGCTCAATGTTGCGTTCTCTTGAAAACTGCTTCAACGGCGGTGGGTTCGTTTTAGATTTTAAAGTTCTTGAAACTATCGGCGTTTTGTTGAATTATTGAAATTCTCAATTGGCTTGAAATTAAAGAGGTTCTTTTGATCTATTTATTATCGTGGGACCCGAAAAACGAATATTTTTGATCACGTTGAGTAATTTATTCATCTGAACGAGTTTGAGTTACATCTCCGTTCATTCGTAAACAAAGGATGCTATAATTTTGCAAGTTCTACAATCGATGTCGTGCGCAACAATTTCTACCGAAAAGCGCGATCTCTGAGGTGAGTCAAAATTTCCTTTTCAAGAGCAGGTTAATTAAGTGTAGCGTGGCTTTGTAATTTATTAAACAGAAAGTCATTTATAGTGAAACGAAATATTTTTTTTGGTTTGCAATTTTTGGAATTTCCTAATTAAAATTATGTAATTTTCATTTTATTGGGAAAAAAATTGCTTGAGACGATTAAATACTGAAGTCAAATACTGCAGCATCAGTTAAGTACTGAGACCTGAGCGAAGACGTATCTGTATGATAACTTTGTGTATTTAGAGCTGCTATTTGAAGCAGGCGCAACTGCAGTAATGAGTATATCACTTAATCGCGAGTACTGGTCGCGCAATGCCTAACACACACTTAAAACATTCTTTAACCATGCCTTAAAACATTCGATCGATTCTCCAACTGCTGCGTGATTCTCTACGTGAACAACTAACGGGTCCAGAAATGGTATTTTATTCGGCAATGGGTTGTAGTCTTGCAGATAAAGATTCATTTTTGACATTGTATTCATTTTTTCAACGTTTGTTTTATATTAACTACTAGAAGAAATGCTTGAACGGACGTAGGATAATATTGCTGCAAGACCGACTTTGGTCAATGAATGATGAATGTTATAGCGCTTACAGGGACTCTTGACTGACATTCATCTGCGCAGAGCGGCGCGCAAATTGTCGCTGAATTTTCGTTTAACACTTTGACTGCAACGTGCGCCACTGGCTGGCAGCCACGGAGAGGATTTTCCTAATGCTGCTGACTGACCAGTAGTCAACAACTGAATTTTAATGAATACCTAATCAAAACTAAATGAAGGCACGATCCAGTTAGTGTCTGCTCTTTTTTCAAATTGTTCAATGCAACTCAGTTTAAATTTGAGTTGAATATTTAATTTTAATTTAACCAATTGCTCGTCAAATTTTTGCGTACACGATATGGCAAAAATTTCACGATAATTTTGATAGAATTTGATAGAATTTATAGAATTTAATATTCAATTTTGATAGAATAAAAAACAAAGTGGCTTTTTGTTTTGAGATAAAATGTCGGCGGGTTAATCAGCACTGCAGCACCCTGGAAGCATCGTTCAGAATCAAATGAGCATTAAATTTTATTGCCCTATATCAATATTTCCTCTCTTCTTTGTATCTTCTTTGTATCCTCGTCTCGGCTGAACTCACTGAAAAGAAAGCCATTGAAATGTTCATTTTTTTCCTTAAAAGAAAAAAAGTATATTTGCGAGAAAAAATGAAGCATCTATTCCGTAAATATATTTCTTTGAATGTATTTTTATTCAAATGATGCAAAAAGTGGCAACGCATAATTTTTTATTTTATCTTCTACATCTATTCGAATTTGCCTAGAGTGGTACGACGACATCATTTGTCAGAATTTTGGCCATTTTTTAACAAAAGTTTCACGAAAACATTCCTTCGAGTAATATGTACCCGAGAGCGAACATTGAAACACGACTGTAGTTCATGGGAGAAGCAGACACCATCTGTACGGGAGAAACGTTTTTCGGAGGTACATCTGAATACCTAAATTGCTCCCTTAACACATTTCCTGCGAAGTGACCCACCGGTGGCCACATAGATGATTTTCACAGTACTGCTGACCCACCTGCAGTCACTAACTCATTTCGTATTAATACTTCATGAAAGCTATATGATGGCCCGTTCCAGTTAATGTTTGCTATTTTCAAAGTTGATTACCACAATTGACTTTAAATTTGAATTGAATATTGAACTTCAGTTTTAAACCATCGCAGTTAACGTGTTAACAAAGCGTATGCTACCCAGTCAAACTTTTTCGCTAGAGCATGCATGTTTTTCGCCGCCAAAGCGATTTAATAACTGGGGCTTCGGAGCTTACGGGAATGCTGCACCATGCACCACATTTCGTGAATTTCAATCATAGAGAAGCTGATGTTCAAGCGCATTGTACACACAGAGGAAGCTGGCATCAATAAGCCACAGTTGCAACTTCAATAGCGCTTTGTTGCTCGTTACGACACAGGATTGCGGAGCCGGACGAGACCACTCCAACGGCCTCTCTAGTGCTTCTCTCTCGTGGATTTCATGCTCAAGTTGCCGTTAAAATTTCAAGCTAGAGCTCGCTGCTGCTGCTTCTGATTCATGTGGATTTTTGTTTAAATTGAGCACTTCTCTTCTCTTATTCTGCTCAGCATGTGATTGAAGTCTTGTTGCTCGTCAAATATGGACAAAAGATTTCAGGCATCGCTTTTATTTTCTAGTATGAGTTTGATGGCCCTTTGGGCTGAAGCGAATTTGTCGTATCTGATATACCGGCAGATTTTTATCCCGTTTTCCTCATAAGCTCAATTTATGATGCTTTGGTGAACTGCATTTTGTTCCTGTGCGCCGCTTGCAGATCACGCTGGTACAATTTTACAATGGGTAACTTAGAATTATCATGAAGACCTTTGAGTGTCAAGTGTGCTTTAGTAAAAATACATATCCACATAGCTTCCATATAATGGTTTATATTCGACAAGGTTTTTTGAAGGCTTTCCCATGCCAGTTTTGTTCACACAAAGCTTAAAAGTTAACTGGGTCGGTAACTTCACTGCTAACTTTCAAAACTTTTATTTAGGTACAAAAACTTTTAGTTGATGCATGTCGGTGGGAGTGTCGACGGTCTGAAACTTGTGTAGTGAACATTTCTGCATGTTTTTCGTATCGTGGACTAAAAATATGAGATCTGTATCGGTTAAAACATTTCAATAATATTTGAAATGTCAATTTTCGTTTAGATTTTAATTTAGTTCAATGACTCAGACCGAACACGTGCTCTAAATTTACGAAATTTAGAGACGCAGTTTTGCGCAGAGAATACATGCGGTAATATAAATATATTCTAATCAAATACGGAATTGAAGAGTTCATTATTTCACCCCCTGGAAATATCATTCTCCAGGGGGAGAATGATATTTGCATTTGTTATGCTATTTATGAACATCATTTATTGATCCTTTGTCTATCTTGATATTTACACAGCTTGTCTTGTGAACACGGTAGAAGAAACAAGGTAGGGCCAAACCAGTTTTTTTTCATCGACCATATGACAATGCTGACGTCATGGCAACGAATCAATAGCTGCGCTCATATTGCATCTGACAACACTGCTAGCCCCAAATCTAGCACCGCTATTGGCCTTACGTCATGGCGTTTTGGTGACGTCATAAAGTTTGTTTGAAATAAGGCCGTTCTAATGGCTAGCCGAGAAAGAGGAGGTTTATTTTCCCCCATATATATATATAGAAATGACTCTACCTTGTTTCCTCTACCGTGTTTGTGACTAGGACGATGTTCTAGGATTGATGATATTTAACTATTTTCTTTTTACTCTTGAGAGCATGAAAGTGTCTGTGTTAATCTATTCAAAACGGTTCAGTAACCTGTCTCTAACAATATCTTGAGTTGGCATCAGAGAAAAAAATATGATAGATCAGTCCTAAATACGCTTGTCACCTGTTGAGGATGAGGGAAAACATCATTTCGAGTATTTAGGATACGAAATTCTAAAACATAAATTCTTAGATCATCTTTTCTGAGTAGAGCATATTATACACTGTTGTGCATCTCTAAACTGCCCGTTATGCGGTGTAATGCAATACTGCACTGCTCAATTGACACTTTAACCACAACGCGAGCCACTGGTGGCCACGAAGTGGATTTTCATAATGCTGCTGACTGACCAGTAGTCGGAAATTCAATTTCTGTAAATACTTAATCAAAGATAAATGGAAACATGATTCAGTTCATGTCTGCTATATTCAGAACTGCTTGCTACAATTGACTTTATAATTTGAGTTGAATGTAGAACTACAGTTTAACCAGTTGCGGTCAAAATGTTAAAGGCATAACAGCACTGCACGTGTGCCACCACAGCAGTGTTCCACTGGAAATAATCTAAATGGTTAAATAAAATAATAACTTGAACTTACCTTGGCGGTGCTCGTTGCAAACCCGACTATAGATCGCCCAGTTACAGGAGACGTGTTTTTCTCCCATGTATATGTAAGCATCAAGGGTAACAGGAGTCAAACTCATTTAACTTTTTTACAAGCAACGTTCAACTCATTAAGACTTGAGGCGGCTACTAAGAACCTGAATTGATTGCTTTACTATTTTCGCTCTGAGTTTTGAGTCTCGCTATTTCGAGAACTTTTTGTACGCGCTAGTTTGGAGGTCGGTGCGAAGCCTAACAGCCTTGTTATGCTCTCCTTTTGTGATTTAAATAGGAAAGTTCAGAATCAAGGCTTCAGGCCTCTTGAAAATGCAAGTTCGAAATTCCACAGGCTAAAAAGTCGTTGTTTTACCTTCGTGGATGAAAGAATGGGGAAGAATATGCGGTTATATTATAACATATGAGTTGAAAATATAAAATGAAGTGAAATAATATCGTACATTTTGTGCTGTGAAAGAAAATATACATAAATTAACCTCATTTCGATGCTAAATATAGGAGGGCGTCTCACATGACACACACAGTCGAACTGTGCCTCGGCTGTACGCAGGTCCAATTGAGTCTCACGCAGTCAGAATCAGTCACATCTAGCGTTTTAAATACAGGGAAATTAACAACACTACTTTGGAATTAGGTGCTATAGAATTTGCATTCATATGTTGATTTTTTCAATAGTCCTTATATTTTTAATTCAAAGGAATAATTGGCCAAAACATTTATTCGTAATCAGTTTACGATACAACTTTTAGTTTTTCTCTAGCAACAATTGAAGTTTGGCAAACCTCAAAATCTTAAGTAGGTCGTGAACGTTCAATAAGAGAGTATGCAACAAACGAAATGAGCATCCTGTTCCCAAGTGATACTGAGAAGTTCCTTTTATGCTTACGTATCTAACGTCGTGTAACGCCTCGGCCACACAGCTACCGGATTTCCTGTTTTTCGGCCAAAATTCTCCACTTCTGCCTGTTTTCCACGTAAAATGTGGGTAAATCGGAAAATTGTAGTCAGAAAAATGAGAATCTGGAAGCCCTAGGAGCAAGAGCATTGTGTCGAGTGGTGCTGTGGGGCTCAGGCCGTCATGCTGAGAGACGGGCCTTCAAAGGCACGAAGGCAATACTGCATCTCTATTATACTGCTTCCTCCCCTGGAGGTGTGTGTGATGCTGCTTCCTTTGAGGTGTGTCTATATATTCTTCTCCTGCATTACTAACGCATGAGAAAAGCGTTGGTCTTTGAAGGAGCAGTGGAACGCTCAACAATTAGGGTCTCTCAAAATGTGAAATTGGCACTCAAAGTAAAAACCCGAAAGGAGGTTTCGAATACCAACCTTAAATTTATGAAATTAAAGTCTGTTTCACTTGCCAGTTATAACTTTATTGACGGTCTGCTGCGTGGTCTGCAGGTGCCCTCGCTGCTGACTTTGATGCTTTGGAACATGGACATTACTTTTTCCCCGTTACTTGCTGTCTTCGCTTCGCTAAATTAGGGACTGATTAAATGCTCATAGATTTTTGATGGTCATGCAATACTTGAAGTTCTGCTCACAATAACGTTTCTGCGACCGTATAATGTGGTGTAGGGAAATTCTCGTCCGGCTGAGTAGAGCGTTAATGGATACCGACAACATCTGTCCACTCTTCCCATACTTTGTGAAATGTTTCGTTTTGAAAATTTTAAAATAAGTGATCAGCTTAGTGTAAAAAATTATAGGAAAATTGTTTTAGATTTAAAATAGTTTTCTACTGCTCTGACTTTTATATATTTATAGCTCGTGTATGCGTTCCTAAGTTTCTAGCGACTCTAACGGTACTCTTTTGAAAAGTCCACTCGCGATGCTTGATTGGAAAACTCCGCTGAGCATCTCTGAAAGTCCTCCTCGTGTTGAGGAGCGTTTTGTGTTTACGAAATGCGACCGTCTCCCTGGAAGATGACGCTTTTAAAGTGAAACTGGAGCTTTCAAAACTACTGCATAAACAGCTGTGGGAGATGTCCCGTTACGAGGTTAGAGAGGAAGTTTTTTTATGACAAGTCAAAAAGAAATTAAGCGTCAAAAGGAACCTGTCAATGCGGTATTCAAAGGTGCGCACGTGCTGTACATTGCACCTCTCCCCACAAAAATCTACGTCAACTCGGTCTGGAAAACTTCCTTGCGTCAGCACGTTGTCTGGCTCGTAAAAATTCTCCAGCTCGTTACAGTCTCAATGAGGGCCTCTGAACCAAGGATGTGAGCGGAATCGCAAATATTCCTGCCAAAGAAGAACATTTCTTAGGTTGTCTTGAACAAAAAAACCTCATTCGGATCTTTTAAGAAAGGCTTGGTGATGCCAGGAGCGTTGAATTTGACGTTTGAGATGATTACGATGGGGCAAATTCGTGTGAGGTGCGCAATTAAAAAAAAAACTGAAGCTGCTACAATGTGCTACATACTGCCAAACTTAAAAAGCTTTACGTTTGTTTTATTACCGGATTGATTGCCGGATGAATTTGCATGGAATGATTGAACAATTTTTTTTTGTCCTGAATGGCAAAAATCGAAGTATATTCATTACACCTGATGAAGCAAAAACGACTTATGATTCAGAACTAGTTTCTAGGGAATTTAAAGGGAATTTAAGTGAGAAAATTTTAAAAATCTTTGCATATACAAGCATTATTTTAACTATGCGCTTAGCATGCACCCTTAATTGCATAAAAATGGCAGTTTTCTTTTACGTGAGACAAGATGTCAGTAAATGATAAGAGGCTTCTGATCTCCATCGCATTAGAGGTCTGGTGTTGCTGCTGCGCAAGTATTTTGAGGTCATGACTGACAGTTCAACAATTGGCGGGTCATATTGAGCTCACTTCGTCTTTTCAGTCTGTGCACTTTTCATCTTTTCCGTTGGCTCTAACTCAACTTTAAACTCGAAAGATATTGAAAATCCGAAAAAATATAAATTTACTCACCTGCAAAACCCAACAACATGAACAGTGTTGACTGTTGACATACCCACTTCTCTAGGTACACGCGGCATTGACTGAGGTGAACTATACGCTCCCCTAGATGCACACCTTCATCACGAACTGGATTGAGGCCATGAGAGGTCATGTAACAATCAGGATTGTTGACGCTGGCACTCTCATTAATGACGGTGGCTGAGTTACGTGTGTTGTCGGCGATGAGGTTTTTAATTCAAGATCATATTGCATTTAGCTTGTTGGCTCCTACGACCTATGAAAGTTCGCGTTATGTTTTGTTAGTGGAAAAAAACTTTATTTGTCCAAAGCTTGCCTTGCTCATAAAATCCTATAATTGTATTTGGAGGCATTTGTGATTCAGTTTATTTTATTTCAAAATTGGATTCCTTCGAGATATTCAAAGTGAAGATGATTTTTTAAGACGTATAAGCATTTCGAAATAGTTAGCGAGTTCAATTAAGAGCACTTAAATTAAACAAATAATTTCTCAGGAGTTGATGAACATTTTTACGAAGTGAGTTCAGAGTAATGGGAAATACATGCAAGGTATCGCTGATGAAACTCAATTAGGAATTATTCAGACGGATGTTGTTAGGGCGATTTTAAAAGGTCGTAGATTATCAAGATTGTACTTGAAGAATGAACTTATGAACTTGTTAGAACGAGAGAAGCCTCCCAGTCTTACTTTTTCCCCGCCTGCATGCATGTTTTTCGCCGCCCAAGTAATTAAATCGCTTAGGCGGCGAAAAACATGCATGCTTCGGCGAAAGAGTTAGACTGGGCATGTCTGCTGCGTGCATTTCAAAATTCGTAAATTAATTAATACTTCTAACAATTAATTCCTGTGTGGCTGCCCTGCACAGTTCATCAGCACCTTCTACCATCAAAAGAACGTGAACATAAGAATCATAATTTTATTAACCAATTAAAGCTGTTCAGCTAATTCAACTTTATTTTAGTTGTTGTTTCGAAAATATAAACCCAAATTAATGTCATCGGAACGTAGGTTGGATTTTGAAAATAAAGCTAGTAAATAGAACAAGCCAAGAGGTTCGTGACGAGTGAATAACATAAGAGATAAATTGGGCACCGTGCCTGCAGAGATCCAAGGCACAAATGAAGCTCTTGTCTCTTCGAATACATGCGCTACACGCCCGCAAACAGCTCTGATTTCAGCGATGTTGATGGCGAAACAAAGGCCGGCAAATGAACGATATTTCGCGCCATGGTTTTCCGTGCCGCAAATGACCCTGTCATGGAGACATGGCGCCGCTTTTAGGCAAGTATGACTTAAATACGACTGCTAAATACAGATGCTTAATACGGTTGTTGGATATGACTTTTAAATACGGTTGTTGAATATAACTGATACATACGACTGCTACATACGACTGCTAAATACAGATGCTTAATACGGTTGTTGGATAAGACTTCTAAATACGGTTGTTGAATATAACTGATACATACGACTGCTACATACGACTGCTAAATACGGTTGTTGAATATAACTGATACATACGACTGCTATATACGACTTCTAAATACGGTTGTTGAATATAACTGATACATACGACTGTTACATACGACTGCTAAATACGGTTGTTGAATATGACTGCTAAATATGACTGCTACATACTGCTGGTGAAAATGAGTGTTAAGTACGGACGCTAAATATATTGTTAAATATGACTGAAAAATATGTCTGCAAAGTAAGAATGCTAAGTACGGTTATCAAGTATGACTGCTAAATACGACTGCTAAATACGGCTGTTGAATACGGCTGTTAAATATGACTGCTAAATATGACTGCTACATCCGGGATTCAAAATAAGCGCGAAGCTAATTGCAATTATTCTTTTCGTGCTGATCTTGTATGCGATATTTATCTTTAACGAACGAACCGAATTTATGGAATATGAGTCCATTGAGGTGAACGGCTTCACTGTATAGCGTAGAGTTTTATTATTTCATCTTTTAATGTAGGCATGATTTCATTCAACGTGGACGGGAGCATTGCAATGTTCTTTGAACTGCGTAGCAAATTTAGAAGATCTGTCAAGACTACACAGAGGCGTGAGCTCGTCCTGAGGAGATCAATAATTACATGATACAACGTCAGCAAAGGAGGCATTATGAGATGGTAACCGCGATCTTTCGAGGGACAAGGAGTGTACAGATAATTTTTTTGCTTCAGGCATAGCCGCAAAAAATGTAGCTGTACGAATGTACTTGGTAAAGGATGAAGTGGATCAAGGAGCTTATTGTAGTATTAAGTCGTAAAGAAGAGCTAAGGAGCGTTGAAAGAGTTTCGTTGCTGAATTTAGCGACAGTTTTACTTCACTTCGTTCATTGCTGAGAGAGCGCTAACATTCGACTGTTATTAACAGGTTTGAATGTCGTTGTTAAAAAGGATACGCGGCGCGCACAAAATTTGTTGTTTGCGGATGTCGGATTCGAAACCCGAGCTGCATTTTTCTTGTATATTTCGCAGGCAAATCAAGACGCTGGAATAGAACGCAGTCAATAAGACCGAGGCCGTGAGAGATGTCGTCGTGTTCCTCACGAGGCAGAGGATGTTTCCGAATTCTTAAATTATCCCGCAGTTTTATTATCGTTGTTTTAATTTTACTTCCGAATTTATTTACTTAAACCACCTCACACTATTTTTATTTCATATCATGATTTCAAGCGTATTATGGTACATCATCCTACATCATTATTTGTATTTCTATCATCTAATTTGAGGGCAGTGTGACACAGCGGGTAGCAGGACACCTGCGCTTCTCACATAAAATTATATGAAATGTTCCTTGTGAGACATCGAGACCAATTAACCTGAGAACTATCATATATTTTGACTGTGCTCTTTCCGGGAGGTAGACGGAGTTGGGATTCACAAAATCAGTAAGAACTGAGCTGAAGCTTGACGCATGAGGAATTATATCCCTATGCTCTGGGAACTGATAAAGGAAAAAAAACTCTAGGTATGATTAACTTTTTTCGGGGAGCGTTCGTAAAAATATCACTTGAAGGATATTACTTTAAGGATTACTATAAGCCCATATTACTTTGTGGATTAGCGAGTGCTCCCCTGAATAATCAAGGAGAATTCCGATCTACGCGAATATGACAAGTAGATGAGGCTCATCAGCTTGTGGCTAAGAGAAACAATGACATAAGGAAGAGTCTTTGGGAAATTATAGATTAATGAGAGTCAGAAAAAGAAGAATGTTTGCATGATCGAACGCTGGCCGGACGCCGATGGACGGCCCACGTTTCCGTCATCCTAGAAAATGACCTTCTCGTTGGCACCCGTAAGTGGAGGTGCTCATTTGGGAGAGTAATGACCGCTATTACGGGCAACCAGTGACCCTGAACGTAATGAAGCTAGCGTGCGGGAAAATATTCAGGATTGTAATTTGGTTTTCGGTTGTACATGGAAGAGGAGAGTGGTCAATTTTTTCCGGTAACTCACCGTAACAATCTTGTGTTGAAATATATTATCGGTGGTTTCAAGTGGACGCAATCATTGTCTAATTCCTCTCATGCGAAGTGGTCGGGATAAGGCATTTAGATCGACGTTGTATAAAGTGCCGGAATAAATTTTCATTTTTCGTATATTCAAATACTTTAGACTTTATAATTTCTGCTCAAAGGAGATAAATATTTCGATGATAGATTCCACTTTGCTATATTTTCGCGCCCACATGGGGCTCTACATGGCAAATACGCAAATAAAGATGGGCGAGCTGTCGCTACAAAGGTTTGCTCAACATACTTCTTCATAAAACCCAATTGCTGGTCAACTGCACAAATGACTGTAGTTTTATCTTGACTGATCTCGCTCTTGTGTGATAAATTATTGAGAGAAACTTCATCGAAAATGAATTGGGAACTAATTTCCTACACACAAATGAGTGCCTCGATTGTTTAACTACGAGAGCTGAAAACGTTGAATAAAGTTCAGAGAAGCTGATCCAATGATGCCAAAATACAATCTTCTTTTAGCCCTCAAGGGAAATAGGTTAGGGAACTTTTTTAGGTTTGCTTGGTCTGTCTATTCTACGTCATGGGGACTGGCGTCCCTCTGAAAAGATGCTGGTTTATTACCTCAGATATGCTAAGACCATTGGGACTTATTTTTTTCTACCTTACTTTGCTTCTTTCAGTTTTCATCCTCCTGTGCTATCTTTTCTTTGTCTTTTCCGCCTTTCGTTTCGTTTCCTATGAGGCTGTTTCGATGCATGGGATGCCGGATATGGAAACACACCTTTTCCACATTTTCCTTAGTCCATACTGAATGATCCTTCCTCTTTTCTCTGTGAAAACATTTTTGCAGTAGAAACAGAGCCTATCCATATCACACACTACGTTCGTTTCAGAACCGATGAGGCATCCGCACGTCCGGACTGCCGCTGAAAATGTCACTTTAGAGTTGGAGCTTCGAAGCACCGGGTTGTTTGCGTGCTGTGCGTCCAGTTTTGTTTGAGGAGCAATGTTTGCGATCGGAGAAAACGTTTACGATGGAAATGCTTTAGGAAGCGCAAATTGTGAGCATCCTGTGTATGGAATCACTGGAGCGTGAGCGTAGGAGCGTTTTGTAAAACGACGAATCTTGTCGTTTTTTTTGACGACAAGAGCAGTTCAATGGCCGGTGTTTGATGGCCACGTGATTGAGCAAGAGGCCGAATGTATATCCTGCACGTTTGAGGTTGTGTGAAGCTAGAATAGAAATGTCCGTCGAGTTGAATCGAAATTTAACGACGTTTACGTTTTTCATTTATATGTGGTTGCATTATCTAGTACCTTATTTTATAAATAAATCAGCAGCCTCTCCAGACTACATTTCCACGCTGTTTAGTATTAAAAGTGCATATGGAAATATTTCGTTGAATTAATGATGTGATTAGCTGTAATAAGTTTTTTTCAAGTTAAAGTGTGAAAGTCGTTGGTGGTACAGTTATGCCTTTCTAATTCATAATCTGTTTTATGTTGTTCTGATATGCATAACAAGAAATTTTACAAAACTCATCCTCGTTAGCGATTGACAAAAATTTAGGTAATTTTGGTCAATATTGACTATAATGTTGTCAACGAATTTAATAATTTCGTAGGTATAGATTGGTAATAGAGTCGATTTTGAGACGTTTTACATGAATGACAATGTGCCCGGAAATGCTTAGTTTAAGAGATATAGGATAAATAACGCCAGGTAAGAATAGCATTAACGGCAGTTTCGATATGGCTCTTCCGGCGTTTTGCGGACGCGGACCACGCCAAGTTTTTTGGCGGGAGTCATCGGCCTCGTTATGGTTGAGTTAAATTAAGATATTTTAGGCTTACTTAGGTTAGGATACTTAACTAAATTAACTTTTGTCAATATTGAATATAATGTTGTCAACGAATTTCATAATTTCGTAGGTATAGATAGGTAATATAGTCGATTTTAAGACGTTTTACATGAATGGCAATGTGCCCGGAAATGCTTATTTATGGAGATATTTAAATTTGAAGTTAAAGGAACGTCGTTTATAAAATTGAACAAACGGAGAGGTAAATAAGCAGAAATCAGGTTCTGACGTAACGATAGGTAAGGTTAGGTTTGGTAAAGTTAATTTAGTTAAGTATCCTAACCTAAGTAAGCCTAAAATATCTTAATTTAACTCAACCATACCGAGGCCGATGACTCCCGCCAAAAAACTTGGCGTGGTCCGCGTCCGCAAAACGCCGGAAGAGCCATATCGAAACTGTCGTTAATGCTATTCTTACCTGGCGTTATTTATCCTATATCTCCTAAACTAAGCATTTCCGGGCACATTGTCATTCATGTAAAACGTCTTAAAATTGACTCTATTACCTATCTATACCTACGAAATTATGAAATTCGTTGACAAAATTTTATTCAATATTGACCATAACTTTACCAAACCTAACCTTACATATCGTTACGTCAGAACCGGATTTCTGCTTATTTACCTCTCCGTTTCTTCAATTTTATAAACGACGTTCCTTTAACTTCAAAGTTGAATATCTCCAAAAATAAGCATTTCCGGGCACATTGTCATTCATGTAAAACGTCTTAAAATCGACTATATTACCTATCTATACCTACGAAATTATGAAATTTGTTGACAACATTATATTCAATATTGACCGTAATTTTATTTATTTTGTCTGAAACATGAGGTTCTTTTTTGACATGGTAAAATTTATATAGTTTTGTATGGAGAGGGTTATGGAGATATCCCTTACTTTATATTCTCATCTATATTAGCATTCCCAATATATGCATAGGAGTAAGTTAGAGTAAAAAAGTGTTTTTCGAGTCAAATTTAAAATTTTAAACCTCAATGACTTGCTAAAATAAAATCGCACATTGCAAAGTTTACCGATTTCGTAGAATGTCTTCATGACATGAGGAAAAAAAATCAAAACGCGCTGTCATGCAACGGTGTAATGTTTTTGCTGCTATTGTTTCGGTAGAAACTAAAACCTTAACACGCTTTCCTCTTTTCAGATTTCAGAAGAACAACGACAACGTTCAAGAATCGGTGAACCTCACCAAATATCGGAGGAACATTACCTCAGTTCATCGTTTACAGAAAAGCCTCAGTTTAAAGGGGGGAGTAGAGGGGGCTTCTGACCACCCTAACCTCCCCCCAGTACGCAGGGTTCCTTCTTCCTCTCTTAATTTCTCAACCCTAACCCGGAGAACCTCGAAAGATAGACTGCCTCTTTATCCACTTAGTCCCACGGAGGTCGATGTAGGCCAGACGTTCCCTGCGCTGGCTCCAGGCTCGGAGAAGGATGCGAATGAAAAAGACTCGTTTGAATCTCAGCTGCAAGATGCAGAATTGATGAACAGCTCGAAGGAGAATATAGAATTGAATGGAGTAAAGGACAAGAAAAAAACAAACGCAAATATACAGCAATTAGACGGAAGGAAAAGATTTTTGTCAGAGCCAGAGGCACAGAAGGAATATTCGAAAGGATTAGTGATTCGTTGCCCGTTCAGCGGGATCTCCTTAGATGTTCAAGGGTCAGACCGGAAGCTATCTCAGCCTCTGCTTGAAATTAATACAGTGTGTGCTGTAGAACAGCAGTCCCTGAAGCCTCAACCTGAAAATGCCTCCCACACAAATCAAGCAAGCCGACGACGAAAATTAGGAGTAATCGGAAGGCCCAACGTTACAGAGCAAGATTCAGAAGGCAACAAAAAAGAGCCGGCAGATAATTTAAAGCTTGCTGCAAAATTTGACTCTTTTTGTCGCACGAAAGCTAATACTGCCGGTAAAAAATTCGGTTACCAGCCCATTGAACTTCCGATTCAGAAAGGGCTAGGCTCCGAGCGGTGCCTTAGTACTGGTCACAAAACTAACTCGTTGGACTTGCGCTCACCATCGCTCGACCCCACAAAGTCTCGGTCTTTGGGATGCGTTTGTCCCGGTCAGGAATACAGCAGAGGACAAATACCGTCACCCCGGTGCATCCCGGACAGAGTTACTGAACGAACTCGCGCGTCGGACCAGAACTGCGCCATGTATGGCATGCTGCTGCTCAGCGCCTGCCAGTTCGGACAGGTGAGTTCCTCAGGCTTCTTCGGCTTCTTTTGTTGAAGATTCAATTTTCGTTACATACCTGAACATAATATCTCTAAACTTCTTTTGTTGAAAATTTGGTAAATCTGAAGGATATGTCAGTTATCGATTTTCCACTTTTTGGTGCCTGAACCTAATTAATTGAATCGAAATAAACAAGTTTTCTTTCATGCACTTTCCGTCTCAAATGAGTATTTTACGATTTATATCGGTAAGTTTAGTTTCGTCTTTGATGACGAATGCGCTCGAATTAACAGCTACTCATCGATTTTCGAATTTTTGTTGCTTGAATCATGGTAATAACATCGAAATAAACAACTTTTCTTCTATACACTCTTTTCGTCAAATTAGTATTTAACGAGGTATAGCGGTAGGTTTGGTTTCGTCTTTGATGACGATCGCGCTGGAAGCGAGTGCGCATTGCAGTGTTGCTGTCCGACGTGCTCCTTGAATTACTTGCCGCTTCAAACACTGGAGTTGCGGTAAGTCATTTACCTCTATAACTAATAAAATACTCATTTGAGACGGAAAGTGCATAGAAGGAAACTTGTTTATTTCGATCTAATTAACTATGCTTAGGCATCGAAATTTAGAAAAACGATAACTGACATATCCTTCAGATTTACCAAAAATTTAACTTCCTTACAATCATCTAAATAACATTATTATCCCCAAACTTCTATCTCAAAGCGACGTTTTGAGAATAAAGGAAATAAAGAAAAAAATCGAATTAAGAAAAAAAATCCAATCAACACCTAGTGCGTAAAATAAAAGGTTTATCATGGCCCGGTGTAGAGCAAACTTTCAGCCCTGCTGAAACACATTGTAGCATCTAGTATTAAATAATTTCAAATAAGTACGAATTAGTTCTTGATACTGCTTTCTTTTATCCTCAAAAAGTGGCCTTACAGATATTAGTCCTTGTTAAAGTTGAGTTCTTAATATTTAAGCAATTTATTTAACACAAACAATACAGAGATAGATTGTTTCATAAGTCTGGGACAATGGTCAAATTTGAGTATAGCTACCTAGCTTTGGGCCCGAATAAGTTCAGCGACTTCTAGGGCATCCAACAATCTACGTTATTCTAGGGTGTACAATAATGTATAACCTAATTCACTTGACCTATACTGATCAATAAGATAGTTAACTCGATATTCGATGCTTCATTAGGAATAACTACATGCCTTCCTTTTCTCTAAAAATGACCTCACAGCTTTTAGTTGATGTCCAAGTCGATCTAATCACCGTTTCGCTCGTAGGCGGAGTACGGCGACACGCTGTGGTCCAAAGTGCTGGAGTTCGCTGGCGTGAAGAACACGGTGTTCGACCCTCACGTCCGCTACCCTGACCACATCTTCACGCAGCTCGCAGAGGCGTGCACGGTCCTCATAGGGGAGGGTGACCAGGAGGACTACATGGTCTTCTTTGGCAGGTCTGTTCTGAAACTGATTATTGTTAAAAAGTCATACGAATGCTTTTTTTTTTACTAAGAGATGAAAGCTGTGCGGCAGCTTCCCGAAACCCATGTCTTTCTTCAAAGTATTCGTGCTGAGACAATCGGGAAATTTGATGTTGGCTGGGAATAATTTGAAACTCATACTTCCAAAGAATCACAGTTTTACAGTAGCAACATTACGTTGCTAACGTTGAAATTGTAACACGTCAAAAAATAATCAGAAAACAATAAAAAATTTAGCCCCTTCGGATAGAGCACGCCGGGAACTTGCCACAACATTACGTTGCAGTTGCTAACAGTGGGAATGCTCCTAACTTGATGGGAAGCAGGAGACACTAAAACTATGACACCTTAAATCTTTCACACCGGAGCGCATTTTATTTTGAATTATTTTTTGCAGTAACCCTGTTCTCTTTGTACAACGTGCGATTTTCCCCCTTACATTACGCTCGTATTTCATCGTGGTGAACTGGGCGTAAAAATCTGCTATTATTTGCTTTAGCGTAGCCCATCTTAACTTGGCTAAACTGTGCCCTTGCATTTATCATTGTCGAGAGTAGAGTCGTAAAATTCGATTATTCTCGAAGAGCTTATTAGAATATACCGTATGTATCAAGCTGTTGTGCGATTCTCTATAGGCTGCGCTACGTTCAATTCCACGAGTAGTCGAGATTCAATTTATCAAAAAATACGTTTCAAGCAAAACGGTTTTCGTAGTAAAATGACTGTGAAAAGAAAAATATGTTTTAGACCACTCAGTATATTTCATTTGTATCCGCGTATGAGAAATCATTAATTTTAAAGATCTAGCACAAGGAAAATATGTCTGCTCTTCGGGCTATGCAAGGCAGAAGCAGATAATTATGAAGAACTTTATGAACTGCATTCTTACGCAGACGGATCGTAAATAAAAACACGAAGGTTGCTACTCTCGAAGTCAGTTATGATGTTGAGATTATAATTATGATGTTGCTCTAAAGTGTTCGCTGGTGAACACAACAAACTTCACCGTCAAAATGAACACTTCTCAAATACGACAGCCCGCTACCAAGAACAAGCGCAAAGTATTACCAAAGTTAAACTCAGTTACGTTTTATTTAATTAAATTGAGTATTTTCTCACAGATCGAAGGCTTTTTAACAGTTACACGATTCCTTAGCAGAATTTTCGACTTTTTCTGGGTACGCGAGAAGGTGTTTCGTCCGCTACTGCAGCAGCTACGGCTACGACAAGGTGCTGCGACGCGCTGGCCGCCACTTCTGTCATTTTCTTCAAGAAGTCGACAACCTGCACGCCCAGCTCCGCTTCAGGTAAGTCTCGTGCTGGAGAGGCTTAGGAACTGTGAGTGTTGTTGACACTTTTGTAGCAGCCAGTGCTTGTAACAGCGCCAAGGAGATGCTTGCAACAGCACCAAGGGGATCAAGGAGATGCTTTTAACAGTAACGATTGTAACATTTTCAAGGCTAGGTTTGTAACTGTTTCAACGCAGTGTTGAAATAATTTGGTGCGTGAATTTGGTTAGAATATTTGTCTGAGGTGAAAGTGTTGATTGCATAGTTTGATGAATGTGGGTTGATGGATAAACTGCAGCTAAAAAACTGGAGCAGAATTTGTTTAAGAATAAGAAGAGAAGAATACGAATAAGAATTTTTGAATAAAAAGAATACAGAGGGCTGAATAAGTCTGAGAATTAATGGAACATGATGTTTTCTATTTCATGAGATGAAATAGTTTACATTATATTAGGAATTTAATGTGCATCGTGACCATTATTAGTCAACGTTATCGCTTTCTTGCCTAAATTGTAAGGTTGAGTCCGTCTTCAAAACTTTGTGCTGCATTACTCAGCATGTCGTTGGAATATATTTCCATGCCATCTTGAGGAGGCCCTTCACGGTTTCAATTGCACAAACTTTAAGAAAGTTTCTCTTGATCCAAACTTCAGAATGGAGGAGCTGAGAAATTGGGCTATAGTTCCTTGCTCCAAATCTGGGAAAAAAATCTTAACACCGACGCTGTTTTGTCCTGTTAAATGTGTCAGATGGAAAGCCAATTTTTAATAAAGTGAAAGGTTTGTATTTTTAAATGCTTTTACTTCTTAATGGGATACGACCGTTGTATCTATGAGTATTGACATTTCAAGGGAAGGTGTGAGGTTCCATTCTAAGTAAGATGCAATCTGAAGGCTAGCCAGACGTTTCTTGTTGAAATAGAATAGTTTTTTTCGTGTTGTGGGCAATTTTTCTGGTTTAACGCCTCCCTCGTTTGCAGCGCCGTTTACTTTTCCACTTTTACTTTGCTTCATAAACTTTTTTCAATCTTGCGGTTTTCATGCGCAGATTATGGAGCTCCGACATGTGCATAGATTCCCCATTCCCCTAATTTAGTACTAATTCCCAAATTGCATCACATTTTTCAATATTCGATGAATTTCCCAAATCACTGAGACGACCGTATAGCGAGCTGAAATTATTCACTGTTTACACTCTCTTTCCTTTTATTTTACTTTAAAACTCGAGAAAATTTCGTTTAAATTTTGCCGTAATAAAGTTGTAATAAACACTTCACTGTTTTTTTGGGTCTCAATGCTGTTCTAATACTTACGATAAAAAAGCGTAAAATAATGAGTAGATTCATTTTTAACGCTTTTTTCTCATGACTCATTAGAACTAAGCTCAGCACCCGTTAACAGAAGCAGCATACATGACACAATAAACCATCAAAAGCGCTTCCAAAATTTGCACGTGTCGCACAACTCGCGAGTAACATCGAGGGTAAATAGTCCGCTCCGTTAATTAGCGGAGCTCGAGTGGTTTACGGACTGCAGCGATTGCAGGCCGCTAATGAGTGCCCGAGGGGGCCATTCATTTTCGTCACATGTGAGGACAAGGGAAGTCGGGCCGCGCCTAATGGCTTCAAATTGTCGGGCTGCGACGCTGATGAACATCGCTGCGAATTGAACTCTAAATGGTCGTGGGTGGCCATTTGAGCTGTTCGACCTGTATTGGATATTTTGGAAGAATAAGCGAAGTTAACGTGCTCCATTTGAATAATGAAGGTGAATAAATGAATGGGTTAGCCATTCGACTTGATTGGGTTTGATATTTTGGAAAGATCAGCGAAATTTAACATGTTCTATTTGAATGATGAAGGGGAATAAATGAATGGGTTAGCTGAGGGAATACCCACCGGTGGTCACTAAGGGAATTTTCATAGTACTGCTGATTGACCAGCAGTCACAAACTCAGTTTTAACAAATACTTAATGAAAAGTAAGTGAAGGCGTGATTTATTTACCACAGGTGATACAGAGGTAGAATTTTACTTAAGTCTAGTACAATGGTCAAATTTGAGTATAGCTACCTGTGGGCCCGAATAAGTTCAGCGACTTCTAGGGCATCCTACCATCACGTTATTCTAGGGTGTACAAAAGTTTAACCTAGTTCACTTAACCTAGTTTCGCATTAGACTGATCATTGAGATAATTAACTCGATATTTTATGCTGTATTTTACAATATAGGTCAAGTCGGCTATATTTAACAGTATGTTCGATAAAACGATTCAAGAGCAGAGAGAAGATTGGTTATGGTACACAAGGCAAGTTACATTATGATATTATCATTAGTTACATGTAGGAGGCAAGATTTCGACACGGTGATCTTACACGACTAATATTCTGATAGGAAGTGAGACTCAAGATGTCTTTTGAATACTTTGTACGAATTACATTCACGGATCTCTGCAGGTATAGAGTTCCAAGTTTTGGTTCCAACGAAGAGAATACTGTGTTGCGACCTGGCCTTTGAATAATAAGGAAGCATGAATTCACTTCTATTTCGGGTTAAATGGTCGTGATGACCAGTTTGCGCAGTCAATAATTGTCTTAGGCTATTGTCGCCATCATTTCTTAATGTTTTGTAAATGAAATTGCTGATGGAGATTTTGTAGAGATCCGAAAGTTTAAGTATTTGTAAATTTTTGAAAGAATCATTTGTGTGAGCATTATATTCTAGGTTCTTTACCGCTCTGACAGCCCTTTTCTGCAGAGTAAAAATTTTGTTGGTTTTATTTTTATCAGTTCCGTGCCATGCTTCTATTCCGTATTGCAAGTATGGAGAAATGAGCGTTCGGTAGAGCATTTGTAAAGCTGTTTCAGGCAGAAAATTTTTAACTTTATTTAGGATTCCGATGGATTTTGATAATTTAGAACTAATATGAGTGATGTGCTCTTTGAAGGTCAGATGTTTATCTATTATGATGCCCAGAAACTTACATGAGTTGGTTTCTTCGATTTCACCTTCGCCAATTTTAATGCATGGGAGAGATACATCTTTCTTGTATGAGAAAGTAATATAATTTGTTTTATCGATATTTAAGCTTATTTTATTAGCTTTGAGCCACGATGAAACCTTGTGAAGTTCAGTATTTTTACTCTCCACAATCATAGCAGGATTTTGGTTCGGAAGGACCGCAGAAAGCGTACCGTCATCGGCAAAAAGTATGAATTTGAAGAATGATGTAGATTTTACAATATCATTGATAAAAATCAGAAACAAGAGAGGCCCGAGAACAGATCCTTGTGGAACTCCATGGCTAATTGTCTGTGGGTCTGATTTTGCGTCGTCAATGACAACGTATTGCTTCCGATTTGTTAGGTATGATCTGAACCAATCATGGGCAATCCCTCGAATGCCATAACAGTGTAGTTTCGATAATAGTATTTTATGGTCCACACAATCAAATGCTTTTCGGAAGTCAAGAAATACAGAAAAGACAGGCTTTCCTTCATCTATATTAGAATAGAGGAATTGTAAATGATTTAATATAGCCTGTGTTGTTGATTTTTTAGAGCGAAAACCGTATTGTTTATCGTAAAGAAATGATTTTTGTTCAAAATAAGAGTACACTTTTTTATACAAAATCTTTTCGAATACTTTGCTAATAATTGGTAGAATGGAGATAGGTCGATAATTGTTTACACAGGTTTTTTCACCACTTTTAAAGATAGGGGTTACTCTAGCAACTTTGAGGGAGTTCGGGAAAGTGCCTAGTAAGAGAGACTGGTTAATAATATTTGATATCAGTGGGGCTGCAATGTCTGCAATAACTTTAAGTACTTTAGTCGGAAACGTTTGTAACCCACTCGATTTATTTTTCATGTTGTTTATGCACGTAATTACATCGGAGGAGTTTGTAGGCGTAAAGAAAAAGGAGTTGGGTTCTCGAATATGATCCATAAATTCCAGGTGATCAGTAGGTTCACTTGGAATACCATCAGCTATTGTTTTCCCTACGTTTACGAAGAAGTTGTTAAAGAGATTAGCAATTTCTTTCTTCTCATGATATTTTACATTATCTTGAACAACATATTCAATTTTCTTTTTATCGGCATTATTCGGTTTACAGCAGGAGTTAAGGAGATGCCAAGTCTTTTTAACGTCAGTTTTGAATTGAGTAAACTTGAGCGTAAAGTAGTTCTTTTTTGATGTTCTTATCTGGTTTGTTACATAGTTTCTAAATCGGTTATATGTTTCTCTAGATATTCGTCCTTCGCAAAGGAGGGCTAGGTACGCTTGACGTTTCTTTATATTTATCACGATGTCTCTAGTAATCCAGGGCTTATGTTTATTTTTCGGGGTAACTGTACGAGTTACAATTGGGCAACACTGATTGTATGCGGTCATTATAGTTTCAGTCAACTTTACTACTGCTTCATCAATGCTCGTAGTATTATTGTTTTGTTGAGAGATGTGCAATGTAGGCATTGATTCTTCTAGAACTGTGCGCATTTCTTCAAGATTTGATTCGTTTATTTTACGATATGAGTAAGTTTCAGCCCGTGCCTTGGTGCAAGCAATATAGACATTTTTCTTAATAAGAAAAACTGGGAAGTGATCTGATAAGTCAGAAGTAATTATTCCAGCAAGAAAATCACTAGGGTCTGTCATAAAGATATTGTCAAGCAGCGTAGCACACTCTGAGGTTATTCGTGTAGGCTTTGTAATGATCGGAAGGAAGGATTGAGACTGAAAGGTAGTTAGGAAATTAGAGATTGGTTCATGGCTTTCATGTTTCAGTAGATCATAATTGAAGTCACCGCATATTATTATGTCATTGTATAAGGGCCTGTTGAACTGAGAAATAATACGATTCAATTCATTCAGGAAGGATATAGGACAGGCTGTAGGAGGCCTATACACCGTTCCAAGCACAATGCGTTTACCATCTCTAAAAAGTTCTACGAAGAGTGATTCTATATGATCCTGATTCATGGTTGCACTTGCTATGGTTCTCGAGTCTATGTGGTTAGATATATATGTGCTGATGCCTCCGCCCCGCTGGTTTTTTCTTAGCGAATGGTAACTATGATAATTTTCCAATCGAATCATGTCTTTAGTCGAGTCATCTAGCCAGCTTTCGGTGAAGCTAATCACGTCTAGGTTATATTTAAGTTCAGTAATCGTACATTGTATCTCTTCCAATTTTGGATAGAGTGACCAACAGTTCCAACACAGGAGTGAGAAATCTCGGTCAGTTATTCGTATAGTTTCGTTGAATTCTGATATATTAGTATACCTACACTCTTGAGAGTCGTTTAGGTTTGGATATATTCTGTTCAAACGATTGAAATCTGGATCGATTTCCTCAAATATTACAGGGTGATCAGTCATTTAGAATAAGTAAAAGTAAGAATTAGGTACTATAGAGCTTAAGACGAAATACAGAGTCAAGCTTAAAGGGATATTCCAGTCTAAAAAGTAGCTTATTAAGTAAGAGAGAATAGAGTAAAAAAGAAAAATCTAGCGCGATTTCGTGAGTACACACAAACTCAGTCCATGAGCGAGTGATAATGGAGTTCAATATCACAACATTGGTGCAAACAGATTGCTAAGGGCGTTTTCGCAAGTTCACATACAACAGGTAATAAGTTTCTAAAGATTATGACGACAATGATACAATCAGCTAATATGGTTTACGCGTAATAATAACTGTAGTGGTAAATAAAGAAGAATTCACAGTAACATTGGTTGGTGAAAAATTACTAATTGCGATGTTACAAAATGTGACACACAGATGTCATAGATGTTTACACACACATCTATTATTTATTTGTTATAATATTGGAGTTCGATATCACTACATTGGTGCAAACAGATTGCTGAGGGCGTTTTCATAAGTTCACATACAAGAGGGAATAAGTTTTAAAGATTATGATGACAATGATACAATCAGCTAATATGGTTTACGCGTAATAATAACTGTAGTGGTAAATAAGGAAGAATTCACAGTAATATTGGTAAGTGAAAAATTGCTGATAGATTATTATGACAATGATATAATCAGATTATAAGAAGATTACAACGACAATGATATAATCAGATTATAAGAAGATTACAACGACAATGATATAATCAGCTAATATGGTTGTACGATGGCAGTGGAGGGCAGAAGCGATTATCAGATTATAAGAAGATTACAACGACAATGATATAATCAGCTAATATGGTTTACGCGTAATAATACTTAAGTGGTTAAGAAGAGAAAAAATTCACAGTAACATTGGGAGGTAAAAAATTGCTGATTGCGTTGTTTCAAAAGTTCACACACAGCTGTCATAAATGTTTACAAGCACATCTGTTATACATTTGTATAGATTCAGGTTGAACTAGCATCAAGTTGAGGTTTACTGACATGATACCTAATTGAGGTTAAATTAATACGAAATTTACATATTTAGGGGATGAAAATGGAATTGACTAATTTAGGGGATCACCTAGTCTAGTCACCCATGATCTGCTGTGATGACATGTTTAGTTGTTGCATCAGGTATTGCTCGAGGTCATCTGGCGTGTTGATCTCGCGGCGTCTTGAATCTGGGTTTCCTGGGTTGAATATGAAGATGTTTCCATCCTGTGTTCTTGGGATTCCAACTTTATCCGGGAATTTCCTTTTGGCCATCCTTAGAATGTACATGACGTTAGCTCGTGAAGGTATGAGGTATTCATTTATGAAGAAGAACTGTGGTTTCTTTTCTCGGCAGGCGTTGAGAATTTCACGTTTTTTGTTATAATGTTTTAGTTCAAATGCAATGTTTCTTTGATCTACATTCCCAGTTATTGTTTTTTTCCCCATTCTTGTAGCTGACGTAATGTCAGTGCCGGAGAGGTCAATGTTGATCTTGTCCTTCAGGAGCTGGCAGACTGTATCCTTACAGATTTCGCCTGCGTGAGATGGCGGTATTTCCCTTCCAGAAATGACGAGAGTACATTTTTTGTCTTCAATGTCTCGGCGCTGATCATTTTTTTCCAACTGGTCGAGGCGGGAGGTTAAGCTATCTATTTTCTCATTCTGTTCTTCGAGAATTTTTTTGTGTTCCGCTTCTTTTGTTTCAAATAGCGTTTTAAGGTGGCTTATTTCATTTTGCACTTGAACAATATCACTATTAAATTTTGTCATCACTGAATCGAAGTATTTTATAAGGACAGAAACCACTTCTTTACCGTCTTTCGTAAGGCTAGACACATCAGGGTATTGACCAAACTTCGGTTCAAACTCGATGCTGTTGTTGCTGCTGTTGTTGGTAATGCGTCGTTTGTTAGTCATCTTGAAGATGGAGGGAATTCGGTCGTTGTGTAAACGAGGGTTGAATACTCTCACACTTTTGAGGGAATATTATACTCTTAGTTTGATTATTTTTATATATGGGGTATTTATATCACATTTGAATACTCAGGACGCGAGTGGGTACCCATTTAGGTTAGAGCTACATTCTTTCTAACAATAGGCACTTTGTTTCGGAGCGAGCGCCACACCCGTCCTCACGCCACGGAGTCACTGAAGACACTCTATTTAATGATCTATTTAATGTTCGATATTTTCAGAATTGATATCTATAATTTGTTCTCATTTAAGTTGAATATTGAACTTCAATTTAACCAGCCACAGTAAACGTGATAAACTAAAATCTAATCCAATCTCCTTCCTCTTTTCGGAACGCTTTTTTTTGCGGTTAGGTAGGCTTAAACTAACATCTAATCTAATCTAATTTGCTTGCGATTCACACCCAAGTCACCACGCATAATTTGGGAGTTACTTGAACAGAGAGACACCATAGGACAGTGTGATGCCTTTGCAGATTGTTTGTACGGCGATGTTCCAGTGTCGCATTTGCGTTTGGTTGTAAGTTCGACATAACGTGAAGTTGCTCTCCCACTCTGCCCGTTCCTGTTAACCATTTATTTAGAGTATGTCTCTGCTCCTCCAGTCTCGCTTAGTCTCGTGTGAAAAATTAATGAAAGGAACATGCGTTTGTTTTCACGTGCTTTTTGGCTGGCGGGCTGTTTGGCTGGCGGGCTGTTTGGCTGGCGGGCTGTTTGGCTGGCGTGCTGTTTGGCTGGCGCGCTGTTTGGCTGGCGCGCTGTTTGGCTGGCGCGCTGTTTGGCTGGCGCGCTGTTTGGCTGGTGCGCTGTTTGGCTGGCGCGCTGTTTGGCTGGTGCGCTGTTTGGCTGGCGCGCTGTTTGGCTGGCGCGCTGTTTGGCTGGCGCGCTGTTTGGCTGGCGCGCTGTTTGGCTGGCGCGCTGTTTGGCTGGCGCGCTGTTTGGCTGGCGCGCTGTTTGGCTGGCGCGCTGTTTGGCTGGCGCGCTGTTTGGCTGGCGCGCTGTTTGGCTGGCGCGCTGTTTGGCTGGCGCGCTGTTTGGCTGGCGCGCTGTTTGGCTGGCGCGCTGTTTGGCTGGCGCGCTGTTTGGCTGGTGCGCTGTTTGGCTGGTGCGCTGTTTGGCTGGTGCGCTGTTTGGCTGGTGCGCTGTTTGGCTGGCGCGCTGTTTGGCTGGCGCGCTGTTTGGCTGGCGCGCTGTTTGGCTGGCGCGCTGTTTGGCTGGCGCGCTGTTTGGCTGGCGCGCTGTTTGGCTGGCGCGCTGTTTGGCTGGCGCGCTGTTTGGCTGGCGCGCTGTTTGGCTGGCGCGCTGTTTGGCTGGCGCGCTGTTTGGCTGGCGCGCTGTTTGGCTGGCGCGCTGTTTGGCTGGCGCGCTGTTTGGCTGGCGCGCTGTTTGGCTGGCGCGCTGTTTGGCTGGCGCGCTGTTTGGCTGGCGCGCTGTTTGGCTGGCGCGCTGTTTGGCTGGCGCGCTGTTTGGCTGGCGCGCTGTTTGGCTGGCGCGCTGTTTGGCTGGCGCGCTGTTTGGCTGGCGCGCTGTTTGGCTGGCGCGCTGTTTGGCTGGCGCGCTGTTTGGCTGGCGCGCTGTTTGGCTGGCGCGCTGTTTGGCTGGCGCGCTGTTTGGCTGGCGCGTTGTTTGGCTGGTGCGCTGTTTGGCTGGCGCGTTGTTTGGCTGGCGCGCTGTTTGGCTGGCGCGCTGTTTGGCTGGCGCGTTGTTTGGCTGGCGCGCTGTTTGGCTGGCGCGCTGTTTGGCTGGCGCGCTGTTTGGCTGGCGCGCTGTTTGGCTGGCGCGCTGTTTGGCTGGCGCGCTGTTTGGCTGGCGCGCTGTTTGGCTGGCGCGCTGTTTGGCTGGCGCGCTGTTTGGCTGGCGCGCTGTTTGGCTGGCGCGCTGTTTGCTCGTCTCAGCACCACGTAAGTCCTGCACTCACTGAGAGATGCACGAGATGCAGAGACACAGAGGATGAGGCGCACGTAACACGACTGGTGCGAGCGCTGCAATGCAGCTTCCATTTCGTATTGATTCGCTCGTCTATCCTGCAAGTTCGAGCCTTTCTAGATGGAGTTCACATAAAATCTAAAAAACTTCCTGCAACGAGTTTTGGTATCTGTTTATGCTTCATTTTTCAATCGTCGCAGGCACTTGATAAGAGCAGAATTACTGTTAAAAGTACAGCAAGACTTGGTACTCGGAGAAGTTTCAAAATCCACGCTGAAATATTCATGACCACCAGAGAGCCTCTAATATTTTGATATTTCCACTTTGGGGCAGCTACGTGGCTCTTAAGCTACGAGATATTTACTCAATATAAATTCCTCCAGACAGCCTCCATATTTCTCTCTAAAATTCCGGACGACTCCGAAGTAGCGCTGCTATAAACGCTTCTACGACCCAAACTTCCCTCGCAGCGCCAGTCTGTGACCTGAATTTTCTGGGAAATTTTTTGACGGAATTTATACATATTCTGCTGAGGTCTTGGCGACGTGTCGGCGCGGTGATGCGGTAAGTTAACGACGTGCTTCTTTTGCGTTCTAATTAAACGCTTACAAAATTAGATGCCGAGAAGGGCCCTGGTATTACAATAGGCTTCTCCATTTCGTTCACGATATCGAATTAATTTACCCATTAATATACCGAAATTACCGCACTGCACCCATAATCCCTAAATCATTTTTCAGTTTAGAATAATGTAAACACTTCATGAATATTTTTGATCCCCTCAGGAAAATAGGATAAGTAGTAAGATTAGATTATTCAGGTTAGTCTATGGAGACTGGCGTCTCCAGGGATTACTGTTGGGTTACTTATGCTATAAAAAGGCCTTTGGGACTTATGCCTATAGCGTCCATTTGATTTTTTTCTAGTTTTGATGCCTTCTTTGCTATCTCTTTCTTGGTTCAGCCGTAGTTTTTGTTTTGAAAAAACAATGGGCTTTGTAGTTTTCTCCTGCTTGTTTTATCGTGTAGTTGAATAATACTTTGTAGTTTTTGTTTTGAAAAAACTACACCCGCTCAATATACTTGAGTTGCAAAGTCTTGAGTTGAGAGACATTTGTGAGTCTGTATAATTGTTTGCGTGAGCTGCAACTTATTTGGTCCTTGTATTGGTTCTGTTTTTCCCTGATGTATTACTTTTTTCAAAAAACCTGTAGGACCAGATGTAACATCTAATTAGATATAAACGAAATTGTTTTTTCATGAGAAATACATGAGGCCCCGAGCTGAAGGTTGAGTAGGTCATTCTCGTTTTGAAATTGACAAGCTTTTTTACTTTGTAAAGGATTATTTTTTGTTCTGTTCACTGCTGCGGTGTTCTGTTTGTGATACTTCAGGCATCTCCTTTTATCTTGTTTTATCAACTCTTCTCTCCTGCTGCTTCTAAGCGCCAGCAGGGGTGGAAACACACCTTGCGCATTGATTCCGTGTTCCCTGAATTCAACACTAAATGAAGCCAACTTCCTTCCTCTCTTGACAACATCTTCGTTGCAGGTAGGGAGGCTAAAACTTACTTACAACCTGATTTAATACAACGAAACTGAGTAAATTTGTGACCTGATAATCAAACTGTAGCTACAGTTAATAAATAACTGAACTTTATCAACGATAATTCACCCTATGTCCAAGCAGCTCAAAATTCGTACGTTGCTTTAATGAGGAAGGACTGGAAACATTTACTGGAGTTCGGTGCGCATGCAGGGCCGGGAACAAAACACTTCCCAGTTTTGCAGAACTTTACTGTCGCATCATTGGTTTCGTCGAGCAACTCCTCAAAAACTAACTAACGAACCGACGAACAGTTCGACGGAATCTTTCGCTGACTCAGAACTTGGACTGCGCTAGAAATTGAAATTTTTTAGTAGATTGTTTTTTGGGCAGAGCTGGTTTAAATGGGAGTTATTTGATTGGAAGCTGAGTG
Source organism: Morinoia aosen (assembly GCA_030386875.1). Lineage (NCBI taxonomy): Eukaryota > Metazoa > Arthropoda > Malacostraca > Amphipoda > Talitridae > Morinoia > Morinoia aosen. Next base: position 47,942,312 of record CM059564.1, on the reverse strand, counting down.
ATTCCATTTCTTCATTGCTATTATTGCTTTCTAAAAACGTGTTCGAATAAGACGAAGCAATGTGCAAAAATAGGCAAAATCAAATTATTATCTGTTGCAAGCAGTGAAATGTACATTCATCTATTTCAGGCCATACCGTTAAGTGACCTAAAAGTTATAGTTCATTTGTTAATGATTAAAGCTTTATTTTTTATTTCTTATGGATTCTAGAGACCAAACTTGGAAATCTCATATTTATGACGACATAATCGTGTGTCTCATATTCAGTCCCACTACACTTCTCTGTCTTAAAAACCTCCTATTTTAGTCTTTCTTTCAATTGATGGTGTCAACTCAACCTCAAATCATGACACAGTAGAAATTTGAGCGTCGATTTTCGCTTCTTTTTGGTCGCCTTAGACTTGTATCAGGAAAACTCGTGCACACCTGCAAGAGGCACGACATTACCAGCGAAAAAGCATTGAACTAGCTTTGTCGTACGAGTTATGGCTTCTGTCTTTTAGCTTCAGGATATGTTGCCTTTTTCACTATTCAGGATTTTGTAATGGATTTTGTCTTCAGGATGTTTTTTGTCTTTTTTACAATCCAAAAATCAACGTACGAGCAATGGCTTTTGCTTTTTGTCTTGAGGATTTTTGCCTTTTTCACAGTCCAAAAATCGACGTACGAATAACGTTTGTCTTACATTATTCTGTTCACGCAGTTTCCACAAGATGCGCTCACCGTCTCTGATCGTGACGCGTTTTGACGCAGAAGGCGCCATCTTGCAGTACCGCAGCTGTCGCGTCGGCTTCACGCACTACGTCATTGGTGCGTTGTTAGGTGGTGCTTGGTGGAGCTTGGTGGAGCTTGGTGGTGCTTGGTGGTGCTTGGTGGTGCTTGGTGGTGCTTGGTGAGGCTTGGGGGTGCTTGGTGGGGCTTGGTGGGGCTTGGGGGTGCTTGGTGGGGCTTGGGGGTGCTTGGGGGTGCTTGGTGGGGCTTGGTGGGGCTTGGTGGGGCTTGGTGGGGCTTGGTGGGGCTTGGTGGGGCTTGGTGGGGCTTGGTGGGGCTTGGTGGGGCTTGGTGGGGCTTGGTGGGGCTTGGTGGGGCTTGGTGGGGCTTGGTGGGGCTTGGTGGGGCTTGGTGGGGCTTGGTGGGGCTTGGTGGGGCTTGGTGGGGCTTGTAATCGGTGTAGTCTTTAGAAAAAGCTGAGGTTTGGAAGGTAAGAGGGAGTTTCAAGTGAAGTGTCCGGTTTTCTCCATTCATGCAAGAAATTCTTATCTTAAGCTGCTTCTGACTACCAATGGGAATTTGTGAATGTATAATCAAATGGTACGATGAACTTTTCCTAATATTCGAAGCCTGGCATTTAAATGATTGTGTGTTAGAAAATTGCAAAAATGGCTCCAAAAGACATTCAATGGACTGACTACATGATATGTTTTTGGTGTTTCAGGTCAGCTGTTGCAAATTGCGAACGATTTTTACAGCCTGCAACTGCAGGTGACGGTCATGGGGCAGGAGGTGCTAGGTGACATCAACTGCGTCTCGTACAGGTGAGTAGGTGAAGGCAGGTGTCTCGTACAGGTGAGTAGGTGACTGCAGGCGTCTTGTACAGGTGAGTAGGTGACTGCAGGCGTCTTGTACAGGTGAGTAGGTGACTGCAGGTGTCTCGTACAGGTGAGTAGGTGACTGCAGGTGTCTCGTACAGGTGAGTAGGTGACTGCAGGTGTCTCGTACAGGTGAGTAGGTGACTGCAGGTGTCTCGTACAGGTGAGTAGGTGACTGCAGGTGTCTCGTACAGGTGAGTAGGTGACTGCAGGTGTCTCGTACAGGTGAGTAGGTGACTGCAGGTGTCTCGTACAGGTGAGTAGGTGACTGCAGGTGTCTCGTACAGGTGAGTAGGTGACTGCAGGTATCTCGTACAGGTGAGTAGGTGACTGCAGGTGTCTCGTACAGGTGAGCAGATGATCTAAACCTAAATGAGATTATTGGAAACTGATATGCTTAATTTAAAAATTCTGTCGCCAAGTGGTATGGAATATTGTATTTTCATCTTGCTCTGCGAGGAAATTTTAATCAAGCAATAAACTCACAATTTTCGTGGAATTAGTATTTGTGATCAGACTTCCTGCCGTTACAGATAAAATTTTTGAGCCGCATGGGAGATGAGAAATAACTGGATGTGTTATCGACAGCACATGTTTGAAATTTATTGTTTTTTACGAAAATCTTGCTGCCATTCGCCAATAAAATTAAAGCATTTGTGTGTTGAGCTTATGGCCTATTTTGTCCAATTCGCTAATTCATTATTTTTCTCGTTGAGACAACGAGTTGGATGTCCCATAAAATTTTTATGTATTAAATGCAAATTTTTCGAAAAAATTTCTGCATGGCAGCTCCATATGACAATTCGTGGCTCAAATATTCTCAGGCTGGATTTCGACAACCGGGACTTCTTGCAGGACTTCCAGCAGATGAAGGTGGACTTCAGTAGACCTTCTTTGCCCAACACAAAGCTGCACGTCATTGTGAGTTTATACTGGATGTCTTAATTTTGTGTTTAAGTAGGAAAATGCTCGTGGTTTTTTTTGTTCCAAAATCTGTGCTACTATTGCTTCAAAGAAGTACATCAGTAGGGCCTAATACTTCATCAAAAAAGTACATCAGTAGGGATGAACCTCCGCCTGAATAGAGAAGGGATATAATCTATTTCTTAAAATTATATTGAGAATTTACATGATCGCTTTATCATAGTAAACTTGTTGATGTGGTTCACTACGTGTTGCTTTTTGTCTCTTTTAACTTCTTTGTATCTTACGTATAACACTTCACTGGCTCTTTTAATGACAGCTTTCATATAGTTTTGAAACCTACGTTATGAAACACCTGCGAAGCGTATATTTCTGCCTTCGCTTTAGTTTTTCTCTTTTTGAAAGGCATTGCTTTGGCTCTCCTTCATCAGCCGAATGTGGTCCAGTTTCATTATTTTTCCCACAAGAATGACTGTAATACGGGGTGCATGATTATACGGAGGCACATAATTTGTAATGGTTATTTTCATCATTATATTATTATTGTTCCAATCGCATTATAAGGTTTCCAGTCGTGCGGGTGTTGACTGATGTAATCTAAAATAATATAACTAAATCTAAATATGTATTACTAAATACATAAATCTAAAATAATTATAATTATAGATTTATAATAATATATTTCAAATAATATTGACACGATGTTTCCCTTTGTGATAATTGCAAAGTTTTAATTATATGTTAGGTATCTTTTACGTGAGTTGTTGTTTAATTACTTACTAAGTATATTTTACGTGAGTTTTAAGCACCAGTTTTATTAGTTGTTAAAAACATTACTAAATATCAGTACACGAAAACATCGGTCAAATATCCTATATATTCTTGTATACGCCAGCAGCGTCGACGACCAAATTTATTTGCGTATCAATAAAAAATTATTCGACTCAACTCAATTAAAAGTTTGAAAACGATGAATTAAAATTAAAAACTTCCCTCAGGCTCAACGGAGGGGGAGAATTTCGCAACATAAAATTCAAAGGCTAAAGTAAAAAATAATTTCATCAGAAAGACGCATGGGCCACTCAGTCAAATTGCAGCTAAGATCAATACCCATCGAAGCAAGGCCTCGCATGAGTAATGTTCTTTTACGACCTCCATTGAAGCTACTATTTCTTTCTTTAATGACCTTCAACTCGAGACGCAATGTCCCACGATGACCTTGTGCTCGAAGACTTAGTCCTTAATTTTAATTAACTAATGAAGGACCTCTGTGTGAACTATTGTTTATTGTAGAGTACGTGCCGTTGTGTTGGGGAGCCTGTCTAGGTGCCACCAGCCTGTCTAGGTACCACCAGCCTGTCTAGGTACCACCAGCCTGTCTAGGTGCCACCAGCCTGTCTAGGTGCCACCAGCCTGTCTAGGTGCCACCAGCCTGTCTAGGTACCACCAGCCTGTCTAGGTGCCCCCAGCCTGTCTAGGTGCCCCCAGCCTGTCTAGGTGCCCCCAGCCTGTCTAGGTGCCACCAGCCTGTCTAGGTGCCACCAGCCTGTTTAGGTGCCACCAGCCTGTCTAGGTGCCACCAGCCTGTCTAGGTGCCACCAGCCTGTCTAGGTGCCACCAGCCTGTCTAGGTGCCACCAGCCTGTCTAGGTGCCACCAGCCTGTCTAGGTGCCACCAGCCTGTCTAGGTGCCACCAGCCTGTCTAGGTGCCACCAGCCTGTCTAGGGGCCGTCAGCCTGTCTAGGTGCCCTCACGAAGTCTGTCTGGCCCCTGTCTGGCTCGTAAAAGCATCAGTCTAATTTATCCAAGGCACGAACTGGTCGACGCTGTGTTTGGCTGATTGACTAGCTCTGAGCTGGGGGCTCGGGATTTAAACTCATGCTAAAGTTCAATTTTGTCATCATAATTAGAGAATGTAAGCTATTGATGTTGAAATACGTGTTGTTATTTATTGAGGGTAACTTAAGGGTAGGATTATGGTTTTATTTTTGAGAGAGTGTTCTTAAGATCAAAAACATGAGTTTGCCTTGCTTTTTTCTGCCTCGTTATTCTGCGTATTCTATTCGGATCTATAAATTGTAGGCCAACGTAGCCGTCGACGTGGGGACTACTTTGCGAGTCGAATCAGCTCACGAATATTTTGACGCAAATATACGCCTAATAAATATCCGAGGAAAGTTATCCGAGGAAAGTTATTCGAGGAAAGTTATTCGAGGAAAGTTATCCGAGGAAAGTTATCCGAGAAAAGTTATCCGAGAAAAGTTATCCGAGAAAAGTTATCCGAGGAAAGTTATCCGAGGAAAGTTATCCGAGGAAAGTTATCCGAGGAAAGTTATCCGAGGAAAGTTATCCGAGGAAAGTTATCCGAGGAAAGTTATCCGAGGAAAGTTATCCGAGGAAAGTTATCCGAGGAAAGTTATCCGAGGAAAGTTATCCGAGGAAAGTTATCCGAGGAAAGTTATCCGAGGAAAGTTATCCGAGGAAAGTTATCCGAGGAAAGTTATCCGAGGAAAGTTATCCGAGGAAAGTTATCCGAGGAAAGTTATCCGAGGAAAGTTATCCGAGGAAAGTTATCCGAGGAAAGTTATCCGAGGAAAGTTATCCGAGGAAAGTTATCCGAGGAAAGTTATCCGAGGAAAGTTATCCGAGGAAAGTTATCCGAGGAAAGTTATCCGAGGAAAGTTATCCGAGGAAAGTTATCCGAGGAAAGTTATCCGAGGAAAGTTATCCGAGGAAAGTTATCAGAGGAAAGTTATCCGAGGAAAGTTATCCGAGGAAAGTTATCAGAGGAAAGTTATCAGAGGAAAGTTATCCGAGGAAAGTTATCCGAGGAAAGTTATCCGAGGAAAGTTATCCGAGGAAAGTTATCCGAGGAAAGTTATCCGAGGAAAGTTATCCGAGGAAAGTTATCCGAGGAAAGTTATCCGAGGAAAGTTATCCGAGGAAAGTTATCCGAGGAAAGTTATCCGAGGAAAGTTATCCGAGGAAAGTTATCCGAGGAAAGTTATCCGAGGAAAGTTATCCGAGGAAAGTTATCCGAGGAAAGTTATCCGAGGAAAGTTATCTCTACGTCCTTCGGGCAAATTTTTTTTCAAGCTGACAAACAACTGTGGTTAAATGTAGTGTTTAGTTCCAGTGCTCAGATTAAGTTACATTTGTAAAATTCTTTCGTTCCATCCCTGTAGGCAGAGTAACTTTTTTGAGCATCAAATTCTATGGGGACTACGGGAAACAGAAAAAAATGGGATTTAAATTTTATGTTTTAGAACTTAGATTCCGAATTTTACAGGTCAGTTTGAAGAGAGGAAAGGCTGTTACAAATCAGGAAGCCATAAAATACGTTTAAAGTTGCTCGGGGAAAACTTTTACTGGGAAGGACTCTACGGGATTGTTCTTTTGTGATTTTCAATGTACGGCTCTCATGCCTCTTTCGAAAAGTTGTGCAGAAATAGCGGATTGAGAAGGGGTGGATTGGATTCATAGTGCAATAGCGTCAAATGATCAAGTTATGTTTCGAAGACGCTCCTTCCTTCGGGCTAGTGTTCCTCTGCAGCACAAGTTCAAGCCAAGTAATGTGAATACACACACATTAGGTTCTACAGACGAGAAATTATCTATTATTCCAACCTTTTGAAGTATTTGTAAAATAAAATCAATAAAGTGAAGTGAGCTGGTGCATGAAGATGAGTTCTTTCAAATTCTACGCATGATCCGACTGGGCCATCCACTCTTTGATTCTTGGTGCTCCAAGCCCAACGTAATCCTTGGGATATTCAGGTATAAACTTCTGGGCCTCCCACTCTTTGATTCTTGGTGCTCCAAGCCCAACGCAATCCTTGGGATATTCAGGTATAAACTAAAACATCGGCCTCGCAATATTTTCTTAACGTTTCAAAAGTGTTCGATACTTTTGAACGCTCGATGGAAACATAGGGCACGGATTGCGTGCTAGCAAGCGTACGCGTTTTCTTATTCAAGTCGCCTCTTTATTCAAAGCGGAGTACTCTGGCTTATTGCATTGCGAGGCAATATTTCATTAACTGCTCGGAATGAATTGCCTCCTTTATTACCACGGTGTAGTGAAGTATGACTACGACGCCTCTGCGCATCAAGACGAGGGGCGCACAAACTATAGAGCTTAGGGATCTTTTCCACATCAGCTCCGCCACTAATGCAACACATAAGTTCACTCACTTGTAACTTTCGAAATAATGCACCTATCAACTCCAAATTACTTTCAAACAAAAGTTTAAAACATTCTTTCGTTTGAGAGTAAGTTGAAGTCGATAGGTGCATCATTTTGAAAGTTACAAGTGGGTGAACTTATGTGCTGCAATAGTGGTGGGGCTTATCTGTGAAAGATCCAAGCCTAGCAGCGGAACCAATTACATATTGCGCACGGAACATGAAGATTATTAATTGTATTTCCTATCAATATTCATGAGTTTTGCGGTACTTAAAAATGAATTTGTGACTTGAACTTCTTCCGTATTTTTCACAGGCATTTGATTATCATCGCTTCTGATTTTGTTTGAAAAAATTTTTTGAACTACTCCGTATTTTAATGATGAAATTATGCTACTGTTCCCCAAGCCACCGCGATTTAGCATAATTAATAATACAAAGTTCTTGAGATTAAATCGGTCTATTTCTAACATAGCCCTTCATGGACTCAGCGAGTTGCTCTGCAACTCATTGCCCCAGTGACGAGGCTTATGGAAATCCTTCACTGGGGATTCCAGTCTGCGAGCCGCCGTCAATATTGGACATCTCCTCAGCCTTGTCAGACCTCTGGGTCAAGACTTGGCCTTCAACCTCAAGTGTGGACTGATCTACGATGCATCAACTGCGATAAATTACCGCTGTGCCTTTCCCAAATCAGAAGTAAAAATCCTTGTAGGATATGGTATAACCAAAACGAAATTTCAACTATTGGTTGTGCTTACCACCGTATTAACCTCTTTATTTTTAAGCCATTATAACTGCAAATCTCTGAATGTCAGCGAGAAACCGTGCACGCCATCGAGTTGAACGTACCATTTCTTACCACAGTTGCGTAAAGTTCACATCCCGTAATAGCTGCAGTTGTTGCGTTTCCCATATCTCCATACTACGTACAGCCTTCCTCCTTCCTCTCTTTGGAACGTTTTTTTTTGCAGTTAGGGAGGCTTAAACTAACATCTGATCTTATCTCCCCGTAACAGCTGCAGCTGTTCCCGTGTGGAATCGTGATGGATTCGCAGCTGCGGGTGCGGGTGGCGGGTGACCGCATCCACCAGCTGCTGGGATCCAGCCTCATCGGGGCACCTTTTGTGGAGCACTTCAGCATCCGGCGGCCCGTGATGCAGTTCTCCTGGAAGGAGGTGCCTTTTTTGCTCGCTACTCCTCAGGGGGATACCACTATTTGTCTATGAGAATAAGCGCTCCTAGGGGGATGTCACTATTGTGTCTGTGGGAATAAGCGCTCCCAAGAAGGCACCATTGTTGCGTCTATGAGAATTAGCGCTCCCAGGGGAATATGTGAGGGCCCGAGCTAGAGCTTAGGTAGGCTTTACTTTCGTTGAAATAGAATAAGTCTTTTTTGCTTTGTAACGAATCTTTTTTGAATTCGGTTCACTGACGTCCTGTTTTTCAGAATCTACGACTTTCTTCTTCAAGTTTCATCTTGTTTCATGAACTTCTTCCTCAACTTGTTGTTTCTATGCATCTTCCGTATAGATTTCGCGTTTCTTTATCTCCATACTACATGGTGCCTTCCTATTTCCTCTCTTTGGAACGCTTTTTTTTAGGGGTTATGGAGGCTTAAATTAACATCCAATCTTCTGCTGCAGGTGGTGATGCACGACCGTGTTGCCTGGGAGGTTATCGCCAGAATCAAATCCAACCTCAACCCCAACCCCAGCACCAACAACGGCGGCAGCAGTAGCAACAGCGGCACGTACGTCTCTCCTACGTCGACCCCCACACCTCCAGACGTAGGACCCGTGAACTCTCCATCGAGGCTGTCCGTAGCAGCGGGGTACCCGAGCACCGCGAAGCCCGGGGCACCCTTCGCGGCACACAGCAGCAGCGTCAGCAAAAGTAGCTCGTCTCTCGCTGCCGCCGCGTGTCCCTTCAGTGCTGACGCGGCCGGGCAGAGCAGCCAGCGATCCGACCTGTGAGTCGTGATAGGGTGTGTTATTTAGGGGTTTATGTTTAGGGAGTTTCGTGTGTAGGGTTCGAAGTTTAGGGAGTTTAATTTGAAGGGCGTGATGTTTTAGGCAGCTTGATGGTTGGTTAGCTTGTTATCTAAATTGTTTGATGTTTGGGCAGTTTGATATTTTGGGTTTAACGATGAAGGTTCGATGTTTAGGGTTCGATGTTTAGGGTTCGATGTTTAGGGTTCGATGCTTAGGGTTCGATGCTTAGGGTTCGATGCTTAGGGTTCGATGCTTAGGGTTCGATGCTTAGGGTTCGATGCTTAGGGTTCGATGCTTAGGGTTTGATGCTTAAGGTTTGATGCTTAGGGTTTGATGCTTAGGGTTTGATGCTTAGGCAGATTGATGCTTAGGCAGATTGATGCTTAGGCAGATTGATGCTTAGGCAGATTGATGCTTAGGCAGATTGATGCTTAGGCAGATTGATGCTCAGGCAGATTGATGCTTAGGCAGATTGATGCTTAGGCAGATTGATGCTTAGGCAGATTGATGCTTAGGCAGATTGATGCTTAGGCAGATTGATGCTTAGGCAGATTGATGCTTAGGCAGATTGATGCTTAGGCAGATTGATGCTTAGGCAGATTGATGCTTAGGCAGATTGATGCTTAGGCAGATTGATGCTTAGGCAGATTGATGCTTAGGCAGATTGATGCTTAGGCAGATTGATGCTTAGGCAGATTGATGCTTAGGCAGATTGATTTTTGGGCAGATTGATGTTTGGGCAGTTTGATTTTTGGGCAGATTGATTTTTGGGCAGATTGATTTTTGGGCAGATTGATTTTTGGGCAGTTTGATTTTTGGGCAGTTTGATTTTTGGGCAGTTTGATTTTTGGGCAGTTTGATTTTTGGGCAGTTTGATTTTTGGGCAGTTTGATTTTTGGGCAGTTTGATTTTTGGGCAGTTTGATTTTTGGGCAGTTTGATTTTTGGGCAGTTTGATTTTTGGGCAGTTTGATTTTTGGGCAGTTTGATTTTTGGGCAGTTTGATTTTTGGGCAGTTTGATTTTTGGGCAGTTTGATTTTTGGGCAGTTTGATTTTTGGGCAGTTTGATTTTTGGGCAGTTTGATTTTTGGGCAGTTTGATTTTTGGGCAGTTTGATTTTTGGGCAGTTTGATTTTTGGGCAGTTTGATTTTTGGGCAGTTTGATTTTTGGGCAGTTTGATTTTTGGGCAGTTTGATTTTTGGGCAGTTTGATTTTTGGGCAGTTTGATTTTTTGGGCAGTTTGATTTTTTGGGCAGTTTGATTTTTGGGCAGTTTGATTTTTGGGCAGTTTGATTTTTGGGCAGTTTGATTTATGGGCAGTTTGATTTTTGGGCAGTTTGATTTTTGGGCAGTTTGATTTTTGGGCAGTTTGATTTTTGGGCAGTTTGATTTTTGGGCAGTTTGATTTTTGGGCAGTTTGATTTTTGGGCAGTTTGATATTTAGGGTCTGTTTATCAGTTAGTTTAAAATCTGCAGACATCTTTTGAGAGTTGCTACTCCTCCATGGACAGTTTGTTGTAGGCCTTTCTGGTGAGAGTTTAAAGTGAGTGAACAATGTTATTCTCTCTCTGTTGAGCTTCTCGCCTGTGTTTTGCTCGGTGGGTTGATGGAAATTTAAAGTCTACCTAAACTGTTTTGGTATAGGGTTTCTTGATGTACTTAACCTAATTTAACCCGAATAACTTTCGTGAGTCTATGAACGTATGACCAAATTATCCTGTATTTGTGTAAGCCATCGCCAAGAGAGGTCGATTGGTGCCTCTATACGACGGAGGTAAAATAATGCTTCCCTAGGATAAACTGAGCTCGCGTATCAAAGATACTTGCGAATCGGACTTCTGTCACGATCTTCAAAATTTGCGTAAACTTGTTAGCTGATCACCTTTTCCCTTTTACTAGCTGGACTTATTTTGCGGAAATTTCGCTACTTAGCTAAAGCATTAGCTTCTTTACGCAGCAACCTTAACGCAGAATTCCAAAAATATTGGAAGCTATTCATAGCAAAGGAAAAAACTGCTGACGAATCTTAGAACCAGCGAAGTTTTCTGGTCATTCTGCCATCTTCCTACAAATTAAATGAAGGTCAGCAAATCTGACTTTCTCTCCTATCCCTGAACATCAGGAAGATTCCATGGAATAAATCAGCCTCAGAAAATACGACTTTATCAGTGATCTAAACTCCGATTGAAAACGGAATAAAACCTCAATCAAACGCAATTTTCTACTTTATCGCCCTCAAGAGGCAAGAGACGTGTCTAAATTTCGCTCAACAGAAGTTCGCTGTAGAGTCAAAACGAGGAACTCAACCTCTAATGAAAGTGCTGCTAAGTCGGTGACACAAGCCGCATTCTTCCCGAGAAAATGGGCTATCTCAAAAACAATAAATTATCCGTTCAAGATCAACCGTTCAAGAAGATCCGAATGAAGGGTGAATTACGCACCGATAAACTTGCGCTTCAACCCGATGGCCAGAACAAGAATAAGGTTTCCCGTCGACGGAGAAAAATATCATCCGACCTCATCCACCCTCAGGGAAACTATCGACCCTCTCAAAACCTGGGTGCAAGAACTCAAGGTCGCAAACTTCAGCAACTAACTATCCTCAGGTATCCCGGAGACCGGGATATTATTAACCTCTAAAATAATACTTATCAAAAAGGTGGCACTCGAACAGGGACCATCCATATTATCTATCAATATGCAATGAATAAGCTCTCATGTAATTTATGGTTACTTTTTTTTGTTTAAGCAGCAGTTTTAGCACTAGCAATTCTCATTATTTCGTGCTACAAAGTATTGCAGAAATGTATAGTAATTTTCTCAGTACGCATCAGTACTTGCCCCTCTCGTATGATATCAACTGATCTCTTTTGAAGAATAACGATCCCTGTTAAGTTCCTTTAGCAAGCTGAAAAGCTTTAACTATTTCCTTTAAGGTTTCGAAACCCTAGAATTAACTGTGCATCGTGCAGTTGTTTGATGGCACTTGCTATTGGTACGCATCTGTACTCGTACATTGTGAGTAGACAAGAGAAATTCATGGATTATTTTACTAATGTTAATTCACTGCTCATGTTTTTTTTCACATTCCTTTTCTCGATCGCCTCTACTAATTCAAATTCTTGGCTCGTGTTTCATTTTTGCATTCCTATTCTTATGGTCTGTTTAACCACTTTTTTAGTTCTCGAACACTTGAATTGTTCTTATTGTCCTATGCTCATTTTAATTCTTAGTTCATGTTCTTTTTTCGCCTTCCTATTCGCATGATCTGTTTAATCCCATTTTTAGTTCTTGAACAGTTAAATTCATCGTAATTTTTTGGTTTCAGGGACTTGCCCGAAGTGTCGCTAGAGCGGCGACGGTCGCACCGGTCCGAGTGGATCCAGAAGAACCGGAGCCTCTCCAGCGACCACCACCTCAACGAGGGCGAGAAGGGGCTGCTGCTCAAGGGCCAGATGTACATCCTCAAGGACCACCAAATGGCCATGTTCCTCTGCATGCCTCTGTGAGTCATGGCTAGTCTCGTCATCTGGTCGCAGTCGCAGCTCCTAAATTGCAGTTTTTTAGTTCTGGTGTTACTGTAACATGAGTCAATATCACTGCAATACTTGCCTCTAGTCTAGTGTTCCCAAAACATCAGTAAATAATTTGTGACGTTCCTATTTATTAATACAACGCCTAGAGTTTGCCTAAAGTGTATTTTTGTCGCAAAATTACGGATCAGAACCCTTTGCTGATTATTACGAGCGCGTGAATGGCTGTATAGATGAGAAAGAAGTCAACAGCGCATTAGCTTATGTAAATGCTGTGGTGGCCAACGTATGTTGCGATTCGAACTCACATTCGCATAAGTGTTACCCGAAGATCAAGTTCTCCGTGAAGATAGTTTTGAACAGTATAAATCCAAATGTGTTCCAGCGAAAACAACCAGCTCTGGCAACCTGAAGAAACAGTCATTGTGTTTGGAATCATTGCCTCTAAAGAATTGTTGACGGAAGCTTACTGTAGATTTACAGTATTTCTTAATTTATACTCACCCCTGCGTACCAAAATTTTGGTCTACGAGTGTGAAAACGACACTATCGAATTGGTTTTTCAAGTCAAAATTGCAGCGTTTCCAGCGTCAAACATTGAGTGAATTTTACATCTACAAGAAGTGAATTCACATCCACAAGTACTAAGAACAATTTGTTTTGTGTGAAATAAATTACTACGATTGCACCAAGAACAGTAGCAGTGACTGTAGCAGTGAGGAGACACGAACTTCATTTTTAAAGTGTAATTTCTTCAACGTGGTGCACAGCATAAACGCAGTATAATCTTGCTGTACCAGCCGACAACGTTGCCTACAGCATCACGGCGTCCCATCATTGCCTGCAAGAGACGTGATCAGCTGTCTTCAGTTTTTTACACAGTTAAGTCTTTTGTGGAAAAATTTTTTTCTTTGTTTTATGCTATCTCGCTCTGTCCCGAGCAGCTAGTCTTCTTTGTTGCACTTATTGCCGTGGTTTTTTTTTACCACGCCCGCTTCCTGTACAGCTGAAATCGCTGAGTCGCAGTTTGCACTCAAAATCAGTTGCATTCTGAGAGTTGTGAGAGAGACACGTTGTCCAACGAATCTGGAACGTAGCTGGTTACCAGTCTTTCACTTCAATTGCAACGTACGTGTCAAATTTTAATTGCCATTTGAATAGGAGTGTTAGTAGAAGTGTGTGATTCACCTCGATTTCAATTTTTGAAGCTTTAATGTGATAGAATTTCACGTTCTTTGCTGTGGAGGAGCAAATTTTTTTGTTAACGCCTTGTCGTAAGCCTCGGCATTCACGAGCACTCTGCACGTTTTATTAAGAAATCACAAGGATTTGCACTGATTGTGGTGTTTAGAAGTGCCACTATTTACTGAATTTAATTGGAAGTATTGGTTACGTAATTTTATTAGCGTTATTGATGACTAGAGATTAACGCTAGTTCATTTTCTATGTAGTTTGTACGTATTAGAAGCTACTATATGCCTAGTTACTAATTGTGATTATTAATTCAAGTGGGATTATTAATTTTTTGTGGTTCTTCAAGGTGGTGTTTCATTAATTTTTGGGTGTTGTAAATGCATTTACGGTGTTTATTATCATTTTAACTGTTTTTAGGGTGTTTATTATCATTCCCGGTGTACGATATTAATTTTTAAATGAATTTTAACTGATTTTGGTAGTGAATTGTTAATTTTTAGTAGAATAGGATATTTTTCGAGGAAAAACGACACATGTCGGATTTCTCTGATTCCTTGGACAGTGAGGACGAAGTAGTACGAACTAAACCTACTGTAACTAAATACGGACGAGTGAGTAACCCAGTAGTTAGCAAGATGACGACTCCTAACACAGCGGCTCCTAACACAGCTGGACCTAGTGCTAGTGCTGGACCTAGTAATGTTAACACGACACAACTTGCACGTGACATCGCTGCAAATCTCAATGTTCCTTCTGTCGGTACAATAATGACTAATGCCGAGCTTCCAACTTTTCGTGGAAGACGCCGTTTGCATGATGGGGAGTTCCTAGAGAATAAGACATTTTCGACACATATTCAAAATCTTAAGGCCTATATGAGCCTGTTGCCAGATGCTACTAGTGATGATCGTAAGAAGGAATTTTTGGTACGATCTGCAAACAAGAACATCGGCGATTTCAATACTGTAGTAACTAAGTTAGTAAATACCGACTTACATTATTCTTTCGATCAGGTCGTTCAGATACTAGAGGACATTTACGTCTCGAAAGGAGAGAAGAGTATCCACGCATTAGCTTGCGATCTAAATGAGTTGAAGTTAGTTAAAAACAATGCACTTGCTGCTCAGATCGTGAACGCATTTTCAAAAATAAGGAAGCTAACAGAGAGTATTCTTAGTTCAAACTCACTCGGGTGGCAGCGCCACGCTTATTTCCAGAACTGCACCACGCAGGCTGAGTTAAAAAAATTCGTAGGCGACAGCATGTCGTACAGTCTGGCGTTGGGGGTTCTAGGTCCTTTATTTGATGAGACGTTCGCTAGAAAAACTTTTGAAACACAATTTTCGACTGCAGAGGAGCTGTTAGCCAAGTTAATTTCCGCGGTGCGAAGCCAGAGCGAGTCTAAGAAAATACTAGCGCAAAAGTATCCTGTCAGACAGGAGAGCGAGAGTTACGTAGGTGAAGTAACTAGTGAATTCGAGGAAGTTTTGGAGGAGCCAGATCAATTCCAAGAGAACGAAGTGTACTACGGAAGTATAGGAAATTACCGTAGGAATTTCCGATCAGGGGCACGTAGGATTGTACCTAGGCCCTGGCTCGCACGGAATCCTCGCTCAAGAGGTAGAGAGTTTAACAGTTATGTAGGAGATAGAGGAAATGGATACCTAGAGTGTAATATGATGAAATCAGATAGTAGTAGTTCTGGTTCTGTACAATTCGCAGGAAATTCAGGAAATTCAGGAGGAAATTCAGGAACGAAAAAACCAGGATTCCCGTACTGTAGCAGTTGTTCGACAGTAGGGCACTTCGAGTGCAGACCTCAAAGAGGATCTCAAATGCCGAGGGGATGTTTTGCCTGTGGTGGAACTCATGTAGTAAAAAATTGTAGAGCGAGCGGTTCGGAAGTCCGTAACTATAGGGCGTATTTACGCAGTAGGGGTAGCACGAACCGTGGGCAAAGTGAAGTTCATTGGGCGGAGTCCAAGTCAAGCGATTTTTTAAACTAGGTGAAGGTAGTAAGGGGGAGTTGAAACAGATTGAGCCCGAGGTATTTAACGGTACTAACCTCGTAAAACTAGAGACCGTGGCAAAGGTTCCAGATGCAACCGAGATAACCAAGTCGTATGTTGACCCCTTATTTCAATGTAAAAATCGATATCATTTGTTGCAAGAAAAAGAGCTTGAGAATGATCATTATCAAGACAAGACTGTGGAATCATATTTTTCGGTATCCGTTGTAAAAAATGTTAACAAAAATGATGCTGGTTTAATATCATTCAAGGATTCCAACAAACCGACCATTATTCTCAAAAATAATGACCAGTATTTAAGCGCTTTGCTCGACAGCGGCTCAGACAAGTGTCTTCTGAGTTTCAGACAGGTTAAAAATCTAAGTGAGGAGGTAAAGCCGAGTGAATTAAGAGTGAAAGGCGTGAACGGAAAAAGTGACGTCACTGGTGAGGTGGAGTTAGCTATTAAAATCCCCGGCACTAGTAGAGTAATTAAAACAAGCGCACTCATCATCAAGGAGGCGAAATTCAAATATGACCTGATACTAGGTCGAGACGTATTAACAAATGCAATAATTAACTTTAAGGACAAAGAACTTCTTTGGAATGATATTTCAATTCCTTTTCAAGATTTAAATATGGAACCATTGTTAAGTAGAGAAGTAGTAATGAGAAAGATAGTTAACAGCGACTGTCTGTTGTCTGAGATTGCTGTTGCGAGGAAGAGCAACAGGAGGTTAAAAATTGATGACTGCAGCAGGAAAAATGATGACGGCGGCAGAAACAATGCTGACTGCAGGAGAAAAAATGCTGACTGCGAGACAATGAGAGCTGCGGTAGCTCAGGCACAGACAATGAGTACGAAGCAATTAATCGTTCATTGCAATCAGGCTGAAGTGCCTGGGAATTCACTTAATGTCATTTATGGCTTCCTTAAGAAACCAACTGTAGGAGAATACGTCATTCAGAAAAGATGTCTTGATAATGGTGCTCTTATAGCTGACTCAATTGTTCAAATAAATGAAGACGGTGTGGTACCGATTATGGTTTTGAATCCAAGTGATGAAACAGTGTATCTCTCTGAGAATTCTATGCTATGTCATGCGGAATTAATAGGAGCTAATGAGATTGAGAGCGAAGTATTTTTAACAAATGTGGAAAAGCGCTCAGAGATGCTAGTGATGTTGAAGTAAATGCTGTCGCGGGGTCGGGTACGACTAAGGTTGTTTCGTCAGGTGGTGGAATTAATGCCATAGTCGATAGTAAACTTGAGTTGGATGCTGATACTCGTGGCAGAGGAGAAATTCTTGCTGATGACAAGAAGTTAGATGTTAATGCAGAAGTAAATGTAAATTTATTAAGTGGAGAAAGTGGAGAAAAGGAGTTACGACGTGAGTTAACAGTGAATGATATTTCATGTACGGAAGAAGACATTCAATTACCTTTAGTTAATTTGTTAAATAAATTTAGAGATGTGGTGACTTTAGAAAACGAACAAATAGGAGTAACGAATATTTTGAAGCATCATATTCAGTTGAAGACCGATGCGCCTGTGTTAAATTTAGCTCCCTACCGCATACCTCATAAGTACCAAGAAGAGGTAATGAGAATAACCAACGATATGCTCGATCAGGGAATAATAGAGGAGTCGTCCTCTGACTTCAATTTCCCTGTCATTGTAGTTAAAAAGAAATCGGGAGATTTACGGCCCGTTATCGACTTCCGTGCTTTGAATAAAGTTTTGATTAAACATTCTTACCCAATTCCCCGCATTGACGATATCCTAGCAACGTTAGGAGGTAACACGTGGTTCTCTAACCTTGATTTGCGCAGTGCATTCCATCAAATTGAATTGGAAAAAGAAAGTAGGAAGTATACTGCTTTTAGCGTCAATTACCGTAAGTACCAGTTCTGTAGGGTACCGTTCGGACTCTCAACGAGTCCGGGAATATTTCAAAAACTCATGATATCAGCGCTCTCACCCATTTTGGGAAAGCTCGCGTTTGTATTCCTCGATGACATCTTGGTATTTTCTAAAAATAAAACTCAACATTTAACTGATATAGAAATGGTGCTTAAATTGCTGCGAGACGGTAAATTATCCTTAAAGCTTGAGAAATGCCATTTCTTTAAAAAAGAACTCGAGTATTTGGGCCATATCATTGCCGCAGAGGGAATTAAATGTAAATATTCAAAAAAATTGCAAGAATGCCGAGCGCCAACCAATGTTAAAGAATTACAACAGTTTCTAGGTTTGGCGAATTATTTTCGCAGCTTCCTACCAAATTTCGCTGAAGTAGCAAGTCCATTGTACAATCTTTTGAGAAAAAATGTAGTTTACACTTGGACTAACGAATGTCAAAAGAGTTTTGAGTTTCTGAAATCGTTATTGACTTCTGACACAGTTCTGAGACATCCCGACTATAACAAGGACTTTCATGTGTTTACTGATGCTTCCAATTCAGGAATAGGTGCTGTATTAATGCAAGCGGATGATTCAAGCGACAAAATTCTAAGACCCATAGCTTATTATAGTAAAAATTTAAACTCCAGCCAGCGTCGGTACTCGACTACCAAAAAAGAATTCTACGCGATACACGCTGCCTTAAAGCATTTTAAATACTTAATTACAGGATATACGGTTCGCGTCTACACCGACCACCGTCCTCTTGCACCATTGTTTAATAAAAAATTACCTGAGGACCCTAACATGGCTCGTTGGTGCATAGATGTAAATTCCCTTGACCCGGTTGTAAAATATCTGCCTGGTAAGGAGAACGTTGTTGCAGACTATTTAAGCAGATTACCTGTTAATAACGAGAAATTAAATCTTAAAGAACTAAACTCTTGTGATGATTTGGAAGTCGCATTTGAATCAGAAGTTTGTGTTGTGGAGACTCGAGCACGACACAAACGAACGACAAGAAGCGAGGTAATTGACCTGCCCTCGACTCGAGACGATGCTGACAGTGCAGCAGACAAGGGCGCTAGACCCGCGCTGATAGACTACGTACCGACTGAAGCTGAAATATCTTGGACGATTGAGGAGTTTATCGACGAACAAAACAATGACGCTTTCTGTATAGAGCTTAAGAATGCTTTGTTGCATGACAGTGTTTCGACTATTCCTGACTTAGATAAATTTCTAGTGTTAAATAATATTCTTTATAGACGTAGAGAAATCGATAATCGACCGAGTACAATTTTGACTGCAGTTGTTCCTAATTCATTAATGAGTAAAGCTATCCTAGCGATCCACAGTCTATATCATGTGGATTACAAGCATACCTTGTTTAAATTTAAGTTAAAATATTGGAATCAATTAGAGAAAACTTTTGTGCGAAAATTTGTTAGCGATTGCGAAGTTTGCAAGATTATTAAAGCGAGACCTTCAGTTCCAATTAAAATTTTAACAGCTCCAATAGCCACCGAACCTTTCGAAGTTGTATCAATTGATCTGCTTGGGCCACTTAAAGTAACTGATAATGGAAATAAATATATTCTAGTGGTGATTGACCTTTTCTCGAGGTTTTGTCGTTTGTATGCAATTTCAAATCGAAATACAGAAACAGTGATTTCTTGTTTAAGCAGCTGTTTCTCATTACTAGGTTACCCTAAGACGCTCATTTCAGATAATGCTTGGGAGTTTAAATCAGTGGCTCTCAAACAATTTGCAAAATTACATGCCATTTCAAAAAGGGAAGTATTGGCTTACAGCCCACATTCTAACGCCATTGTGGAGCGCAACAATAAAAAAATTACGAATCTGCTGAAACTTTATATTAATACACTTGTTAATGTAGAGTGGGACCAATTATTGGAAGTAGTAGAAAATGCACTGAATAATTCTTTAAATTCTACTATTGGCGAAACACCAAGCTATATTATGTTCAATCGCGATACGTGTGCTTACTATCAGTCTGACAGTTTAAAGTCAGTAACTTACAGTTTTGATGAAGAAATAGATTTAGTGAATATTAGAGCTAGAGAAGCCGTTCGAACAGTAGAAAATATACGAAATTTAATTATTAACAATACAACAGAGCGTAATCTCTATAGAAACCTTAAGCGGCGCAATAAGGATATTCACGTGGGTGATAGAGTCCTATTAAGGAATCATAACAAGAACCATAAACTTGAATTAACTTGGATTGGTCCAGCAGTAGTCCAAAAGGTTAAACGTAATTACGCTGATATTAAAATTGGATCGAAAATCGTTAGAAGTAACCTTAACCATATTTTACCACTCAAAAAGTTAAAATCTGTGAGTTAAAACGACGAATTCATTGGACTGTATGACGTTCTAACTAGTCGAAGAATAACGATTTACCTTTTTGTCATTGTCTACTCCGTTTTACCGTTTTACCCTGTTACCGTAGTTACCGTTGTTTACCAATAATGTTACGGAATATAATCGTAATTTTAGACGCATTTTTGCTCTGTGCAATATGCTTTGCGTTCATATTAATCTCACTAATCAATGCGTTGTATTTTTTATGTTAATTTTAATGTTGCTTTATGCCCAAGTAAGGAGGTTATGTTAGGTATTTACCCTGAGGAATTTGTACCGTCTAGCTTTCAGTGTCGCTAGGACGTTTTATTAATTTTTTTTCTCAAATGCACTCAGACATTGGTATTGCTAAATTGACGGTTTTTAATTGTGAACGTTTGATCAGGCGGTGAATTGAGTTCGCTGAGCCAGGAATTTATGCAGCGAGACGCGCACTTGCGGTCTTGCCGAGCTATTTTTATCTGACCAGAAGGTCGCTGATCTAGATGTGAATGACTCCGATCGTTCGACGATCAGCAGAAATTTAAATTAAATTCATAAGGCAGTTGTCTTGTCACCTGCCACATTTTTTTTTCTCAGCGATCGGCGACTATATTTTGTACGCGAGAGTTATCGTGGTTCAATGACTCTTGGGAGTCAACCAAGATTGATACCAAATTATATGTTGTATTTATTTTCATTGAATACGGCCATGCTAATTTTTCTGTATCCTTCACTTGCAGGAGAGGGTGCTCGATGGGTAATGCACAGAGTAATATCGACGTAGATACCCTCGTATCGGCTTTGTCCACGCACTCCACAACCGTTAACGAACAGTGGGTCAAAGAAAACGCGGTAACCAAGATGGAATTACTTCCCGACCGGCTTACGGACATCATCATTATGGGTCTTATCCTGTCTACGATGATTATGGGAACTGTCCTATACCATCTGAAGAAGGAGGTACAGACGTTGACGGCGACGCAACGAGAAAATTTTTCCTACGCGATGGTGCGGGGCAGGCCGCCAAGGGCCGTCCATCAGGACCCATAATTCGCGTTGCGCGCGATCTTGTGGTGGTTAATGTGACACACTTAGGGCGGGCTGGACGTCCCAGGGATGCAGGCCGTCCAAGTAAAGCCGGCGGTGCGCGTAGAGTTTAGGTTGAAAAATGATAACGTTGAAAAATTTTATTTGAATTAATTGAAGATTTATTAACAGAAAAATTATAAGTGTTAGATTTAAAATTATTTGAAAATCTGGCGCGCGGTTAAATGAAACGCAAATCGCATGAAACACGCGATAAAATATGCGCGCAGTGTTCTCTTTAATGTATTTTTAAATCTATTTAACCCATGTGTTTAATTTAAGTATACTGGTTTTAATATTGACGCAAAAGTTTTAATTAGCAAATGCCTTATTTGTTTTTAGTGTTAGAAGTGACATTACTGATTTGAATATGTTGTGTTTTGATTACATTTTTTTTTAAATTGTGTGACAGTTCGAAATTCGAACATGGCGGATTTTTAAAAAATGATTCCTTGCGACTTTTTATTTTTGGTTGGTGTAAATTTTTCTAGTAGAAATATTATGCGAAAAACACAAAAGGTATTTGCGATGATGCAACGGGTGATTTTTTTTAATTGATTTGTGGTAGGTTGTTTTAAAAATATTAAAATGGCGTTTCAATATGACCCTTTTACACCGTTCTTCACGGCTGTCGGCGTGCTGATTATATTTAAGCACGGTAAGTTAGTTGCTTTGCTTCTTTGCATATTTTTCATTGCTTTGCTTTTTGCTTTTAGTTATTAAGTTTTTTTATGATGACATGTTTTAAATTTTGTGTTGAAAAAGTACTAAACGTGGTTGAATCCTTTTCTTAAAGGTTGATTGAGGTAATGAGTTACGAATTTGTTAACATTTTAGTTGAATGCGGTTTTGCTAAAATATTATTTTTCTGCGGTGAATTAATTTTATTTTTTTTAGTGTTCTAAAAAATTTTTTTTTTTGGCTTGTTCCTTAAGCGGGTTTTAGCGTTCCGTTATTTTTACCATATAGATAACCTAACTGATTCGGCAGGGGGTGAATGGGTAAAAAGCATTTTTTCTAGCATGCGTTTTACCTATAATCTGTTTTGCTTGCGTTTAATCTTTAATCATAAGGGTGTTAGCGGTTTCTCCTCAACAGTTTGACTTGCTCTTTTACTTTGACAGTTTTACTGTGCGTGTTAGTTAAAGGCTATTAAGCCTAGTGTATCGAAGTTTTAGAGCGAGTGTGTACGTATTATGTTCGCGAAGTTACCCTCGTTTTGCTTGTTTTTCTTGAAGTATAAAGTGGTTGGTGAAGTTGATCTTGTTGATAGGTTGATTTGAGATTGATTTAACGTAATTGATAACGATTTACGGTCTGTTTGGTTGAATTAACTTCATAATGTTATTTGATTTGGAATTGTCATTCAATTTGTCAATTAATTGTCATTCATAAATTTTTTTTCTCTCGTTGTATTTGAGTACGTTAGTTGATTGCGTGGCTTCTGAGCTTTTGATTAGTATGCCGATTTGAATTTCGAGTTAAACGTTTTGATTATGGTACTCGCTCACCAGTGGCGTGAGGGGGGGGAACTATGTGCGGCCATCTCCGCACATGTCTGTATTCCGCGTCGTTCTGTATCTGTACGACACTTATATAAAGGCTGCTAATGTCGAAGCCAGTTGCTCAATCTACCGATTCCCATCCTGCTGTCAACACCTAGTGGAATAAACTCGCCAAGCTTCCCCAGTGTTTCTCTGCCCGCACAATGCTTTCGATACGAATATTGCGTTTGAGCCTCGTGCTTTTCAAAAGCCCATTTTTCTGGCCCAGAAATCTGATAATCCTTACGATGAACTCTTTCCTGCCGCAGGATCAACAACCAACAAGAGATGAGGGACCTGGGCATGTATCTGAACGATCTGAGCATGCACGATCTCAGCCGCGAGATGGCGCTCACCGACTGGCAGCATTGTTCCAAGTGAGACTCCATTTTATCTTACACTGTGATATTTTGCCACGGATAACCGATGCATTTTGAAAGAGTTATTGCGTGGAGATTGCAATCAATCTTGATATTTTGATAACTGATACATTTTGAAAAAAGTTATTGGGATTCCAATCAATCTTGAAATTTTGATAACTTAGGGTTTTTGAAAAACTTACTGGGTTGAGATTCCAACCAATCTTGATATTTTGAGACTGATATCTTATGAATTCTGAAAACTTATCACGATATGCAATAATTTTCAAAGCTGAAATTGAGTTATTGTCTCCAGTTTCCCCAAAAAGTAGTTTCATCTAGGTTTTTTGTTACCGGTGTATGAGGACTAAACTGAATCTCTCTACAGTATCGAGCTGATGTACAACCGGGCTGAGGAGAACTCAGCAAAGCTGGAGGAGACTCTAAACCTGAGGGAGCAGTGGAAGGAGAGGGGAGACAACCTCCTCTACGCCATGCTGCCTCGGCAGGTGGCCGACCTGCTGAGGCAGGGGCAGCATCCTCTCGACACCTGCCAAGTGAGCAACACCTCGATATGGAGGGAAGTTCTTTTTCTTTTAGCGAAAAGTCGTACTAAAAACATGAATACTAAAAAGTCACCTTATTATTCATGTTCGTATTTTCACTTCTGCGATGGAAATAGGTGCAAAACGAGTCCAATGCGTAGCTATTTTCGACAAAATACATTGCTGGTTTTGATTTTAAACAATAAATAAAAATTAAACATTTTAGTCTCAAGCCTCCAATTACGTAGTTGGTCCGTTATACATCACGTTGCGAGTGTAGGACACCTGTTACGCTGCACACACAAACCCGTGAGAATGTGGCCATAATTTCATAACTTTGGCAGTCATTCGAGGACGTGTCGGTGCTGTTCGCTGAGGCGTCGCTGCTGGAGGAGAGGAAGAGTCTCGAGGCGCTCGAGATCGTGCGCTCCGTCAACGACATGTACAACCTCCTCGACGACCTCACCGACAGATACAGCGTCTTCAAGGTAATGTTGTGATGGTGTTGAGGGCATCTATTACTCGAGTATAGGTCAAATACATTAGTAATCGTGTGTGTTTAAGATACTGGTCATCATCAGATATTATCACCTATCACTTTAATATAGCTCAAATGCATGAGCAATTGTGACTGACCGCCAATTTACACTTAAGTGAATGATATAACGAGTAGTTATAGTACTTTGTTGACGTTTCAAATTATTTAATTATTGATGTTTCAATTTTTCACGAATTACAGCCCACATTAAATGTGAGCTTCGACTCATACTTCATACAATACACATTCCGAATCCTTTCATCGCTTTGTTGTCGCTGAAATTTATTTCTAAATGAGATATATGTGAGCTGAGCCACAGTACTCTGCTCTTCCGTCTCCATTATTTTTGCAGCATCAGACACGTTGGCTATGATATCAATGTAATCAACATTCCATGTTTACCTGATGACATTTCCGTATATTAGTAAGGTCGTCAATGGTTCGGGTAACTTGGTTAAAATAATCTTGAGGTTGAGTTAATCAATTTGGTTTTTGTTCGTTTAAAATAAGTGAAAATTCTCAATTCACTAAAATTGACCTATTATTTGACAAGTCTGAAAATATGTCCTTGATTTTAGTCAATTGTAAATTCATCTACGTTTCTCAAAATTGATCAATTTATTTGACTTTCTGTAAACTGACATGAACCAGAGTGCAGAGTAGTGTGGGGCTGTGTGTGGTGAGTGTAGTGTGGGGCGGTGGAGGCTGAGAGTAGTGTGTACGTTGTGTGTACAATGTGTACTTGGTGTGTACAATGTGTTCATGGTGTGTACAATGTGTTCATGGTGTGTACAATGTGTTCATGGTGTGTACAATGTGTTCATGGTGTGTACAATGTGTTCATGGTGTGCAGGTGGAGACGGTGGGCGGGGTGTACATGGTGGTGGGCGGAGTACCGGAGCCCCTCACGGACCACACCGCCCACGTGGCCGCTCTCGCCCTCCACATGACGCGCGCCGTCAACGACACCTTCCGCCGCACCCACAACATCCGCATTGGTGGGCTGTGTGCTCTGTGTTGGTGGGCTGTGTGCTGTATTGGTGGGTTGGGCTCTCTATATAGGTAGGCATGAAATGAACCATTGCAGCGTCCCATCAGGGGGATACAACTATTGTAGCCATGGTAATTAGCGCTCCCAGAGGGAAAATGTGAGGGCCCGAGCTGAGAGTTAGGTAGGTAGGCCTTCTTTTTGTTGAAATAAAATATTTTTTTTTATGTTATGGACCACTTTTTTTGGTTCATTGCTATCCTGTTTTTCAACACCTCTGACTTTCTTGTTCAACTTTTATCTTATTTCATGAACTTCTTTCTCAACTTACTGCTTCTATGCTCCCTTCTGCATTATTTTATCTCCATACTAAATGGTGCTTTCCTTCTTCATCTCTTCGATACGTTCTGTTTTGAAGCGGTTAGGAAGGCTCAAACTAACTTATGATCTTAATCTTAACCGTTGCAGCGCGTGTAATGATAAACGTTTCGTTTGAATAACCCCTCAGGGGGATACTATGGGAATTATCTATGGGAATTAACGCTAAAGGTTAGGTAGGCTTCCTTTTTGTTGTAATGAAATAGGTTGTTGTTTTTTTACGGACCATCTTTTTTTCGATTCACTGCTGTCCTGTTTTTTAGCACCTACTGCTGTCTTCTTCAACTTTTTCTTGTTTTATGAACTTCTTTCCTAGCTTACTGTTTCTGTTCACCTTGTGCATAG
Organism: Morinoia aosen; assembly: GCA_030386875.1. Classification (NCBI taxonomy): domain Eukaryota; kingdom Metazoa; phylum Arthropoda; class Malacostraca; order Amphipoda; family Talitridae; genus Morinoia; species Morinoia aosen. Next base: position 47,916,827 of record CM059564.1, on the reverse strand, counting down.
ATTCCGCGTTCCCTCAACTCCATACTAAATGGTGCCTTCCTCTTTCCTCTCTTAGAACATCTTAGTCGTGGTTAAGGGAGGCTAAAACTTTTTATTATAATAATAATAATAATAATAATAATAATAATAATAATAATAATAATAATAATAATAATAATAATAATCCGTTTGAATTATTGGTGATTGTTCTTATGGTTATCTGTAGAACAATATCAAATGTTCTTTATTGAAGCTACACGCTTTCACGTTGGTATTAATTTGTACAGGATAACACAGCCCATCTTGCAAGAATTTTTTTAGCATTGACTCTGCTAACTTTTACCTAGAAGTTCAGTGCTGGTTCGCTCTCTTTAAAGTCATCGTGAAGATGAAACATTATACACACGATATAGGAGCGAAATGTCTCCTTGAAAATTTAATAAGTGTTTAATATAGTTCTTTCTAAAGATTATAACGATGATTTTCATATTTACAGTGCTTTCCTAACCTAACGAGATAATAATGAAGAATGACTCATATTTATGGACTATATATCTCGACTATTTGAAATATTGTGAGGTTTTGGTCATAGTTTAAAAATCTATACAGTACAGGGATTTCTATGTGTAAAAAATTACACCTGCAGCTAGTTCTTTAAGTTATGAATATATAATGCAATTTTCCTTAGGCATCAACCACAATTTTATTGAACCAATCTAACTAAATAACGAATATACTGAGAATCTTACAGGAAATTTTATTGCGAATTCTTCAAAATTTTATGAACTTCAACTTTTCAAAAGTTTTTCTTTAACGCATCGCTGTGATCCCTGTGCAGGGATCCACGTAGGTCCTGTGGTGGCCGGGGTGGTGGGCAACCGCCTGCCGCGCTACTGTCTCTTCGGCGACACCGTCAACACTGCGTCGCGCATGTTGACTAACTGCCACGTGCGTAACTATACGCTGTGTGTGCAATCTCTTAACAATTAACAACTGCCAAGGGCGTTAACACTTTGTGTGTTTTATTTAAACAACTAACAACCACCGAAAGCATTGCTGCACATTTTGTATTTTCTTAGGAATTAAATATGTATCCAATTTTCCCCTTAGGAAGCTTTCCAGACAGACGCGTGGACTGTCTGTAAGCCTGAATCAGTCAGCGAATATGAGATCGTGTCTTCACTTTGTTCTGGTTCATTATGTAGAAGTTTTCACTGGTCACTAGCGAATTTTCCAGCGATTAGCATTCATGTGGCGTAGTTCTCTATCGTGGTTCTTCATTTTTTCTTCAATTGTGATAAGACGGTACAGTCAAAACGCTCTTTGTGCGTTAATGGTGATAAAGTCGTTTTTAACAATGTCAACTTAATTAAAATCTGTAAATATACTAAGGATAAAAGGTTTTTATATGTACTTAAACAAATCACGAGTACCACGAGGAAATAAAAAAACGTCGTTAGCTACTTTATTACGTTAGCGTGTTGTGCTGTGGAGATGTTGCAATTTAACTGCACATGAAAAATAATATCAAACTGGTTACTGAGGTCCTACATCTCGGCATTGGGAGATACGTACCAAGAAGCGCGGGTCTGAGGCAGAAGTGAGAGGCGCATGCAATCCTTACCTGTGTGAGGTGCTAATGAGACGAAACCTTCTGAAGTTTCATCCATATAAGTTTAATTAAACACGAAGAAAATCTAAACTCTAATAAGAGCCGCGTCCGTCCGTCTCTCTGTGTGTCCGAAGCCAGCCTGCAGTGTGTGATGAGCGTATCTGTGATACAAGCTCCAGTCCTTTATATTTTGACGGGCCGTGTTCACGCGGCCTCATCAACTCTCGAGAGATTGTTTGTTATTTATTTCTTACGGCTTTTCTCTCATTTCGCCCTCTTTTTCATTTCAAATAAAGAGGAGTGGACTAGTGCTTATTACAGTCAATCTATTCGAAAAACAGGAAATTGAAATCATGAATGTTATTCATATTTTCTTCGTTTATAAATATTTAGTGAATCTGCGATTTAAGCTAAGAGAAGTTTTATCCCATAATGAGCCTTCCTACAGTTTTGTCGACACTTTTACAGATACGAATTTAGCAATTTTTTATTTCAGAATTTGTTGTTGATCTACATTTTATCAAGAAAAGATTGTCTCTTTTGCCCTTTTCCTTTGTCATTTCACCGTCTGCAGCCCTAACACGTAAATCAATTGGAACACTTGAGAAGCGGAGCTCCGTTCCTTCTGTGCACTTAACTAAGTTATCTTATACTTATGTGCACTGTCCTGATCACCTGAACATTCTTCCAGTTCGGACGAGTACACGTGACCGAGAGGTACGCTAAAGCTGTCGAGGCTCTCGGCTTCAGGACGCGACATCGAGGGACTTTGCCTATCAAGGTCAGCTTTATATTATAAATAGGATTCTTTAACCGAGATAACTTCGTCCAGAACAGCTATTTGGAGATTTCTTTTCTGCCTGCAAACATTGAATTTGTGAGAATGAACTCGATGTCTTTATGAATAAAGTGGTAAGTAATGAGTTGTGTAAGCCTGAGTAACTTTGTTGAGAACGGTTATTAGAAATTTTTTTTGCTGTTTATGAGACTTGATTTTGAGAATATAAAATGGATAGCTATCATCAATAACCTGTTAATAGATGTGAGTCGACGTTTATTCTGTTTCCAAGTACTCAAAGGACACACGTTTCATATGTTACTAGTATGCTCATTTACGTTATATTCGTATCCCGCTTGGTACTGGTTTCTATCATTACAATACCAGTGACGCCTCTGAATAAGGAAGAATGTTTTCATTTCACGTTTAGCATTGAATCTAATGAAACTAGTAACATTAATAAAAACAATATTTGCAGGGCAAGGGCACCATGAGCACCTACTGGCTGGAGGGCTACCAGGAGGACGGAGCCGCTGTCAAGAAAGACTGAAGGGCCCGCTGCTGTCAGCGAATAAGTTTTTTCCAATAGATCTTTTTTATGACGCATTCTAGATGAAGTGAAAGACATTTTATAACTGAATAATTTTTTAAGACACCAGAGCTCTATTTTTCAACCGAAGTCCTGGCGGAAGTGCAGAAGCATGTAGACGTAGTTTGAGTAACGGTGATTAGATTATCAAGTAACTTTTAAGGTCCATGTTAGCGTAGTGTGAATGTGAATTTGTATCCACATTATGTGGATTTTGGTAAGGAAATTCAATGAATTTCTGAATCTGACGAGAGATGACACAGTTGACGTCTTGCTTGTCTGATGTCTCGTTGACTGGAAACTTCACATACTTTTAACCTGCATCTGACATCATGTTTTCTAAGCGAAAGCTTCAGTTACTCAATTTTCATAACTCTTCTCACATTTGGTTAAAACACATTAATTATTGTGGTATATGCTGCAAATGAAAAACTGCAATAGTTTTTCGATAGGTAAAAATCTCACAGTTTGAGGATGTTCTCGACATGCCCCGTACTAATACCAAGCGTTTACCATGAACGTTTCTCGTGGAGACCAACGCAAATTTATTTGAGTCGCAAATTTGTTTAAGTGCTGTTCTTTTTCTATGCCAGGAGCTGACTAGGCGTGGGGGAAAGGGACGTCATTTCTGAAGAGCCCTTTTTTTTTTGGCAGCTGTCGCTCGCCCGTGAACTTTTCAACATATTTAGGCTAATTTTTACTATGGCAGTTACTTCATTCTTTCGCCAATTGATCTTTTTCATACTTTACTTCACTTTGTCTCTCCGAAAGGGAATTCTGAGGCAAAAGTCGTCTACATATCCACCTAACTAAATTGTTATGTTCAAAAAAGCATAAAAGCTTAAATTTTGGGTGCTAGTTTAAATCTCCGCTTGCTTAATTCCTCACTTTCTTTCTCCCACTTTCATGACTGATTTGGTCGAGTCATTTTTTTAGCACAAATTTATCAATGCGCACCATGGGCGTTAATATCAGGAGAACTTAAATAATTTCTTTAAGAAGAGCGCATGATTGCAGCATTAATTTGGGATTTCGAAATCCAATGCTACAAAAATTTCACGAGTTGACCAATTTGAACCATACCAAAATTTCTCTTTCGTAAACTGTAACTCGAAGAACGTTCAGAAAGTGCTTAAAATTACTTTACGTGCCTCCACAGAACGAATCATTATCTTATTGTTTAATTTAGAGGTTAAGAAACTAGTCCGTTTTGTAGTGCTTTGTATGTCGCTTTCAGTGTCTTGCTTATAAGGAAAGTAGGAACAATGGCCTTGTCCGTTACATTGATAGACTTCGTGAAATGTTGCTTACACATTTCTATACAATCATAAGTTCACTTATAATTTGTTCCATGTACACAATGTGTAACAGAAAAGGTAAAATTAGGATTCGAAAGTAAGTAGGGGGATGATAATTTTCTAAGATGTTTCTAAATATTCTCTGAAAATTTGAGCTGAAAAATCTTTAGTTGATTTGTAGAATCAGGAAATAGATCACGATTAATATCCGTTGATAGAATCAATACTATTTCGTCGCATTTTTTGCTCCAAATATAAGTTCGTGCCTCCCTTGTTTTTCTTTTTAGGGTGTCCTTCTGATATGTATTCTCACCACAACACAAGAGAATTGAGACACCCACCCCCCCCCCCCTTTCCTAACTGGAACGTGCGAGTCTACAGTGTTTCAAGATTTGAAGATCTTAGCTCAGTATTTTAAGGATCGTCACGACAAAGCAATTCAATTACTTCATAGTTGAAGCCTAAATGGCAACCATTTGAAAGTCCTCTCGTTAAAATCAGTCCCTTCAAAGGGTAACTTTCTAAATGAACATCCTTTACTCCACCCGTTCTTCAAAATTTATTATGATTTGACTGATGGAACTTACGTTGCAACGTGGATAAACTAGCCTTTGCGCTATACTAGTCTTTGATAAAGAACGGGAAGAAAGGCCTGATGCTCTTGAGCTTGTGCAGGGCGATCGTGTTGTCGGCGCGGAAATTTTCGAGGGTCAGAATCACGGCCTTGTGGTCCAGGGTGTCGAAGAACGGAATTTCTTGGGCAATTCTGTACGCCTGTGAAAATACAAAAATTAGTAAGCGAGCTTACGTCAGATCTACACTGATTATTGGGGCTAAAATATCGCCATGTATGGTGATACTGCGATGTTTTAAGTCAGTCTGGACAAAGTATACGGAGAACTGAGGGAATATATATGTATATATCCTGAAATATATACGCATAAAAATTAAACTGACGTTCATGCTGACGGTGTAAAGTTTTTCTTCTATCACCTGACCAGCAAAAGCGTGAATTCTCTAAGAAATTTTGCGAATTCGTCGACGTTGTGAGCTCCAGGAAGAGAAAACTGAGCGCATCAAGATTCAAGAAAACGAAGTCACGTGCTCGACCTGGCGTGATGTTAAATATAAACCTGAAAAACCGACGAAGAATACTACTAAGAGCGATGGCTTGACAAAAAGCATTACCAGGAAGAACTGGTTGTGTTAGGTCGGCTTGAGTCAATACTAGACAATTTAAGGGCAATTTAGGTAGTGACTCGGGTAATTCTAATTAACCCTCTCTTAGACCAACATCAAACTGCTATTCTTCAGAATAATTTGAGAAAAGAAAATATTGCTGACTGGGAACTGTTGAAGTGAAGTTGAAAGTTACAGGTAAACTAGAAAATTTGCTCGTGAGAGGCGAACATGCTTCTTTAAGGTGAAACTGGTGAAATGTGTAGACCAAGCGCTGGATGGACTAGAACAAATCGAGAGCAAACTGGTGAACGCAAAATGCAATAGATACTCAAAGAAATATAACTATTTGAGTACGACGCATGAATTGAAAGTAAAGCAGCATACGTTATAATGCAAAACTTAAACAAATTGATACGAGTAGGCTCTTTCAAATAGCATACAAAATCAAACACCGAACAAGCGCGAGCTGAAAGCAAACTCTTTTCTGGAGAACTTGCACTGACAACACAAGTTGTATTTCACAACCGGGCCACAGGCGGACGTGACCGTGAGTACGTCAACAGAATCCTGACTTGGCTGAGGTCCTGAAGTGACTTGGCTGAGGTCCTAAAGCGACTTGGCTGAGGTCCTAAAGCGACTTGGCTGAGGTCCTAAAGCGACTTGGCTGAGGTCCTAAAGCGACTTGGCTGAGGTCCTAAAGCGACTTGGCTGAGGTCCTAAAGCGACTTGGCTGAGGTCCTGAAGCGACTTGGCTGAGGTCCTGAAGCGACTTGGCTGAGGTCCTGAAGCGACTTGGCTGAGGTCCTGAAGTGACTTGGCTGAGGTCCTGAAGTGACTTGGCTGAGGTCCTGAAGTGACTTGGCTGAGGTCCTAAAGTGACTTGGCTGAGGTCCTAAAGTGACTTGGCTGAGGTCCTGAAGTGACTTGGCTGAGGTCCTGAAGTGACTTGGCTGAGGTCCTGAAGTGACTTGGCTGAGGTCCTGAAGTGACTTGGCTGAGGTCCTGAAGTGACTTGGCTGAGGTCCTGAAGTGACTTGGCTGAGGTCCTGAAGTGACTTGGCTGAGGTCCTGAAGTGACTTGGCTGAGGTCCTGAAGTGACTTGGCTGAGGTCCTGAAGTGACTTGGCTGAGGTCCTGAAGTGACTTGGCTGAGGTCCTGAAGTGACTTGGCTGAGGTCCTGAAGTGACTTGGCTGAGGTCCTGAAGTGACTTGGCTGAGGTCCTGAAGTGACTTGGCTGAGGTCCTGAAGTGACTTGGCTGAGGTCCTGAAGTGACTTGGCTGAGGTCCTGAAGTGACTTGGCTGAGGTCCTGAAGTGACTTGGCTGAGGTCCTGAAGTGACTTGGCTGAGGTCCTGAAGTGACTTGGCTGAGGTCCTGAAGTGACTTGGCTGAGGTCCTGAAGTGACTTGGCTGAGGTCCTGAAGTGACTTGGCTGAGGTCCTGAAGTGACTTGGCTGAGGTCCTGAAGTGACTTGGCTGAGGTCCTGAAGTGACTTGGCTGAGGTCCTGAAGTGACTTGGCTGAGGTCCTGAAGTGACTTGGCTGAGGTCCTGAAGTGACTTGGCTGAGGTCCTGAAGTGACTTGGCTGAGGTCCTGAAGTGACTTGGCTGAGGTCCTGAAGTGACTTGGCTGAGGTCCTGAAGTGACTTGGCTGAGGTCCTGAAGTGACTTGGCTGAGGTCCTGAAGTGACTTGGCTGAGGTCCTGAAGTGACTTGGCTGAGGTCCTGAAGTGACTTGGCTGAGGTCCTGAAGTGACTTGGCTGAGGTCCTGAAGTGACTTGGCTGAGGTCCTGAAGTGACTTGGCTGAGGTCCTGAAGTGACTTGGCTGAGGTCCTGAAGTGACTTGGCTGAGGTCCTGAAGTGACTTGGCTGAGGTCCTGAAGTGACTTGGCTGAGGTCCTGAAGTGACTTGGCTGAGGTCCTGAAGTGACTTGGCTGAGGTCCTGAAGTGACTTGGCTGAGGTCCTGAAGTGACTTGGCTGAGGTCCTGAAGTGACTTGGCTGAGGTCCTGAAGTGACTTGGCTGAGGTCCTGAAGTGACTTGGCTGAGGTCCTGAAGTGACTTGGCTGAGGTCCTGAAGTGACTTGGCTGAGGTCCTGAAGTGACTTGGCTGAGGTCCTGAAGTGACTTGGCTGAGGTCCTGAAGTGACTTGGCTGAGGTCCTGAAGTGACTTGGCTGAGGTCCTGAAGTGACTTGGCTGAGGTCCTGAAGTGACTTGGCTGAGGTCCTGAAGTGACTTGGCTGAGGTCCTGAAGTGACTTGGCTGAGGTCCTGAAGTGACTTGGCTGAGGTCCTGAAGTGACTTGGCTGAGGTCCTGAAGTGACTTGGCTGAGGTCCTGAAGTGACTTGGCTGAGGTCCTGAAGTGACTTGGCTGAGGTCCTGAAGTGACTTGGCTGAGGTCCTGAAGTGACTTGGCTGAGGTCCTGAAGTGACTTGGCTGAGGTCCTGAAGTGACTTGGCTGAGGTCCTGAAGTGACTTGGCTGAGGTCCTGAAGTGACTTGGCTGAGGTCCTGAAGTGACTTGGCTGAGGTCCTGAAGTGACTTGGCTGAGGTCCTGAAGTGACTTGGCTGAGGTCCTGAAGTGACTTGGCTGAGGTCCTGAAGTGACTTGGCTGAGGTCCTGAAGTGACTTGGCTGAGGTCCTGAAGTGACTTGGCTGAGGTCCTGAAGTGACTTGGCTGAGGTCCTGAAGTGACTTGGCTGAGGTCCTGAAGTGACTTGGCTGAGGTCCTGAAGTGACTTGGCTGAGGTCCTGAAGTGACTTGGCTGAGGTCCTGAAGTGACTTGGCTGAGGTCCTGAAGTGACTTGGCTGAGGTCCTGAAGTGACTTGGCTGAGGTCCTGAAGTGACTTGGCTGAGGTCCTGAAGTGACTTGGCTGAGGTCCTGAAGTGACTTGGCTGAGGTCCTGAAGTGACTTGGCTGAGGTCCTGAAGTGACTTGGCTGAGGTCCTGAAGTGACTTGGCTGAGGTCCTGAAGTGACTTGGCTGAGGTCCTGAAGTGACTTGGCTGAGGTCCTGAAGTGACTTGGCTGAGGTCCTGAAGTGACTTGGCTGAGGTCCTGAAGTGACTTGGCTGAGGTCCTGAAGTGACTTGGCTGAGGTCCTGAAGTGACTTGGCTGAGGTCCTGAAGTGACTTGGCTGAGGTCCTGAAGTGACTTGGCTGAGGTCCTGAAGTGACTTGGCTGAGGTCCTGAAGTGACTTGGCTGAGGTCCTGAAGTGACTTGGCTGAGGTCCTGAAGTGACTTGGCTGAGGTCCTGAAGTGACTTGGCTGAGGTCCTGAAGTGACTTGGCTGAGGTCCTGAAGTGACTTGGCTGAGGTCCTGAAGTGACTTGGCTGAGGTCCTGAAGTGACTTGGCTGAGGTCCTGAAGTGACTTGGTTGAGGTCCTGAAGTGACTTGGCTGAGGTCCTGAAGTGACTTGGCTGAGGTCCTGAAGTGACTTGGCTGAGGTCCTGAAGTGACTTGGCTGAGGTCCTGAAGTGACTTGGCTGAGGTCCTGAAGTGACTTGGCTGAGGTCCTAAAGTGACTTGGCTGAGGTCCTAAAGTGACTTGGCTGAGGTCCTAAAGTGACTTGGCTGAGGTCCTAAAGTGACTTGGCTGAGGTCCTAAAGTGACTTGGCTGAGGTCCTAAAGTGACTTGGCTGAGGTCCTGAAGTGACTTGGCTGAGGTCCTGAAGTGACTTGGCTGAGGTCCTGAAGTGACTTGGCTGAGGTCCTGAAGTGACTTGGCTGAGGTCCTGAAGTGACTTGGCTGAGGTCCTAAAGTGACTTGGCTGAGGCCCTAAAGTGACTTGGCTGAGGCCTGAAGTGACTTGGCTGAGGCCCTAATGTGACTTGGCTGAGGTCCTGAAGTGACTTGGCTGAGATCTTGAAGTGACTTGGCTGAGATCTTGAAGTGACTTGGCTGAGGTCCTAAAGTGACTTGGCTGAGGTCCTGAAGTGACTTGGCTGAGGTCCTAAAGTGACTTGGCTGAGGTCCTAAAGTGACTTGGCTGAGGTCCTGAAGTGACTTGGCTGAGGTCCTGAAGTGACTTGGCTGAGGTCCTAAAGTGACTTGGCTGAGGTCCTAAAGTGACTTGGCTGAGGTCCTGAAGTGACTTGGCTGAGGCCTGAAGTGACTTGGCTGAGGTCCTGAAGTAACTTGGCTGAGATCTTGAAGTGACTTGGCTGAGATCTTGAAGTGACTTGGCTGAGATCTTGAAGTGACTTGGCTGAGGTCTGAAGTGACTTGGTTGAGTAAAAAAGAGAAACCTGAGGTCTTACAGCGACTTCACTGAAGTACCGGGTTTGACTGGGAACTAAACGAACTAAAATGTGCAGTAGCTGCTACGCAGTGCTGTGGAGGACCAGACAGCGCACAGTCTGAAATGTGCGGTGCTTCATTACTCTAAAATTATAGTTAACCATTATACTTGAACTAATGAGAGAGTAGTCAAACGCCTCATTTTATAATTGATATCTATTACGAATAAGAATCTTTAATCTCTAAAATTTCAAGGTAAACATGCATTAGATAAGATTATAAACTAATCTGAGCCTCCCCTATAAAAAATGTGCTACAAGAAGTGGCGAAAGGCAGCCACCGTTTAGTATGGAATAAAGAGAACGAGGAAATTGTGTACACATTGAGGTCATTGAGACGAAGTCCCGACATCTCTTCCAGCTTCAAAAAAATTCAAATTGCACTCACCTACGACGGCGTAGAGAATTTCTTGATGGGCCCTATATCAAATCGCTCCTATCATTCATAATTTCCCATATTCTTACACGTCTTTTGAAAAAATTCCCAGTGGACTCACGTGGGGTGGCGTAGAGAACTCCCTGTTGAGGCCATACTTGGCTCTCCGCTCAGCCGCGGAGGTCTCCTGTGGCCTGTTGAACTTGTTCTTCAGAGACTCCGGCACGTCCACGTTTGTGATGAAGATGGGACCCAGAGACGATTCAGCTCGGCCTGGGTTACGTGGAGTTCATAAAATAATTTTAACTTGCTGCAAAATAATGTAAAGTCCAAAGAATGCCAATTTCATTTAAAGTCATATCAATTTCCAGAGAACGTTAATTGCCCGTAAAATGATGTCAATTTCCAGGGAATGTCAATTCGCATAGAGGAAGAGGTTTCCTGTTCCAAAGAGAATCGCAGGCAACTACAAAGAGAGGCAGTTACACTGAGAATCGCGTCCACTACACCGTGAAAGAGTTCACACTATTATATTGTTGCTATTAACGAGGTAAGAAAGAACAAAATATTTTAGAGTATTCCCAAACAAGATCTCATTTTGTCATTGTATGGATTGGTTTTCGTTTCATAAAAATACGTGGTTTGGTTAGCTTTTAGTTTGCTTTGTAATCGTAACCATTAGTTGGCAACGTAATCTTTCTCTGGAAAGAAAGAGAGCATGAAACGGTTAAAACAGTCTTCCAGACGTTAGTCATTCCTTTAATAGGAAAATACAACCACTTGTCTGAACTCTCCTCTCTTGCCGCCCCACCAACATTATACGTCCTGCATTCTCACCTTTGCCTTTCCATAAAACGTTCAAAACAGTCTTCCAGACGTGAGTTATTGCTTTATTAGAGAACGGCGACAACTTTTCTAGCCTCATCTCTCTTGCTGCACCACCAACATCACTCGTCAGTCTCACCATTGCCTTTTCCACCGCCACCACTCTTGCCCTTCTTGCCCCTGCCTTTGCCCCTGCCCTTGCTGCTGCCGCCGAAGTCTCCGAAGTGCGGAGGGGAGAAGTCAGAACTGGAAGAGCTGGGTGCGTTCGAGCTGTGGTCTCCCCACGGGAACCACGACTTCGATCCTGACGCTGCCGTCGAGTTATTATCATTAAAATTTAATTCATTTGGCAAATTAATTTTCAATTTTGAAAGTGTGAATTTTTGAAAGATTGAGTTTAGCTGTTTCTTGTCATCAACTTTCACTGTACTTTCACTGGCTTAATACAGTGAAATAGAGTTTATTTCAATAGAGTTTAAGGAACTATAGCTTTATGTCATTTATAAGCTCTGTAGATTAAAATTAAAATTACGATGTTGGATGAATTGAATGAAAAATAAATATTTTCGTGAAAATAATGAATCAGAGCAGCTAATAAATTTAGAAAACTAGTTTTTCAGCTACTCACTGTAGTTCAGCTAAAATCGGTGACTAATATTTATATTTGAGGGGCGCGTTTCTTGAGTGATTAGTTTACTTTAGATTAGTTTAATTACAAGACTTTAAACACCCAAATACTAGGCAGAGCATGAAGAAACAAAGGAAAACACATCATGCTCAGCAAGCCAACGAAATAATTCTAAATACATGTTTGCGTCAGCTCCTTTAGGATCTAACTGCAAATATGCCACCGTGGTTTTCGCTCTAAGATCATGACATTTATGGATTAACAAACACAGTTAATTGATGGATATTGTTGTATAACCGTTTACAAGCATTCAAATAAAAAAAATATATAACAGTACCTTTTAAGCCGGAGCGAGGGGGTAACGATGTTCTGGGAATACGTTCACATGAATATCATTCTTTTAATTCATGCGAGAATTCTTAAGAGTTAGATAAAATAAATCATGAAAATCCTCTTTGAGCTAACGCGGCTTTGAACTTAGTGTCGGAACCAACACGCCGATTTCATACAGAACTCTCAGCTTCATCGGTGCTGCTATAGCGTGTGGTCTGCCACACCATAGGATGAGATTTACCTCTAGCTAGTACTATAGCGGGAGGTAGGTGAGATTAATAATCAATGTTACTTATTTCCATACATTCAATTTAGCAATAAACACTCAATTTGTACATCTCAAACTGCACTTGGGTAGGCGAAATCCGGCGGTAGACCTCACGCTATAGTAGCACTGTTTCATATCAGTGAAGTCCTGGAACAATTTTGGGGAGTTTTAACTCACCGAAGTCGTGGAAGCCCCCGAAGCCCGCCGACCGCCGGGTACGCAGAAGCTCAGGTCCCAAGAAATCGTCGAAGTCGGCATTTTGGTGTGGCTGGCGCAGGCGGATGAAGTAGACGGACATGGCGATGGCGGACTGCGCGAGCGCCACGGCCACCAGCCAGAGCACGGTCATCTGGACCCGGAAAGTGGCGTGTCAGTCATGTTCAAAGTGTCAGCGAGGTGCGCCAGACATGATATGCAAGGGTCGATGATTAGCGGCCAGCAACGTGGCGTATCCAGACGTGAACGTGTACGTCGATGATTGATAGGATTTTAGGTTAAGCCTGCTCTTGCTGCTCAAAATGTTGGCAATTGATGGCATGAATCGAGACCCACCTTGACAGTGACTATTCATTCTGATACGTGATTTGACGCTGACTCGTGGGTTAACATTGAGATCACAAATAACTTTTCTAATTTCAGTTGGTTAGCTTCCATTTGGTTTGAAAAGACGAACAATTGAGAGTTATTCGTGCGAGTATTTCTGACAATTACTGGAAAGAAAGCTCGAAGAAGATGAACTTGGTTCGATGAAAAAAGTTGACAACGGATTATCGTCTACACCAACCTAAATTGGGTTTGTGACAACACAACGACTTTCATGACAGTCGTTCGCAAGTCGATGACATACCGTCAGTTTTGAGATAATTCTCAGACATATTAATATGAGGAGCGTAGTAGTTGAATTAACAAACATTAAGTTTTTGTTAAGATTTTAAAAATTGTTATAGTTTTGTTATTTGATGCAAGACGCCCTCGGCACATATCAAGCCGATTTGAATGGAGCGAAAAGAATAAATCATTTACTATGGGCTGTGAAATACGGGCAATCTTTGCACAAGGTGTGTTCCAACACAGGATACCCTGCGCAGAGAAATAGGGAATTAGGATGAGAGAGGAAATCAATGAAGAGATGGCGAATGTGGTACGAAAATCTTAAGAAGAACCGTGGGTACGGAAGAGCATTTCCACAGGCCTATCTATAGCCGAGGTAACTTAATACGTTGTCGATACCGTCGTGCGGTCGACGTGAAGGTTCGTGGAAAAGGGGGCTGTGTTCTGTGCAGCTACCTTTTTCCGGGGCGCTAGCTTTTTTTTCGCAGCTGCCCTTCCTGAGGTTCGTGTGGGTACCGCCTGCGCCGTATTCAGTCCGCTAGGGCAACAGAAGTAAATTCTGTTTTGTGCCGAACTACGGGGGTACCGCTAGAGTGAGGTGTGTGTGTGTGTGTGTGTGTGTGTGTGTGTGTGGGTACCGCCTACGCCGTATTCAGTCCGCTAGGGCAACAGAAGTAAATTCTGTTGGTGCCGAAGTAGGGTGGTACCGTTAGGAAGACGAACAACTGTATGCGGCATATATAACCGTTAGGTCAACAGAAGTGAAATCTGTTAGTGCCGAACTGCGACAGCGTCTTCCTACTCGACAAACTATGCGAATTGATTCCTCATTCAGAGGTGGCTCCTTAAACCCTTTATTAGGCGAATTGTCGTAAGAGAGTAAAGTCTGTGTAAATATGGAGATAGGAAAAGTCCATTGAACTGAGGGTGTTACTTGAAAAAAGCTGAATCTCTTTGCAGTCCCTATTACATACACTGATATATTTTAACAAAGACAGTGATTTATTTTCTATTGCAAAAATAGTGCGTACAGACATGAGCTACTGCATAACAGGGTACAACACTCAAAATTGCATTTAAAATATTAGTCTTATTTAACTAGGTAATAAAAGAAACATTGGAATATCGACATGTAATACAAATGATATTTAAGGGCTAACTAAAGTAAATGCACAGACGCATCGTCAGCGCAGAGAAACAGACAAGTCGGCGTTCAGTGAGCTGGACACATAAAGAAAATACTTAAGATTTTGGGTAACTAGCACATAAGGCTCGACAACACCTGTGCGGCCTGACACGTTGTTTGTGATGCGGCCCACCGGTGGGTTGTGCCAAGGTTTTTCCTGCTGCGAAACGACCCATTGTTGGGTCATTTGAAAAATTCTAAGTCTTTTTTAAATCAATCGTATTTAATAGACCCAGTTAATGGACCCAGTTAATCTTTGGTATTTATAAATTGCTAATCATCTTTTGACTTTAAATTCGAGTTGAATAATGAACATCAGTTTAACCCATCGCAGTCAACGTGTTCAGATGTAGCTTCGTTAAAGCGAAAAAATTTCCCATGTAAATAAAATTTCTCAACAATGCGAGTACATCGCGTATCCGCTGTGGACAGCTGATTTAGCAGCGCCAGTTGTATCGGGTTTTCATTACTCGTGTGTTATTATGAGCGAATATCTTTCATCGAATCATTGACCATGACCTCAGGTTCTACGTGCACGAAAATCATAATTCAAGTAAACGTCATTCCAGGACCTTTTAAACTTCATAAAGGCTCCGCATTTGATCAATTCAAGCATTTGAAATCTAAGTTACAAGCAGTCTACCAAAAATAACCAACGGTTCAGGGCGAAGCTTCAAGTTAGTACGGAATTAAACAAGCATTCAAGTTTGCCGGAGAGCTACCGCAGGTTCGGAAACAGACTGCAGAACTGAAGGCAAGTGCTGCACGCTCTGGCGACTGCTGTTGCGCAGTGAAGGATTATCTCGAAGTTAGCTAACCGCATGTCTTCGTTTTGGTGAAAATGTATATTTTTGGACTTCCGCCGTTTTAAGCAGTCTTCACATCACTCTGTCGCTTGTTCAATGATTTGAAACTTTGCAACCAAAAGGTATGACTGAGCTCAGAACGGATGGATAATTCAAGCATGAATAAGGCTAGTGTAGTCTAGCAGAGAGTTTGGTGACGGTGCATCTTTTTGTAGGAAGCAGGTTGCAAGCACTGAGATAAATGGACAAACCGTAACAACCCTTCGAGAAAGACGATTATAAACTTTAGAATTGTGACGTTCCATGTGATTAAAAGGCCGTGATTTTGTCGTAATTCTGACATCTTTCCTACAAGAGCATAGCACTTCAGCTGTCAATTGCTTGTTTTTAAGTTCCGCATGCATCTGGACGTCACATTGACGCAAAATTTGCCTCCTCTTTTTCAACAGGTTCAATGATTCTCGTCGCCGAACCTAAAATCGTAACAGAAACAATTTTATGAAATGTTGGTCATTTCCTGTGGCTAGAGAAAATAAAATATAAGGCAGTGGTTGTCCGTGAACCATCGATAACAACGGGGAATTGGAATCGACTCGGGAATTGAATCCAAGTTGAATTGAATCCAAGTTGAATTAAATCCAAGTTGAATTAAATCCAAGTTGAATTAAATCCAAGTTGAATTAAATCCAAGTTGAATTAAATCCAAGTTGAATTAAATCCAAGTTGAATTAAATCCAAGTTGAATTAAATCCAAGTTGAATTAAATCCAAGTTGAATTAAATCCAAGTTGAATTAAATCCAAGTTGAATTAAATCCAAGTTGAATTAAATCCAAGTTGAATTAAATCCAAGTTGAATTAAATCCAAGTTGAATTAAATCCGAGTCGAATTAAATCCGAGTCGAATTAAATCCGAGTCGAATTAAATCCGAGTCGAATTAAATCCGAGTCGAATTAAATCCGAGTCGAATTAAATCCGAGTAGAATTAAATCCGAGTAGAATTAAATCCGAGTAGAATTAAATCCGAGTTGAATTAAATCCGAGTTGAATTAAATCCGAGTTGAATTAAATCCGAGTTGAATTAAATCCGAGTTGAATTAAATCTCAGTTGAATTAAATCCGAGTTGAATTAAATCCGAGTTGAATTAAATCCGAGTTGAATTAAATCCGAGTTGAATTAAATCCGAGTTGAATTAAATCCGAGTTGAATTAAATCCGAGTTGAATTAAATCCGAGTTGAATTAAATCCGAGTTGAATTAAATCCGAGTTGAATTAAATCCGAGTTGAATTAAATCCGAGTCGAATTAAATCCGAGTCGAATTGAATCCGAGTCGAATTAAATCCGAGTCGAATTGAATCCGAGTCGAATTGAATCCGAGTCGAATTGAATCCGAGTCGAATTAAATCCGAGTCGAATTAAATCCGAGTCGAATTAAATCCGAGTCGAATTAAATCCGAGTCGAATTAAATCCGAGTCGAATTAAATCCGAGTCGAATTAAATCCGAGTCGAATTAAATCCGAGTCGAATTAAATCCGAGTCGAATTAAATCCGAGTCGAATTAAATCCGAGTCGAATTAAATCCGAGTCGAATTAAATCCGAGTCGAATTAAATCCGAGTCGAATTAAATCCGAGTCGAATTAAATCCGAGTCGAATTAAATCCGAGTCGAATTAAATCCGAGTCGAATTAAATCCGAGTCGAATTGAATCCGAGTCGAATTGAATCCGAGTCGAATTGAATCCGAGTCGAATTAAGTCCGAGTCGAATTAAATCCGAGTTGAATTAAATCCGAGTCGAATTAAATCCGAGTCGAATTAAATCCGAGTCGAATTAAATCCGAGCTGAATTAAATCCGAGTTGAATTAAATCCGAGTTGAATTAAATCAGTTAAAGAAAATCTGAGTTGAATTATATCTGAGTTGAATTAAATCTCAGTTGAATTAAATGAGACCGTAGAACACCATGTGGTGAAGTGGACAGCTCGACAATTTCAAAACGCATTCCAGAGGATTTCACATTCACCCTCTACTTCATCACATATGAAAAACCTACGTTTACTGTCATCCTTGTATGAAAATGCGTAGAGTGGAAAATAGAAAAGGGTTGAAATTTAATTTGTTGGAAAAAACGCTTTTGGATTTCTCATCGTAAGAAATATACTATACCAGGAAATGGTTGCTTGAATATTGCAATATTTTTGCTTCAAGTACGAAGGATCATTTCTCTCAGCATTCGTCTGCCTTTTGTTCGTCAAGTACGAGATTTAGCGAATACTTGATTGGGCTACAAAATTTCTTAGCTTAGACTTTTGAAAGCAACTTGATATCAGGTGGACATGTTCTGTACTATATAGTGCAAGAACTCTTAGAGCCATAACAAAATTTCCTACGCTGTCGAACATGTTGAGAGTGTGTCATTAACTTTATTTCATTTCGAAAGGCAAATACACTCTTGAAGATACCAATCTAACGTAACTTCGTACGCATGGGATTGATTATAAGAAATTTTAAGCCTCCCTTACCACAGATTAGATTAAATTATAAGTAAACTTAAGCCTCCCTAACCGCTGAAAAAACAGAGCGTATCGAAGAGAGGAAGGAGGAAGGCACCATTTAGTATGGAGATAAGAAAATGAGGAATCTATGCAGAAAGGGCATAGAAACAGTTAGATGGGAAAGAAGTTCATGAAATAAGATAAAAGTTGAAGAAAAAAGTCAGAGGTGCTGAAAAACAGGACAGTAGTGAACCGAAAAAAGGTGGTCCTTAACATAACAAAAAACATTTTATTTCAACAAAAAGAAGGCCTACCTAACTCTCAGCTCGGGCCCTCACATATTTCCCCTGGGAGCGCTAATTCCAATAGATACAATAGTTGTATCCCCCTGAGGGGCCTCCCTTACCACAACAAAGATGTCCAAAGAAAGGAAGGATGAATGCACGTTTAGTAAGGAGTTAAGGGAGCGTTGAATCTAATTCACAAAGGGTGTTCCCGCATAGGATCTCGTGTACATAGAAACAGTAAGATAAGAAGAAAGGTTATGAAACAAGATAAAAGTTGAAGAGGAAAGTCAAAGGTGCTGAAAAATAGGACAGCAGTGAACCGAAAAAAGATGGTCCTTAACAAAACAAAAAAAACATTTCATTTCAACAATTAGAAGACCTACTTAACTCTCAGCCCAGGACCTCACATTTTCCCCTTGGATCGTACGTAAGAGAATAGAAGAGGTGACAATGAACACCATAAAACTGGGACACTCTCGCTTTCAATATCAGCAACAGAGCCTCGAAGCCGAAAAAAGTTCATTCCTCCGGCCGAGGTTACATGGTTTGCAGTACTGCAGTGAACCGTATCAGCTTTTCACATCAATGGCCAAGGTTTCACTTGTCTTCTCAGTTCCATGCGAAACAAAGACCAGGTTGAGTCAATCTTGCCAACCGGCCAGGTTTTTCTATTTATTTTTTTGATTACGTGACACGGAGCGTGCTGTCAACCAGCGCCCTGAGTGTGTGCAACTGCATGCGGTAATGGAGTGAAAACAGACGCGTTGTTGTTGTTCTTTTCAATTACTCAATAAAAACGTAGGTTTCACAGCAGTTTGCAGCATTTATATGTTTTTGCCTAATAGAATGGAAGCGTGGAACTGGAAGACATTGAAGTTGGGAGAATTACTTAATAAAAACGTTGGTTTCCCAGCAGTTCGCAGTGTTCATATGCTTTTGCCTAATGGAATGGACGTTTATGATGATGAAACTGGGAGACTTTGAAGTTGATAATTGCTTTCTTCACTTCGAATACAACTGAGAAGCGATGTAGAACTTGTGAGCAAAAGGAGAATAAACGAAGAATGAAACAATTCCTAGCTACTAGAGAAAGCAAAACAAGTTCTTATGAAATATTATTTAACGTTCGTGTGGTCAAATTTACGAACTTCTACGACAACCAACGTAAAAGGAAATTAAACATTAATTGCTATCAAATTTAGGCTTGCGAGTCACGAGAAAAATTTAAACTGTAGTTTGCACTCAGATTTTGAAATTAATTAAAATAGCTATCATGTGTTATCACTTACAGTGAGTGATAACACATGATCACCCCTGTGTACACGTGCATATTACAGCGCTCGTTTGGTGCAGCAAATGTGATATATTTTGGAGAAAGATTCATGGGTGTTGCAGCGAAGGGTGTCAGAAGTAAAAGTGAAAATGTTATATTTATTTAACTGTAAATTAATTTTTCGGGATAATTTTAGTTTCCTCTAAATTGACCGTATGAGTACGTATCTCCTCATAAAAGACAACAGTAAATAATCCATCGACTTTGAAATTGAGTTGCAAAAGCAGAAAAACCATTCCTTGAGAACGATGTTTACGAAGCTCGCCACCGCTAATTTAAACGCAGCGGTCTATTCAAGTCCTGGTATAGGCCTGCCACGAGCAAATACGCTGCAATAAATGAGCTCCAAAAATTAACTCCAAGAAATGAACTGCAAGAAATGAACACTATAAAGACAAGTCTCGGTCCGTTCTGCTTGACAACCATATTTGTTTGGAAGTTTACGCAGTACTTGTGGGTTATGTCACCACTTTTAGGGGTTTACTGAGGAGCAATGAAATACAGCTTTTGCGTCTGAAATGTTAAATAATAATAATAATATTTAAAATAAAAGAATAAAAATTCTGAAACAAAGTAAAAAAATTTCTGAAATAGAATAATAAAAATTAATAATTTAATTCAGCTAACTTAACCTAACCTTAAAATCAAAAATAAACCGGAAATTAAAAGTGGTGACAGATAACCCACAAGTGCTGTTTTCGATCAGTATTTCGGAGTAACAGAAGATGATTTTTTTTAAACAAGCGTACTCGAGACTCGGTCATTTTGCTGCACGCCAGGCGGTTCCCGCGACAGGAAGCGGTAATGATGAGAGCGAGAAACTCAAGGTCGTCCAGTGGTCATGCTGGCAACCGCTTCAGCAATCTTGAACTGAATCAGCAGAGTAAGACTTCCTATTTTAAAATTATCTCCGTGGTCATTTAACATGACAGATTTGGATTGACCAAGACTAAGATTTGAGATTTGAACAGGCCACGATTTACTATAGCGTCACGCTTTTTTCAGCTAAAATCATTGACATTACTTCGCTGCTTTCTACATATGTATAGATGGAATGAACAGTATAAAGTGGGCTGAATAATGAATGAAACGTTTTGGACAGGCCACGACTTGCTCTACCATCACGCTTTTTTCAGCTAAAGTCATTGACAAGGTTACATTACTTCACTGCTTTCTATGGACAAATGGAATGCAGTGTGAAGTCGGCTCAATAATGAGTGAAACGTTGGTCATCGAATTTTAGCAAACGGTATAATTTTCAGCTGATTTATACTCGAGAATCTGTGCAACATCGAAAGATTCCACTTTTATTGTTTAATGATAAAGTGAGTATTTGCGATTTTAAACGAACGTAAAAATCAAGGCTCATAAAAGTAAATTTCATGAATTTCAAGCATTTACTTCAAGAGAAATGGACTCTAGCTAAGAAAGAAAGATTCATTAAGTAATTTTTTTTCTCGAGCGCAAGCGGTAACACTTCTTCATGCTCACAACATTTCGACCCGCCTACGCCAGGCTTGTTTTTTCTTCCGCAATTGTACAACAATGAAAATGTTCCAGAGCAGTGGACGTTGCCTGCAGCACGTGTCGTGTCACAGAGGCCGATTTGACGGGCTTTAAATAGAAAGAAAGAACACAGACGCAAGAGACGCCGACCGGTCCGTGAACACAATCGTTACGTGAGCTACGCCCGACTTCTGAGGCTGAGTTTTTGCAATTTTCGCAGTGACTGACGACAATGGCAGCACTTCACGGAGTTAATTCGCGCGATAAGAGAACAAAGAATGAAGTTTAGGGTAAAGTATTTGTTTTAACTCGGGATGAATTAGAAAGTCTACAACCAAGGTCAGTACTTAAGACTCGCTTATAAAACCAGCACTTTTGATTAGGGCTTTGTTGATGCAAAATGCAATTTTTACTTTTAGCTTTTGAAGAGACGAGATGGCAGGTCATTACATCAACAATGAAATGAGAATGAGATGTGAAATTCAAATTTAGCATTATTGAGCTACATTTACGAGTATACAGTATCTCGGGGAGCAGAATAAACTGCTCTGTCGACAATCAACATTCACGAGTGCGTAATTCGTCTCATTCTTATCGCATTTGAGACCTCATGTCTAGACAAACTTATCGTCAAGTTATTTCCCTTATAGCACCACTAAACGGAAACATGCAACAATTAGCTTCTAACTACATTACGTACATCAAAAGACGGCGCAATTAAAGTTAATCAAACACCGTCGTACTTGACAAGCTTTGCCACAATTTTAGCTTACGCTGCAGCTGTCATATGATTAGTTGGACATATTCGTATTTGCATGAGATAGAAAACATTTCTGTAGACTAGACGGCCGAGGCCACCGGTGCTTAAATGTTTAAAGGTCAGGGTTCTAAGTTCGCTCTACTGTTCAAGATTTATCTACAAAACGTCTGCTTTTGTAAATTTGGTCATTAGTTAGTTTGACCTCCGCAGCCACAACAAAGGTGTTCCCAGTGGAGAAGGACGGAGGTGCCATTTAGTGTGGCGCTGAGAGAAAAAAGCTGCCTAAGCACTCGAAGTTTTCCTAACCCTGAGCATAGAAATAGCGAGATTGAAAAAAGTATTGATATGAATCAATATGAAAGTTGAAGAAAAAGAAAGGTGATAGAAAAAGACGAAAGTGAACCGAAAAAAGATGGTCCGTCACTACTCAAAAAACCTATTCCATTCCAATGAAAAATTTATAGAAATCAGTTTAAATTTAATTTTTATCTCTAAATATAATATCTTCCCTTCGAGATCGAGAGCTAATTCCCATAGATACGATAGTTGTATCCTATGAGAAGGATATGTTTTGTGAACGGTTGCAAAATTTATTTCAAAACTCTCGCAAATTTATTATGGATTTTGGAAATGTGAAAGTCTGAAATTTCGAGCTGCACCTCAAACGCCCCTAGGGACGATTCTCATCCTCAATAAGCCGCTGTAATCCTTCTGCTAACCAAGCCACAACTGCATAACCAAGTCATACTTTTCGCCACCTGCATGGATCTTTTTCGCTGCCTAAGCGGCGTAAAACATGCATGCAGGAGGCGCAATAGTTAGACTGGGAGCTTAAATCGATGCACGATTAGATTAGATGTTAGTTTTAGCCTCCTTAACCGCTAAAAAAAAGCGTTCCAAAGAGAGGAAGGAGGAAGGCACCATTTAGTGTGGAGATGAGGGAACGCAGAATCTTTGCAGAAGGGGCCTAGAAACAGTAAGTTAAGAAAGAAGTTCATGAAACAAGAATGAAAGTTGAAGAAGAAAGTACTATTAATTGATTATCCGTATATTAGTTTTAGCCTCCCTTTACCACAACAAAGATGTTCAAAGAGATGAAGGATGAAGGCACTATTTAGTTTGTAGTTAAGGGAACGTATAATCCATGCACAAAGGGTGTTCCTGCACAGGATCCCATGCGCACAGAAACAGTAAGATAAAAATTTTTTTTTACGAAACAGGATATAAATTGAAGAAAAAAAGTCAAGAGGTGCTGAAAAACAGGACAGCAGTGAACCGAAAAAATATGGTCCTTGACAAAACCAACAAATTTATTTCAACAAAAAGAAGGCATACCTAACTCTCAGCTCAGAACTTCACATTTTCCCCTTGGAAGCGCTAATTCCTATAGATATAATAATTGTTTCCTCCTGAAGGGAATCGATGCACGAAAATTTGGTTCTCGTCCATTTAATATAAAACTTCGCATGAAACTTTACCGAAAACTTTCTTGATGATCCATCGAACATAGGAAAACACAAGGGCCCTAAAAATGTGAAATGAACTTCCAAAAGTTTTAACGTTCATAAAAAGACTGAAATATTCTACAATTTTCCGACACAAAAATTTCATTTTTTACAAGCGTTTGATAATAAGTTATCTTAATTACTGACTTTAATGGGGTCAGCTTAGAAAATGCGTTGACCGTCCTTGTGTCTCATGCATGGCAGCAAGACTAACGATTGTTACTTCTACTCGCTCAATAATGAGATCTTTTAACAGAGATCACAAGTTTCCGCGAGTTCTCTTCGCAATTGTGAGATCTCTTGACAAAAACCGTGACTTCTCAAAATGTTTTAGCTTTCTCATCAGAAATTATGAGATCTCGCGAGTTCTACGAACAATCGTCAGTTCTCTTAACAAAAATGAACCCTCACGGATCCGGGTAGTCTACTATCGACCATTTAGATTAAAATATATAAATCAATGGATAAAAAAGATAGTTTTGTTCAGTTAGAATAAATCAAGCATCAAACCTCACCAAACGTTTTCTTGATGACGCATCAAAATGTCAGGCAGTCACATCACCGGACCGTGCTTCTGAAGTGTCTAAGTTAAAAGTAGAGAAAATATTGAAGTAACTCACCTCCATTTTGGCTGGTTGATTTCCTTCGAGCTTGTCGTGCAACGTCGGTCGAATGTTCAAGAGGACAAAATCTTATCGAAATAATCACGAATAATATTCCACGAAGCTGATATTGATTGCATCTATGAGAAGAAAAATAAATAGAAACTGTTTTATCCTTTAGCGTGCGTTGTTGCACTCGTATTTTATGAGCAAATTAAATCCATTGATTAAATTGCTAGCAAAAAAAAAAGCGAGCGCGTTCACGCTATCCTAGCAAAAGTACATGAATCATACGTCAAGAAATTAATATGGAGAAAATTTAGCAAAAAATTGCACACTACGACGTCTGACCAAAATACTAAAATAAGTTTCTAATCACGGCAACTTTGCTAACTTATCAATATTTCTTAGTCCAACCGAGACACTTGTCACAGCACCGTAAAATAATTTGGCTCCCAAAGAATTATCAACCTTCGCTTCAAAATTTAAAGACATCTTGGAAAGCGCTGCATCTAGAAACTGTTAGGAAGTACGTACGCCTTGAGTCTCTGAACTTATGCTCCAAGTTCCTCTGAGTTCATTCATCGCATCTAAGTAACATATGTCTCTCTATATCACGATGAAGTCAATTTAAGGAGACTTAGGTAATTAATGCGACCTCTGAAAATTTAGCTTAGTTACTTTTGATAGCACTAGTCTTTATTGAATATCCAATAAGGTGTTAAAGTCTCCATAAATCTTTGAATTTGCAAAGTGTAGTGAGTTCCGTTGATTATATTGAGCCTCATTAAGAAACTCCGAAGTTTTCAAAAGGTATTTTCCTAATTAATTAACACTTTGAATGCGACGTGCGCCACCGGTGGTACACGGAGGTAATTTTCATAATGCTGCGGACCGATCAGTAGTTGCAAACGTAAATATTTAATCAAAGCAAGCTAAATGAAGACACGATCCAGTTCATGTTTGTTATTTTACAAATATTTTACTACAATTGACTTTAAATTTGAGTTTGGCGTTGAACTTAATAGTAAGTTGCCGCAGTCAAAGTGTTAAAAGAATTGAACCTGAATATTGGGGGTAATGAACCTGAACATTGGGGCAATATACTATTCTTGCCAGACACATTTGCATAGTTAGGTAACCTCGAATAACTCTAAAACTTGATCAAAAATTTTCAAAAACGTTTTATACTTTTTTGAACTCACTACAGAAATTACGGAACAATTTTCGTTTAAGCGTCAGCGTAACGCTTTAGCACATTTTCCCAGACAATGTTGAAACCACGGAAAGCGCTGGAGCATTTGTTAAATTTACCTCTTTGAATAATAGAGCACTTTGTAAAATGTTATGCTACTGTGTTTATACAGGAACAAAGCCTTTCTAGGAATAACTTTTCAAAACTAAATGCCCAAATTCTTATCAGGAACGGTATTTAAAGAACTAAGTTCCTAATTTCTTGCCACGAACGGTATTTTATTCCTTTGAATCCTGTTTTTTTCATTAAAAGAATTTACTTGCCAATCTATCACGGATATCAGAGGCACAGCAACAAGCGCGGCAAATAGTTACCAACAGCCGTAATATTATGCCATTTATTATAATTTCCCCAAACAAATAAGACCATTCCACTTATTACAGTAGAAGAGTTTAACCAAACAATGAATCATATTATTCGCAATAAACTTCCAAGTCTGCAAAAGTGTTTCCCAAAACAATCGCACTGAAAATTACTCAGCAAAAATTGAACTCAAATCGTTACCTTGAGAAAACATTTCGTAACGTCATATTTCTCAAAATTTCTAATTTTATTGCGCACGTACGGTATCGTAATAATTTTCTAAATTGAAACTCTGTGAATTGAATTCATCGGTTAGACCGCAATTGGCTTCGTTTCACAGCAAAGTAACAAAATTTCTCCAATAAGATCTACTTACAGCAAAACAATTCAGTGAAAACGGCCATAAAGATGCTTAAGATTAAACGAGATGCTGAAGGCTCCGAAAACGCGCTTCGACTGGCGGTGCGCACATCACCCGACGGAGTCTGACGCGGGAATGACACAGCCTCACACAGGGGAAGTTTTCTGGTCGCAACAGGCGGAGGTGTTTCGCGGTTGTACGCTCTCGCACTGCATTGCGGACCGTGCGTACAGGCGTGGTCTGGTAAACATTGTACTACCTGAAGACGTGACAACTTTTTCTTTGCGTTGGAAGAGGGTACGTTCTCCTCAGGGGAGTTAATCCATCTGTTGCCTAAATAGGATGGGTTAAGCGGTCCATAGACGATCAATTTTATTGTCAATATAATTGACAATAATGAATATTGATAATTTAATTGATCGTCTGTGGGCTTCATTGACGACCGTCAAATAATTGACTTAGTGGGCAAAAAAAAAATCTCATCAACATATTGAGTCAATGATATTGACAATTAAATTGATCGTTTATGGGCCGCTTTATTTCTCCATGAAATTAGATGGGATCTAGCCTATCTAAGAATAGAATGTTTACTATCTTGTTAAAATGACATTGATTCGACTCATAGACGATGGGAAATATTCTACCCAAAAGAAACGTAAAGCTTTCCATAAAATACCTGTATAGTTAATAGAGGAGAAGGGAAATATCATTCCAACGATAAGATTTGTTCTAAATACAAGCCAGAAAATAACTTTTTTATACTTTTTTATTACAAGCCAGCTAATCGTGAACTAGTTTCCGTTTCATGATCAGTTGATTGTCCCCGCAGTTGGTAAGGGTAAAAATTAAATTAAATTACCCTCTCACTTTTAACCGAACTAAGAAAAATAGTTATTAAAGGAAGGCGGCTTTTAGGAAGGCAGATACATACCAACTGCCGTAATGTCAGTATATCATTTATTATAATTACCCCAAACAAATAAGATTTTTCACTTATTACAGTAGATTAGATTAGATTAGATTATTAGTAAGTTTAAGCCTCCCTATCCGCAACAAAGGCTATCCAAAGAGAGGAAGGAAGAAGGCACTATTTAGTATGGAGTTAAAGAAACGTGGAATCTATGCAGAAAGGGCACAGAAACAGAAAGCAAAGAAAGAAGATCATGAAACAAAAAAAAGTTGAAGATGAAAGTAGGAGGTGCTGAAAAACAGGACAACAGTAAACCGAAAAAGATGGTCCGTAACAAAGCAAAAACCTATTCTATTTTAACAAAAAGAAAGCCTACCTAACCTTTAGCTCAGGCCCTTACATAGTCCTCCTGGGAGCGCTAATTCCCATAGATACAATAGTTGTATCCCCCTGAGGGGCACTTATAACAGTAGAAAAAGTCAAACTAACAATTAACTTTATTATTTGTAATAAGCCATCCTCATCTCCTACAAAGATGGTAATTAACGACTGTTTACATGCCTGAGTTCTTGTGTGCCACACCAGAACCACGCGATGAACCCCGATTACATGTTTTCCCAGACGTGCGCGATAGTGCCGCAAAATTACGTTTAATTTTGCTACATATTTTCCAATGCTATTGTCGTCATGCATCATATTTACCATACTATTTCCTTTCCAGAGATGATAACGTTCTAATTCATTGAAAAATGAAATTACTCTAAACATTTGCGATTTTAATTCATACTGATATTTTCATCCCGACTCTTCCAACCAGTTATCAAATTCTCAAGCATTACACATGCCTTGAAGCCGCATGAAAGAAGAACAAAACAAGGTAAATGTGAAGGAGAGGACAGTAATCGATTTTCCACTTTTCGGTGCCTAAACATAGTTAATTAGATCTAAATAAACAATTTTTTCCGATGCACTTTCCGACTGAAATGAGTATTTAACGAGTTGTAGCGGTAAATTACTTGCCGCAACTCTAGTGTTTGAACCGGTAAGAAATTTTTCGGAGCGAAAGATTACAATGGACTCTCCCTTCCGACGCGCTCGAATGATCGAGCGCATTCCCGACATCAAAGACGAAAATTAACATACTGCTATAACTCGTTATGTTATTTTTGGGTGATAACCTTTATTGTGTGATTAGCTAAAAGATCCTAGAAGTGGGTTCAGGCTCCGCAGGCTCAGCGAGGTCGGCTAATAAATTACAAAGGCTAAATATTGAGGATTAACCGGGAATCGATATTTGATTTTTCGGTGCCTAAACATAGTTAATTAGATAGAAATAAACCAGTTTTCATCTATTCACTTTCCGTCATAAATAAGTATTTTACGAGTTAAAGCGGTAAATTAGTGACCGCAACTCAAGTGTTTGAAGCGGTAAGTAATTTATTAAGCCCGGCGTATGGCAACACTGCAATGCAGTCTCGCTTCCAGCGCGCTCGTCATCAAAGACGAAACTTAACCTACCGCGCTAACTCGTAGAGTAATCATTTGACGAAAAAAGTGGATAGAAGAAAAGTAGTTTATTTCGATGTTATATCCATGATTCAAGCAACAAAAATTCGAAAATCGATAAGTAGCGGTTTTTCGAGCTCATTCGTCATCAAAGACGAAAATTAACATACCGCGATAGCTCGTAAAATACCCATTTCAGACGGAAAGTGCATGAAAAAAATTGGGCAAATGTTGAGGATTATCCGGGAATCGATTATCCACTTTTCGAATCCTAAACTTAGTAAATTAGATCGAAATAAACAAGTTTTCTTCTATGCACTTTCAGTCGTAAATGATTATTTTACGAATTATAGCGGGAGGATTAGTTTCGTCCTTGATGACGAATGCGCTCAAATAAACAGCTACTCATTGATTTTCGAATTTTTGTTGCTTGAATCATGGTAATAACATCGAAATAAACTACTTTTCTTCTATACACTTTTTTCGTCAAATGAATATTTCACGAGTTAGCGCGGTAGGTTTAGTTTCGTCTTTGATAATGAGAAAACCGGAAGCGAGACGCCATTGCAGCGTTGCCATTTGCCGAGCCAAAGAATTACTTCCCGCTTCAAACACTTGAGTTGCGGTAACGAATTCACCGCTATAACTCGTGAAATACTTATTTAGGACGGAAAGTGCATAGAAGAAAACTTGCTTATTTCGATCTAATTAATTATGTTTCGGCACCGAAAAATTAAGTCTCGATTCCCGAATAATACTCAACACTAACCAAAAATTGTTTATTTCGATTTAATTAACTATGTTTAGGCCCCAAAAATTGCAAAACCAATTACTGTCCTCTCCTTCACATTTACCCAAAACAATGTAGGGTATTGTTGCAGTTTAAGGTCGTGTCAATAAAATTTTTTCTTCTTATTACGTTTAGTGTATTTTTCGATAAAGAATCCGAATTTAAAATCCATTTAGGTCGGCGGACCCTAGTTTCCAAGTTCAAGTTATTGGAAAAAACAGGAACAGGGGAAAAAACAGGAACAGGGGGAAAAAAACTAGAAATGGGAAAAAAACAAAAATAGAGAAAAATCCCGGTTAATGTGGAGGATTTGTCAGTCCTCTATTTTTAATTTTTCGGTGCCTAAACATAGTTAAATAGATCGAAAAAAAATTTTTTTTCCATGCAGTGTCACTCGCAAATGAGTATTTAATGAGTTATAGCGGTAGGTTTAGTTTCGTCTTTGATGACGAATGCGCTCAAATAAACAGCTACTCATCGATTTTCGAATTTTTGTTGCTTGAATCATGGTAATAATATCGAAATAAACTACTTTTCGGTCAAATTTTACTCTAATGTTGTCAACGATTTTCATAATTTCGTTGCCAATAATCAATAAAGGAACACATTTAAAAATGTTGGTCAATGTTTATTTTAGGTGCGGCACGGAAATTAATAATTTGGGGGCAAAGATGGCGACCACCATGGGCGCCGCCATCTTGGACCCGATGTAAACAAGATTGCGGTCGTCACCCTAATGGGTGGGTTAGAAGCTTTATTTATAATTTTCACTATAAGAACTGTGGCTAACCCTCACGACCCAACCTCTTTACGTTTGTAATAGGGGGTTAACTACCCTTATTAACTAAATTACGGCGCCGGCGCCAACTTCAAAGTACAGTTATTCACAAATAACGCATCAGCGAGCAGAATGTCATTCTTGTAAAAAGTTATTAAATGTGCTCTTTTAGTGATTCTAAGCAACGACATCTTTAATTTCCGTGGCGCACCTAAAATAAATATTGACCAAAATGTTTTATATGAATGACATTATGCTCGCAGATGCGTTATTTTCGAATTATTCAACTTTGAAGTTGGCTTGTGTGCTCCAGGGAAGCGAGCGTGCCAAGCGCAATTCAATTAATAACGGAAGCTAACCCCCTATTACAAACGTAAAGAGGTTGGGTCGTGGGGGTAGCCACAGTTCTTTTAGTGAAAATTATAAATAAAGGTTTCTAGTGACGTCCGTTTACATCATCTCCGATGACGGCCACCCGGTACCCAAAATGGCGGCAGCCATCTTGGAGCCGATGTCAACGGACGTCACTAGAAACCTTTATTTATAATTTCCACTAAAAGAACTCTGGCTACCCCTCACGACCCAACCTCTTTACGTTTGTAATAGGGGGTTAGCTTCCGTTTCAAATCTGAAATTGCGCAAAAAAGGCCATTCAGGAGCGCCGCTCGTATTACTTCAAACTTAAATGTCTCGAAAATTAAGCCTTTGCGAAAGAAAAGAAAGAAAAAAAACGGTTTATTTCCAATAGAGATGGTACAAAAGTACCATCATTGGTTTTTAAAATATCTTAAAATTAATACACTTAGATGATACACACACACACACGAGTATTGAAAAACTCGTGTCACTAGTCAAGAGAAATGATTGAGGGCAATGAACTCCTAATCTAGCTTAATCTACATTTGATAATACATGTAATGATAATTGTAAGAGATAACACAATTTCATGGACGATGCATTTTCATTGTGGGGTGAAAACACTTTCGACAGTTTACATGTACATGACATAAAACTTCGCAATTCTTGACGCCAGGAAATAATATATGAAATCGCTTGTTTCGGTCAATGTTCACAAGTGTCATTTTAAGGAAGCATAAAAAAAAAGAAAAATATATATATATAAATATATATCCATATACACACATATGTACATATACGTATGCATGTGTGTATATATCCATACACACACTCACACACACACACATACACACACACACACATACACACACACACATATATATATATACACGCGTTTTACGGCCATGTGTGTGCCTAGCTAGGTTACGAAAAACACCGGTTTCGTTAACATGGACACACACGTGTGTACATATAAGCATGAGGACCAAGAAGATTATAGGTTTTGTATTTCTGATTCAACAATTTTAACATAACGGTCATTAGTTAACAAGCATTTTATTTAAATAGAAATGGATGATCGCACAACAAATGTATAGTTTTTACATGAATGCTTTACAATACTAAAGATATGACGAGTTAGGTAATGTTACAAGTTGAGAGTGCACTGAAAAAAAGACCATTTTCTCTATTAAAATGCTAGTTGTCAGTCTAGTACACACATATATGCACGTATACATGTAAATATTTACACATACACATGCACACATATACCCACGCACATATTTACACCTGACTCGTAAGCATACACAAATGCATTTCTATGCATCGAGGCAATACATACGCATTCTACAGAGTGTCATACGCATAGCGTGGACACGTACACATTTACACAAGTAAGCATGTGCACAAATATCAGCGTAAACTAGTCAGTATAAACCAGAATTCCAATCGAGGGAAACGGAGAAAATATCTTATATTATAGCATGAATTTTATAAAA
Source organism: Morinoia aosen (assembly GCA_030386875.1). NCBI lineage: Eukaryota > Metazoa > Arthropoda > Malacostraca > Amphipoda > Talitridae > Morinoia > Morinoia aosen. Next base: position 47,885,571 of record CM059564.1, on the reverse strand, counting down.
TTTCGTACTACAAATAGTGGCACAAAACAGTCTACTTAAGTCAGAAACATGAAAACGATTGTGGGACGTGAATAAGAAAGAAAACATTAATGTCCTATAAAGGTTTCATTTTAGAAAAAAAAAATCACATTATCTCTGAAATATGGCGCAAATTGTCGTCAATTGATAAACAAACATAGGTATCACATTATTATAAGCATATAACTATAAGCCGAATAAGTATATTACTGCAGTATAAATGGATGATCACACAACGAATTTATTTTTTTTACATGGATGCTTTACAATTTCATATTAGAAAAAATACATTATCTTTGTAATATGGTGCAGAATGTCTGTAATTGATCAACACACACACACATAGGTACCATGACGGTCTAGTTTGATGCTTGCACAGAAACGGAGAGGAATGACATAAAATGCACCTTCGACTGGTTCATCTACTCTAGTGCACACAGTTGTACGTGCACATATACACACCCATATGCGCACATACACCTATATACGTACACACATATACAAGTAAGCATGTCCGCAAACGACAACGTATAGGCGGTCAAATCCTAATACCTACGCATACTTCAAAACTGTTGTTTGATGTCTTGAATTATAAAACAATGAGCGAGGGAGATTGTTCAGCAATGGAGATACCAGGTAAATGAGATTCGTCAGTACTCATTCAGTATGTTCTGTAACTAAGGATTATTATTGAGACACAAGATGACGAGTTATTTTGGCTTTAAATTCTCTCGGTCTTTGAGGGACTTTAATACTCAGGGGAAGTTTGTTCCACAGTAAGGCGCGAGCACATTGTCATTCATGTAAAACGTCTTAAAATCGGAACAAGTCTCGCTGAGCGGCGAAGCCGCTCAGCGAGAATGAAAATATCGATTATAACTGGAATTTGATGCTGATTCCGAATCTGCAATTTGTTTTGACCGCTCTCGATTTTTTCGATTTTTTGTGATTTTTTTGAATTTTAAATTTTTATACATTTTTAATGTTTTTTTTTGGCCTGCACCACCTCATGATCCGAACTCTGCCATTCTCGACCAAACCTGGTCGGACTTGGCATACTTTGGCTTGCACCACCTCATGATCCGAACTCTGTCATTCTCGACCCAACCTGGTCGGACTTGGCATACTTAGGCCTGCACCACCTCATGGTCCGAACTCTGCCATTCTCGACCCAACATGGTCAGACCGTGCCTTGAAGACCTAAGTACCGGATCGGGCTGGGTTCCACCCAACCTGTACGGACATGGCATTCTTTGGGCACCACCTCAGTTGTTGCTAGCCGCCTTTCCAAAAAAAAAAAAATCGAAAAAATCGAGAGCGGTCAAAACAAATTGCATATTCGGAATCAGCATCAAATTCGAGTTATAATCGATATTTTCTTAGCGAGACTTAATCCTTAAAACCGACTATATTACCTGTCTATAGCCTAGCAACGAAATTATGAAAATCGTTGACAACAATAAAGTGAAATTTGGGTAAAAATTCGGTTCATCGGATTGCCGCTAGGGGGCGATGGTATACACCATTCGACTCAACTTTTCATTCTGAGTCGATCGACATGACACCTAGCGTCCGCAGAGGTCAAACAAAAAAGTCGCTCAAAAACGCCTAAAACACCGTTTTAAAAGGGTTAGGTGCTCCGCACCTAACCTAACCTGACCTAACCCAACCTAACCTTTCCAGCAATCAGTATGAATGATAGTACCAGGTTTAACATGTTTCTTGATGATAGGGATCATTGTCTTAGCGTCTCGCTTGTCAACTACTACCATCCGAACATCTTTTTTATTTCACCTTTGCGGACGCTAGGGGTCATGCCGATCGACTCAGAATGAAAAGTTATGTTGAAATATATATAGGTTTGCCACCTGGCGCCAATCCGGTAAACCGAATGTTAGCCAAAATTTGACCTACTTATCTTCTATACACTTTTCTCGTCAAATGAGTATTTAACGAGGTGGTCAGCGGTAGGTTTAGTTTCGTCTTTGATAACGAGCACGCAGAAAGCGAGACTCCATTGCAGTGTTGCTACATGCCGCGCCCTATGAATTACTTCCCGCTTCAAACACTTGAGTTGCGGTCACTAATTCAGCGCTATAACTCGTAATATACTTATTTGCAAGTAAAAGTGCATGGAAGAAAACTTGATTATTTCGATCTAATTAACTATGTTTAAACACCGAAAAGTGGAAAATCGATGACTGACAAATCCTCCACATTAACCAAAATCCCTTAGGTTAGGTTGTTAGGTTAGGTTCTTTTCCACTCAAAAGCCTGCTGCAAATTATTATAGGAATTTTAACCTTTGTTATTTTTTTCAACTTTAAAACTAGGGGCCACCGACCAAAATGGATTTCAAATTCGGATTCTACATCGAAAAATACACTATACAGAAAAAGAAGAAGAAATTTCATTGACACGACCTCAAACTGCAACTTTACCCAATGTAGTGTACAGAAGTGCGTTTGGTCGTAAACTTGACTTGTAACGATCACATTTTGTTCCCTGTACATTACAAAGGCTTTACTATGTTCACCTGTGGCCCTCAGTCAAGAGTTAGCACAAGCACATCGAGGCATAAGTGACACACAAATTCAGAATAAAATATATCAGACTTACGACGTTACGATCGAAGATTTCGATTTGCGTCAGAGCAGCAAAGATCCGAGGCGAAGTAATTCACGAAGCCTAAGGGTGGCAAATTCATGAGATGATTCAGCCGAAGCAGTGGTCGTCAGTTTTGTGGTCTGCACATCCTATCCATCCTACCCTAACCTTTCGTGGGTGGCAGATCCATCCTACCCTACCTAACATTTCTTGGGAGGACACACGGTTACGGACGGAAATTTTGTATTTTTCGATGTTTATTAGACTGAATAACTATCTATGTCAGACACTCGTACTAAGGTGACGTCCTACTGCTAACGACCTGCCACCGAATGCAGAAATACTTACTTAGTTACTTAGTTGGTCTTCAGACTCCTCACCAATTAAAGGTATTAGTGCCTGATATTTGAGCTTCTAGGACGTGGGGCGTTTCAAATTTTATTTGCAAGCTGGCTGTCATTGAGGAAGTTGAGCAGCAGCTTTGTATCAAACTTGTCACTAAGAAGCATTTCCAAGTTGAAAGTTACATTATTATTATCAGCCCATTTTTTGAGTGACACTCATTGGTCTTCATGCATTGGACAATCAATTAGCACATGGCTTATGCTGGTCTGACATCTACACAACTGGCACTGAGGATGTGGAAGTTTCAAGAAGAGATGCTTATGCGTCAACTGAGTGGTGAGTAAAGCGGCACATAGACGATCAATTTTATTGTCAACATAATTGACAATGATGAATATTGACAATTATATTGATCGTCTGTGGGCTTGATTGACGACCGTCAATTAATTGACTCAATGTATTGACGCAATAAAATCAGTTTGAGCCCGTAGACGATAGATTTCATTGTCAATATAATTGTCAATGATGAACGTCCATTTGGACGCGTCAATATATTGCGTCAATATTTCATTCTGAGCTCTGGAAGTCGTAGTGTATGCACCTGAAAATACTTCGAATTTTATTCATGCGTACTCGCAGATCTGTTGCTTCTTGCATGCTGGAGTGCGCTGCTTCGAATATATGGTACTTTTTATGTCTTATTATGAAAAATATAATTTGAATTTAGTGAAATAATTTTATTTATAATTATTAGCCTATTTATTAGGATTATGTAGGAAAGTAAAAACTGGGACTTTTTCCTTGGAATCGGCGACTTTCGTACGGCTAAATCTGGTACTCTTAACAAAATACGTAGGGCAAGTTATGGCAACCAGGGCTGAGGGTGCTTACACACCAAAAGACTGAAAGCGAGAAAGCAAGCGAGAGAGAAGATGTCAGCAGGATCTATTACACACAAAAAACACACAGTTTGCTCCTAAATGTCATAGAGAGATGTCTTTAACAGAAACGAGCAGTACAAGCATGTGTTTGTAACGTTGATTTCAATCCTTCTTCATCCCATTGCTTTGAAATATCTAATCTGTCCCTGTGCTTTGGATTTTTTGAGTTCGAAATGCGAGGTACAGCATTAAATTCGAGTATCAGATATTCAGTGTATGCTGGAGGAATTGAGCAGTACGCCATTATTAACATCTCACCGCGCACTACCAGGCAGCCAGCTTCTATCTGCAACTCTCAAGCGTGAAACAATCTTCGAGTCGGTTTCTCGCTTCAGTCAATCTTCAGTCTTTCTCGCTCGCTCTCTTGCTTGCTTGCAGTGTATGCACTACCATAGGAATCCATGTTAATCAATTCAAGCTCGCTAGCTTTCTCTCATCAAATCGTTTGGTGTGCAGGCATCCTGACACTTTTGATATTTAATAGCTACATCTATATGTTTTCGCTTAAACCTTGCTGTAAAATTTGGATTGTAGATATTAGCTAAAAAAATCTAGATGTTTTTTTTAGCTTGCTTGATATTATCTTGCGGGAATTACACTTAAGCGATGCATATGATTTATTACTCAAAATTAATATTATGCGTTCGCTGTAATGTTTATTTCTTTTCTTCATTCTCATAAAATTTACTGATTTGCTTAACCAAATTATTTGAATAGCGAACTTACCACGTTCAGAACACGTTATGTTCAGATTATGTAGCAGACCAAGACGGCTACTGCCGTGTTTTAGGGTCACCATAGTGCAACTTTTAATTGTGATCATATGGTTGTTATGTTAAAGCACATCTCCAACTGCAAACCTATTGATGATGTTCAAATGCATCTAACAAAATGCAGAAACATTATCAAAAATGTATTGTATCCTCATTTAGAAAAACTGACCAATGATAATGGCAACAATAAGTTCAGTTTATTATTGGACGAAAGTAATGATATTTAAATCATGAAACTACTTGGGGTATCAGTTATATGTATACTACAGCGACATATCTGAAAAGGAAATCAACTTAGGAATTGCATAATTAGTAAAATGTGATGCAGATAGAATTGTGACAGCCTTAAAACAATTGTTGATAAGTAAGTATCTGAGCATTGATAATTGCATTGCTAAAGGGACTGATAATTTCGCCAGTCGCCAGATATCTCAGCGTGAGCGACAGCCGTTGGCTAGGTGATATCGGTTCTCGCATGTTTGTTGATTCTTTCTGTATATATGGAGTGGAGAGATGGAAAAGTTGATCAAACGATGTAGTGTCCATTCGAAGGTAGTTCTTGAAATCTTCTGGCTCATTTGAACGAAGTTCTTTCAGCAATGCGTCGATTCCGAATATTCTGCCACGTTCCCTGAGCCAGTTTTTGGCCCATGTCTTGCGTTTACGCGGGAATTTTCTTGAAGTTGAAATTGCCAACGCGAGCGCTACAATGGTAATTACTTCGTCGTTTATCACGTACGGCATCCGCAGAGCAAACGACTGGTTTTCATCAATTACATTGATGCAAATATTGACGCCGCAAGTGGGCAACAAAAAAATCTCATCAATATATTAAGTCAATGATATTGACAATTAAATTGATCGTCTATGGGCTCAAACTGATTTTATTGCGTCAATACATTGAGTCAATTAATTGACGGTCGTCAATCAAGCCCACAGACGATCAATATAATTGTCAATATTCATTATTTTCAATTATATTGACAATAAAATTGATCGTCTGTGGGCCGCTTTAGTGGTCAAAAATAATATATCGTCAATATATTTAGTCAATGATATTGACAATTAAATTGATCGTCTATGGGCCGCTTAACCGAAGTCTTGAAAGGATTATTCGATGTCTTCTGGGTAGTGTAGTATTTACTGTTGGTTTTAATGTAGGTTTTATGCCATGATAGTCTGTTGGAATTCAGAAATGTGCAGCAGTTGGCAAACGAGACCCGGAGTAGAATTCCGCATCCGTTTTCCGAGAAGGAAATGGAAGCAACAAAATTCATATTTGCGCCTCTCTGGTGGGAAAAATTTTACGTTTACAATTTTAGTAAACTTAATGTTACGCTAGAACAAGGATAAACATTGTTTCAGTGACACTTGTGAATCAATGATGCATGCAAGTCGTCAGATTCAACATGACTGGAAGAAGACCTCTAATGCTGCTCTGACGGCCCCCAAAGTTGCCGCGAAGTATTTTGAAAAAAGGAAAATTTTTGGCAGTCATCGTGACTGAAGATTAAACGCTCAATGGAGGTAGCAAATTCGAGAAAAAACAGAAAGAGAAATGCCTCCTCACAAAGATACTATTGTAGCATTCCTGTAACGCACTCAGCTGAGCTGGCAGGGGGTTGCAGCGTGCGATGACGAGGACAGACACTTTCAACTCTCCATTCCCTACTATGGTGAAGCATCAAATGACATCAGTATTCACAAAAGTTTAAAATAGTGCATATATTCTTCGTAGGCATGCTCACTGACAGCTCACGTAACCAAAAATTCACAATATTTTTTCACCGTAAACTCTGATTAATTTTTGATAAATATTCCCTAGTTAGTTTGAACTTAAAATTCTATGTGAAGTCACTATTTTTTTTGAATGTGAGATTTGGACAGCGGTGTGCTGCTTCATGTTTAGTGTTTGCTAGTGTACAATACCTTCAGGAAATAGTACGGAGCAAAGTACAGGGTGCAGCAGTCAGTCCAGGATTTTAGAAAAGGCTGTGGAAGCTTAAAAATGCAGAATTGACCGTCACACCCTACATATCCAGATATGAATTGTAGCTCACCGTAATAATGGCATTTCTGTGAGCATAATCAAATAACTGAAAAGGAATAGGTCACTGTAAAATAGGGTTATTTGTGTGAAAAATGAAATGATTGAAAGAAATATGTCAGTAGACCGTGAAATTTAACTTTCTAGCTGCTGGAAAGAGGAGCTACTCGAGCAGTCACTCTTTCGCTCTAAATATAGAAAAAAAATTTTGAAATGATTCTGAAAATGTATTATAATATTGCAGTGTCAGAAAACTTGAGGACAGAAAACTTAAGAAAACCGCAGAGCAACTATGGGAATCTTTATTTCAACTATCCTTATGCAGATCAATCAGAATGTTTTTATATTTGTACATGGACTTTTATTAAGAAGTGTTTTCATGTCACCAGCATGAAATTCATGCTCCTATTTAGCTGAAATTAAAAGCACTACAAGCATGTACCCGTTTCAAGCTCTGGTTCTCATATCATCGACGTAAAACTCGCGGTGGCACAGGGGTTAAGGGATCGGCCTTGTATGTTGGAGACGAGGGTTCGTATCCCGGCGCTGGCGCAGCGATTTTCCCCGTTGGGTATATGGAAAAGCTCAAGCACAATACCCCACTCAACCCAGGTGTCGGAAATGGGTACCGGCTTTACGGGGGAACCGTCATGGTGTCCTATATATATAGTGTTAGTTATAAGACATTTGAAAAACCAATGCTAAGATCATGTGTATCAGGCTTGATTGGAAATAAAGCATCCCAAAGATGCCGATGTTTGTTTGTTTTTAAAATCAAAACTCTGACATAAACCTTAATTAAAAAATGTTTTCATGGTATCAGCACGTAGTTCATGGCATTATTTCGTTAAAATGAAAAGCCCAACAAATATGAACCATTTTTCAGACTGGACCCTTTTAAAGGCTCACATTCTCGCACTGTAGCAAAAGATAAAAAAAATAAAACGCTGAACTTGCGTTTACACTTGGTTTGTCCGCCGACCGCGCCACTTGCGCTTCTGAGACGTAGTCTGTGCTCCTGAAATGATGAGGAAGTAAGTGGCTTGCTGAACCGCAAAAACTTGAGCGACTGTTTTGCTTCAGTCGTCTTGAGTTCAAGCACAAAACTTTCAGTCGAAGCTTCTTTTTCGTAGCGACGCTCGCATCGCTAGGAAACTCGCGATTTCGAGAGTTGCGTGACGCCTCATAAAAGTCGCTTCGCTTCTAATGACTGATTGAGAAACGCAAAAACTGAGGTGAGTGCGTGCTCTTACAGAACACGTTAGAGCAGCCGTAAAGACAAAATTGGTGTGCACAGCTCCAGTGCTCTCAAGGAAATTATTTTTTTTCTGAAGTAGTTATTTGTAGAAATTTAGAAACAATATTTGAAAACATGCTTTGAAATATTAGGGTGCGCTTTACTATTCATTTTAACATTATTAGCTTCATTTTATTAAGAAGTGTAGTTTGTGTAATAGTGAATGAGCAAATTTGTGTACAATAACCATGCTTCACATTTTTTATTCATTTGGCTTATTTTTGATTTCTGTTAATTTCGACAGTCATGCGTTCGTAAGACTTCAAATCTCTCGAAATAAGTTAAGTTGCCAAATGTGTTGTTCAATTTTGGAGTATTTCTATAAGTTGAGTTCTGAATGACGCCTATAAAATCGAAATTCTTACCAAAATTTTTTTTACTATAAAATCGAAATTTTTACGAAAACTGTTGGAGCAGATGCATTTGGAAACCCCACATTCCGGTCCTCCCAAAAAAGGTAAGCAAAGAAACATAAACAATCTCAATTTTTCTTTATTATTATTGGTCGGGTCAGCTAGGATCATTGAAATCATTATACAGTAATAAAGAGACATAGAAGATGACATGGCAGCGTCGCGCCGTGAAGAAAGAGCCAAGGGGAGGTGTAACATGATAAAATACCACTTCAAACCCCCGTAGCGGGCGAACGAAGGAACGTAGGAACCTCATTTTTTCACGGGATGTACCTGACATCTTACCCTTCCTATAGCAGATGAAATCAATATCTCTGAAAAATTCGCCATTCTGGGGGTACTCTTCGCTGAAATCTAAAAATCTTACATCATTTACCGAGCTCTGAATTCAGGGCTAAATTCATACAATACTGGATTCTCCGACAGAGTAAAAAGCCAAAAAATATTCAAATCTTCATCAAACTACGAAAAGAAAAGGAATAAATAATCAAAGAAAATAAAATTTAAGCATAAAAATCAGATGGACAAAATACAATCAACTAATTTGTCATCTAACAAGTGTGTAGTAATATCCAGACTCATCACGAGCTAGCGAGACATCCAGAATAAATCATTCAAACAACGAACTTTGTGTGAAATTTTTCACAAAGACTTAAAGTAATTATTTTGTAAATAAATAATTAGAGACTTCGTTTCGTTCAACGCGTCACTAAAAGCGTAATAAAGTTATTTCAATCAACTGTAACAGTCACGAACTATCGACAAACGTCTCTGACACCGAGAAGAAGCTAGTTGCAAAGAGACGGGGAGCTCAGAGCCTTAGAATTCACTGGCAAAAACCCAGTCTCCGTACTTCACTAATGTATAGGATAAATAAATCAAATAACAGGCTGCATATATGTAACCTTCTTATAGTTCGTGCAGCAATCATCTTCGAGTTTGAAATAAAAAGTGTGTTAAATAAATTCATTTTTCTTTGTCGGTAAGTCAACCAAAATTATTCTCCATACAAATATTCTGTGAATGATTCATGACAAAATCTATTAACTTTGATAAATATCAAAAACTTTCAACACCTGAGCCCTTTCTATGTTGACTATAAAGAAGATGAATTATTGGAAGCTGGTTCGAAATGACATTTTTCAACAATGAAAGATTGTGATTTAAAATCATTGAACACCACACGCTAATCAGGCAGATGCATAATTATGGCAGTAAAAATACTTTTTCATCGACAATCGCATTCAACTAGCGATTATTTAATTATAATTATGAGAGTATAGTGACCTAAATTAAAACACTCTTTGGAGTAAATAGGCGAGTAAGAATCATGTAATCCAATATTCAACATTCTTAAATTATCTCGAAACATATTGCACCAATACATTTGAAGTGGCAGTCACAATCAGAAAATGCCCAATTTTCAACTATAAGATAAATTAACGTTATTTCGAGCACATAGATTATGAGTGCACAGATAAATCTTGAATTAGAGACAAGGGAGTCACTCTTTATAAAAGCTTCTCCAGAGTAAAAAATCATCCTCTAATAACCTGCGTAATAATTTCTTTGGGGGTGCGTTTCTATAAAAATGATGTAATGAATCGTGTTTGGATTCTCTTTAGATGTGTAGATACCAGAAAAAGTAATTAAATAACTTCTAGACGTACAAGATGGTTGTGAATCAAGTAAAATCTGAAAGAAAAAATTAACAAGTATTATACAATATTTTTCAATTGTTCTCAATCTCTGGGTTAGATTTTTTTCTAAGTCACGAGCAACAACACACAGCGTAGGTACAGTGGTGTGATGGAGCTTTTAACGCTTTGTGTTGGTTATCTCGACTTCATCCAGGCATGGATTTTTCTTGCGGGATCCACTTAGTCGTTCATGTCAAGTAGGAGATGGGAATATACTTGGAGAGACGATAAAATATTCGAAGAGACAGACGTACGACTGTCCGTATTCGCATGAATATAAGCAAAAGATACCTTTTTACACGCCTGCACCCTCTCAGAGAAAGAAATGCATGATGGTTCAATAAATTTCATCATACAAAACATCCCCAGATTATCTCCCAGTTATACAAAAATGGAATAATTACCGAACAACATCCACTCAATTCTTTCCCTTGAGGAATTCTAGTTAGTTTCCTTAAAAACAAGTTAATTCTCTTTTTTGTTATTTGAAAAAGGTTGTTTCTGCTTGACTGAATCTGGCGTAAGCATGAGCTTGTTTGCGACGCAACCTCGGTATGTGTTCCTCAATAAGTAGGTGAATATGAAGCTCAGCAGCGGCCCTGCACGTCTCATCGTCTTCATTGAGTTCCTCCCACATCGCCTTCTTTGATCTGTTGACTAAACTCCACACCACACCGCCCACGCTGACTATGAACATCACGAATATGATTTTTGCTAGAATTGGGTAACGCTCCGGAGTTTGGCCATTGCTGAAAGTAGAGTCGTATCCTAGATCACCAAGTGTCACAGTTAGTGTCCTGAGGAGCGAAGAAAGTACTATATTGAAGGACAAGTTGTCTTCTAAGAGTAATTGGAAGGCTAATGCGAACGCCAACAAAAAGATAAGAAAAGGTACGACAGCTATCAAATAAAGCGCCAGAAGCTCTGGAGTGACCGGCAGAAAGCCAGCAAAAGTTGGAACTTTGTTGAGGGTGATCACGAAGTGCATCCACGTCATCAATACGGCCACGACACCCAACTGCCACACCAATGTCTAAAAAAAAAATGCATTTTTAAGTGGGATTGGACTAAAAAGTGAAATTTGCAGGGTTCATAGTCGAGAAAGGGAGGGAGATTTCAGTTGTGTAATGTGAATATTTTTCTACCAAGATTACGGTAGGTGAAATAATAGCTATTATCACAGTGATCATTAGACAATTGCAGACGTCTATTTAAAATTGAAGCTCAAAGCCCAGCCAAAGTAGGAGTGTGAAAACGCAATTCTAAAATAAGAAATCGACTTCAAGAATTCAGCTTTTTTCGCTATACTTAATTCTACCAGAAGAGCCTGAAGGGAATCACCTCAATATTTTAGTCTAGTGGGTTGTCATATCTGTTCTACAGTAGGACACGTACCACTACGAGTTTAATAGCGAAATGATCAAAGTTAAATGAAAATTTATGTAGAATTTGGTGCGGAATTTCTTGGTCTTGTTTATTTTATAATTTAGTTCAGAAGGAAGGCTCTCGCAAAGTATTTGTAATTTTACAACTTGATATTGCCTTCGTTGCCACCAGTTAAAATGATTTAAATTAACTAAGTTTCTTTTGCCTTAAAAATTACGTAGTCCTGAAGTCATGTCATTATCTAATATAAATGCACAATTGATTGAAAAAACAGAAAAAACATCAAACATATAGTGGAGGTCAGCAATTGTCTGGTCATGTTTTCAAAATTTCCAAGAGTCACAATCAATTTCATTTGCTTATGCGACTTACCTGCCTGGTGCCCAGTTCAAAGTCGCACGCATAAAACCCGAAAAGTAAAACTGTCATGGCACAAATGCGAATGGTTCTGCTCACTCGATGAATTTCCAAATGTGGCAGAGAATTCTGGAAGTAAATTATGATTAAAAATTAATCTCACGACTAAGTATACAGTTGGAAGGGGATAAGGCCCAAAACTGGCGAAGACGAATAGCGACATTACGAAAGTTGCATAAATAAGACTGGAAATGAAAGTTGCTATTTAATGTTGCTCAATTATCTTGAAATATACTGCACCAATAAATTTAAAAGTCGTTTTTTAATGTACTTTGTATGGTAAATCATGGCTCAATACCTCAACATTTCTTTATTTTTCTTTTTCTTTCTTTTTTTCTTTCCTTTTCTGTTTCTTTTTTTATTATCCTTAGTTTTCTTACAAAAAACTTGGTATGTTTCAATATTATTCAAACTTTAGGGTGCTGGAAATAGTTGTGAGAATCATATAAGGTTGACTACCTCTGTGGTGTATCAATATTCCACAAAACTTTTTGTCACCATGAACGAAAATTTAATTTCAAAGCTTGTTTCATTCAGTGAGCAGTTGCTATATTACCAGGACAAGGAAAGTGTAATCATTGTATGAGTTTGTCAATAATACATTCAATTTCAAAATGGAAAATAATTTTCTTTTCCTGAAAACACTTTTCTCACATTTTATATAAAAAGTCGTCCCTTCCAGTGAGTCTGTTCAAAATATTTAGAGCCTCATGCAGAGATAGTTAGTGAAATGCTTTGTTGAAGTTATTAAGTTCACATTTCGGATTTTCGTAGCCTACATCTCTAAGGTTACACCAAACAGAGTAGTGTGTAGTAATGGTATCCCAACCGAGAACTGCTAACAGTGAAGCAGAAAACACGATCAAGCTCTGACGCAACAAAGTAAATTAGATATCTATACCTAGCATGCAAACCTATTATTCATTTTAACGCAATTTACTCACACGAGCCAAGAAAACCTCAGCCACAAAGTGCAATACGATCAAGGCTGCTATGACCACTTCCAATCCGATGACGAGGGACGATTTCTGCTCGAGGTGGAATATCGCACACAAAGATCGGTTCCAGGCAGCCGTTCCTTCTTCTACGGATTCGTGTTCAGAATTGTTGCCTAAAAGGCATGATAAAAGGAGCATGAAAGAAGACTAACACAAACAATTTCTGCTCAGAAGTCCAGTTTCAAGAAAATTTAACGAAACAAATTGCACCATTGATTTTAATTTCTCATGTAAAATCTACAGAAGGTGTCACATTTTTTCGAAATCTTCAAATCATCGCTAATATATTTTCAGTAAGTTCATGCACAGTATTCGTATACCTGTTTCAAACAAACTACTAAATTAAAACCCTTAAAATAATAAAAAAAGCTACAACTCATCACGAAATTGGTGGCAATAAGCCATCTTCAGAAGTTGCACACCGCTCCTCCAAAGTACTCACTGAAGCCCCACGTGAAACAATGCGGGTCGGATTCAGAAATGACTAGGACGTCGGAAGCCATGGCCTGCAGGGTGCTGTTGTGTTGGAAGTCACTGCTGTGTACTGCATTTATTTGCTCCCTCGTTGCACCACTGAACGTCACTTGAAGATGGTATGTATTCCTGAGTAAGAGTTGCACAAAATTAGATTATGACCGCAAGCCATGAGTTAAGTTTCATTTTCCCTTGCAACAGTAACGAAAGAAGAGAAGATTATAATAAATCAGAGGTTCGTTTGAACTGTAACCCTGTAAAAAAATTGAAATCCTTGAAAATGCCAAGAAAATTTCATCAAATTTAGTTCGAAACCGTTCCGGAGTCCAGCTTCATAGTCAATCAAATAAAATCTACCTGTGAAGAAGAGAAGAACGTGTGCAGTTTTGAAATCATTGAAGGTTGTACGAAAGATCATCGTGTACCGACGTACGTACTGAACGAAAATTGATACTTAGGGGGTCATGAAAACAAAATTTAGTTTCTTGACGAAATTTGTATTGCTTATTTTATAGCATCTTTAATGCTGATATTGATGGCTGAGAAGGGGTTGGAATCTACGTACAGACGAAATTATTTGTACACTCCTCATTTATCAAAACTTTCTAGAATTACTCACAAAATATTGTTGCCACAGGCATAAGATTTTCACAGGGTATGAAGCACATATTAGTGACAATAATTCGAAGTTTCAAGAACAAAACATTATTTTTGGAAAATTTAACAAGCTGAACTTCAGAAACACGATAAGACAAAATTATTCATCCAGTGAGTAGTATTCACCTCTATTCATATTCACCTCTATTGAGGTGAATCACATTTGGGTACATTTTTAATAATCAATAGCGTGACCTTTCATTATCATAACGTTTAAATGCTTTTTATTATAGTTTTTAACAAGCTTTTCGGAGTTTCCAATGAAATATTGTTCCATTCTTCATTGGCGATGCGTTTCGAATCCTGAAGATTCTTTGGATCTTTTTGGTTTATGTTGACTTTTAATTCCTGCTACAAATTTTCAATAGGATTGAGATCAGGACTCAGCCAAGGTCATGGCGCACATTTATCTTATTTCTTTGGAGCCAGCTAGTTGTAAACTTCGCCTGTGTTTTGGGTCAATGTCTTATTGAAATACTCACGGCCTTCCAAGTCCCAAACTATTAGCTGATATGTACAGGTTTTCGTCGAAAATAGAAATAAAGTCATCTGAGTTCATCTTCCCTTCAATTGGAACCAATTTTCCAGTACCCGATGCAGCAAAACAACCCCAAATCATCAGTGATCCACTTCCGTGTTTAACTGTTGGCACAGTGTTCTTCGGCCGGTAAACTTCACCATTCTTAAGCCAAATCTTCTTCACGCCATAGTACCCAAAAAGCTAAATTTTTGTTTCAGCACTCCATAATACTCTCTCCCAAAAGCCTCTGTCCTTATCCAAGAGTGACTTTGCAAAGTTCATGCGAGCAGCAACATGACATGGTTTGTGGAGTGGAGTCCTTCGAAGTCGGCGTCCGTGTAGGCCTTCCTTGTTCAGACAGCGCTGGATTGTGCGATTGCTCACGCTAGTTCCCTGAGCGTTCAATCTCTCGGCGACGTCATCTAGCTTCTCTTGTAGATTAGCGTTGACCTCACGACACAGTTTTCGAAAAGTTCTCACCGAGAGTTTTTTGTTTGCGACCACGCACAGGCAAAGTTTCTAGAGTACCAAACTTGGCAAACTTTTTTATAACAGATTGTACTGTAGATCTTGGGATGCTCAAAGGATTGGATATATCGCCATAATTATTTCCAGCTTGTGGTAGTCAATTATCTTCTGTCTGAGGTTCACACCGGGTCCCTTAGTTTTTCCCATCGTGGCGCTAGTGTACGAATGGTAAAGCCCTACTCCTCTGGCTCCCCGTTAGCTCTGGCACAATTTTCTAGAATGATAAAAAAAGTATAACGGAAAATACTTCTCAATAAAATGTAATGCTCTGAATTGTATAAGTAATTTTGTTTTTTCATTTTTCTGAAGTTCCGCTTGTTAAATCTTTCAAAAATAATATTACGTTCTAGAAACTTCGTAGTATTGTCACTAATATGTGCTTCATACCCTGTGAAAACCTTACGCCTGTGGCCACCGTAATTTTTTGAGGAATTCTAGAAAATTCTGAAAAACGAGAATAATTTCGTCACTACTGTATAAACCTGCCAGTGATTGTTTCAGATACACTGTGTTTTGAATGAGTTAAGCTCGTTGAGCTCTTAAAAAAACGATTATAATAAATTTGAGTTTAGTCGTTCATAACCGGATGAAGCATCAAGTTTTATGAAACAATTAAGATATTGCTCAGCTGCCGCTAAATGCGATGTGTCGGAGATTATCTTACATGATCGTATTTCGAAGAACCAATGAAGACCGGCTTTCAATCACGTGTAATTAAGATGAGTTTTAAATCCGATACATCTGTTTTAAAATACATTCTATTTCCTGAACGAAATATACATATAAAGACGGAACTCGATAAAAATAATGGGGTAAAATCCTGACAAAACAAGGACGCTAATGAAGCTTTGCAGATAGTAATGTATGTTTTTCAAGTTTAAATTAAAGTTTGAGAACACAACATACCAGAAGAGTGCCTGCAGTAAGTAGACAAGAAGAGCCGTGATGATATCCAAGAAGAGGTAGCAGTATGACAGCTTACGAGTGTAAGCCTTCTGCTTTAACCACGACCTGTTCAACAAGGATTTAACTGGAAGCACTCATCGTCTAGTAGTTTGACATAGTTATGTAATCGTTTATTCTAAATAACGAACCTAAGATTGAAAACATTGCTTCCACTTTTTCTGCAATAACGGTCGAAAGAAATCAGAGTGTTATTTGTGTTCAATAACCTATCGATTGACAGTCTCAGTGACTAATGTGAAATCTATCAGTCAGATTGGAAAAGCTTGAATTATTGAGAACATTAGTTTTATTACTACTCACTTGGTCAATTTGTGCTTCAACACTCCAGTACTCCGATCTTTTAGGGCTTCATTCAAAGGATGCTTTTCGTACCAAGATACTTGAAACTCTTTAGAACCAGACCGGACCGAAGAGTCAGAGTTTCGTGGGTTTGTTTCTTCATGGTTTCTGGTCAGCTGACTGCCAGGTGTACGGTTCCTGGCGGCACTCTGGCTGTCATCGTTATGTCTTCCGGATAAGTCCATGTTAGAACCACGTTTTTCAAGTTTTGCATCAGCCAACGGCGGTAATTCATTGGAGAATGGTGACTCCAACTTATCTGCTGTGAGGCGAAACAAAAAAACCGTTGAGTGAGAACGCTTCATTTTGGATGGACGCGAATGAGATTTAACACGCAAACGAAACAAAATTAAAGCCAAATGTTCTTCAGGAGGTTTTCACGGATTCTCCATATAATGTACCCAAACAAATTTGTTGAATGAGCATTTATTTTGAGTTATCCTTTATAAAAATACTATTATAATTATAATCATATTGCACGGCTATACTCCGTTTCTCTTAGGTGAATGAAAATCACACAAAAACTCGGTGTAGTTTAAGAATAAGAGTGGCACAACAAGAATCTACTTGGAAATCTATTTGTCTTCATAGAGGCTCGATTTCCGTAAGCAGAAACCTTAGCAAATGAAACTTCAATTTTTCAAGTCTTCGATACTCAAAAACTACGAAGTCCTTCATTAGTTTTTGTTAATGTGTAAAATTGAGCTTTACAGTTTGAAAGTAGGACAGGAATGAGCAGAAAAAAGTTTGCACTCGCTTTAGATCTGATAGAAAACCGTTTGATGAGGAACTTAAAAACAATAAAACCGAAACTTGAACTGTGATATTAATCATATTTATTAGGAAACGTTTCGGATTCTCGCTCCATCTTCAGTTCAAAAATTGATAGTCACTGGACAACAATCTTTTCAATTTTATTATTCGTTAACATATTTTTGTTTGCTTGATATTTTTTCATGAATTCCTTCAACATTTTGTTTTCAATATTTTTTCTCAGCAATAACGATTTATACGTTTTTGAGCCGATGAGGGGCAGGATTCTGATGCGTTTTTCTATTAAATACGATTAACTTCCTTAGAATTTTCCTAGTTTCTAAGTTCCTCATCAATTTGCGATTCAAACAAACTACTGACCCGTTCAGATGTATAACACCGTTTGAATGCTGAAGTATTATTCAAATCGTTTTCTGTTTTCAGATGACAGTTTTCGGTTTTGTCATCAGCTTCCAAAACATTGTGGCCACTCATTATTCGTGGTACAGCATGGGATGCGAAATCGTGTTTGTTCTACTCGAACATCGTGTTTGATATCGCCAAATTGATCAATATTATTTTGACCTTCGAAAGTTTATTATTCAATTAGGGTGCACTTCACTCAGCTTAGTATAACTGACACAAGCCAGTGTGACTGATTAAAGCAGAATAATTTTTTTCAGTACTGTGTCTGGCTTGAAGGGAGTAAAGACTGAAAGTAGCAACACGGCAAAGTCGGGAGTTATTTTATGAAGACGAAGAAAATCAATTTATGAAGGTATTTAGATAATTTCAATTGATATTTCAAATTGATATTTAGATAATACAATTGATATTTCATTTGAATTAGGATGAACGAATAGAAATTGACATTGTTGTGTGTGTGTTGTGAATTATAAGTGAAGCACACCTGCAATGGGTGGAAAAATTTCTGCGCATAACTTTCTACTCATGATATATACCGGTTACTAATTTATCAACATTAGAAGAATTTACAAGTTACACTAAAAATACAATATAAAAAGACAGGAAAACACGCTTCTGACCTTCAATGCGGTAATAGATGTACTCAAAAGGAATGTAGTTGTGATACTCATGAGTGCCGGCGGACCGTATGTGTCTGTCCAACGCCTTGCACGCCAAGTCAGGGAATTTCCTGATGAGGAGCGTTAGCGAGTTGCAGGGAACCGCACCCTTACGAAGCTCGTCTTGTTGATAGTCGAGTGTTTCAACCTGCTTGCGAACAGCGGGACAGAAGCGGCCGTTCAGGACCACCTCGCACCAGGAGCTTTCTATTATTGCTTCGAGCGTCGCCTCGTTGAAATTCGATTTTTCTTCGTCTTGTAGAGGGGAAGGTTTCCTGAATATGTGTCCAAATAACACAAGTAGACATGAAGGGATGAAAAAGTACTTTATCTTTTTGCAAATTATCGCAATCAATAGCGAAAATATGAAGTGTTTCGGAAAATATCCTCATCCGTTTCAATTTTCCAGAGGTAAGGAAATAAGATGTGAGAATATATTTGTATAAGGGAGAAATAAATTTATAAAATAAATATGTGAATGAACAAATAAGCGAATGAACATAAATTAAAAAATGTGTAAATGAATAAATTGACGACTGAATGAAAGAATAAACGAATGAAATAGTAATTGAAAAAGGGAAAAGATGAAGACTAATAAATGGAAATTTAAGCAATATATATGTGTACGTTGAAGAAAAATTGACAAATGATCCTTATGCATACACATATGATATGAAAACAAAAATATGTAAATTGTCAATAATTAAAAACTTCTATAAACATTTTTGATATTCATTGCAATGAAATGAAAGATGATGAAGACATTCTCTAGTCTAACAGCTACAGATATTTTACCTTCGTATTAATAAAAAAAATTCATTCTCCGGTAATAAATTCCATGCGCTTAGAATTAAGTCACTAATTTTAGTTTTGCAACTTAAAGTTGACAAATTTTTTCGTGAAAAAGTCTGAGAATGAAATGCGTCTCAATTAATTTCAATAGATTCTTCCATTGCTGCACTTGATCACAAATATTATTTCCATCATTTTAACTGCAAAATTAGGAAAATTGAACATGAATTGATAAAGTTGTATTCATTTAAAGAGACCTCGAATTTAGTTCTCCATAGACAGCTTTGACATTAACCTTTTAAGCAAATAAACTAATTAAATTATCCTTCATTTCAGCATAGTTTTAAACAAGTAGTTATAATTTTTTCAAATACAATCTAAGCAAAGGCAGAGAAAATTTAGTACGAAATCGTTCCACAAGATCTTTCATTCACAGTGTTTATGCGTCTCTTATTCCTTAGCCTCGCAGGTATGACAGTCTAATAAATTAGGGAATTGTGTTTGCTGATATCAAAACCACCCTTTTCTCACCCGGTTCTTTTAGAAGTACGAGTGCCATCGAGGCATTCTTTGAAGTATCCATGCAAACGAACCAAGAATGCATCGTTGACAACTTCTTGGCTGGCATTGTGCTGCATTTTACTTAATAAAAAG
This sequence comes from Morinoia aosen, assembly GCA_030386875.1. Taxonomy (NCBI): domain Eukaryota; kingdom Metazoa; phylum Arthropoda; class Malacostraca; order Amphipoda; family Talitridae; genus Morinoia; species Morinoia aosen. Next base: position 47,865,861 of record CM059564.1, on the reverse strand, counting down.
CGGAAGATGTCGATAAATTCGTGATCGTACGCCTCGTCCATTGGGTACCTGTCATTTGAGTCCTTTGAGAACAATCCCTCTTCTCCATGTCTTGTTTTCTGCAAACCATCATTACCAGTTTAGTTAATACAATCATGTTTCACCAAATTATTACGTCAACAACATTTACGTTAGAAGCCACAAACTTCTTCTGAGCCTCCAAAGCTCTCCCTCCTTCTCAATGAAGCTTTGCAAATAGTTAAGATTTGATATTATTTAGAATGATATATTAGTTGGGTACAAAGAGTGTCGGTTTTAAAGGAAGCCTCTATTTCACTAAAATTAGTAGGAAACTTATGAAAACAATTACAGCAGAGCCCCATGTTCATTGACTCGTTCAAAATGCTATATTGATTCAAACTCAACGCATTAGAGCGATTAAAATGCCAATTTTTGAATCCAGCCTTGTAAAAGAATTGTCCTCCTCTTCTTAAACTTAAACCTCTTCAAACACTAAAAGCGAATTTAAAACAGACATCTGTTAAGTAAAAGAATTCTGATGTTACACACCGGGTTATGTGCCAGTAGCAGCTCGCAGCACTTCACGTGCCCTGCACTGGCAGCCAGGTGCAACGGATGAGTAACACTTTCCTCAGGTACCAGATCCTCTGTTGGAATTTCTTCAAGTAGCATTTTCAAGCATTTGTCGTTCCCGTTTTCTACTGCGTAGTGTAATGCAGTTTTTTTTTCTTTCGTTTGTTGTAAGATATATGACTTAGCGTCAGGGTTTTTATTTAGAAGACGTTTAATCAAGTTAGCGTTGTCAAAAGAGGCTGCCACATGAAGAGGAGTCATCCATTTCTTGTTGGTCGACTTAACGAGTTCTTGAGCGTTCCACAGCAGTTCATCGACGACATACTTCCGGTCTTCCTGATCTTTCAGCAGCTCTCCAGACTCTCTAGCCAAGACATGCAGTACGGTGTCCCCATCCTCATTTCGAACCAGCTTGTCAAGTAAAACTTGTTCAAGCAGTTTTCTGGCGGCAGAGAATTCATGAACTCCAATTGTCAGGTGGAGTAGACTATTGTCCTTTGAATCACGATATTCTAGTAGATATTTATGAAATTCAGGCCTCTCAGTCATTTGTGTCAAGCACTCAAGTGACTTGGACTCCACTGAAAAATCGACCAGTTCCTTCACTTCCTCGAAGTTTAACTTTGTATCGGGAGCCTTCTCCAGAAAATGAGCAAAGCATTTGATACTACCTCCTTCAATTGAAGAGTGTAGGCATTGTTTAAGAAAGTTTTCTTTTTGAAATGAAATCTTTATATTTTTCTCAGATTCACCATACATGCTTCTAAAGAAAAAGTTGACAACTTGAATACCTTTAGTAGCTGCATAATGTAAAGCATTTTTTTTCTCCTCTGACTCTATAGTGAGGTCAGTTTTTTTCAGTTTTTTGCAGATGATGAGGAAACCTAGTTTGGCGGCGAACATTAGTGCTGTCATGCCGTCTGCAGTCTGCATGTTCAGGTATTGAACAAGTTTTTCATTTTTATCTGAGCTTTCGGTACGTGAAGAAACTTCATTGAGCAAACGCGTCACGCACTTCACCGAGCCACTTATCACAGCAAAGTGAAGCGGGGTTTCCCGGTCGCAGGTCAGCGCCAGAGGATCTCCTCCGTTTTTCAGGAGGAGATCCAAAATTTCCGGATTTCTTCTTTTACACGCAAGGTGAACGGCTGTTAAGTTTGCCTCGCATCTTTTTTCAATGAAGTTTTCCCTTCGCTCAATTATATCATTTTTGTTTATATGGTCCGGTAACGATTCATTCGTTTTATTCCTCGTTTCTGATAGTTCTTTCCACGCGTCAATGAGTACTTCACAGAATTCAATATTGTCATTCTCGACTGAAATATGTAAAGCTGTTTTGTTATTTTCCGTTGTAGAAAAAGTGCTTGGCTTAAGTCTGGCAATGAAATGAGTTTTGATGTTTGAGTAATCTTCTTTTCCAATGGCAGCCACCTTGTGTAACAAAAAATTGTTGTTTATTTCCTCATTTGCATCGCGGCTTTTATCCTTAAGCACCTCGAGAAGCTTGTGAAAATCATTTCCTGAGACCGCTCTAGATCTTTCTTCTGGCCTAAAAGAAAAATTAATTTCAAAGTTAATTGTTAATATGTATTGTTTTTGATAGAGAAAAATGACCATTAGGTAAGAATTTTGTGTTATAAGAATGTGGTATAATAATCGTTGCCTCATTAATAAAACTCTCATACCAGACAGCAACTGAAGTGACCTACTAATATGGAAAAATCTCTTATTTAAATTGTGAGCTTAATCAATAAAAATGTTTGCTCCAATGTGCAACAGAGTTTGCACGTTCAAAGTTTATATTTCAGCAATTTTGATGACACCTATTGAGTAATTTGAAGGAAAAGAACAGTTTGAAGAAATTTAACACGGTAACGTTAGCTCGTAAAAACTTTTTAAAACAATTCCTCGCTCAAAAAATTAACATGATGGCTCACCTGTCGGAAGATTCGCGCTCCACTAAGGGTATTGTTTCATTTTCGTGGGTCAATGTATCAGCAGCCATTGTCTGACGATGCTCAACTGGATACCGAGAGCTTTAATTTTACATCACCTCAGTTGGCAGGAATTTTATCTGAAACACAAAGATTTCCGTGTGTTCACACAACAGTCAATACAGTTATAAATTTCAATAATTAACTTTATGCAGCACCAACTGCTCCTACATTGATCAATAGTTAAATGAGACAAACTCTCAAATTCTGACGTCTCCTAAAGTGAGGCAAGTACTGTGTGCTCCAGATTCAGGAAATTTTTTTTCCAAGCAAGAGTTCGGGGGTTCCACTTGCACAGCAGCCACTTATCTTAACTTTAAATTCAGAAGTAAGATGTTCTTTAATGATGCATGGGTTGATGCATACTCGCATGGGTCAATTTGTTCAGATTTACTATTCTGATGTTTGTTCTGAGTTTGATCTGAGTGTAGTCAGTTTTTGCTGTTAGATCAATTTAAGAGAGTTGATTCCTTGATTAAGTCTCACAAAGTCAGTTGAAAAGGTTTTATACTAAGCTACGGAGGCCAGATTGGCCATACAGATTTTTTAAATAGGTATAACGTAACGAAAACGACACTATTTTTACCTTAGGAAGTTCTTCACCTTTCAGAACTAAACTTCATATTTTATCATTTTAGCAGAGTAAACTTTCCTCGATCGGCGAAGTTCAAATAGATTCAAGTAGGTGAATATTCAGAAGTGAATAAGTGAATATATAAAGGTGATTCAATTAAGTAGGTGAATACATAATTTATTGATAGAAGGAAACGAGGGACTTTCTCCGTAAAACTAAATGATCTTCACTTAATCTACTTAACTCATCATGAAACGAAGAGCAATTTTGTAGTATACACGTTTACGAAAACGTCCTCAGCAAAGCGTTCACTCTGCATTGAAGCACTGCCATGAGAAAATAAATATGGATGTATAGCAGAACAATAAATGAAAAAAAGAATAGTTTTAGATCTCTAACACAGAGATAAATAAGTTTACGTTTACCATCTGATCTATTTAAAATGGATTTTCATTTAACACTTCTTATTTTTATCAAAAAATTTATCTAAATCAACGTATTCATTACAAACTTCAAATCATTATAAGGAGAATTGGAAGTAAAATCAAAATCTGAAAATGCTGAAATTAAAAGCATAATAATTAAAAATTTTGACTCATGATAATTATTTTATATCAGTATCGAAACCAATAAAGCCATTCCCATATCGTATTTCCGACAGATCGAATTTCAGTTATCAATTTGTCTATTATTCTCAAAGGATGATGAATTTCAAACATGTGTCCTATAACAACTTGATTAACTCGAATTGATGATAGTGTAGCATCTCTTGGACTTTGTTTCGGTCGTTCGTGCCGACTAAGAAAGCTCATATTTCTCAACTTGCCTTGCTGTTTCTGATTGTTGAAGAGTGAATTGAAGTCGTGCATCTTTTTACGGGTTCTGGAGATAGGTGTATTTTTTTATGAGGTGATGCTTAATGCACTGCCAACATCAAATGATTACTAATACTGACAGTTATACTGACATTGAATGAATTTCCAACCGACAGTATTACTTTTCCTCAAGATTCCTATTAAAGACATGCATTATTTGAGATACGCCATCGATCACAAATTAGCAAAAGCAAAGAAAATAAACAATTATATAAATACCTAGAATGTTCCGCGATTCTACACTTATTTTTCAAATACAGGGGAAGTGACTTCACAATAAAGTGTTGGTGTCAGATCCGTCTGAGAGATTAGATTGCAATTCAAGCTTGGCATCGTCGATTAGATGCACAACTACAGCTTTGCAGCCTCCACTCTGCGCCAGGCAATATCGAGAGAACCCAGTCTAACTTTTTTGCAGCCTGCATGCACGTTTTTCGCCGACCAAGAAATTAAATCGCTTGGGCGGCGAAAAACATGCATGCTCCTGCGAAAAAGTTAGACTGGGAAGCTTTACAGTGATGTAGCATCACTGCATTCCAGTATAAATGTGCTTTTTTCTCGATCCATAGCTATCAGGCATGTAGCATGGTAACGAGTTCATGTTGTGGTTTGGTGTAAATGGATGACTTGCTTTGATTTTTTTTACACGTAGTCACAACAACTTCATTTCATGACTGCATTATTATTCAGTAAGAATGAGTCCATCTTTTTTCCTCAAAGCGGGTTAAAATAGGATACAACGAGGAATTTTTCTAATGAAATACGTAAATTCGTGCCGATGAAAAATGTTGATGAAAAATTTCCCTCTCAGAAATAAGTTGAAGTGAACGTATAAATTTCTGAGGTTATTTTTTATCTCATATTTGAAACTTACTATAGAGATACGCAGTATATTCAGTAGCTCCACAGGAAACGATTATGAGGGCAACTTTATGCTTAGTAAGAGGGCAATGAAAATTTGCATAAGTTTCCATGATATAAACGTTCATTTACTATCCATGCTCTGATAAATGAAGTTGCCATATAGTAATTTTAAAAAATTTCCATATATCACATAACTGAAAAAACATAAAGTATGATCTACGGTTGAGGATAGTGCATCGCTGAGAACCCGTAATAGATGTGAAAAGTTTCTTGTTTTCCATAACTTTTATTCTGATAAAGCTAGGTCAGTTCATCAATTCTTTGTTTCTATTTTAATTCATAATACTAGACCGACAGGTGTGAAAATTTTAGTGGGATTGATAAATAGTATTTAGTATTAAAACTTACGTTCTGCGCTGCGTTTCAGCGCTGCAATCGGGTGCTGTGCTCGAGACACCAATTCGTTCGAAGAGAACACTTGTTTGGCGCGCTGATCGGAGACAGAGTGTTGTGATAACGGTATCATCCGACCTTATATAAGCTCAAAAGTCGCTTCAGGTAACCTTACAGTAACATTCTGTATTTGGCAACATTTCGGCAACATTTCGGAAGCATTTTCGAATTCATTGAGAGCTGAAGGGTGTCTTCAACATTTATTAACCCAGAACATAATTATCAGTGAAGGCACCAAAAACTTTTACTATGTTGATGTAATAAATACTGAATGCTTCATTTAAATGTAATTTAATATTAAATAGTAAACACAAAATAGAAGTTTATTTCAATGACAAATACTTGAAATGTATTCAAATATTTGAGCAAACACATTGTTTTTAGATCTTTAACTTTTATGCCTTTTCTCCTTAATAGAATTTGTCATTTAGGTTAAGATAAATTAAATTTGAAGTTATAATCCTCGCGTGATAAATTCTGAAACATGTTACGCATTTGTACGAGAAACTGGGTTACCAATTATTGAAACGCAATTGTACCTTCCTGCACTGCACTGAGAACTCTGCACTGTCTCCCACAGGGTGGTGCGAATTCTGAACCTCAGAGGACGCTTTGAAAATGTAAGAGAAGACATCATTGTTTTGCTGGCTACTACTATTCACTGTAATCGAAAAATTAATACCAAATAATTCCATAACAAGATGTCTGAAATAGCTTAGAAATAACAATATTTATAGAATCAACAGTAGCTGACGCTACAGGTGATTTTCTTCATTTTTTTAAAGATTAAACATAGGATTCAGTCTCTGATTGAATAATCAAGATTGTGGGCTGTACATCAATTAACTTATAACCATTGTCATAACGTGTTAGTTCGTAACGACACCCCTTCAGGGTTAGAGAGGGCCGAGCATGCAGATTACTCTGGTACATCGATGAGGCAGGTTAACGAAAGATATCACAAGTACTGGTTTTTAGTTCGAAGGATTCATTGCCTGTGGGGATGAATCCGCGTTATTTTGAAATAGTTTATTATAGTAAATACATGAATGCAGGTCTGATTCCCCTCGTAAAAGATTAAAAGACCCACCTTGCCTCGCTGGTTGAACAGATAACTCCCGCAAACCACGTTTAAATTACAACGTCTTCAATTCAAAATGTGATCCGCCGTCCCTCCTGAGCTGCACCAATGTCCACAAGGACTCGTGAGACAAGTCGTCATTACTACCATCATGTCTAACCAGCTTCATCTCAAGAGCTTTGTGATATACAGTTGACAACGTTCAATAGCATAGACAGCTCCGCGTGAGAAAGAAAACAAGCTTGAACATTAACATTTGCCATCATGAGCAACCCTGTTATGAATGAGGGCTTAGTCATTACAACTCAGGTATAGCTTGAATTTTTCGCGTTGGCTTTTAAATCGATGTCCATAAAAACTTCTAAGTCGACGAGAAAATTAAATTTGCAAGGAGTGTACTGAATTAATGAGCAAGTTAGCGCAAATGCGAAATAAGTTAACAAGTTAACGTTTAATAAGCTATTGATATTTTATGGTGCAATCTTTGAACTTCTGCAGTTTAAATGCACCTGTAGGGTAATAAAGCGAATAGCCAATTATTCAAATAGAATTAAAAAGTAAAAATATTATGAGTGGTAAGCTTCCACTGCAATAATATATGGATGACAAAACACAAAAAACTGTGAACTTTTTGAGGATCTTTACGACTCTGCTGAATAGGACAGCATAAGTCATACCTCTATTTTGAGTACGTTCTATAGCTCAACGCTTACATTAAAAGATTCAGCTACAACTTTTTGCCTTAAAACGTAAAATATCCAATAAATTTTAACAGAAATGGCACTAACCCAAATGAAAATTCTAATGTGGTACAAATCAGCTGTATCAGACTGCTTAGCTCTCAAATATTCACCTACGTAGTTATCGCCTACGAAAGCCTACGTAGTTATCGAATCCTAGAGACAATCTGCAATCGATACCCCAAAAGTAGATTATCCCAGCAAGGTGTGAGATAAACAATGTCATTCTTCCTCTATAAAATGCAATCGAGGACGGAATAATAATTGTCCAATTAGTTTCAAACGACCAATAGCTCGAAGACTACGTTTGAGCGGTTGCTGCGGTTGGTCAAGTTAGGTTGGAAGTAGCAGAACTGAAAAACCGACTTTACTGCTGGAATACATTCATATCTTTTCTAAGAAGAGTGAAAAATGCAATAGCACGATGATACTTTACCTCGTACGCTGAAATCTATTCTAAAAGAGTGGTAGTAAAACACTTGAAATGCAATTTTATATATATATATATATATATATATATATATATATATATATATATATATATTTCAGAACATCGCACAACATTTTTATAGAACGCGCATATATTGTGATTGGCTCGATGCATAGAAATGTATTTGTGTATGTTTACGTGTTAAGTGTTGGTATGTGCATGTATATGTGTATATATTTGCATGTATGTATGCACATATGTGTGTACTAAACTGACAACTGGCATTTTAACTAGAGATAATTTATTTTTTCTGTTCACTCTCAACTTGTAAAATTACCTAACTCGTCATCTCTTTATTATTGCAAAGCATTCACGTAAAAAAAACTATACATTTGTAGAGTGATCATCCATATATATTTAAATAAAATGCTTATCAACTAATGACCGTCATGTTAAAATTGCCTAATTAGAAATACAAATCTTGTAATTTTCGTGGTCCCCATGCTTATATATACGTATACTTATTTTTTTTCGTACTTCTTTAAAATGACATTTTTGAACATCTTCCGAAACAAACAATTCAAATATTTTTTCCTGGCGTATGAATTGCGAAGTTTTGTGTCATGTACACGTAAATTGTCAAAGGTGTTCTCAACCCACAATGAAAATGCACCGTCCATGAATTTGTGTGGTCTCTTATAATTATCATTATGTGTATTGTCAAATGTAGATTAACCAAGCTTAGGATTAAATTGCCCTCAATCAATTCTTTTCGACTAGTGACATGAGTATTAAAATACTCTTGTGTGTGTATCACCTAAGTGTATTAACTTTAAGATATTTTAAAAACCTATGATGGTACTTCTGTACCATCGCTATTGGAAATAAAATGTCTTCTTTCTTTCTTTTCTATTCATTCATCCCGGTACGTAAATGACCAATTTACCTTGTGGTACACATATGTCCCAATACGTAGTCAACATGCTAGACGTGTCGGTTAGACGTGATAAACATGTAAGACGTGTTTATGTGACCAGGAAAATATTTTAGAAAAAGAAGTACTAGTAAGTTACTGAAATAAAGAGAGCGGATGAAGTCTTGCTAGTAATTTCAAGCCAGGGGCTTTTATCGGAGAAATTTATCTTCTATCGCAGGGCTTTTTATGACGCAGAAATAGCAGCGAATCGTAAACCGCAACTTGGCTTCACGTTCCTTCGAGATAAGATCATCGTGAAATTTCTGGTTCAGGCTCAGTGCGAGATTTGTTCAACGGATGTACTAGTTACGTTTGAGTAGATCAGATAAAGGAGCGCATTCACTGGAGTTCTGCGTTGATTTTAATTTCTTGAATAAACGTCGATAAGAGCTGTGGCTCACTGTATCCTAAAGGTTCATTTAATATAAAAATGTTGAAGTGCAATATTATTACAGGCTTTAAAATTTAACCTAAATTATATCGAACGGGATAGAGATACTAATTATAAACTATTTCATTCATTTTGTAGGCGTTTGCTTTATTTTTTCGTATCTTTATTGTGCGGCCATAATTTAGTTATATCTTAACTGGACATAAAAATTTCAGGAGTTTAAATTAGTTGAAATGAAGACGGAACTGTGTTTATGGTTGGTATCATAAAAATTGCGCCTGTATCTTTTCCCCTGCCGCAATAAACGTCTTATGAGGGCTTCGTGGAATTTGGCTTTTATATTTACAGGGTCTCGTAACTCAGTAAACGAACATATTTCTGAAGAGTGTACTGCAATGGCTGTGTTGTGCATTTTCCCAAATATTTGCATGCAGAAGTAAAATTTTGAAATTCAGGTAGATCGCTTTTATACCTCCGACGCTGGAATCTTTCCTTTTAATTTAGTAACTATGATTTAACTTCAAAATTAGTTTCAAAACGGCAACGCATAGGACTTGTGAAAGAATAGGATTGCGAAGCGAAATAGGGCTGAAAAATACAAAAATTGGGTCTTCATAACACTTACTAGAACAAATTTCAATAAAAATAGTTAGGCGATGTGATATTAGGCCAAAAAATTAAAGAAAGACAACTACTAAAATCTCTCGAGCACTGGTTAGGTGATTGCACTTCTTCCTTTAGCACAAATGGTAAAAGAATTAAAGCTTTGACTAAATAAAAATTACATACTGAATATCCAATCGATCACAAGAGTCCTTGAGCGAGTGTTTTTAGTAGAGTTGAAGGTAGCATGTTCAAATCACAGGACCTTATGTTGCTGTCATCTATGAAATATCAGATAAGCTACGGTATGATGGAGTCCCGCTTCGTTGACCTATGTCAACCGCTGTTGGAAATGATAGTACCATTAAAAGATTTCAGTGTTATGAAATTTGAGGTTTTAGTGACCTGGTTGTTTTTTAGTTACTAAAATCATTATTCCTAGTAAAACTTCAACTACAAATCGCTCAGATCCCCTAAAACATTCGACAATTTCCTCAGAGAAAATTTGACACACCTGTGTGTGTCAAACGGTTATTCAAAGAAATTTTGGCCCATCTGGGCTTCACCTTTGACGGAATTTTAGAATAACTGGGAAACTTGAATCACAAGACAAGGTTTGAAACGACGAAAATTTTTCGCTAAAATCAGATGTGCATGGAATTTGTGCATAAAATGCAAATCATGCTCTTTAAAAACCTTAAAAAAATATCCACTAAATTTTAAGTCTTTCAAATTTTTATATATTGTCTCTTCCTAGGCTGAGAAAGTGAATCATTTATCCAAATTGGGTTGAGACTAACTTGAAGTAAGTGATGGTTGCCACTCTTATGTGTGCTGTTTTAGCCCATGAGACAGAAAAGTGCTTCATGATACGTCAATTAAAAATGTACAATGATGACACACTTTAGAGCGTCGGCTCTATGACTAGCTGAGAGACGAAAATGTCAGTTTTTGACATATGAAACGGCAAAAGGGTGTTAGATTTGTGATCAATTTTTCCCATCTGATGAGCAGTAAATAACTGAGTAATTTGAATTTAATTACTATTTTTAGCAATAATTTAATTTTAAAAAAACCTGCAGTAATTTTCGGCTCAGTAACTTCGGTCATTCTCGCGTAGCTTGAAATACTAAGATCCAGAAACAAATACCCAAAAGCAGTACTTTCGAAAGCATTTTGCTTTAAACTTTGAAAGATAGGCCTCCACGATACATATACTACTCCCAAAATTTAATTACACAACAAACTACGTAAAATTTTTGAAAAACTACGGCAGTTGATGCCAATTCCGTTCTGACGCCTCGACTAGCATGAATTTCATGATTTAAAGAATATGATGTAAGCCATTACTGGCGTCTGATTTTGTGAATGAATTAATATTTTTTTCACGGCATTTTTCCTGGCATTTTCATAAATAAATGCCGTGAAGTACTTTATGCTAACATAGAATTAGGCTAAACATTTTTGTTGGAGAATAAAGAAAAGAATGACAAGATTTAAGAAGAAAAGGTTAAATAACTTTGCACGAGTGTTGGCAGAAGAAAACGAAAATTACCAAATCGATTAAAATTGACATACACTAAACCTTTTTCTTCAATCGGTTTTTGGGTTTAATTTTGAATATATACTTTTCTTTTTTCTTCTTCATATGAAACGAATGCAAATATTGGGCACAAATTTTCTGCGAGCTTAAAAGCTGTATGAAATTAAATTTTATAGGTGTACGCTTTTACATTTCTTTTGCGTCAATGAAATTTCCAGACAGAGGCAGTTTATCGCAGACAACTGTAATCTTCTTTGCGAAGCAATAATTTTTGTTGCTCGATGAAGAGCTGGCTCGATGAAGAGCGGTGCATTTGACTGCCAAATTATTTTTACAGCCGCTTGTAAATAATACATACAATATATTTAAAATATTTTCATATGCACCATCATAAATCTCGCTATAAACAGTTATAAAAATTTTTTATTGTGGGATCGAGACACTGTAGCCTCAGAATTTCTGCTGTGTTCATCTACGTCATTGCACCTATTTATTTCGATGGAAAACTATTGAAAGTTCTAGCATCTTAAAGAAGATTTTGAGACATGGAAAAAATGAAACAGATCGCGGCATTATTGACGAATAAAGGTACACCACACACCTACACCTACCAACACCACCACACCACACACCTTCACACCACACACCTCCACACCACACACCTCCACACCACACACCTCCACACCACACACCTCCACACCACACACCTCCACACCACACACCTCCACACCACACACTACACACCTCCACACCACACACCTCCACACCACACACCTCCACACCACACACCTCCACACCATACACCTCCACACCACACACCTCCACACCACACACCTCCACACCACACACCTCCACACCACACACCTCCTCACCACACACTACACACCTCCACACCACACACCTCCACACCACACACCTCCACACCACACACCTCCACACCATACACCTCCACACCACACACTACACACCTCCACACCACACACCTCCACACCACACACCTCCACACCACACACCTCCTCACCACACACCTTCACACCATACACCTCCACACCACACACCTCCTCACCACACACTACACACCTCCACACCACACACCTCCACACCACACACCTCCACACCACACACCTCCACACCACACACCTCCACACCACACACCTCCACACCATACACCTCCACACCATACACCTTCACACCATACACCTCCACTCCACACACCTCCTCACCACACACTACACACCTCCACACCACACACCTCCACACCACACACCTCCACACCACACACCTCCACACCACACACCTTCACACCATACACCTCCACACCACACACCTCCTCACCACACACTACACACCTCCACACCACACACCTCCACACCACACACCTCCACACCACACACCTCCACACCACACACCTTCACACCATACACCTCCACACCACACACCTCCTCACCACACACCTTCACACCATACACCTCCACACCACACACCTCCTCACCACACACTACACACCTCCACACCACACACCTCCACACCACACACCTCCACACCACACACCTCCACACCACACACCTTCACACCATACACCTCCACACCACACACTTCCACACCACACACCTTCACACCATACACCTCCACACCACACACCTCCACACCACACACCTTCACACCATACACCTCCACACCACACACCTCCACACCACACACCTTCACACCATACACCTCCACACCACACACCTCCTCACCACACACTACACACCTCCACACCACACACCTCCACACCACACACCTCCACACCACACACCTCCACACCACACACCTTCACACCATACACCTCCACACCACACACCTCCTCACCACACACTACACACCTCCACACCACACACCTCCACACCACACACCTCCACACCACACACCTCCACACCACACACCTCCTCACCACACACTACACACCTCCACACCACACACCTCCACACCACACACCTCCACACCACACACCTCCACACCACACACCTCCACACCATACACCTCCACACCACACACCTTCACACCATACACCTCCACTCCACACACCTCCTCACCACACACTACACACCTCCACACCACACACCTCCACACCACACACCTCCACACCACACACCTCCACACCACACACCTTCACACCATACACCTCCACACCACACACCTCCTCACCACACACCTTCACACCATACACCTCCACACCACACACCTCCACTCCACACACCTCCTCACCACACACTACACACCTCTACACCACACACCTCCACACCACACACCTTCACACCATACACCTCCACTCCACACACCTCCTCACCACACACTACACACCTCCACACCACACACCTCCACACCACACACCTCCACTCCACACACCTCCTCACCACACACTACACACCTCCACACCCCACACCTCCACACCACACACCTCCACACTACACACCTCCACACCACACACCTTCACACCATACACCTCCACTCCACACACCTCCTCACCACACACTACACACCTCCACACCACACACCTCCACACCACACACCTCCACACCACACACCTCCACACCACACACCTTCACACCATACACCTCCACACCACACACCTCCTCACCACACACCTTCACACCATACACCTCCACACCACACACCTCCACTCCACACACCTCCTCACCACACACTACACACCTCTACACCACACACCTCCACACCACACACCTCCACACCACACACCTCCACACCACACACCTCTACGCCACACACCTCCACACCTACAGATGACAGTTTCTGCAGCCCGTTCCAGTTACGCAGAATTAATTTTTTTTATGAAATCTAAGTACCATTCGGCCTTAAATAACCGGGAGTTAGGGCAAGATCACATTGCTGTTATACAAATGTGGTACACCCACCATGGAACTGCGACTCAAGTTCATGGAGACATCACATTATTGTTAGTGCCACTCTCCTCACTTCTGAGGAGCATTTAACCTTCATCCTAGCGAGCAGTTTCGAATTAAATAAACGTGACAAGCTTATCAATTTGACACGAGTTCAAAATTTTAATTATTTTACTGAATATCCTTGAAAGAAAATCAATGATTTTTTACGGAGCTCAGAGTCATTAGATTGATTCATAAGTTTAGAATTTCTTTCTTACGTTACTGACTTATTTACACTGTGATCATGAAATATGTACGCTTATATTTTCTGGCGTCAAGAAATGATAAAAAGGTAAATTGAGACAAAACAACGACGTATTACGTATTTTTCCGCTTCAAAAAGGGAAGTATAATTATACGAGAAAACTGTATATTTCCACTAAAATCTCACCGGTACCTCTAAATATTTTTATATTTATTTGCTAAGCACCTTCATGGCTATGATGTACAACATTCTCTAATTCTATCGATAAATTGCAGCGCTGCCAGCTATTGAACTGCCTTCTCGTTCCATTCTACATATTTTGATGTCCGTTCGCAACAATTGTTAGAAGCAAGAATTGTTGCATTTTTATTAAATCGAAAATCTTTGCTCTCTGTAGGATTGGAAAATTTTCTGATATAAAAATGGCTTACCTCATGATTGAAAAGTACACACATGGGGAATATTGAGGGACGTCCTAGACATGTTGAAATTCATTAATGTATAGTGATGCGATCAAGTGTGATTCCTGGTGATATAATTGATAACTCAAAAAACTTTAAGCAATGAAGTACAGAGTTATTATGGTACTTAGGCCATCCGAGTAATTTTCGTGCACAACTGTAAATTCTATGATACTTTGTGAACTTCTGACTTACGCTCAGCATGAACTTACACCTGCAATGGCAAATGTGATAATTATTTGTACGTTACATAGGACCTTCACATTTTCATTAGAGAGTTCCTTCCAATGCCTTCTAACACACAAATCTCCATGTATGCAGATGATGTTCGAATTGCATTAGCAAGTTCTGTATCGGAAATATCTGTATACCCTATTGATTAGCCTGAAGTTATGGTACGACCGAAATGGTCTCAAACTAAATGCTAGCAAAACGCAATGCATTATTTTTGGATCCAAAGACGCAGTCAAAAAGTTCCAAATCCTATTTTTACAGTACGGAATGATGAAATTAAGCCATCAGAAAAAGGTATAACTTTAGGTATCTGGTACGATAGAAACATGTCCCCCAAATCTCACGTTGAGAAAACTTGCAGCAAAATTTACGGAGCTTTATTTTTTTCGTTGTATAAAAGTATGCTCGACGAAAAATCCAAATTATTGGCCATTCAATCTTTAGTGCTCTCGCGCATTGACTATTGCAGCCTAGTATGGGGAGATTTGCCTCAATACTTTCAAAAAGAATTACAAAATGCATGAATTTTACAGCCGAGGGGGTATGCAACTGTAAATTCAAAATAACTTACCTTTCAAAGAAGTAATCACGTAACCCCTCTCCTAAATAAACTCGGCTGGACTCCTATTCAAGAGAGGTTCCCTATCCAGAAAGCTCAATACGTATTCTCCTCTTTATATCTTCTTCAAAGCAATGCTGAGATATTGAGATTCCATCCCCCCGGTATCAACCTAAAGCCGAACAGAAACAATAATGTCTTAGTCGACTACCGTTGATCCGACATTGGGCAGAATGCTCTGTCAATATCAGACGCCTTACTGTGGAACAAACTTTTCCAGGTTGTAAAAATTTCTCAAACATTGATAGAATTTAAAACCAAAATAGCTCGCCCTCTTGCGTCTCAACAATAAATGTAAGCTGCAGGACAAGGTGAATAAGTAGTCACGAATCTCCTTTGCTCATTGTCATTTATTTCAATACATTATACTACATTTTTATAGTATGCGTATGGTAATGTTAGCGTATATGCCTATGTATGTAGAAGTTTATGTATGAGTGTTATGTGTATGTATGAAGGTATGACTGTTCACACATATATGTGCATACATATATATGTACGTGAAGTACTTGTATGTGTACTGCTCGTGAAGTACAACATGCTAAGTACAACACGTGAAGAGTACGAATGTGATTACAGAACATAATGAATAATAATAATGAAGGCATCTACGGATGCTTCATTTCCAATCAAGCCTGATACATATCACCTTGTACATTGGATTTTCAAATGCCTTATAACTAACGCCAGGACGCCATGACGCTTTCCCCCGGTCAAGACCGGTACCCATTTCAGACACCTGGGTAGAGAGGGGTATGGTGCTTGGAATTTTTCTCCTATACCCAACAGAGAAAATGCACAAATTGGTCTCTCAATCCCTGTGATTTCGATAATCTTGTTAATATTTGAAAGGTACGACTTGCTCTCTGCTACTCACTTGTCACAGAACAATTCAATAGCTTCCGCAACTCAATGAGCTGGTCGGGAATGGTTAGAATGAGTTAACTCTTCTAGATTTATAATTTGAGCAATTTGAACAATATATTTACCACAAGCGATACAGAGGTAGATTTGGATGGGTGAATGTTTCAAGACTGTTTACTACGGGGATAAATACTACAGATTGTATGTCGGGATATTAGAAGGCGAAGGCATGCAATAAAGAAGGTCGGTTTGAATCAACAATTTATTCATGGGCTCTGAGAATAACACTATAGAAATTATGCTAGGCTGGTATTATATCTTCGAGTTGAACTCAAATGAAGCAAATAAAAAAACAGCGTTAATCAAATGTTAAAAGAACTAATGATTTTACTATTTCATCCACTGTTCTCATATTAACAAATTGATTAGAATCCCAGTAATACATGAGTAATACATATGAATGAATTCGTGACCTATGCCTTACGAATAAAAAATGACGCATTTGCTTTCGTCTTACTTTGGTCTACTAGCAAGTTATAAGACTTTGAACTTTAAGATGTCATATGCCTACCTCGTTTTGTGAATCTCGGGTAGTGGCATGATTAATTCCGTGTCGAGTGCATCGTAGGCTGTGGACAAATTACTGAGACTCTAAATCGTTGAGTTTTAAAATCTGAACGCATTAACAATGAAATTTTGAAAACAGGTCTCGGTGATAAACATGAAGAAATATTTCTTAACTTTGAAGTCAAATCACAATGCATTTACGAGCGAAAAAATCATTCCTGTGTGAGCTGACTCTGCATCGACAAAGTCATAAGCATAGATTTAGCTTCTACATGAACTTACAAATGTCTCACAGGTCTTGTTCACATTTAAGCAAAGTCATTTATTTTAGCTAAGATCAAAGATAAACAGCAAATATGAAATAGGCATCTTGTTATCCCGTGGCAATCAGAATCGTGTGCTTGCTTTGAAGGAGTTGAGAGAACAGTTTCACTGAGAACTATTCTCATTCAGCTTATCTAAAATTGTTTTCATTCCATGGCTCATCTCGGACACTTGGGCGGCCAGTTTCTCAGCGCTCTCTGTCTCCTTCTGTGAGTTGGATGCGAGCATGTCAGAGCTAACGAAGAGCGACAACAGCTGTTCCTTCGGAGCGATGCTTTGAGACCTGGCGTGGCGACGGCGCTGTGTGGGAACGCACTGGTCAATGAGGAGGTGAATGTGGAGGTGGGCGAGGCTGCGATTGAAGTCGTCTTCTTTTCGAAGTTCGAAGAGCCTCTCATTTGGTTTACCGACAACAAAGTTTAGTGCGAAGCCACCTATGCCAATGATGAAAACCACGAACAAGAAGTTAGATAGCAACGGGTAAGCCACTGAATTGTCCTCGTTAATGAAAGTGTCATTGTAGCCCAGATCGCCGAGCATCACGGTTAGAGTCTTGATCAGCGAATATGGTATGGTCGCAAACGCTACGTTGTCGATTAAAAGGAAATGGAACGACAAGGAAAAAGCGAATAAGAATAGAATAAGTGGTAAAATAGCCAATACATAGCTTCCCAGCAGTCTTGGAGTAACGGGCATGAATCCAGAGAAGCGGGGCATTTTGTTGAGCACGACTACCACGTGGATGCACACCAGCAGCACCGCCACCACCTCCACTTGCCAAATGATGATCTGGAGAGCAAAATTCGTAATCAAATCAATGGATATAATGAAATAAGATGTGAATGCCTCTAACTAATAAGAAACAGTGTAATTTTTTTATCATTAAAAACTTATTAAATCACGATCTCTTTAGACCCATGGCGTCATTCGGCACAATAATAAAATTCTAAACTCCCCTCCCTCCCTCCCTTGTTCGAAAGAAACATTTGTGTCTGGAGAAACTTGAATCAAATTTAACTTTCAACTAATTCGTATGACTTGCAGAAGTAAACTATCTAGGTATTCCTCTAATTTATTATTGGTATTCATCATTTTTATCTATGGTACTCCTGAAGTTTTCATATTTTGTTTGTTTACGAATAAAAAACATAGCACCTTGGAACAACGTCGTTCAAATATCAAACTGATCTGTAGAATTTGGGAGCCCTAACAAGCAATTAATGAGTCTGTGTTTGAAATTGTCATAGACCATGCATTAATTACTAGATTTTTCATATTTTTTTGAAACAGCATTGCCCATTAGTTTTCCAAACAGCTTTTATTATGGAAAATTGAATCTGGAAGTAAATCATTACGAAACACCGTCAGGGGGAATATGAGTTGCTCTACTTTAGCAAGTCTCACACGTTTCCTGCAATGGGTTAAATTGAAGTTGATTATTCAATTCATATATAGAGTCAATAGTAGCAAGCAATTTTGGAAATAGTAAACATTAATTAGATCGTGCCTTCTTTTAACTACCTTTAAATATTTATGAAACTTGAATTAGTGACTGCAGGTCGGTCAGCAACGTTATGAAAGTCCCCTCAATGACCACAGGTGGGTCCTTTCGCTGGAAATGTGAAACATTGTAGCTTTCAGAACGGCTTGATCAAGAAAGCATATGTAATTTATTATACTTGCCTCTCTGCAACCCAAGGCGAAGTCACACAGGCTGAAGCCGAAAAGCAAAGTCACCAGCGATGGAATCCGAATGTATCTGCTGAGGAGGTGGAGGTCATGGAAGTGTTGCGACGTCTGGAAAGGAGCAAATGATGAAATATCTAGAGGGTCGTCCTCGTCCCAGATGTACTGTTTCGTCCAAGTTTTAAGTTAGGTTTAAGTTCGCAAGGGACAACTGAAATCTTAGATACTCAGGTGAAATGTTGAACTGGGCTGTATCGTAAATGGTAGATATGAACTTAATTATGTTACATTTTATACTTGAACGGTATATATGGTAGATATGAACTTAATTATGTTACATTTTATATTTGAACGGTATATATGGTAGATATGAACTTAATTATGTTATATTTTATATTTGAACGGTATATTATATTTATTTTTGAACGGTAGGCTAAACTATTTATGGTGTAAATTATGCGAAGAATTTAAGTTGCATATTCATGTGGAAATAATGAAAATTTAGAGTGAAAAATGTTAATATTAGTGATAACAATGCAAGTCAGTTATTCATCGCACACTCTAATGTTGAATTCTCTAGGATATTTGTCAGGAATTCCGAGCATCGATGTACAATCTAGTAATATTTCTGGAAACATGATTCACAATTTTTGGCAGCGTCCTGTTATCCCTCTGCGTAGCCATCCCCAAGAAAGCTTTTGTAGATGTTTTTGTGCGCTGAGAAAATTTGTTTCACGACACACTTTTGTGTGTCAAGTTGTCTCAAAACCGACACTCAAAAGTGTGTCAACCATACACATTATTAGTCCATGTATTATGATACACTTTTGTGACACACATAACGTAAGTCAATTTTATTTAAAAAAATATTTCACTTTCTTGCACTGGGAACTGATTTAACGAAATGCAGACTTCGTCTATGAATTAAAAGAAAAATTAACAGAGGTATTAAGATTTTTAGGGATAATTGCACTCCAATCACAAAATCTGAACACAATTCGGTTTTCTGCTAAATATTTCGAGCCATTTGAAGGGTGAATCAGTGATTTAACTCTTTCAACCGCTTTAATATGTGGTCAAAGGAAATACTTTAATGTGTAGCAAAATATTTCTGAATAACCGTTTGACACACTCAGGTGTGTCAACATTTCTGTCAGTGTAGATCCCCGCTCAAATTGCCATCTCTTTGGGGGATTTCATTTCATTACACAAATTTCCCCTATAATAAAAATAATGCATGACCATTGATGCTTTCTGCAAGCATGGCTTCACGACGGCATGTCTATTTTCAAATATCTCTGTAGGCGATTTTAGATGGTTCAAAAGGGAAGTAGCTAGCTTTTTTGTGACGTGCAGGTCGTAACCACGACTGTCACATTACCTGTTGCGATAGGGGAGGACCCAGGTGTTTCTTGTACTGGAAGTTTTTCGCAAATATTCAATAGAAAGGAAATTGCTGTATGGAGCGTCAACGTTGGGGTAATAGTGCACACCAGGACACTGAGAAAGTCTTTCATTAACGAGCTCAGGCAGTTCACTGTAGTAATGTGTGTTGGGGGAGCGAGTTGGGGCCAAGAGGGCTCAAGTACTACAAGTAATCTCTAGCTCTTCAATGTAACCGATGCGGAGACCGAAGTAAAATGCGTACATAAAATTAGACGTCGTTCATTATTGCATTTAATGGAATGAGGAATTTTATAGCCCTAATTTTATAACTTTAATTCCGAAGAGTTTAAATCAATTACACACCAAGTAGAAAAATCAATTTCATTCAAAATTACCAGGAAGAAAAAAGACACTACGCTGTGCACTTAAATAAACTTACATGTCTTAGGAATACGAGTTCGACAGACACGTGGAGAAGCACCAGGAGCAGTACGACAACTTCCATGGCGATGACGTACGAAGATTTCTCTTCCAGATGATAGATGGCACACACGGTCCTGTTCCAGGCAGCTGAGCCAATTTCCATGGGTTCGTTGGCGGATACATTTGAATCTGACGAAAAATATAAATTAAAACCTTTAGT
Source organism: Morinoia aosen (assembly GCA_030386875.1). Taxonomy (NCBI): domain Eukaryota; kingdom Metazoa; phylum Arthropoda; class Malacostraca; order Amphipoda; family Talitridae; genus Morinoia; species Morinoia aosen. The sequence goes on along the minus strand of CM059564.1, from coordinate 47,844,830 downwards.
TTTTCCATTATTATAAATGTACGGCTGGAAGAATATCAATAATTAGGAATCATCAGCTACGATTTACGGAAACCATTGTGTTTTCTTATAAACAATGATTAATTGATCATGAATCATTATTTATGATCAGTTGTCATTATTTGAAAAAAAATCCACGACTTGCTCTGTAGTTAGCAACAAATGTACAAACTTCGTGTCTTTTGCTAACAAATTTTCGTGTTCGTTCATATTCGAATACGAATAGCAAGAATTAGCAGCAAAAGTATTCTTTTTAAAAAAAATATTTTTTCATTTATTTTGCTCTCTCTAGATAGATTCATTTTAAACACAGGTACATTTCATTGTGTCTGACGGAAATTACGATAAACATCAATAAAAATCATATAAAAACTTCATAGGTTAGAGTGAGTTATGATAACAAGTATACGCCGTGAATCACGAGAAATGTACAACATCGCAATTCTGCACATTTACTGTTTTTTTCAATCGTCCTAGTTTTGTTTTTTCATCAAAATCAGCAACTACGAGTTCTGTAGCCGACTTTTAATCAGTTGTAGCCGACGACTTAGGCTGTTGAAGACATCACTCTCGATTTCCCACCCTATGAAACATTTCCCGCCCTATTAAACATTTCCCGCCCTATCAAACATTTCCCGCCCTATTAAACATTTCCCGCCCTATCAAACATTTCCCGCCCTATTAAACATTTCCCGCCCTATTAAACATTTCCCACCCTATCAAACATTTCCCGCCCTATTAAACATTTCCCGCCCTATTAAACATTTCCCGCCCTATTAAACATTTCCCGCCCTATTAAACATTTCCCGCCCTATTAAACATTTCCCGCCCTATTAAACATTTCCCGCCCTATTAAACATTTCCCGCCCTATTAAACATTTCCCGCCCTATCAAACATTTCCCACCCTATCAAACATTTCCCGCCCTATTAAACATTTCCCGCCCTATTAAACATTTCCCGCCCTATTGAACATTTCCCGCCCTATTAAACATTTCCCACCCTATCAAACATTTCCCGCCCTATTAAACATTTCCCGCCCTATTAAACATTTCCCGCCCTATTAAACATTTCCCGCCCTATCAAACATTTCCCGCCCTATTAAACATTTCCCGCCCTATTAAACATTTCCCGCCCTATTAAACATTTCCCACCCTATCAAACATTTCCCGCCCTATTAAACATTTCCCACCCTATTAAACATTTCCCGCCCTATTAAACATTTCCCGCCCTATTAAACATTTCCCACCCTATCAAACATTTCCCGCCCTATTAAACATTTCCCGCCCTATTAAACATTTCCCGCCCTATTAAACATTTCCCGCCCTATCAAACATTTCCCGCCCTATTAAACATTTCCCGCCCTATTAAACATTTCCCACCCTATCAAACATTTCCCGCCCTATTAAACATTTCCCACCCTATTAAACATTTCCCGCCCTATTAAACATTTCCCGCCCTATTAAACATTTCCCACCCTATCAAACATTTCCCGCCCTATCAAACATTTCCCGCCCTATTAAACATTTCCCGCCCTATTAAACATTTCCCACCCTATCAAACATTTCCCGCCCTATCAAACATTTCCCGCCCAATTAAACATTTCCCGCCCTATTAAACATTTCCCGCCCTATTAAACATTTCCCACCCTATCAAACATTTCCCGCCCTATCAAACATTTCCCACCCTATGAAACATTTCCCGCCCTATCAAACATTTCCCGCCCTATCAAACATTTCCCGCCCTATCAAACATTTCCCGCCCTATTAAACATTTCCCGCCCTATTAAACATTTCCCGCCCTATTAAGCATTTCCCGCCCTATTAAACATTTCCCACCCTATTAAACATTTCCCGCCCTATCAAACATTTCCCGCCCTATTAAACATTTCCCGCCCTATTAAACATTTCCCACCCTATCAAACATTTCCCGCCCTATTAAACATTTCCCGCCCTATTAAACATTTCCCGCCCTATTAAACATTTCCCGCCCTATTAAACATTTCCCACCCTATCAAACATTTCCCGCCCTATCAAACATTTCCCACCCTATTAAACATTTCCCGCCCTATTAAACATTTCCCGCCCTATTAAACATTTCCCGCCCTATTAAACATTTCCCGCCCTATTAAACATTTCCCGCCCTATTAAACATTTCCTGCCCTATTAAACATTTCCCGCCCTATTAAACATTTCCCACTCTACAGAAAATTTGCCGCACCACTAGACATTTCCCGCCCTATAAAACGTTCCCTTAGCTTCTGCAAGAAGAGCAGTATCGGTTTAGGCAGTCACACGACAAAATCAAAGGTATTTGTCACTTCACCTAAGACATGCTCTCAAATATCGAGGCAAAACACCAGTTCCCAACACACAGCACTACAAGTCTGGTACACAGGCGCTGAATACTCTCGTGAACATTATGAGTAATACCGAGGGAATTGTGGGTCGTTGTGAACACTGTCGGTCCTCACTTTCAAGTTCAAGTTCACTCACCCACATCCCAGCTGGAGCAGTTAGAGTCTGACGCGGCTATAGAACGGACTTCCTGGACGAGGTCTTCGATGCTGCTGTTGTAGGAGACGTCAGTACCGTACCAGGTCGCCACCTGTTGCCGTGTGGTGCCACTGAACGCCACCTGCAGGTGGTGCGTGTTCCTGCAACACAGAAATAGATAAATATTTTTGGTATTCCCACAATGTTTACAGTAACTGTTTCCTTACGAGCGTAATTGTGTAGATTAAACGGGTATTACTGTGTAATCCAACCAAGACACAAAATTCTAAGCTGGTACTTCTGGCTCACGATCTCATCAATGCACATTATTTCACTTAAACAGAATACTGATCAGTTACAATAGATATTGGTCTGCACGATAGATGTAATATAGTTATTTAGTTCACCAGGTATGCCCCTATCAGAAGACATATTGGCTACGCAATGAAAGTAAAAACCGGAGAATTTAATGTTTAACAAGAGTTGTGAGATCCATTAATGAGATAGGTCAAATGTATCTGCACAGGTAACTGGTGCAATGGCCTTGTGAATGTTGTCCCCTACGGCAGAGCACAAGATTGCCAAAAACATTCTGTACCAGAAGAAAGTTTACATGCGGACAGCCAAAGATATTCTGTACCGGAAAAAGTTTGCTTGAGGATAGCCAAAGATATTCTCTACCAGAAGAGAGCTTGCATGGGGATAGCCAAAGATATTCTGTACCAGAAGAGAGTTTGCATGAGGACAGCCATCGCCGCGGTGAAGAGGTCCAGAGCGAAGTAGGGGTAGAGCACCCAGCTCGCGTACTGCAGCTTCCGCAGCAGCCATGTTCTGTTACAAATTTGTGCATTATTGTCATGTTGTGTACCCTTGATTTTCTCATACATCCAAGATTATAGTGAGATTAAACAGTTTCAATAAAATTATGCCACAACCGTTTTTGGTATTATTCCAACACCCACATGTCCACTTGAATAAAAATAGTACGACTGTAGAGCTATTGGCTTACTGTATTTCTCATATTTCGTTGAATTTAACCCTTATAAAGACACTGATATCTCAATGTATATCAATCCGTTTTAACCTGCAGACAAAGTGCACATCGTCTTACTGAGTGAGTTTGTGCCGCAGAATTTGACCATGCTGGCCTTTAGCGGCCTTCTGGAGAGGGTGGTGTTCGTACCACGATGTTCCCTCGAATTCTTTGGCTTCGGCACGAACCGAAAACTCAGGAGGGCTTGCGTGCTGGGCTGACTTGCATGCAGGTTGTTGGCTCGGGGCAGAATTGGTTGGAGTATTTCCAAGTTCGGTGTTGCTCTGAGAGCTGTTTTGGCCACCTCCAGCGGCCGTCGCTTCTTGCTTGGTTGAGTTTTTGACGAACGGGGATAAAACTTTCTTTCCTTGATAAAATCGAAAGCATTTTACTAGCGTGCGTACTGTACATTAAGAACGTTCTGAACTGAATCGATGCATTACCAGATTTTCAGAGTTACTGTTAGGTAAATTCTTGGTTAAATGATATTGCGTCATCTAGCCTCAGATATACAACCTCCGCTGTTGTTCAGTTATGGAAAAAATGAAGTGTTTATAAAAATTGATAAACAAGTGATTCATCTTTAAATGGAATCATTGAAGCCTCGGTTGATTTGTTAGAGAGGAATAGTTAAGGGGGCAAATGTCATTCCGTCCGCTAATGAAATCAATATGGCTAAACCCAATTACTCGTAATTTTTACGGATCACTTTCTTGCACTTCTTACGATTTCCTTGTAATAAATGTCTCTAACTATCAGTTTCTCAGCCGTAAAGTGAATAAAATCGGGTCGTTGTGTTTACATTCTTTGTTGTCCTACTTTCATAAATATGCAGGAATCATTTTGAATATTTGCATTGTGAGCCTTACCAATCACCAATGAGAGTCTTCAATGTGCCGAGCTCTTTGGTTCGATGTCAAATGCAGGAACTTTATACGGATGTAAAGTGCCCTTGAACTTTTATATGGAATTGATTTTATCACACAAAAGAAAATATTATTAAAAATTGTTCCCTCAGATCGGTTAAGCAAATGGGCTTGAGTGGTAAACTGTCTTTTTCTTGGGAAGTTGAACACTCGGCTCATTCGCTCACATCCCTGCTTTCAGGGGAATTTTAAGTAATTTTTTTCTTCTTTTAATTTGATGTACCATCATAATTTCTAAAGCCTAATGTGGCAATGTTGTCTTAGGAAATAATTTTAATTCACTTCGAACAAAAATATAGAAATGATGTTTTTTAACTTGATTGATTCCGTTCTGCGGAAAATTTATTGTTAGAAAAGGACTTTGGAAGTAAGGGTCTTCATCGTCTTATGTACCTCTGATAAGCCAGGCTTTGACGAGCCTTGGATTACGTAAGCGACCTTATCATAAATTTCCCTGCAGTGACACCCATAAGAGCGCTTTTTGGTTTTATGTGATTCACTTGTGCGTTTGGTTGTTTTGACATATAGTTCCCTATACCAACGATTGCTTCTGACTAGTCTATGTCGCTCCACACAGTCATTTCACGTAGCTCAATGTGAAGTCCAAATGATAAACTGGACCAGGCAAAGCTGAAAATCTGCCTCACGTACAGCAACTCAGAATTGCCCGATTTTTGTAGTCCTACAGAATCAAACTTTGAAGCAAACGTCTTTTGTGCACTGAATATGGTTTTCCTTTAATAGTTGACACACGCGATGACGTTTAATTTTGTTGACATTTCTCCACATTTTCCGATCTTTGTACTTACCATTCACAGCGGATGTTCAATTTTATACCGAGTTCTATTTTGCGCTAAAACTTGTAAACGGACGAATTAAAAATATTCCTCAGCAATCCACGCCATGATATATCCGCTAGTGTGACAGTAATTTTAAGACTCCTCTCTTTGATGTGCAGGTAATGTATCTGACCGTTTTCACGAGCACGTCCTCTTTTTGGTTGCTTAACTCTTACTCTGCTGGAATTACCACCGAAAAAGATACCTCAAAAATATTTGAAATGCAGTACCTTCAGAACAGTAGTAGATGAACTCGAACGGAGTGTAGTTGTGGACTTCATCAGTTCCGTCCAAGTGGACGTGTTTGTCCAGAGCCCTGCTCGCCAGGTCCGGCTTGACGTCGATCAGCAACGCAAATGAATCGCAAGGCTTCAGTTTGTGTTCTGGGTTACCTTGATCATCTTCTCCACCTCCGTTTTCAAGCGGAATTCGAATATTGTCGCAGAAACGTCCATCCAGAGCCACGCAGCACCAGGAACTTTGGACCACGGCTTCTAAGATAGCTTCGTGGAATTCTTTCTCCTTTTGGGGGTGTTCCTTGTTGTCCCTTTGGAAAACGTTTCATCAGTGAGAAAGTTTAGACATGCCTTTAATGGAGTAATTATTTTCTCTAACTTTTTGCGGACGCGCTCATCGAGATCACCATAGAGATAGCATATTTTACAACTCGAGGGAATCTCTGAACTGACGATTGAAGTGTTGCAAAGATAAGATTTTGAGATCCATGGCTGTGATAATGCCTCCAATATAAATATTATGGATTCCATGAAATCTTTAAAACGATAATATTGCACTATCGATGACAGTTTCGAAATATTACGAGAATTTTGGTTTGCAAGCGAAATAATTATCAATGAGATCTAAGTGATTATTTCGATATACTATGTATGAGACAATTCAAACAGGATTTGTTACGTAGTTTTCTATATGATTCTAGCCTAGTAGATGCAACACAGCCACAATTCTTACAGCTGATTACTTCTAGGTCATGGAAGTGTTGTACAAAAGGTAAGAAAGATAAGTAAGATAAATGCTTACAAGACATATATCACAGTCTCACAGAGAGAAAAGTTATGGTTCTCGTATAAGGTAAAGAAACTAAATTAAGAACAGTGCAGAAAAATTATGCAAAAATTCTTCATTGCTTTTAAAAAAATAGATTAACAGTGTAAAAAATAACTTAAGCTAATTGCTACTGAAAAACTGGTAATTTGAATTGCTAAGTACGAAGTGAAAAAACTTTAAAATCCCTCCTTTTGTGTGCTTCATACATTTATTGTGTATTAGTCTCTCCTGTATGGAACAAGAAAAGGTATTGGTTTAATATTACTAGCATTTTTAAAGGTACATGAATGCTTGAAAATTTTTCTCACCCTGTTTTGAGGGGTGAACTAAGCGTCCACAAATGCTATGGATGGCTGGCAAGAAAAAAACTCTGGTGTTGTTTTTGAAATGCCCACCTGTTTTCAGAGACGCTCTTGAGACTTGCTTCGAAATATCGATGAAGCCGCACCGAGAACTCTTCATCTTGCTCCCCAGGCTCCATTTTAGACAACAGCAAACGGAAGAGTTGCGAGTGCTTTTTTTCGAACGCCAGGTCTACTGGGTACTTGCCTTTTTTGTCGCCGGATTTTAGAACTGCTTCAGTTCCCCCTGACCCCTGTTGCAACATAATTTTAGAGTGGATGTAAACTTTGTGCAGCATTCATTTGCATGAAAAAATGATAAATCAAATATTGCAGACTTTTAAAGGTGCTCGTATAGCGTACTAAATGGGGCACTTTCTTGCTTCATATTTCATGATACAGTAACGCTATGAGGCTCGGTCGCACTTTCAGTACAGCAATGGGACAGCGGACTTGTTCTCGAGTGGTAGTCATCTGTAACCATTTGTCTAGACCGAATTTTTATGGAGTAGGTAAACTTTGAAATAGTTCATCAACAGATTCCATTATGGAATTTTGGAAACCACCGGTTTGTTCAGTAGTTTTTGCTCTCCAATAGGCTTTCTGACACAGTGGCTCACTGATCTGAACCAAAAACCCACGACTTCCACAGCTTTACACAGCACAAACATGGGCATCTATCAAAAAAACATTTTGATCAGGAATTTTGCTTGCCTGGAAGAAAATGTTCCGCTGACCAAGCGACAGAAATCACGCTTAATTTTCAGAGATAAAGGCAGACCGAAAAAAGTTACGAATACATTGCTCTCAGACACAACTTACCGAAGCCTTGTCCAGCAGCAGAAGACAACACTCCACATATCCTTTACTGACTGCCAGGTGCAATAGGCGAGGTGTCATTTTATAAATTTTTTTCATCTCGTTTGGCTTGATGACTTGGAGCAGCTTCTTCAAGCATTGCACTTGGCCATACTCAGCCGCGATGTGCAGCGCAGTCTTGCCATTATCTGCCTTCAAAGTCAAGTTCGGTTCTTTGTGCAGCAGCTCCTTAACGAGACCAGCGTTGCCATGCCGACATGCCAGATGGAGAGGAGTGTTGCCTTCTTTGTTGCGGGAATTCACGAGCTCACGGGCCCCAAACGAGAGCTGTTTAAAGAACTCATTAAAGTCTTCGGAGCCGAAATTGATGCGCTTGTCGGGATGACGAGCAAGCAAGTGCAGGGCAGAGTCTCCGTCTTTATTTTTGTTCAATTTCTTCAGTCCAACAACGGCAGACAAAGACTTAGCAGTGACATAACTTCTCTGCCTAATTGCAATATGGAGAAGGCTGTTACCTTTTTTATCGCAGTACTTCGTTAAACCTGCGTGAAACTCAGGATGTTCAGTCATTTTTTGTACACACTTGAGTGACTTTTCTGCCCCCAGATCTACCAGTTCCTCGATAGCACGGCTGGTCAAAGGCTTTTCTTCTGCTACGGTGAGCAGATACTCAAAACATTCTTGTTTTTTTCCCTTGATCGCTGCCGCAAGACACGAGGCGAGGAAAGTCTCATCATGAAAAGGCAGTTTGTCTTTTTTGGCTTTCTCAGAGCAGTCTGCCTCTAGGACACTTTCTACTATGCACTTCATCACATTCACAGCACCTCTCTTGGCAGCCAAATGTAGGGCTGTGGTTCCGTCCTCTAAAGCAAGACTGACGTCAGTTTGCAACAGCTCCTGGCATGTGGTGGTATAGCCCTCTTTAGCAGCGAGCATGAGGGCAGTGAAGCCCTCATCTGTGCGCATGTTCAGGTACTGTTCCAGGTCAGTACTGGTCCAGGACTTTCCCAGGTCGGTATTGGCCATGGACTGTTCCAGGTCGGTATTGGCCCTGGACTGTTCCAGGTCAGTATTGGTCCAGGACTGTCCCAGGTCGGTATTGGCCCTGGACTGTTCCAGGTCGGTATTGGCCCTGGACTGTTCCAGATCGGTACTGGTCCTGGACTGTTCCAGATCGGTACTGGTCCTGGACTGTTCCAGGTCGGTACTGGTCCTGGACTGTTCCAGGTCGATATTGGCCCTGGACTGTTCCAGGTCGGTATTGGCCCTGGACTGTTCCAGGTTGGTATTGGCCCTGGACTGTTCCAGATCGGTACTGGTCCTGGACTGTTCCAGGTCGGTATTGGCCCTGGACTGTTCAAGGTCGGTGTTGGCTCTGGACTGTTCCAGGTCTGTATGGGTTCTGGACTGTTCCAAATGAGCAGTATTTGTGGGGGCAGTGGTGACAGCATTCAAAAGATGCTGCACGCACTGCTCGGACCCGCTCTGCGCCGCAAAATGAAGAGGGGTAAACTGCTGTTCGGTTTGGGCCTTCACATCGCCTCCAAGGTCTATAAAAATCTTCAAGATTTCGGGATTACGTTCCCTTGCTGCCAGGTGGATTGCCGAAAGAGATTCTTTGTTTCTTTTATTTATCATTTTTGGCGAGATTAATTTCTTGACCTTCTCAGAGATTGTGTTTTTGCCATTCATCGTCATGTAATGTACTGGAGTATTGCCGTCAAAATCAATTTGATCGAGAGTCGCAGGGTTCTTTCTAATAAATAACAAAGAACATCGGTCGTGTTTAACAGTTTTGTGGAGAGCAGTTCTACCTTCACTGTCGCGTTCAAAAAGAGTTTGATCATCCACTACTCGTAATAGAACTTCCGCGAGTTGAGGAATTTTTTGCCTGTCTGAAGACACTAGTTTGTGGAGCAGCTTTTTCGTCCTTATCTCTTCGTTGGCATTTGGATTTTTCGCCAGTAAATGCACGAGTTCATCCAAGTCCTCTCGTTCAATGGCAGATTCGAGTTCACTCATTTCAACTTCTGCTGACCTGCGCACAAGCGTACACTGAAGGGATAGGAGTACTGGGCGTACGAGTCTTAACGAAGCTGAGTAACAGAATATCTATGAATGTCTTCGTAACAGTTACTCCCCTCAAACGTGTTTTTAAGGAAAACGTTGCATTCTTAGAAAGACTACCATACGAACTTTCTTAGGTCATAGACACCGGTCATGTTGAATAAAGTTAGAGAAATGTAATAAACAAGAACGTGACAATCGGAAACTACATGAAACTTTAGTACAAACTATCAAAAACGTTGAAAAACATTAAAATTATTAGGGAAACTAAAAAGTTCTCCCGTACATGGAAGCAATAGGTTATCCGTTTATGTTCAGGTAAAGCGTGCTGTACATGAAAAGTGCATTTAAATCAACTATGCCAAACAAACATGGCACAAAATAAAGCAATGTCACTCACCCGTCCCCGCAGTCTGGGGCAGAACTTGGGGAAGCCATCTCTACCATGGGGATAGCGACGTAGTCCTCCATCGTGGGGAGTGCAGCTCTGAGGAGGAAATTAGACGAACAAACACTTACTTTAAATCTGAAACATCACAACAGGGGGGAACTAGCATGAAAGACTAGTTACTGCAGTTTTAGGTCCCATAAATGTAAAACCCGTCGAAACGAATGATTAACTCACTTTGCAGCGATCAGTCAATTGCGGCCGAATTTAATTGTATACCTGGAGTTTTTTTATAGTTATGACGTCCAATGCACGTTGTTCAATTGAAAATTTTCAATAAAAGTGATTGTTTTTCTAATATAATGTTGAATAAAATGTCGGCATAATATTCATGGCAGACATTCAATTATTAAACAATTTTGATAAATACGTTTGTCACATAATTACTGACGAATGCATCAGTTTGAAATATATTATTCTCATAGATAATGCATTTTGCTTCAAAATGAAAACGTAATTTCACATTTCATTACATCAGGAATACTGAATTTACCTGTTGTATTATTGCAATCCGGCTATTTTCGAAATACTGCATAGTTCATAAGTATTTTGAGTTGAAGTATTTTCAAAAATACTGCGTTGTTAAGCAAACTGTTATCAGCATTTTCTTGACGGAAAATACATAATGTTGAAAAATTAAACTGACTTTTATTTCTCTTATTAAATCGTTTGAGATCTTCGTATCCAATTCAAGGATCCTAATTCGTTTTTAATTTATAGGCCCCAGAAATACTGTTATTCTTGAACATAAAAAACGATAACCACAAACAGTTTACCCTTTCATCCAAGAGTAGAGACTTAGAAGGGCGGCAACCTACACACAATGCATCTGAATTACAACACAGCGTCCGACACACGCTGGTAAAAATAAAATGCTCACCTCGAACCTGTTTATTACGAGCACGCTAAATTCTTACAAAGATCATCGTGTGCGCTCCCACAGTTCCATCAAACCAGTCGCGTTAAATCAAGTCATACAAAATGAATTAAAACAAAGTGGAACCGAAACGTTCATTGTTAAGTATTCTAGCACACGCATAGCTCACTGCTTGTGCAGATCCATGCAGCGTACCAAAACTTAGAAACTCAGAAACCACGCACTTTGCGACAATAGAAACACAGGGCTGAAGAGCCTGTGTACCTTGAGAACAGGTACCTTATTATATGAGACTTGAATGACATGAAGATGGTCTCACCTAGCAGAGAATTTCAAAGAATAGACATTGGTTTTAATGTATTTGTATTGCTGGATAACATTTTTCCTACCCTGATGAAAGTTTTTCTCACACACATGGGTAAACTTAACTTGGATGCAACAGTGCCAAACGACACGAGGTAAAGCCAAACGACACTAGAAAATAATAAGAAATTGTATAATTATTTACATTATGTTATATTCTTTGTTAACATTCGATGCAGGTTATTCTCGTTGTACAGGAAATTTGTTCAGGAAATGTTTTTCTAACACAGCAGAGAAATGTTCGTCGTAAGAGTCAGAGAATATTTCGACGTTCCATAAATTAACAAGTACCTTATGTGTCACACGGAGCTGATAGGATCCCCGTCAAAACTATACATCATTATCGTACTTCACTGTATACTCACTCTGGCCAAAGGAATTTGAAATCCGTGAGCGAATCTTCACAACAACGTCAGCCACCTGCTTTGCATGCGACTAAGAGCTGAAATGACCGACGGCCTTATGCCAGCACGTGATAAAAGTATAGATAATTAATAATAAAAACTAACTTGCATTTGCGTCGACATGTCACAAGTCTTCAACTTTCCGCTTCGTTTTTTATCATAGATAGTGGCGGATTTGCTGGAGCGCATGTGGCACCGCATGAGTTGAAGGAATAATTTCATGCGACTTCCCTGACTTTATCAAAAATAAATACGACGATGATGACATTACAGTGAATTATCGCGCAAATTATTGGAGGCATCTGTAGACATCGAATTTCTAACGCGCTGCTAAACCTTCGGTGAGCTGCCCAAATTTCTGCGGTTCAAACTGCACAGAAGATCTCTCCACACTTCTCATTTCTACAAGTCGTAGCAAAATAAGTTGCTAATTCAGGAATTACAACAGAAAAGAAATGCTGAACGTAACTTAACCGAAAAAATGGCAACTGCTGAAGATGAAGTTTGCACTTTCTTTTCTCGCTTGGACGCGTTGTGCGCATTTTCGTCAATCGGAAGATGAAAAGTTCTACGTGGCTACTCTTAGGGTCTATAACAAAAAAACTTGATAACCTTGTTGTTCAATACGAAATTAACCCATGAGATAGAAAAATGGAATTTACAACTACAGTGCCATAACATCATTGGAGCGTACAAAATGGTTAATAGCTTATGGTTTAGACTTTTCCGTGCCCATTTTTAAACTGGTCATACGAAAAACTCAAGTAAAACTTCACTGTGTGCTGACCTTACGAGATTCTTGCAAGATTTACGTTCTTTAGCCTATCGCTACTTTTATAGTTTTATACCACAGAAAATGTTCTCTGCCGTATGCCAGAAGAACGATACATCTGCTCTAAAAGAATTGGGCCGTAATGACAAAATCGTAATATGTAAGCCTGATAAAGGCAGAGGTATTGTAATTCTTGATAACCCGTGTACAATGGAAACGTTAATTGCTGATGTGTCTAAATTAAATTGATATCAGAGTTAAAGGGAAATCTATTGTCCCAATCGGAGAAGGTAACAAATTTACAGGTTTTGTCAAATAAAATATATTCAAAGTTTTACGTGTTTGGTTCATGTCTAGGAGTATTGTATGGTTTACGTAAAATTCACATGTGAGACTTTTATCCATGTTTCAGTTCCGGCCTATTTTTGCTGCTTGTAACAAGCTTTGTTGCAATTTAGCACGATTCCTGACACCCTTGTTAAGTCCTTTACCAGGGAATGATTCTACGTTAAAAAATTCTTCTCAGTTCGTTAGGGAGATAACTTCTTATCAGAATACAGATGGAATGACTAGGGTTTCATTTGATGTGACAATTTGTTTAATAATATTCTATTGGCAGAATCCATCAATATAATTATGACTGCCCTTTTTTGTTTCAACAGATGCGGCTTTTGGTCTAGGAAAAACTCATTTTAAAACCCTCCTTGAATATTCCGCTATGATCTCTGTGTTTATTTCTGCAGGAAAGACGTATAAGCAAGTTGAGGGTCTCGGTATGGGTCTTTCTTCACTGCTCACGCGCACACTCAATGATCGTGTCAACAGGCCTTCAGTTACCAATGCCGTGATATAGAAGCCCCGCAACGTCTCTATTGTGTTTTCCCATTTTTCGAAGAATGCGCTGATAAAATGTCTCGAAATTTGGATATTCTGTTTGACGTCATTTTTCTGCTGTAAAACTGTGTATTGTGGCCGTTAGTTCACCTAAAGCTGGTTCCTTCTTCGTGTTGTGATCAAACGCTTCATGTCTCCAAAGAAAAACCGGAACTCAAAAGCGGCAATAGTTCTTATTTGTTTGTAGATTTACTTGTAGATTTTATCGTGTCCATGCATTTTGTGAAAAGACTGATTTTATTCTATACTTTCAAGTTTGAAGACTGTCTACGGAATATGGAGCTGGTCTCCGAAACGTTTCATAGAACTGATTAGTTTTAAATTTATAGGTAGTGATATATTTATTAACTATGATTTCAATACGCGGTGCTTTCTTCGTTTTTAAATCCTATAGAAAGAATAATTCTCATTCGTTTATGATCTGAAATCGCTTTTCCCTGATTGAATAAATCTATTTACGTACTTTCCGGAAGGTTATTCATCAGTTCAAATCCCGCTATTACACTTAAAATGAGTATAGAATTAATTTCAAAGTAGAAACTAAATTTGTGATGCTACGTCTGTTTACCATGTTGTAGGTAGATGCGCGAACAATATACTGTCAGAAGACATGAAGTAAATCAGGGATTACGAAAATCAGTATTTGAAACGCAACTGTTAGCCGCTCTTTGAAGGGAAGGGCATCTTTCTTTGAAACTTTCATAATTGCGGAACAGTTTAGCTACAGTTATTCCCATTCTAAGCGAGCTCCACTAGCGGTACCATTTAACGCGTTGTAACTCCAGGTTACAGTTGTACATATTTAAAATGTGTGGCGGACATCAGTACACGATGCAATAGAGTCGCCAGCTTAATTATTTGAAGGCTTACTTGACTTCATATTAATATTTTATCTACAAAATAATTCCCTATGACGTTCATGAATATTTTATACATAGATTGAAATTGAAGTGGATTCGTATATCATGTAGGTATACTTACAATTGTGTGTACTGGTAATTTCCCAGCTAATTTGTTCATTTTTCTTCCTGGGGAAAAAAACATACATACAGAGGAAGTGTATGCAACGGCAAAAGTAAACTAATTCGTGTTTATTCTAAAAATCTGGGTTAAAATGAGCTATATTGTGTGAGTTCCGATGTAAGCGTAAATTTGTTGAAGCTTGCATGAAATTAACCAAATTCGAAGATGTTTGCGTGGTATGAAACACACGACTAAGGCAAGATTTGATCACTATGCCCAAATTCAGCCTGACAAATCAAATGTTTTCATCTGAAATACGAGTTCACATTTTTTCTAACTCTATAAATGTCATCTTTATGGCCAAATCCATAATATCTTTTCGGATGGGTTCATGCTATCTTGTTGCAAGAAAATATCTTGTACGAAAGGTATACGCTAACACGAGCTGCTACCGTGTCACGATGGCAGGTCACGATTTTATTGACAGGTCACGATGTCTCGTAGACAAACCTAGCATTTGTGCAATTTCACGATCCTCCCAAAAATTTACAAAGAATAACAATACGAATAACCGTCGCACTGCACACAGTTTTAATGCCTTGCCTCACCACTCACCGTCATCACGACCTCGCTGAGGGAGCTCTGCGTCAAGAGGTTACCAGCTACCCTTTTTAACTTCTAAGAATATATTTTTGTGTCTTCGAAATATAAACCACTTAGATTTGTATTCATTCAATAAAGATTAAATGCAGGATTTAGCTCCCTTAATGATTAATCAAGATTGCGGGCTTCACTACAGTAAACTGTTAACCTGTGTCATTACGTGTTTGTCCGGAAGCACAGCTCTCTTCAGACACATTAATGAGGGAGGTTTATTAGCGATATCACTAGGGCTGTTGTTTATCATAAAAGAATGATGATAGAAATTTGAAAGACGTGGAACAATTGAAAAATTAGCATGAGCGTAGGACAAAATCATTGCCTAGTGCCAATGAAACTAATTTCACTGGACAGTTTACTCTTCAGATTATTCAATCATTTTTAGAATTATCTACCGCAACATCACTATTAAATCACTGAGGCTGCACTATATTTTTTTGATAGCGTTTATTATCTTGATTTTAAACTCAGCGCTCTAAGGACATGTTCTGAGCATATGTACATGCACACAGTAGCGTGCTCGTTACATACATCGTTAGTTTTCCATTTGTAACTGGCCGAATGGCAAAAACAAAGTATTTATTGAGATAATTTCCCATAAGATTTTTTATCGTCGGTGAACTCATGATTTATAAGAGTTAATTGCATTCAAAAGTTTATAATACCTATGAAAATTGTTGGTCATCTACAGTATGGTATGGAATTTACAATACAGGAATATTAGAATATTATTAGAGAGAGAAACAAAAATCTCAGCTTATCAGGATTATTGTACCTAAATAACAGCTCCCAGTTGATAATTATCGGGGATGTAAGATTGCGCAACGAGTCAATTTTCGAGCAATTTGATAAATTTCAATATTATTCAAGACGGCATCTAGAGTTCAGTTCACTTTAAATTAAATTTTTACTCTGTTGAGGAAACCATGTTTATTAAATTTGCTTAAAAATAACCATGAGCATTTTCTCCAACATTTAGCTAATCTACCCTCTGTTTTACCACTTTATTAAGATGCAAATGTCATGATATGTTTGTTCTCAGGAAAAAAAACAGCATGTGTTCTTACTGTGGAGTAAAAAGGATTTATTAAACGTGGAATATCAGGTGACTCCAGGATGTCAAGTTATCTAATCACTTATCACGGGATCGTGAACACTTAAACAGGAGAAGGGAGCGGCTGGGAAATTTTCGCCACTGCATGTTTGATGTATGTTAAGTTTTATGACACTATAGTTATGAGGTGTGTAGTAAGTTTTAGTAAATGGATTTTAGTCAGTTAAATAACTCTTCACACGAACAGTAAAAACTTAATGCTTTTATGCTTTAGATTACACTCATTCACTTACACTTAGTGAAATTAAATTTGGTTTAATTGAAATAGGCTAAATTTGTCACATAAACAGGGTTAGCAATTGATGGCATGCTAAAATTAAATGGCAACAATTAGTCAGTTAGGTAACGCATTGAAAGTATTTTGTGACTTCTGTACTCGTTTTCAAGATCCCTCAACAGATATGTTTTGATTTCGTTGGTATTTTTTTTGCGGTGCTCATATGACAAACGGTATTGGGGGTACGATTGAGTGGAGGAAAAGAGTGTTATCAACTATACTCTTTAAGTTGAGACTAAGTCAAAAAAATCCCTCTTAGTATTTGCCGCCGGGTGAAAATAATCGATTACCAAAATCTCATTCTATCAGGAGAAGTGCAAGATCAGCCCTAAGTTTTACGATGCAAGTTCTTTTTGGCTTTATTTAGTAGAAGCTATTTTGAAAAATAGAGTTCCATCTATAATTGATATAATTTCTCGTACGTTAGCGGCAATTTCCATAAAATATGCATGTATTATTTGTATAATATTCGAATGGAAATAAAAAACTTTTACTTCCAAGGGTTTGACGTTTTATTGTTGCACCCGAGCGCCTCAAAATGCAGTAAATTGCATTTCTGTCATATATTCATCTAAGCAATTGCTGTGGTTGTAATGGCACCGTACTGGGCTCGTTGGCAGCTATCGAATTAATTGGTTTCAAATTCGGATTAAATTATTATATGTATTTAAATAAACTTAACGATCGGGAGTGAATTGATAGTAGAAATTTTTCTTACTTGGAATTTTTTTGCTGTTTATTGTTCCTTGCTCGATACTTACATTAAAATTTAGTTTTCCCTTTTTTGATTTCTGAAGTGCTACTTTAGGCTCAAAATATTAACCAATTTGCAACGTTACTTGATAGAGGAACGAATCATGTACTATTTCATTGTTATGTTACTATATGAGTCATATTATTTTTATAATATAGATTGCCATTATTCAATTTTATCTTTGCCTGCCATCACAATTTGCTTAGTAGGAATGATTGGAAATAAATGACCGAACTTTTTTCAAGGTTCACTTGATCAAAATTTTGTCTGTGTCATTTCCTCTGCCGCATTAAACGTCAAATGAGGGTTTATGGAAATTTGGAGATTATCGACAGCTCAGTCTAACTTTTTCCATGTTTATCGCCGCACAATTAATTAAATCGCTTAGGCGGTGAAAAATATGCATGCTCCGGCGGAAAAGTTTGACTGGCAGGTTCATGTAAACCAGTAAAAGGTCACACTTCTAAAGAGTGTGCTGCAATGTCTGCGATGTGCTTTTTCCCAGATGTTTTTCTGAAAAAAGAATTTTTTAGAATCCAGATAAATGGCTATCCTTCATTTGGCGTCGTAATTTTTAATTTTAATTTAGTGACCAAGTTTTAACTTTAAAATGAGTCTCAAAACTCATCGTATTAGGACTTGTGAAAGAATACGACTGCCCATTAAAATATTACTGAAAATTACTGAAACTGAACCTTCTTGACATTTGCTAGAACATATTTTAGCAATAGTTGGAAGATATGATACTCAGACACGAAGATTAAGGAAAGACAGCTGCTAAAATCACGTGAGCACCGCTCTGGTGACCGGATTTCTTCCTTCAGCACAACTGATAAAGAAATTAAAGCTTCGACTAAATAAAAATTACGCACTGAACGTCAAATGAAATTAAGGTCACAGGTTTATTTTTTATGGTCAAAGTTAATGTATCCAAAACACAGCGCCTTAGGCTGCTGTCATCCATCAGATATCAGATAAGCTTGGAATGATTGAGTCCCGCTTCATTACCACATGTTAATCGCTTCTGTAAACTGACATTGCGAGTAAAATATTTCGGTGTAATGGATTTTAAAGTTTAGTGACTTCACTACAAATCTTTCAGATACCCTAAAACATGGGACAATTCCCTCCGTGCAATTTTGACACATCTGAGTGTGTCAAACGGTTATTCTGAGAAATTTTGACACATCTGGGTGCTTCACCTTTGCCAACATTTTAGAGCGACTAAGAAACTTATATCACATGATATGGTTTCAAACAGTGAAACATTCTTTCTAAAAAATTAGATGTGCATGGCACTTGTGAATGAATGAAATGCAAGTAATGATCGTGAAAATCTTGACAAATAATTGATTTATTTTAAACTTTTACATTTTTATTTATTGTTACTTTTTAGGCTGAGAAAGTGAATCTTCTAAACAAGATGGTCCTAACGAACACTAGATCAGTAACGGTCGGCGATCTCATGTGTGTTGTCTTGGTATATGATGCAGAAAAGCGCTCCATAACACGTCAATTAAAGATGTACAATAATGAGACACTCTAAAGTGTTAGTTTGATGACGAGCGAACTGGCGAAAGTGTAGCGGTTTTGTGATAAATTCTTCACCTCTGAAGTATCGAAAATTTCAGTGTAATTCAACCACCGCACTAAAATTACTACTAATATGTACTAAACATTGTGATATCCCTAAACGTCTTTACGTATACACTAAACATCTTCATGGCTTTAATGTACCTGATTCCTTTTTTCTGTTGGTTATTCTATTAAACTGTTTCCTCGATTCTTTTCCTTAATTAAGTTAGTTAACTGTGGTGCTGCTAGCTATTTAATTGTTTCCTCGGTCTCTTTTTTTTTTTTTGCTGGAACTTCGTTGCCTGAGCAACAATTTTGAGAGTTATCCTCGAAAATATTTTCTTTCGATAGTGTTGGAAAATTTTCTAAATTAAAAAAAAAAGAAAAAAAGAAAAAAAAAACATTTTATTTCCAATAGAGATAGTACAAAATTCCTATCATTGGTTTTTAAAATATCTTAAAGTAAATACACTTAGGTGATACACACACATGAGTATCGTAATACTCATGTCACTAGTCGAAAATAAATGATTGAGGGCAAGGTTCTCCTAATCTTGCTTAATCTACATTTGATAATACATGTACTGATAATGAAAACGTGCTCCCTAGTTAATCTACATTTGATGATACATGTCATGATAATTATAAGAGACAACACAATTTCATAGACGATGCTTTTTCATTGTGGGTTTAGAACACTTTTTACAATTTACATATACATGATATAACACTTCGCAATTCTTGACGCCAGGAAATAATATTAGAATTGTTTGTTCGGAAGATGTTCAAAAATGTAATTTCAAGAAATCACGAAAAAAATTAATATTCACATATAAAAGCATGAAGACCACGAAAATTACAGGATTTGTATTTCTAATTAGACAATTTTAACATAACGGTCATTAATTGATAAGCATTTTATTTAAATATAAATGGATGATCACACAACAAATGTATAATTTTGTTACGTGAATGCTTTACTATAATAAAGAGATGACGAGTTAGGAAATGTTACAAGTTGAGAGTGAACAGAAAAAAGCATCATCTCTAGTTAAAATGCCAGTTGTCAGTTTAGCACACAAATATGTGCGTATATACATGTAAATGTATACACATATACATGCACATACATACCTACGCACACAAATACACCTAACACGCAAACGTACACAAATACATTTCTATGCATCGAGGCAATCACAATATATGCGCGTTCTTTAAACATGCTGTGCGACGTTCTGAAGTATAGGATAATGAGCAAAGGAAATTCATGACAACTCTTTCAGCATGTGTTTCTGCTTACAATTTTCAACATGATGGCATAAGCCTCCAACATATAAAAGACAGCTTCCCTGTCACAGCACCCCTTATTCGCTTGATAATAAATACATCTATAGTCACAAACAAGCTTCTCGATCAATGGAAACTCTCCATTATTAAGCCATTACATAAATCTGGTGATATCGACATAGCGTCAAACTACCGACCAATCAGTCTCCTGCCTGTTATGTCCAAAATATTAGAAAAAGTAATAACAAACCAGCTCTCGTCTTACATAGACGAGTCACATCTACTGCATCGCAATCAATATGCTTACAGAAGGAATACCAGTACTCAGCACGCCCTGTTAAACATAACAGAAAAAATTTACAATGATATTGACCAAAAAAATTAACTCTCTTACTATTGCTTGATCTCTCCAAAGCTTTCGACAGTGTTGAGCAGAAGAAACTTCTACAAAAAATTTCAAACCTCAGAATAGACACTCAGTGGTTTGAAAGCTACCTACTAAACCGCTCTCATATGCAGTGTGCATGAATAACAAAATGTCATCATTCATACCAAATAATTTTGGCGTTCCTCAAGGTTCAATCATCGGCCCACTCCTATTTTCAATTTTCATCAATGATTTCCCCACCATGCCGGCAAACACAAAAATCTCAATGTATGCTGATGACGTACAATGCAATGACAAGCTCAACAGCGGATTTAAAAGAAACACAAGCCAACGCTGAAATCCTTCTGATAAATCTGAAATTGTGGTATGACCATAATGGCCTCAAACTTAACGCAAGTAAAACGCAATGCATTATTTTTGGATCACAGAATGCTACTGAAAATTTACCACCATTCAAGCTAACATTTGGAGACGATACAATTATACCAGTAGATAAGGTTAAAAATCTGGGTGTTTGGTTTGACAAAAATATGACTTTCAATTCACACGTCGAAACAATGTGCAACAAAATTAACGGAACCTTAATGTTCTTTCATCGTATAAAGAACACACTTGACGAAAAATCTAGATTATTAGTGATTCATTCTTTAGTTTTATCGCGTCTGGACTACTGCAGTCTTGTGTGGGGAGATTTACCTCAATGTCGTCAGGAAGAGTTGCAAAAATGTGTAAACTTCGCCGCCAAAGTGGTATGCAAAGGAAAGTTTTTGGTGGAAGTGAGTTTGTTTCGCTTCAGTGATTTTCTTTCGAAGAATTTTTTCATGTTCTTTATATCTTTTGTATAAGGTACTATTTGATCTGACGTTTTGTACTCTCGCAAGTTAGCTTTCTTTATTCTGCTCATCTCTTTAACTTCGTCAGCTATCCAAACAGTGCGTTTTGGCTTGTTTTTTTTGGTGACGTAAGGTTCGTCAAGATTCGTCAAGAGCTGCTGTGAAGTTCTCGTTGAAGATGGACACTTGAATGTCAACATCGTCAGATTGCATCATATTCTGGAATTCGGTGGACCTATTGAGAAGTTTTTCTTGAAATAGTTCCGCAGAATAGTGCCTTTTCGAGCCATGTCATTAGGCGGTATTTGTGTCTTTCCTTTGCAATATTAATTTCACGTTCTATAGAGTGGTGATCGGAAATAAAGGGTGATATTACTGTACTAAGGATAGCGGTGGGATTATTTGTGATTGCCAGATCGAGGAGAGTTGCAGAGACTTCAGTGATGCGAGTCGGTTCTTTGACCATTTGTGATAGGCTTAGTTTATACAACAGTTTGCTTAGCTGATTGTTCTTGTCCGTTAAACATTAAAATCTCCGAAAGCAAATAATGTTTTATTTTTGCCTGAAGGATTTCTTTGAAGGTTTCCTCAATGAAATCTAGTTTTAGACCTAGGGGAGACGATGGATGCCGGAAAAGGCTGCCAATGATTTTGGACTTATGTTTATTTATTAGCACTTCCCTCATAACTGAACTGAACTGAAAAGGCTTCCCTCAGAACTGAAAAGTACACCTATTGTGCAATATTGAGGTACGTTATAGACAGATTGAAATTTATTGAAAGCGTTATGATGTAATAAATTGTGATTTCTTTAGGCAATTGGAGACTGAAAATAATATTAAATAATAAGGTACTGAGTTGTTATTTTATTTGAGTTATTGTATTTAGGCTCACCGAGTAATTTTCCTCATATGTAACTGTAAATTCTAAATTGTGGAGTTCAGCCCTTCTTTAAAAGCATTATGATAAAAATGACTAAACTTGATCAATTCGGCTTTGGATTGCAGATTTTTTAAAACAATTCACGAAATTATTGAACAATATATTGTCAACACGTTGCCATTCAAGTAAAACGAGCACTTCTAAATCTTCTTGATTGCAGAGGTGGAATCGTAATTCATTATTTACTCTAACAAGGAGATCGAAGATTTACATGATCGACTCCTTGTCACGAATCCTATTTTGAATTAAAATGAAGTAATTCGCACTGAAGAATGTAAAGGAAATTAAAGATGATGTCGTTGACGCTAGTGTTAAAGTTGCGAAACGCGTCATTCAGTTCCTAAATTTTCTGGAACGGATGCAAGTCACACTGTAGATCACATGAACTATTTCATTTCTCGGACTCTGCCACCCGACAGAGATGTATTTCATTTCTCGGACTCGCAGGAATGTTTGTCGACTTAATCTAGCCGACTCCGCTTATCACACAAACTATTTCATTTCTCGAACACACACCCGGCAGGAAAAAAAATATCGTATCACAGGAGATGACAAAGTCGTAGCAGAGCTGTATGTCGATCTGTTGCAGCCATCTCGTCTGAATGATTTCGACTGAACAGTGTCTGTTCTTCTCAGCTCTACCATACAAAAATGTAGCCTGACACATCTCTCGGATGTCGGTTTGACAGTTTTTGGATTGTTAATTTCGATTCGAGACGCTGCTTCGTTAGTAAATATTTCGGTCGTTATAGCTTCATAAAAATGACAGCAAACATTACGTGGGATAAATGTAACTCACACAACGATTCTGAACTTATTATTTTCCCTCTCTGACTCGCCAGTCGCTCATCTCATCGTCGCTTTGAACAGATCAGACAGTAGATGTTATAATACATTCAAATCTTGCTGAGAAGAGAAATTCTTTAAAAATTCATAAATTAATAGCATTTTTTTTCAGTAAGAGTATTGGGCTACGAGGTTATATTCTTTGACATTGATTTAAATCGTTTATTGACACATTTCCAACACTGTCTAATATTAATCACATGCACTTGAACCGATACGAACATGAACCGATACGGACGAGCGAGGCATCAACAGTAAATCATTCAAACAACGTACTTTGTGTGAAATTTTTCACAGTGACTTAAAGTCATTATTTGATAGATAGATAATTAGACACTTGCTTCGTTCTACACATTACTAAAAGCGTAATAAAGTTAGTTCAATAAACTGTGACAGTCACGAACTATCGACAAGCGTCTCTGTCACCGAGAAGAGGTTAGTTGCAAAGAGACAGCGAATTTGAGAGCCTTAGAATTCACTGGCAAAAAGACAGTCTCCGTACTTCACTAATTGATATGATAAATAAATCAAATACCAGGCTGCATATATGTAATCTTCTTGTAGTTCGTGCAGCAATCAACTCCGAGTTTTAATAAAAAGTTTGTTAAATAAATTAATTTTTCTTTGCCGGATAGTCAACCAAAAAAAATTTTCTATGCAAATATTCTGCGGATGATTCATGCCAAAAACAATTAACTTTGATAGATATTAAAAACTTTCAATACCTGAGCCATTTTTATGTTGACTATGAAGAAGATGAATTATTGTAAGCTGGTTCGAAATGGCATTGTTCAACAATAAAAGAAAGTGATCTAAAATTATTGAGGAGAATATTAACATTGACACGCTCTTCAGGAACATAATTATTGCAGTAAAAGTACCTTCTTTCATCGTCAATCGCATTCAACTAGCGATTATTTAATTATGAGAGTATAGTGCCCTGGATTAAAACACTCTTCGGAGTAAATAGGCGAGTAAGAATCATGCTAGAGGCAATAAGTGGCAGTCACAATCAGAAAATGCCCATTTCCTAACTATATTTCAAATCAACGGAGTTTGGAGCTCATAGATTATGAGTGCATAGATTAATCTTGAATTAGATATACGGTAGTCACTCTTTACAAAGCTTCTCCAGAGTAAAAAATCATCCTTTAATAACCTACTTAATCATTTCTTCGGGGGTGCGTTTCTATAAAAATGATATAAAGAATCGTGTTTGGATTCTCTTTAGACGTGCAGGTACCATAAAAATAATTCATTAAGTTCTTGACGCACAAGATGGTTGTGAATCAAGTAAAATCTGAAAGAAAAAATTAACAAATGTTATACAATGTTTTTCAATTGTTCTCAATCTCTGGGTCGGATTTTTTTCTAAGTCACGAGCAACAACACACAGCGTAGGTACAATGGTGTGATGGTCCGTTGAACGCTTTGTGTTGGTCATCTCGACTTCACCCAGGCATGGATTTTTCTTGCGGGATCCACTTAGTCGTTCATGTCAAGTAGGAGATGGGAGTATACTTGGAGAGACAGACGTACGACTGTCCGAATTCGCATGAATATAAGCAAAAGATTCCTTTTTACACGCCTGCACCCTCTCAGAGAAAGAAAAACATGATGGTTCAACAAATGTCATCATACAAATCATCTCCAGATTATCTTCCAAGTAGACAAAAATGGAATAACTACAGAACATCATACACATCAACTGTTTACATTGAGGAACTCTGTTTAGTTTCCTTAAGAACAACTTAATTCTCTTTTTTGTTCTTTAAAAAATGTCATTTCTGCTGGACAGTGAGTCTCACGTAAGAACGAGCTTGTTTGCGACGCAAGCTCGGTATGTGTTTCTCAATGAGCAGGTGCATCTGAAGGAAAGTAGCGGCCCTCTTTGTCTCATCGTTTTCATTTAGTTCCTTCAAAATTGTATTCTCCGATATGTTGAATAATTTCCATAGCACGCCGCTCATGATTATTATGAACATCACGAATATGATGTTCGCTAGCATTGGAAAACGCACCGGTGCTTGGTCACTGCTGAACGTAGAGTCGTAATCCAGTTCACCAAGTACCATGGTTAGTGTCTTGACGATCGAAGAATGCACTGTGCTGAAGGACAAGTGGTCTTCTATGAGAAAATTGAACGCTGCTGCGAACACTAACAAAAGGAGATAAAAAGGTATAATAGTCTCTAAATAAACCAGCAGAAGCTTGGGAGTGACCGGCAGAAAGCCACCAAATATTGGTGCCCAATTGAGGGTGATCATGACGTGCATCCACGCCATCCATATGGCCACGACACCCATCTGCCACACAAATGTCTGTAAAATAAAATAAAATGAATTTTTAAAATGGACTGTTATAAAAAGTGAAATGTACATAGTTCATAGTCGAGAAACGTAGGGAATTTTAATTGTGTGATGATAATTTTAATTTTCAGGCAGGAGTACGATAGATGAAATAATAACTACTATCACACCGAAGGTTAAACTATTGGAGTTGATGAACAATTCGCAATTCGAAAAAATGAAATAAACTTCAAGCATTCGGCCTTCTTTCGCAATACTTGATTCTACCAGAGAAGCCAGGAAGGAATCATCAATATTTTAGACGTGAGGTTGTCATATCCGTTCTACAGTAGCACAACGTACCAGTACGTGTTTAATAGCGAAATGATAAAATTAAATGAGAATTTATGTTGAATTTGGTCCGAAGTTTTTTGTTTTGTTCATTTTATTATTTATTTCAGAAGGAAGGCTCTCGCAGAGTACTTGTAATTTTAAAAATTGGTACTGTCTTCGTTACTGCCAGTTACAATGATTTAAATTAAATAAGTTTCCTCCGCAAAAATTACATTATTGTGAAGTCATGTTATTATCGAAAATAAACGTACAATTGATTGAAAATCAGAACTCAACAAGCATGTAGTGAAGGTCTGCAGCATTAAACTTTCGATGAAAAAACAAAAAACATGTCAAGCCTGTAACAGAGGTCGGCAGCTTTAAATTGCTAGGTTATGTTTTCTAAATTTCAAAGAGTCACAATCAGTTTTATTCGCTAGTGCGACTTACCTTCCTGGTGCCCAATACAAAGTCGCACGCATTCAACCCGACAAGAAGAGCTGTCATGGCACAAATGCGAATGGTTCTGCTCACTCGATGAATTTCCCAACGGGAGGGATATTCCTAGAAAGAAATTATGGTAATAAATAAATCTCAAGTCGAACTATTCAGTTGGAAGGGGATAGAGTAAAAAACTGGCGAAGATGAACAGCGACATTATGAAGGTTTCATAAGATAAGACTAGATATGATGGTTTCTATCCAATATTCTAAAATTATGTTGATATATATTGCGTCAATACGTTTAAAGTCTGTTTTAATGTACTGTGTGTGGTAAATCATAGCTCGATACCTCTACTCTTCATTCATTTTTGATTTGTTTCTATTTTTCTTTTTTTTCTGTTTATTTTTTTTGCTATCGTTAATTTTTCCAACAAATACTTGGGATGTTTCAACAGTATTCAAACTTTAAGGCGCTGAGAAGAGTGGTAAGGATCACGTAAGGTTAATTAACTTTGTAGTGTATCAGTAATCCATAAAAAATTTTGTCCTCATGAACAAAAATTTAATTTTAAAACTTGTTTCATTCTACTGAAACAAGTTGCTATATTTATACAATTGAGGCTGCTAAATTTTTTGGACTAGGAGAGTGTAGTCGCTGAGTGAGATTGATAATATTGCATAAATTTCAAAGTGAAAAGGAATTTCCTTTACCAAAAGACACTAATATCACATTCTATATAAAAAAGGTCTGCCTTCCAGCCAGCCTGTCCCAAATACTTACAGCCTTACACAAGGATAGCGAGTAAAATGTTCTACTGAACTTTTGAAGTCCAAATCTTGGTTCTGCGTAGCCTACATCTCTAAACTTACACCAAACAGAGTAGTATGGAGTAGTTATTAACTAACCGAGAACTGCTAACTGTAAAGCAGAAAACACAATTAAGCTTTGACGCAACGAAATAAATTAAACTTCCGTATCTCCTAGCATGCAAACCTACAGATCATGTTAGCGCGATGTACTCACACGAGTCAAGAAAACCTCAGCCACAACGTTCAATAAGATCAGTGCTGCAATGGCCACTTCGAAGCCGATGACGAGCGATGATTCCTTTTCGAGGTGGAATATCGCGCACAAAGATCGGTTCCAGGCAGCCGTTCCTTCTTCCACAGATTCGTGATCAGAACTGTTGTCTGGAATGACCATAAATGAAGAATAGCACAAAGAATTTTGGCTTAGAAGCTCTGTTTCAGGAGATGTTAACGAAACAAATTGTACCATTGATTTAAAATTCTCATATTAAATTTGAAGATATCCCATTTTTTTCGAAACCTTTAAATCATGGATCATTCAATGTCAGTAAGTCCAGTCATGGCATTCTCTTGTATGTTTCAACACAAACTACTAGACCACAACAGTTAAAATAGACAAAAATAGAGCTATAACCCATCACTAAATTGGTCGACCCAGTAGACCCAGGGTTGGCATTAAAAAATCCACTCAAAAAACACTAAAATCCAGCTAAATAAAACACGAATAGTGTGTTTCTTTTTAATTTACAGTTACATATGAGTGTACAAAACTGTAAGAAAGACACCATGCAGGGTTTACTGTTTTATTTTGCTGGCTCCATTTTCGAACTTGATATATTGAATCTAATTTGAATTTTCATTACTTACTATGGGTCGTACTGTAGTGAAATAACTTGATGATTAATATTTTGTTAGGCTAGATCAAGTAAAGCTGCAACAGAGACACTGCGTTGAGAAGAGACATAGGAATGTTTGGTTGATAGGGTATCGTGAACGTTAGACGCCAAAAAAAGGGGATATTTTGTCGGGCAAGCGAATTTAGTCTAGCAAGGGCGTGAGCAGATGGGCGGAATTGATATAGCAAGCAAAGTTTGCCTCTAAAGTGCGTTATGGTCAATTTTTCACTGTTCTAAGAACAGTTGTTACAAGAAAGTCGAAGCTAGCCTCAGAGCGTGGGAAAGCTTCCAAACAAGAAACGGTCAAGCAACGGTCGAGCCTCGTAGCGCGAGGGGCAGCCTCGAAGGGTACGAGGGCTGGCGTATGCAGAAAGCCGCATCACCTACACCAATGAGAGCTCTTTAAATGACGCTCGTAGAAGGTGTGTCAGATACGCTTGCCAATGAAAATTCCAGACGTCAGGGCAAGCAAGAATTTCACAAATCAGGATTATAATGCTGTACATGTAACTGCGAACAATCGATAATCTTCTAGAAGAATAGAAGTGGAACACATAAAAGGAGTTCACGGAAAGAATCGAGAGGTCTTTTCTCTGAGTTAGCAGGAAGAGGTACGCAGCAGCCTGAGTACGTGAACGAAGCACACCAGCCTGTTCGCCGGTGTTCGGGGCACATAAGCAAAAATTTTGACATCAAGAGTAAAGTAAACAATTGAAGCTTCCAGAAAACTACGCCGAACCCCAGCAGTCATCGAAGTGCTAACCTGCAACAGAAACTCGCTCGAAGTACATCAGCTTTGCGGCAATATCGTCAAGTGCAAATGTATCAACGATTCTACTGGGAGCATTCAAAATGATTCTACATCAACTCCAAGTTCGCAAGAAACTTCTGCATGCAAATTGGAACTGCACAATTACGAAGTTTGCAACGATGCGCATCAACTACGAGATCTACAGAAATCAAGCTCCTTCGGCTCTCAAACGAACGAAGTTCAAATTAGAGTTCTGAATGAGGGCATCGCAACCTAAATCAGCCCTTCGAAGATGGCCTGGCGTGGTTTCGGACGGCATCACCGGCTGACGTGCGAGAGTGGAGGCGGCGTTGGAAGCAGCATCGGAAGCGGAGTTTATTTGCTAAAAGCCAACGACGCATTGCAGAAGAGTTCGAGTGTTTGTTGTATTGAGAACTCTGAAAAATAGTGATAATGGTAGAAGTTTAGATACAAAGTAGCACATTGAACAGTGTTTTCAAATTGGCGCGCTATTCAAGTGTGATTTGTGTCATGTGTTTATTTAGTCAAGGTGCTGAGTTCACGTTGTGCATGGTGTGAAGCGTTCTATAATTTCTTTTTATACTTTATGGTGAGCAAGGTTTTACTGTTATGTATTGTCCCACATTATTTCGTGCTTACGTTAGCCTATCCATTCATTGTGTACTTCTAATTCCGATTCATTGTGAGTAAATTCACTTTTGATTGAGGCCATAAAATTGTGTGTAACGTTAAGTCATGCAATCGTTCGCCTAGCATTTCTTTAATTTTGGTGTGTCATTTGTGTTAGAAGGCGTGGGTCAAAAATTATTATATTTGCATTGTTCAATTAACCCCACTCACGTGTCCTATATGGATAAAATCTGGTTTTTAAATCTTTCAAATTTTTGTTTCATTTCCATGTTGATCAAGCTAGGGTGAGCTCGTAGTGCGCACTGTGCTTATACTGCTGTTTCTATTTTCTACCTTTTCTGTCTCACCTACTTCTGTGTATATCTCATCTTTAAATTTTCTTTTCCTTCTTTGACTATCGAGGTTTAAATTCCCCAATGACCCATGAACGTATCGTGACCTACAGCACAATTTTTATCATCATGTTGAAGTCGCCGCTGGCAGTGGTAGGTCTTAATTGCATCATTTTAGAGACCAGCATTTGGCCTCAAATGTTTGAATATTTTAAGACGCATTGGAGCTTTCCCTCTCCCAAATTTATACCAAACATTGCCACAGACGATGCCGACCGGCGTTTATGGTTTAGCGGTATTTGTTTAGATTGCATTACGAAACAAAACTTGTAAAAATTTTTATTTTCTCTTACATTAAAATGAAAATTTAAACTGAATAAACATTTTTCCAGTTGAACATCTCTTTTTCTGTGTATTCCTGAGAAGTGTAAAGGAACTCAAAAGTCATACTCCGTTTTACTGGTGGTGGTGCAGTCGACTTCGCTGTAGCAGGTGCTAATTCAGAAGAAAAGGAAATTGACGGTTAACTGATGTCACTAACATCGGACATAGCAGAGTCAGCATGGCTAACTGTGCTTACTGCTAGCTGTACTTCCGTTTTTCCTGCTTTGCTGTTTGTTCTGGCTTTTTCTTTACATTTTTCCAAACTATTTCGCATTCTCTCTATCTTGTTGCTTATTTTGTCACTGACAAATTCCTAACCAACTTTAGTTGTGTCTCCTTCTATATACTTCAGTTACATGACTCCATTGCGCTCATTAGCCACAACTTAAAGCCATTGCTAATATATGAATTAATCACGAACTGTGTATGATCTGTGATTATTTAGTTATAGGAATTATAAAGACCCCAAGAAGAAACTGATCACCTAACACTCGCACTCACACACACTTATGAACTGTGGAATACAACTAATTGCCTTTCAACCCAAGCGTCATCACCTCTTTGAGACCTGAAGCCAGTATGCCTAAAGGGCCGTTTATCACTAGGGGACATTGCGGCCGTGAGGCGCGACACGTGTATACGAGGCTCACCACTGAGTTTCACATTTATGTGTATTTATACGAAGTTCCCTATTCGCCACGGTAGTTACGAGACTCTTGAGTGTCGCGGATTACGAATTCGATCAGAGCGAATAAGAAACTTCGTATAAACACACATATATGAGCCTGAGTGGTGAACCTCGTTTACACGTGTCGCGCCTCACGGCCGAAATGTCCCCTAGTGTAAACGGCCCTTAACTCATTTGGTTAGGTGCAGACCTTGCTATCTTAAATTCTGGATATGAAAATAGAAGACCTAATAGCTGATGCAGAAGCCAAGCCCGCAGTATTATGTTACACTGACGACATTGACAACAAGACTGAGATAACCTGCATATCGGAAATTTATGTTTTCAAATCATACTCTTGATAGGTTGGTAGTTACTACTTTTGACTGGATTTGACTGGAGTAGCTTGAGTTATGTTCCCAGCACACACACAAATCACTATTGTATGCATGAAATAAATCACTTATAAGAAGGTTTTAGAATAACGTAATGCAATAAAAACAAAAAATCAATACAACCTAATAAAACCCCACGAAACCTAGTAAAATCCAATAAATCCCCCAAAAATAAGTGTGCTGTTTGTTTAAACAATCCAATTTCTTTGAACCCTGTCTACATCGCTTTTTCGAAGCACTCACTGCTGCCCCAAGTCCCACAATGCCGGTCGGATTCAGAAATGACGCGGACGTCAGAAGCCATGGCCTGCAGGGTGCTGTTGTGTTGGAAGTCACTGCTGTATACTGCATTTATTTGCTCCCTCGTTGCCCCACTGAACGTCTTTTGGAGTTGGTATGTGTTCCTGAGTCAAAGTAGTACAAAATTAGGTTAAGACCTTTAGCCGTCAGCTAAGTTTCACTCTCCCGCGCAGCAGTACCGATAGAAGAGA
Source organism: Morinoia aosen (assembly GCA_030386875.1). NCBI lineage: Eukaryota > Metazoa > Arthropoda > Malacostraca > Amphipoda > Talitridae > Morinoia > Morinoia aosen. Next base: position 47,813,388 of record CM059564.1, on the reverse strand, counting down.
AGATCTAAAAAAATCAGATGTTCGTTTGAATTGTGACCCCATTAACAGTCTAAAAAATTAGAAAATTTCATCTAATTTAGGAAGAAACCGTTTCAGAGTGTAGCTCTATCGTCAATCAAATAAAATCTGTCTGTGAAGAAGAGAAGGACGCATGCACAGTCATGTACTCATTGAAGATTGTACGAAAGATCATCGTGCATCTAGGTTCGTACTGTACGAAAATTGATCCTTAGTGGGTCATGAAACAGTGCATTGTAATTTTCTGTGTGAAATCAAGACGCAATTAGAATTTCGATTACAGGTATTCATGCCAACATTGAATTTTGAATAACAATCGTCACATGTAAAAGTATTTTTGTTTATGTAACTGGTAACTGTTACGTTTGATCACTTGGAGGCCACAATTGTTCACTGACTATCAGTGTTTTTGTTGCATGAGCTGTAAATTTAGAAGAATTTTCTGCCTAGCGTCTCTAAAGTCTGCTGTTCAAATAAGTTACCGATCATTTGCATAAATTTTGCGTTTTATAATGATTCCGATTGTTAAAATAGGTTGAATACAGTTGCACCCTCGTACTGTCGGCTTTGCCTACTTCGGTGGTGAATTTTTAATAAAGGAAACGTTTCATTTCCGGACGAAATATGTATTGTTTTTTTTATGGCATGTTTGGTGCTGATCTTGATGCTGAGAAGGGCTTATATCGACGTATAGACCTGTCTGTGACTGTTTCAGATACGTTTTGTTTAGAATGAGTCAACTCGTTGTGTTCTTAAAAAGACGAATTAGATGAATTCGATTTTATTCGTTCATAACCGGATAAAGCACTAAGTTCAATGGAACAAGATTTGCTAAGTTATCTTCACTCAATGCGACGGGTGGGAGATTGTCTTGCATGATCGCGTATTTGAAGTACTAATGAAGACTGCCCTTCCAATCACGTGTAAGTAAGATGAGTGTTTCAAAACCAACTCTCATAAACGAAATAAACTAGCTGCGGAGCTTGCCACATCAAATGAGGTTAAATGCTAACAAAACAAGAACTTTAATGAAGTGTTACAGGTGTGAATGAATGATGGTCAGATTTAAATTAACTCGACATACCAGAAGAGGTTCTGCAGAAAGAGGACAAGTGATGCAGTGATGATATCCAAGAAGAGGTAACACGCGAACAGGCAATGAGTGAAAGCTTTCTTCATTAACCACGATCTGTTGAACAAGGATTAAATTATAGACACTCTTCCTCTAGTAGTTTGGCATAGTTCTAAAATCATTGATTTCAATTAACGAACCTAAAATTGGAAAAATAACCTCCAATTTTTCTGCAATAGCGGTCGAAAAAAGTATTAATTTATTAATAATATTAGTATTAATAAAAGTATTAATTGTGTTGTATTAGCTAGCGATTGACAGTTCCAGTGAATAAATTGAAATCTAACAGTCAGATTGAAAATGCTTCAAATTTCTAGAATATTAGTTTTATTTCTACTCACTTGGTCAGTTTGTGGTTCAACACTCCAGTACTCCAACATTTTAGAGCTTCATTTAAAGGAAGCTCTTTGGATGAAGATTCTACCTGAAACTCTTTAGAATCAGGCCGCACCCGAGTGTTAGAGTTTCGTTGTGTTTTTATTTTAGGGGTCGTTGTCGTCTGACTTTCAGGTGTGCGGGTCCTGTAGAGGACATAACTGCCATCATTATGTCCTCTCCGTGACCTTATCTTAGGATTATGTTCTTCAAGTTCTTCCTGTCCTTCAAGTTCTTCATGTTCTTCAGGTTCTTCATGTTCGTTAAGTTCATCATGTTCTTCTTGAGATAATTCATCATAGAACGGGGACTCCAACCTATTTCCTGCGTGAGTGAAACAAAATACTGCCGACTTAGAACGTTTCATTATTCAGGGAGAGGAATGAGATTAAGCACACAAAGGAATAAAAAACTAATCGAAATGTTCTGTAGGAGGATTTTAAAAATTCTTCATGTTACGTACCCACACAAACTGGTTATATAAACATTTATTTAACATTATTCATGTTAAAAATAATAATATTATTATTATATTGAAGACTCCATTTCACTGAGTTGAATGAAAATCACAGGAAAACTCGATGTAGTGTAAGAACAAGAGGGGCTCAAGGAAAATTTACTTAGCAGTGTATTTGTCTTCATAAAGGCTCGATATCAGTAAGCAGAAAGCTTAGCAAATGAAACTTCAATTTTTTGTCAGTCTTCGGTGCTCAAAAACCATGAAGTCCTGCTGTTCTTCATTGTGTTTTGGTAATGTGTGAAATTGAACTTTACAGTTTGAAAGTAGGAAAGGAATGAGCAGAGAAATGTTTGCACTCGCTCTAGATCTCATACAAAACCGTTTGATGAGGAACTTAAAAACGATAAAACGGTAACTTAAACATGCATATTAATCACATTTAATTGGAAAACGTATTTGGATTCTTGCTCCATCATTAGTTCAAAAAATTAATAGTAACTGTATAGCAGTCTTTTCAATTTTATTTTTCTTTGACATGTTTTCGTTTGCTTGATATTTTTTAATGACTTCTTTCAACATGTTGTATTCTATATATTATCTCAGACATAATGGTTTGTACCTTTTTGAACTGATGATGGAGCAGGAATCCGAAGCGTTTTCCTATTTAATTTAATTAAGCTCCTCGCAATTTTTCTTGTGTCTAAGTTCCTTGTCAATTTGCGATTCAAGCAAACTGCTGACCTGTTCAGATGAAACTGTTTGAATGCTGATGTATGATTTAAATAGTTGTCTGCATTCGGAAGATATTTTTCGGTTTTGTCAGCAGCTTCTAAAACATTGTGGCACGCATTCTTCATGCCACAGCATAGGTGGAGAAATCGTGTTTGCTCTGCATCGATCCAATAATGGCTTAAATTATTTTATCACTGATATCGCCAAATTGATCAATATCATTTTGTCCTTTGAAAGTTCATTATTCAATTAGGGTGCACTACACTCAGCTTAGTATATACAACTGACACAAACCAGTGTGACTGATTAAAGTAGAACAATTTTTCCAGTACTGCGTCTGGGTTGAAGGGACAAAACACTGAAGGTAGTAACATGGTAAAGTCAGGCGCTTCTTTGTGATGTGAAGTCAGTATATTTTTGAAATCATTAAGATAACTTGAATTGACATATTACTTGAACTAAAATGAGAGAACAAAAATGCACATTGTTGAGTTGGTTGTGATTTATAAGTGAACCACAGGCGCTAGGGTTGAAATATTTGTGCGTATAACTTTCCACTTGTGGTCAATACCGGTTACTAATTTATCAACAGAAGAAATCACAAGTTACACGGAAATACAAAATAACAAGAAGGGAAAAACGCTACAGACCTTCAATGCGGTAATAGAAGTTCTCAAAAGGTATGAAGTTGTAATACACATGAGTGCCGTCGGACCATATGAGTCTGTCCAACGCCTTGCACGCCAAGTCATCGAAGTTCCTGATGAGGAGCGTTAGCGAGTTGCAGGGAACCGCACCCTCACGGAGCTCGTCTTGTCTATAGCCCCCCCCGTGTGTTTCAACCTGCTTGCGAACAGCGGGACAGTATCGTCCGTTCAGGACCACCTCGCACCAGGAGCTTTCTATTATTGCTTCGAGAGTTGCCCTTTCGAAATTCCCCTTTTTTTCGTTTTGTAGGGGGGCAGGTTCTCTGAATATGTGACCAAATAACACAAGTAGACATGAAGGGTTGAAAAGTCCTTTATCTTTTTGCAACTTACCGCAACCAATAGAAAAATTATGAAGCATTCAGGAAAATACCCTGATAGGTTGTAATTTTTTCATCAGAGTTAAGGAAATAAGATGTGAGAATATATTTGGAAAATTGAGAAATAAATTCATAAAATAAATATGTGAACGAACGAATAAACGAAAGAACATCAATTAAAAAATGAGTAAATGAATAAATTGACGAATGGGTGAAAGAATAAACGGATGAAGGAGTATTTGAAAAAGGGAAAAGATGAAGACTTATAAATGGAAATGTAAGCAATATGTATATATGTACGTAAAAAAAGAATTGACTAATGAACCTCACGCGTACGCACACAATATAAAAACGAAAAAATATATAACTTGTTGATAATTAATTACTTCAATTAACATTTTTGGTATTCATCTTAAAGAAATTAAAAATGATGCAAACATTCTCTAGTCTAACAGCTAAAGATATTTTACCTTCGTATTAGTAACAAATTCTTCCTCCGGTAATAAATTCCATGCGTTTTGAATTAACTCACTAATTTTATATTTGCAACTTAAAGTCGATAAATTTTTGCGTGAAAACAGTCTTGGAATAAAGTAGGTCTCAATTAATTTCAATAGCTTCTTCCATCGCTGCACTTGATCACGAATATTATTTCCACAATTTTAACTGCAAAACTAGAAAAATTGACCTGGAATTGATAAAGTTGTATTCATTTAACGAGACCTCGAATTTAGTTCTCCAAAGACAGCTTTGCCATTAACCTTTTAAGCCAATAAACCAATTGAATTATCTTTTACGACAGCATAGTTTTGAACTAGTAGTTATAATTTTTTTTCTAATACAATCTAAGCAGAGGCAGAAAAAATTTAGGACGAAATCGTTTCATAAGATCATTCATTCACAGTGTTTTTACCCTTCTCATTCCTTAACTCTCGCAGGTATGGCAGTCAAATAAAATAGTGAATGGGGTTTGCTTATATCAAACCCACCCTTTTCTCACCCTTCACTTCTAGAAGAACCATCGAGGCATTTTTTGAAGTAACCATGCAAACGAACCGAGAACGCATCGTTGTCAACTTCTCGCTTGGCATTGTGCTGCATTTTACTAAATAAAAAGAGGAAGATGTCGATATTTCTGTGATCGTACGCCTTGTCCACTGGATACTTGCCATTTGAGTCCATTGAAAACAGTCCTTCTTTTCCATGTTTTTTTTCCTGCAAGCCATCATAACCAGTTTAGTTAATACAATCATGTTTCACCAAATTTAAATATCAACATTTGCGTTAGAAGCAACAAAGTTCTTCTGAGCCTCCGAAGCTTTCCTTCCTTCCTAATGAAGCTTTGAAAAAAAATTGAAGGTTCATATTATTTGAAATGATATATTCATTAAGTCCAAAGAGTATCTGTTTTAAAAGGGAGCCTCTATTTCACTAAAATTAGAATAAAGCTGATGAAAAATGAATCTCAGAAGAGCCCATGTCATTGACTCGATCCAAATGTTATATATGTTGATTCAAACTCAACACATTCGAGCGATTAAAAAGCCAATTTTTGATTGTACCCTTGTATAAGGAACCCTAATGTCCTCTTACTCTCAAACTTAAATCTCTTCAAACACTAAAAGCGAATTTAGAACCGAAATCTGTTAAGTAAAAGAATTCCTATGTTACACACCAGGTTATGTGCCAGCAGCAGCTCGCAGCACTTCATGTGTCCTGCACTTGCAGCCAGGTGCAACGGATGAGTAACATTTTTCTCAGGTACCAGATCCTCTGTTGGAATTTTGTCAAGTAGCATTTCCAAACATTCGTCGTTCCCGTTTTCTACTGCGTAGTGTACTGCAGTTTTATTTTCTTTCGTTGGCTGTAAAATACATGACTTAGCATCAAGATTTGTACTTAGAAGACGCTTAATTAAGTTAGCGCTGTTAAAAGAGGCTGCCACATGGAGAGGTGTCATCCCGTCCTTGTTGGTGGACTTAACGAGTTCCTGAGCGTTCCACAGCAGTTCATCGACGACATGCTCTCGGTGTTCCTGATCTCTCAGCAACTCTCCAGACTCTTTAGCCAAGACATGTAGTGCAGAGTCCCCATCCTTATTTTGGACTAACTTGTCGAGTAAACCTTCTTCAAGCAGTTTTTTGGCAACAGAGAAGTTTTGTGCCTTAATTGCCAGGTGAAGTAGACTATTGCCATTCGAATCACGAAATTCTAGTAGATACTCATGAAATTCAGGCCTCTCGGTCATTTGCTTCACGCACTTCATTAACCTGAAATTCACTGAAAAATTAACAAGCTCCTTCACTTGGTCGGAGGTTAGCTTTGTATCGGGTGCCTTCTCCATGAAATAGGCAAAACATTTGCTATTCCATCCTTCAATTGAAGAGTGTAGACATTCCTTGAGAAATTTTCCATCGTAAAGTGGAATCTCCCCCTTTTCCTCAGATTTATCATACATGTTTTTAAAGAAAAAGTTGACAACATGAACGCCTTTAGTAGCAGAATAAAGTAAAGCAGTTTTTCCCTGGGTTGAATACAGATTCAGGTCAGTTTTTATCAGTTTTTTGCAAATGATGAGATAACCTTGTTTGGCGGCGATCATTAGCGCTGTCATTCCGTCTACAGTCTGCATGTTCAGGTATTGAACAAATTTATCTTCATAGGGGCCTTCGGTTCGTGAAGAAACTTCATAGAGCAAGAGCTTCACACACTCCTCCGAGCCACTTAGCACAGCAAAGTGCAGGGGGGTTTCCCGGTCGCAGGTCAGCGCCAGAGGATCTCCTCCATTTTTCAGGAGGAGATCCAAAATTTCAGGATTTCTCCTTTTACACGCAAGGTGCACGGCTGTGAAATTTGCCTCACATGTTTTATTAATGAAGATTTTCAGTTGATTATCCACGTCGTTTTTGTTTCTTTGATCCGTTAAAGATTCAATTGTTTTGTCCGTCTTTTCTGATATTTCTTTCAACGCGACAATGAGTACTTCACAGAATTCATTATTGTTATTCTCGACTGAAATTTGCAAAGCTGTTTTATTGTTTTCCGTTGTGAAGAAAGTGTCAGGCTTAAGTCTGGCAATGAAATGAGTTTTGATGTTTGAGTAATCTTCTTTCCCAATGGAAGCCACCTTGTGTAACAAAAGAGTGTTGTTTATTTCCTCGTTTGGATCGCAGGTGTCATCCTCAAGCACCTCGAGAAGTCTTTGAAAATCGCCTCCAGAGACCGAACTAGATCCTTCTGCCGGCCTAAGAGAGGAATTAATTTACACTTTTAGTGATAGTGTAAATTGTTTTTGGTAGAGAAAAGTGACTATTAGGTAAGAATGTCATGTTATAAGAATGTTGTATAATAATCGTTTTCTCTTTAATGAAAGTTTTATACTAGTTTTTCTGAAGTGACCTATTAACTAGGAAAGATCTCCTTGCCTATTGAAATTGTGAGTTAAATTAATAAAAATATTTGCTCCAATGTGCAATAGAGTTTGCACGTTCAAAGTTTATGTCTCAGTAATTTTGATGACACCCATTGAGTAATCTAAAATTAAATTTCAGTTTGAAGAACTTCAACACCGTAATTTTGACTCGTAAAAATTTTAAAACAATTCCTCGAGCAAAAAATCAACTTGATCGCTCACCTCATGGAATCGTCGTCCATCGACGAGCCTTTTTCTTCATTTTCTATATTCACTGCCACATCAGCCATTGTCTGACGATGTTCAACTGAGTACCGAGAGCACGAATTTTACATCACCTGAGTTGGCATAAATTTAATCTGAAACACAAAGCATTGCTGTGCATACACAACAAAGTTCACGCAACAGTTAACACTGTTAGAAAATTTAGCAATTAACTTAATGCAGCACCAACTGCTCCTACAAAAGAAAACAAAAATTATTTCATTTAAAGGAAGCTCATATTCACTGGTAGGCTGCTCTAGTCACGTGAATTATCCGGTTTACTTCGGCTGTGACTAATGCTGGTAGAAGTAACCGTTCTCTAATCTTTAGTAAGCTTTTCCGGCAGAACACCTCTCACCGAGCAGCTGCCTCGTGCCTCTACCCGTTACTTCTATTTCAACGTAACTTCGAGGCGTTTCCCCGGGCCATTCCAACCGCTCTCCTAGGGCTACGATGAGCATGAGCATTGTTCATTGGAATGTGGCCTAACTTCGTTGGGGACGCCATGAGGGGCTAAACCGCTCTTCACCGCACTGCACTGCCCCGCCTTCCTCTTTTCGGCACCTGTGACTGTGGGAATCCGTGTCTGGACGGGAGTCTTCGCGTCTCCTCTACGTCGTCAACGGAACTCCATACTTGATGGCACCTGAGGTTAGTTCACGTAGACTTGGCGCGCGTCTACCAGTGATTTAGCTGCCATTGAGCTTCTAAAAGATCCGCTCCCGTAAATTTACCTGGTGAACTAGAACTCTATAACTATAACTATAACTATAACTTACCTTGAAACCTTTACGGTATAACTATAACTATAACTTACCTTGAAACCTTTACGGTATAACTATAACTATAACTTACCTTGAAACCTTAACGGTATAACTATAACTATTAACTTATAACTAGAATTTATACGTAACTTTATAACCATCTGCCTACAGCGATCACATTAACGGAATAATTTCGTTGATGTGAAATTAATGTATTTTTCTTTCTATTGTCACCAGGGCACGATTAACTGAAGTGGCCCGAGAAGAGCGCGCCTACTGATCTTCTCCACATGGTGGCCGTATGCAGCGTCGTCCGAATCTGACGAGCTGCTGGCAATATCTATGTTGTACACTTAACTGTAACTTTACGTGAATAAATTCTCCCGGCCATCAAGGTTTATTTTCTCCATTTCGCCTAGTTTTTCGTACCTGCATTCATTAATAGTTAAATGAGACAAATACCTAAATTTTGAAGTCTGCTAAAGAGAGGCATGTACTGTATGCTCCAGATTTGGGAGAATTTTTTTCCAAGCAAAAGTTCGGGGGTACCACTTGCACAGCAACCACTTATCTCGACTTTATAATCGGCATTCAGATGGTTTTTAATGATGCATTGGTTGATGCATGCTCGTATGCACCAATTTGTTTAGATTTGCTATTCTGATGTTTATTCTGAGTTTGATCCAAGTTTAGTCAAACATTTTTTGGTGTCAGATCAATTTAAGAGAGTTAATTTCTTGATTAAGTCTCACAAAGTCAGTTAAAAAGGTTTTAAACTAAGCTCCGGAGGCCAGAATGACCAATAAAGATTTTCTATTTAGGTTTAACGTAACGAAAACGACACTCTTTTAACATCACGAATTTCTTCACCTTCCAGAACTACACTTTAAATTTTGTCATTTTAGCAGAGTAAACTTTCTCGATCGACGAAGTTCAAATAGGTTCAAGTCGGTGAATATTCAGAAAAATAAAATATATCCCATAGATGCATATATGATTTATAGATCGAAGAAAACGAGGGGCTTTCTCCATAAAACTTTATGATCTTCACTTAATCTACTTAACTCATCATGAAATGATGAGCAAATTTTTAGTGTGCACATTTGCGAAAATGTCATCAGCAAAACTTCCGCTCTTCATTGAAGCACTGCCATGAGAAAAGAAAGATGGATGTATAGCAGAACAATAAATGATACAACGAACGGTTTTAGATGTCTAACACAGAGAAATGAGTTTACGCTTTCGATCTGGTCTATTTAAATGATTTTTCATTAAACACTTCTTATTTTTAGAAAACAGCAAGATTTATTTGAATTATCGTATTAATTACAAACTTCAAACCATGATAAGGAGAATTGGAAGTAAAATTAAAAAGTGAAAATGATGGAATTGAAAGCAAAACAATAAAAAACTTTGACTTATAAAAAATATTTTCAAATCACCATCGAAACCAATAAAGCCATTCACATTTCGTATCTCTGACAGCACAACTTTCAATTATCAATTTGCCTATTGTTCTAAAAGGATGATGAATTTCAAACATTTGTCCTATAACAACTTGATTAACTCGAATTAGTGAGTGAGATACACCATCGATAACATATTACCACAAGCCAAGAAAATTAAGCATAGCATATACACATCTTTTGCACAAGTATTTTTGTACTGATTTTGTATGTATATATTACATGGCGATACTACACTTATTTGTCATATACAGGGAAAGTAACTTCACAATAAAGTGTTGGTGCCAGATCCGTCAGCGAGATTCGTTTGGAGCTCATGCTTGGCATCGTCGATTAGATGCACAATTACAGCTTTGCAGCCTCCTCTCTGCGCCAGGCAATATCGAGAGACGCTTTGCAGTGATGTAGCATGAATGCATTCCAGTATAAATGTGCTTTTATCACGATCTATAGCTACCTGACATGTTGCATGGCAACGAGTACATGTTGTGGCTTGGTATAAATGGATGACTTGCCTTGGTTTTTTACACTTAGTCATAACATCTTCAGTTCATGACTGCATTATTATGCAGTAGAAATGAGTGCATCTTTTCTCAAAGCGGGTTAAAATAGGATAAAATGAGGAATTTTTTTAATGGAAAACGTAAATTCGTGCCAATGAAATATATTGGTGAAAAATTTCCCTTCTCAGAAATAAGTTTTATTGAGCGTATGTATAAATTTCTAAGGTTATTTTTTATCTCATTATTGAAACTTCCGATAGAGCGTTGCGCAGTATATTCAGTAACTCCTCAGGAAACAGATCAAATTTAACATTTATTCCACTGATAGTATGAGGGCAATGAAAATTTTCAAAAGTCACCAGCATATTACGTTCATTCATTATCCTATTCTGATAAATGAAGAGACCCTATCGTAATTTTAAGAGATTTCCATAAATTACATAACTAAAAAACAGAAAGTACGATTTACAGCTGAGGATAGCTCATCGCTCACAACCTGTAATTGATGATAAAAAATCGAGTCACTAAAAATCACTTTTCATTCTGATAAAGCTTAATGAGTTTATCAATTCATTTTTGCCATTTCAATGCATTATACTAGACCGACAGGTATGAAAATTTCAGTGATATTGATAAATAGTATTTAATAGTAAAACTTACATTCTGTGCTGCGTTTCAGCGCTGAAAATCGGAGGCTGTGTGCGTGAGATCAATCGGTTCGCAGTGAACACCTGTTTTGCGGGCTGATCGGAGACGGAGTGTGTGGCATAACGGTGTCATCCGACCTTAAATAAGCTCAAGCATCGCTTCAGATAACCTTACAGTTTGGGACGGGTCCCAGAGGCGCAATATTGAAACGATTTCTGAAAGCTCGTTTGGTTGAAATCACTTAACTTCCGTTGGAAAAAATCGCCTTCACGGAAAATGCACGCTGTTCATTACGTCAACGCATGATGGCAACTAGACCACACAGTCAAACAACATTAGAATCTTTTCTCTCAAACGAGACACCGCTCACCTGCCTCTGGATCCTGTACTTCAGAGGACTCACTTCAAAAAAGAAAGTTAACTTGCCGTACCCATGTACATGCATCCAGTAGTATGCTCGTATATGTGTTAGTTTTCCATTTGGAACAGGTCTAATGGCAAAACCAAACTACTTATGGCAGTCAACTGCAGAAATTTTTTTATCGTTAGTGAGCTCATGATTTATGGAAGTTAATTACATTCAAAAGTACATAATAACAATGGAACTATTGAGTTCTGCAATTTACAGTAATATTAGGTCTAGCTCATGCCAACAAAAATATCAGCTTTTCAAAAATAGTTGTACTTAAATATCAGCTCCCAGTGAATAATTAACTAATTATTATTATATATTGTTATTACGTTTAATTTTCCTGGAATTTCATTGAATTTCAATATCATTTAAGGCGACATCGTGAGGGCATTTTACTTCTGACGATAGCCAACGATATTTTTTACTCTGTAAAGGAAACCATGTTTATTTCATTTGCTTTAGAAAAAATAAAAACATTTTCTTCAACATTTAGCTCATCTATTCTTTAATCTAAGACTTTGTTAGAACGAAATCACTGATGTTATACTTAATTCAGTCGTATTTCTCAATGGAGGCAAAAAATTCAGTTCAGGGTTTAAGATTTCCTTTCAGGAACCGAATGCTCACCACATGATTATTCAAGAAAATATTACGATATGTTAGTTCGTAAGAATAAAATCTGGTACGCAGTCTTAGTGTGGGATAAAAGTGATTTATTAAACGTGGATTATCTGGTGACTCAAGGTCCTCAAGACATCTAATCATCCATCACGAGATCATGAATGCTTAAGTAAATTAAGTCGGACGTCATGACTGCTAAAGAAAGATTGAGTGGCCGGGAAATTTTCGTTACTGCACATATGACGTGCGTTAAATTTCAAGATACTGTAAAATTTTAGGACATTATAGTTATGAGTTGTGTGGTGAGTTTGAATAAACTGATTTCGGTCAATAAACTAACTTTTCACGCTGGAAGGAAAAATTTGATGCTCTTAAGGTTTAGATCACACTTACTGTATTTATTTGCTCCAAGTCAAATTTACCTTTGTACCATTTAAATAGGCGTAATTTGACAAATAAATAGGGTAGGCCATTGATGGCATGCTAAAATTAAATAAAACGATTACTCAGTTAGGTAACGCATTGAGAAGTTGTTGTGACTTCATAACTCGTTGTCAAGTTAACTCAACAAATTCATTTTGGTTTTTATAATTTTTTTACTTACGGGGTTCATTTGACACACGGCATTGTGGTTGGGATTTAGAAACAAGGGGGGAGAGGGATGTTGGGGTGTCGATCAGCAATTTTCATTAACTTGAGATTAACCGGGTGAAAATTACCGAATACCACAATGCCAATCTATCAGGAAAAATGCAAGATCAGCTCCAAGTATTATGATTCAAGTTCGTTACGCCCATATTTCGCAGGCACTGTTATAGAAATTTGAATTTCATCTAAAGTTGATATAATTTGTAGTGTCCTAGTGTAGCAGTTATTTCTATGAACTACGCATTTATCATTTCTATAATATTCGTTTAGGAATACAATTTTTCCTTTTTTCAAAAGTATAGGGGTTCTATTGTTTGTTATACCGAAGCGCTTCAAAGATGGAATAAATAGCATTTCGTCAAACATTAATGAGTAATTTCTGTTTTTATATGCGGTAGCGTACTGTGCTTGTTTGCAGCTATGATCCTCTGAATGAGTTATTACTTGAACTTAAACAATTTTTATGATCATGTCTGAATTGATTGCATAAATTTTGGTTACCTACTATTTTTTTACTGTTTGTTATTTCTTAATTTATTAATCCATAATAATTTTGTTTTTTAACTCATTTGGTTGCTGAAGCGCTATTATGGGCTTTCAAATTTTATTAGATTTGTTATACTTCTTGATAGAAACACTAATCATGAACTATTTTATTCTTTTGAAAGCATTAGAGTTATGTATTTTTATTATGTAGATTGCCAAGATTTGGTTTTATCTTTGCCTAACGTAACAATTTGCTTAGTTTGAATGGTTTGAAATAAATGAAGGGAAGTTTTTTTTACTGTTCACTTCAAAACAATTGTGTCTGAGTTAGTTCTTCAGCCGCTATAAAAGTCTAGTGAGGGCTTAGTGGAATTTTGGATTGACATTACATCGACAACCTCTTGTAACCCAGGAAGCGATCAAACTTTTGAAGAGTGTGTTACAATGTGTGCGATGTGTTTTTTGACAAATGTTTTTCTGTGAATCAGATCGATTTTTTGGACTGATTGCAATCCAACTTCTGACGCTGCTGTAATTTTTTATTTAAATCTTGTGGCCAAGATATAACTTTAAAATGACTTTCAAAATGACATCACGATAGAACTTGTGAAAAAAATGAACTGGAAATTGAAATAGGACTGAAAAATGCTAAAATTGTGTGTTTTTATCATATACTAGAGCATATTTCATTAACAGTAGTTAGGAGATATGATATTCGGACAAGAAGTTTACGGAAAGGCAACTGTTAAAACCTCGTGAGCCCTGCTTAGGGGACAGAATTTCTTCCTTCAGCACAAATGCTAAAAGAATTGAAGCTTTGACTAAACAAATAATTACACACTGAACGTCAAATCAATCACTAGAGTAATTCCACGGTTGCTTTTATTAAGGTTAAAGCTGAAACATTCAAAACACAGCGCCTTAGGCGTCTGTCATCCATCAGTTATCAGATAAGCTAGGGTATGATTGAGTCACGCTTCGCTCACAAATGTTACTTGCTTTTGCCAAATGATATTGCCAGTGAAAGATACCAGTGTTGTGCGCACGTCGAGTACATAAATAGGATCGTCAAGCAACCTCGACGTTCATTGGAGGTGCGCTGCCGCAGAGATCACATTAGATAGAGTCATCACTGTGCAGTAGCAGACGCGTTACCGTCGAGGAAGCACCTGTATAGTTCACAGATGCATTGTAGAAGACTTGTACTAGCACCTATCGTCTGATCTCTCTGATTCTTGCCAACTACCAAGCCTGTATCAACTCTGAAGTACCAATAAACTATAAATCACGTTGCTGCTCGTCACTCCCGAACCCCATTCGCGTAGTTGTCGACCGGATACTGAAAAGGTCGGAACAGTGTAATGAAATTTAAAGTTTAGTGACCCAGACTTTGTTTTAGCTTCTAAAATTATTATTTCCAGTATAGCCTTCACTATAAATCATTCAGATGCCCTAAAACATGCGACAATTCACTCCGAGAAGTTAGGACACATCTGTGTGTGTCAAACGGTTTTTCGGAGAAATTTTGACACATCTGGGTGCTTCATATTTGACAACATTTCAGAGCGACTAGGAAACTTGAATCATGTAAGGTTTCAAACAGTGAAATATTTTCTCTAAAAAATGAGACGTGCATTGCATTTGTGAATAAAATGCAAGTAATGATCCTGGAAAACATGACAAATAATTGCGATATTTTAATTTTTTAAATTTTTATGTATTGTCACTTCTTAGGCTGAGAAAGTGAATCTTCTATACAAGATGGTGCTGACTAACACTGAGTGAGTAATGGTCGGCACTCTTATTTGTGTTGTCTTGCTCATGATATAGAGAAGTGCTTCGTAATACGTCCATGAAAGATGTGCAATGATGAGTCACTTTAAAGTGTTAGTTTGATGACTAGCGAACTGGCAAAAATGTAGCAGTTTTGAGATAAATTTTTCCCATCTGAAGTGCCGAAAATTTCTGTGTAATTCAACCACCGCACTAAAATTACTCTTGCGCTGCTCAAAATATTGAAAACAAGAAATAAATACACTGAAGACTCTACTTTCAAAACCATTTCACTTTTCATCTTTCATCTTTCATTTATCTCTGAAAGATAAGCTGAAATAATTCAAACTTCATATTTGCGTTAGTTAAGCATCCAAGCAGAATTAACATCAACTATTGTGGTTTTTGAAAATTTTCAGGTAGTTTGGTGTGCAATTAAATTTTGAGAGTTATATATTAATATATATATGTGTGTATGTTTGTATTACGTATACTAGTGCACACCACGTGCTGGTCGGCATTAATCTGAAGAATTTCACCCCTTCTTTCTTGAGTTGAATTCTCTCGTGCCACTCGATGGTGTCCAGCGCTATGCCGAAGAATTTCTTCGCTTCTTTCATGTGTTTAGCTCTTCCTAGCATCTCGGTGTTGCTCTGCATTATTCCATAGAATTTCCAAACGCCGTTCAAGGGTCAATTTAGCTCTAGCTTCTCGTTTGCGAGCAGCATTGCTTCGTCTTGCCATTTCACGTTGTTCATCCGATCGTCTTCGGCGTTTTTTTTGCTGTCGAAGTCTTGCTACTTCTCTCTTGCGGTTGGGCCCGTTTCTATCATGGTGGCCTCTTTTGCCATAATTTTATTCTGAAATGTCGTCTATTATCTCTTCGCAGCTTTTCAAGAAAATCACAATTTCGAAAACAACAAAATCTTGGGCTTTATACTAAGTGGTAACTAGGTTACTGGTCAAACGAATTTAAAACATTTCTTTTTGCATCATCTATTAAAAATATCAAAGCGACTTGATTAATTTCATCAGAGGAAGCTCCATTGAATATATCTATTTCTTTCAAAAAATAAGCCGATTGCGTGTTGTGGATACCATAATCAAGATAGGGTCACACGGACGGTCGGAGGGACAGACAGACGGACGCGGCTCCTTTTTTAATAGTGATGATGTATGATTATATATATATTATCACTCCCTCTTCCCAGCTAGAGTAACCAAGCCTGGTCTCACAGTGGCACGCCACGCATGGGCGTCGTGTAGCATCATCAGAATATCCTTCACAGGCCTCGTAACGTTCTATGTTCACGTACGGAAACAACGATGTGCTTCGTATGTTTAAGTTTCAGAAAGGCATTTATAACTATATGGAAACCCTGTATATATGTACTGAATATTGTGGTCTCCTTAAACTTTTTTACTTATACGCTAAACATCTTCATGGCTCTGATGTACAATATTCCTTTGTTCTGTTGGTTATTCTATTAAACTGTTTCCTCGATTCTTTTCCTTAATTCTGTTAGTTAATTGCTTTGCTGCTAGCTATTTAATTGTTTCCTCGATTTCTTTTTTTGCTGGAACTTCATGGCCTGAGCAACAATTGCTATAGTTAATATCGAAAATATTTTCTTTCTACAGAGTTGAAAAATTTTCTAAATTAAAAAGGCTTCCCTCATAACTGAGAAGTGAGAAGTACACCTATTGTGCAATATTGAGGTACGTTATAGACAGATTGAAATTTATTGAAAGCGTTATGATGTAATAAATTGTGATTTCTTTAGGCATAATTAGTGACTGAAAATAATATTAAATAAAAAGGTACTGAATTGTTATTGTATTTGAGTTGTTATTGTATTTACGCTTTCAGAGTAATTTTCCCACATATGTAACTGTAAATTCTGCATTGTGAAGATCTGCCCAACTTTCAGCACGGGGGAAAAAACATTAAAAAAGAAATCACTAAGCTTTATCAATTCGGCTTTTGTTGCAGATTTTTTCGAACAATTTACGAAATTATTCAACAATACAGTGTCAACACTTTGCCATTCAAGTAAAAAGAACACTTCGAAACCTTCTTGAATGCGGAGGCGGAATCGTAATTCATTATTTACTCGAACAAGGAGTTCCAAGATTTACATGATCGACTTCTTGTCACGAATCCCAATTTGAATTAAAATGAAGTAAGGTACGCAAAAGATCTCAAGTGGTCTATGTAAACCTTGAACGCGCTATGTGAATCATCTCCAAATTTTTACTTCATAATTTGAGCGTAAAAACTAGGACCAAAATTCCGTAATTTTGGTAAACACCTAAGATCTCATTGAGATCTCATACTCCAATATACGTGCGTCCTAACGAGAGTGTTTTCAACTATGTGTCACAGGGATTTGTTTTCTTAGTTACTTATATTTATTTGGATATTCAACACAAAATTAATTACCGCAAAGAAAGAAAGGATGTTAATGTGGAAGCGTTTTCTTTTTCTTCTTTTATTTTTTGTTCTTATTAAAACATTTAAAAAGACCACGATTTCTACTAATGCCATAACTTTATAGAACATCATTGTTTCATTTTCTTCTTCTAGTCTTAAATTATTCTTGTTCGTTTTGTGTTGAAACATTTACTTCCTTACTCTCGTGAGTACATTTTATGACGACACTATTTTAGGTAGTTAACTTTTTGTTCGGGTCCAGCTATGTTGAAAATGTTACGGCTAGCAGTGTACAATAATTCTTTTCATGTCCTTAACTCTGGTGAACTTTTTTGTGTCAGTACTATTAGCGTAATTAGGAGATATCATAAATTGTTTTTTTATTATAGTAAATAGTATATTCTTTCCGAGCTCATCATTCGGCATATTAGTTGACGCGTTAGTGTGAAAATTGTCCCAAATCCCGACTGTCGTTCTCATAGTTCTAGAGGCAAAATAAATCAAATCTGCCCATTTTACATTTATCATCAATCTCTCATGCCCGTATCACTAGTTCCTATGTTCGTATGCTCATATTTCAATATGAGTACGCACTAAAGAGAGGGTTTTCAGCATTGCATCTCATGGATTATGTTTTATTAGTCACTTGTATTTAAATACATTACCAAAATCCGACTACCGCAAAGAAGGGGAACGCATTTTTTGTGTTTTCTTCGAATCGTGTTTCGACAATTAACGGGGGTATTACGAAAACCACGTATGAAGAGCAACTAAGGATCCGAATCATTTATTTCAAAAATTAACATGGGTATTACGATAGCCATGCATGAATAGCAACTAAGGATCTCTAAGTTAAGGTATTTGAAAGCGATTTTCGCTTTTATTTCAATATAAGTGCTCACAAACGAATGCATTTTTAAACTAAGTGTTGCGAGGATTGTGTTCTCTTAGTTACTCATATTTAAATGCACTGTCAAAATCAGATTAATCAACCTCATTTTTATTGTGCTTTTCTGTCAATCATTTTTTATTTCAACATTTTGCGTGGGCATTACGATACCAGTGTGTTATTATCAACTAAGGATGTTAATGTTGAGGTATTTTAAAAAGCAATGTTGCAACATTTCATGTTTGAACTTTATAGGAGATTAACTGTTTTTCTTTTTTCTGTGTTCACCACAGGCACTCGGGCAGGAACCGCAGCTGAACTCAGTTGCCAGCTGGCAGTGCTGCAGAGGGAGTGTGTGACACTTGTGTAACTCAGCGAATCTCTCACTATAGTGCGCCTGTTGACACCTCGTGGAAGTGCAACAGTGCGATAACTTCTGCAACAGTTTACTGTACCGGTAACCGATCTCACTTTTGTAGTTTGCAAGTGTTATTCCCTTGTCCTGAGTGTCTAACATTACAGCCCATCCTCTCCACGCAGCTCCAGTGACAGAAAAAATTGACCACTACCGGTAACTTGGCGTTCATTCAGAGATGAAGTCCTTCTTCTGGGGTTTATCATCCTGCTCATAAACCATGGCGTTCTGTAGAAATTGAGTAAATTTCCTACTCTATCTGCAGCTGAGCACATGCACTTGCTTCCTGTGTGGCAAGTTCGTTTGAACGCAAGTAGCAACTATTTATACATGATTGCATCACGCAAGTTCAAGTATCTGCATCTTAGTAGAAATATTTGTTTGCAAATCGTATTTCGTTTCCGAGTCACATACTTTCCGTCCGTTGTTTCTTCTTGGAGTATTTGAGTCTTCGTAAATACGTATTAGTGTTTTTTCTTCGGAGGATTTTATATTTAAAAAATTTAAAACTGTTATTGTGTTTGTGTTAAACCGTTTTATTTGTACTTCAGCCATATTCTTGTTTTCGGAACTGTGAAGGTTTATTGAAGTTTGTTGTCAATTGAAATTAACGAGAGCACTTTAATTTATCAAAATGGTTTATCCGACAATATTTGTCAATATTTTGTTACACTATTGTCTGATAGTTAATTCAACAGACTAACATCATGAAAAATGTGCCAATGCTTTGAATCATTCCAAGTCATGCTTTAAAGTCTGAATTTAGAAAATATAAGTGCTACCTAATAAATTAGTGGGAGATCGAAAATCCATTGGTTGCATCGTTCAAGTTTCATAAAATGAAGAATAATCGCAACTTCGATTCCAAAAATACTTTTCGAAATAAAACAGAAGTTACGCCACTCGCGCTCTTTTTTATGAAAAGAAGCAGTTGACCTAGAACTTTAATTACCCTTAATCAAGTGACCGGCTAATGAGTTAGTCATTTTATTTGTCATTGTCTGAAAGTTCCATGAGGAGTTAGAATACAGCACGAGTACAAAATACGAGAACGTCCATTGTAAACAGTTCTGTCAGCCACACACCCACAGATGAGAGGGTTGCATCAACATTTGAGGGTTTGGGATGGATGCCTGTTGTCAACAGTATACGGACGTTGGATATCTGTTGTCAACGGTATACGTACGTTGGATGTCTGTTGTCAACGGTATACGTACGTTGGATGTCTGTTGTCAACGGTATACGTACGTTGGACGTCTGTTGTCAACGGTATACGTACGTTGGATGTCTGCTGTCAACGGTATACGTACGTTGGACGTCTGTTGTCAACGGTATACGTACGTTGGATGTCTGTTGTCAACGGTATCCGGACGTTCGGCGTGCGAGATGACGTCAAGCCTCATCTGACCCATGTTGCCAATGTTAGGACAAAGTCCCAGACGGCTTTATACTGGCGAGAGAGTACATAAGCTCAGCAATATCCTCTGTAGGGGCTGTTGCGCCTTTGTTACCTTCTTGAGAACGTTGGAGCTGTAGTTTGGTAAACCTTGAAAGAAATTCGTAAACTGATGAATTCTGTGAGTTCTCTTTTCCCATCCATGTTTACAATGGAAGCTTATCGTTTTGAGTAAACTATCGGGTAAGGATCTGGTGTAGGTCTCAGTCGTGAGTTATTTTAAAGCTACATTACATCATGCTTTAGGTCATTGAGAGACAACCCCGTAGCAGCGTTCTAGTCGGGAACTTCTATCAACGAGGTGTCCGAAAGCTTGCTCAGGGAATATAAAGAACAGGAATCAGTTTCGCTTTCCAAAGGTTAATTCTTAAAGTGATTATTTATGTATGAGTGCAAAGCTTAAAAATTTCATAAATCTACCACAGAATATGCTTCATTGCAGGAGGTGTAACTTGGCGCTTCTTGTGAAATATTTCAGGCAAGGGTTTAATACAAATAACATTTAAATTTGACAAATTATTCTTCAATTGTTCTAATGAAGGTATGATCCATATGTTTTACGCAATAATGTTTCAAATAATTGGAATTTAAAGATCTTCAGTGTGAAATATCGTATACGTCAAGAATTTGAATTAAGTAACATTTTAACTTATGCTGATTAAAAGTCATCTTAACTACGGCCCAATAAATATAAACTTAACTTTTGCCGATTAAATATCATCTTAAATCTTGCCGATTAAAGCTCGTAGTCTAAAAAAACACCTGGTAAACATAAACTGAAAAGAGCGAAAACTTTACAAAATATTCATGTTATCTACGTAGTTATTTCGAACGTTGGTAATTATAATTTATTGAATGTATTTCACTATTTATGTGTGATGTTGAAATGAGGCCGTGACACACTCGCCGCTCATCGGAGAGTCTTGATGAGGAAGCAGGTAATTAGAGTCTCTCTGATTACAACCAGTGATTTTTTCTCAGAAGGAATACTCCTTTGTTCGGCACAGAATAAGTTATATGCTTGAATTAAATAAATTGTTCATTCTCTGTGCTTAAATTTGAACAAAAAACAACACGTGCTGTGTGCTGTGTCGTACGTCACCAAAACTGCATTGGGTGATAAGGAGTGGACGTACGTCACCCAGAAGACGCCATGGCGAGTGGCGAGTGGCGAGTAGCGAGTACCAATGTTTGCTTCGACTTACTGAAGTAAGAGTGGGGCTTATTCCCTGAAGCAATAACCCAATGATGAATCCCTGGAGGAAAATTTCTTTATAAATCAGGGTCTCTCCTCTAAGGGTCATTGTTTAGAAAACTGAGTGGAGTCTGTACGAAATATGCAATTCGAACATAACTTTTGTTTAATTCCTATTTTAAACACTCATTTTTAACGAAAGTCGCGAGGCATTGTAAATTTTTTTAACACTTACATAATTCTAAAACTGTAAGATTTCGAGGCTATTGAGGAAGGAAATCATTTGTCAATGAAAGCATTATGTTGCAGATTCGATAGTGCGACAACATTATTGTCGTCGAAACGTCTCTATTGAGACGATTGCCATTAATTGTACAAGGGAAATGCAACTTTATCTACACGAAACTACTGCTTTGTTCAATGCATTGAGAGGCCATCTAATCTTGGGATTATGTTTGGCCGTGCCTGATGTTTGCAGACGCTGAGGCAGTAACTGAAGAAGATCAAACTCTACATAGTTAGCGTGTGGTATTCTCGTTAGGTATAAGACTTTTGGTAAGAAAAGTACTAAAATTTTGTCGGTGGCAATCATTGCATAGAATCCGAGACATCGAGTATTTATCCGAACATTCATTCTCCTGTACTTTATAGAATTAACAAGTGAAAATGACTGAAATTTAATGATATTTAGGAAGGTCAGCCATGATGAGTCCGTGATTCCTAAGGTTTCTTGAGTCAGATTGTTTGTTTCTAACGCGTTTGGGAGTCTATTCTGTCAAGGAACAGAGTTTACTTCAACCAGATGAGCTCCCAACTTTTAAGCATCCATACTCGTTAGATTACTCGCTAGTTTTCAGTCATTTCGGAAGAAAGTGTGCGAGGGTTGAAGCTTTGTATGATTACGAAGAAATTGAATATTTTTTAAGTTTTAATCTCCTAGATAGCTTCCTAATACAGTGATATAACTGAAAATTCTATCTAAGTTGCCTCACTTCAAATCAATGATCATATTTTGATACTAAGGTTACGTAGTCGTAGTGGCATCATTCGAGTGTCATTATTAGGATGTTAATTAGCCTGTGTACTTTTGACAAACCTTGTAAGTGACGGGTAGCCGAAAACTGATCAGTGTTTGTCTGAGAATTAATCTCGTTAAGGTGTAAAAAATAACGTCCAGAACATAAGCTCTCTCTGCTGAGTGATAGCGATTTGACGATTTGAAATTAACATTGCAATAAAACTCATTTTATTTTTGTCCTGATGAAGGTTTGTATTTCTTTTGAATTTCAATGAAACAACTCTGAGAAGTTTGATTTCAACTGACATTGGCAACTGTGGGGCCGTTTTTTATCGTTTCATCTGTCAAAAAATGATATATTTTAACAGTGATATTATAAACGCCAACTAGAATTTATAAATCTTGAGCGTGAGTTCTGGTGCTTATAACTTACCGCAGCGAGACTGCAGTTTCTGAAGTTACATTTAATGTAAAGTTAACATTGAAGTTAACAAACAATGATGCTTGTGAAGTTACATTTAATGTGAACTTAACCATGAAATTAACAAACATCGATGCTTGTGAAGTTGCATTTAATGTGAAGTTAACATTGAAGTTAACAAACATTGATACTTGTGAAGTTACATTTAATGTGAAGTTAACATTGAAGTTAACAAACATTGATGCTTGTGAAGTTACATTTAATGTGAAGTTAACATTGAAGTTAACAAACATCGATGCTTGTGAAGTTATATTTAATGTGAAGTTAACATTGAAGTTAACAAACATCGATGCTTGTGAAGTTACATTTAATGTGAAGTTAACATTGAAGTTAACAAACATTGATACTTGTGAAGTTACATTTAATGTGAAGTTAACATTGAAGTTAACAAACATTGATGCTTGTGAAGTTACATTTAATGTGAAGTTAACATTGAAGTTAACAAACATCGATGCTTGTGAAGTTATATTTAATGTGAAGTTAACATTGAAGTTAACAAACATCGATGCTTGTGAAGTTATATTTTATGTGAAGTTAACATTGAAGTTAACAAACATTGATGCTTGTGAAGTTACATTTAATGTGAAGTTAACATTGAAGTTAACAAACATTGATGCTTGTAAAGTTATATCTAATGTGAAGTTAACATTGAAGTTAACAAACATTGATGCTTGTGAAGTTACATTTAATGTGAAGTTAACATTGAAGTTAACAAACATTGATGCTTGTGAAGTTATATTTAATGTGAAGTTAACATTGAAGTTAACAAACATTGATGCTTGTAAGGTTATATCTAATGTGAAGTTAACATTGAAGTTAACAAACATCGATGCTTGTGAAGTTACATATAATGTGAAGTTAACATTGAAGTTAACACACAAACATTGATGCTTGTGAAGTTACATATAATGTGAATTAACATTGAAGTTAACACACAAACATTGGTGCTTGTGAAGTTACATATAATGTGAATTTAACATTGAAGTTAACACACAAACATTGGTGCTTGTGAAGTTACATTTAACGTGAAAGGTTGTGCAGATTTCAAGTGCTGTGATGAAGAACGACCTGTCCCTGTCCTTCATACTATAGAAGATGTTTTTATATCATTTTTGAGTAGAGCTTAAAGATTTAAAGCGATATATGTACGTAGCAACGAAGACATCGTAACTTCAGTTTTGTATGTTATCTCCTCTCATTTAGCATAGTGCATTTTAGCGTGATATTATGTTTGTGTAGCTTGTCGAAATGAGATATATGTTGGCGTAATTTTTGAACATTAAAACTCGGAAACATTATTCCACTCTTTGTAACACCACGTGTGAAGTGATTTAATGATTTTTTCTTCTTTCATATTGATGTTGAAAAATTTTGAAATTTCTCTCGAACGTATTAATTTCTCACAGGACATTTTGAAAACGGATTAGTAATGATTTTTCCTAACATGTTGAAGATCGCAACATCTTTTATAGCAACACAAGCTATGATATTCTCGTTTTTGCGTGAGATTTTTGCATTCATTTCTTCTTAACAATCTCTTGATTTGTGACTACTCAACGAACATCGCGAGGCTTCAGAAAACAGTTTTAGAGTAATGCTCTCTCTCTCTCTCGCTTTAAAAATATAAACCTTCATATGTTATTATTTTACTAAGGTAAACCGATTTCCCAAGAAAGTTGATACATAAAATGTATTACAAGTTTTGGTTTTTGAACATTTTCTAAACACAAAAATCCTTCATACGATGTGTTCACTAACCGTGTCAGGAGTTGATTATGTTATTGAGAGAAAGAGTCTAAATATTTTCTTTCGGAAGTTTCATCTAAGGCAAGATGACTGAAAGCTTGTAAATACTTCGAATACAACTGGAGAATGCTTTTGAGCAGGGCTATCCAACCTCTCTATTGTCGTGTACCCTCTTAGCTTAATGGTGTATCTTCATGTACCCCTAGCACAGGTAAAGGTTTAAGAAACTGTAAAGATACACTTAATGATTATTAATTATATGAACTTATACGGTTGTACGTAAATATATATTGAATATTTTAACATTTGAATTATATTAATCAAAACCATTCAGCGCTATTGATTATGGACCCCAAACTACAACCGAAGTACTCGGCGGATATCTTTAGTCGATCTCTAGCAACTGAGCTAGACCTGTAAAATGGAAAGCAAGCACATGTTCTAATTTTCAAAAAACAGGAAAAAAATGACCTAAATATTCTAATCCGCATGTAGTCGATCATCAGTAAAAAAAGACTGCTTGTAGTCTGTGTGACAAAATACCTCCAAAACAACTACTTTTCATCTTAATACCTATTCCACCTCATTCAAGCATCGGGTAGCAGTGATTGTAATGTTGGTCACTGGACTTTTTTGGACGTAATATTGCCAGTTCTTAGATTTTATCCCATCCTTCCGATTACCTCATCTAATTTCCTTTCACTATGATGCCTGTGCGTGACTGGTGTTGACATCATGGGGTTTGGGTCTCAACCCGATGAATGGGACACTTGGCTCGCTCGTGTAGCCGTATTTCATTTCATTTTAATGCACCAGACGCTGAGCCAAACTAATGTATCTCTAACTAAATCCCAGCGACACAATTCCTGCGTGGTGCCCCAGTTCCTCATTGCTTCGTTCGGAAATTTTATGTTCCGCCCTTGGTTTCCTAAATTTTCCCTATAGCACTTGATGCCAGGTTACACTGTGCCTTTGTAGTTGACCAGCTTCAAATGGGCTCAGGTTGTTTCTCTGGGTTTATCCCGTGCACTTTGAGTTGTGGATAACAATTTCGGATGATTCAAGCAAATATACATATATTCAATAAAAGAACAAAGGATTCAACATAGGAAAAGAACAAAGGATTAACCTTTTTCCTGTCTAAAGGCTGCGATTCACGGTAAAAGTGACACATGCTCTGCATATTTTTTTTAAGAACACAGGAATACCAACAAAATGCTCAAGGCACTCATTTGTCTCTTTGCAACTTCTCAATTTATGTAATTTTTTTTTTCATTGAGATTTCGCATTTTATTTTTTATATGTGCCTCAAAAAGAGTATAATTCTTGAATTGACTGAAATGGTATATTATTTTAGGACCAGTAGAGAACATCAAACGAGCACAATCCTAACTCGCACGTTGCCAGTCTCAGTAGGTATATCTATAGTCCATCACTCAGCTCACAAACGCAAAGGCTTTTTTCACTCACAAAGTTATCATTTCCCGTTTCATTAAATTATAGCGACTGCTAGGTGTATGTTAATATTGGTGAGTATCTTGATCATGTACTAAACACCTCAAACATCTTTTCTGTCAATCATTTTTTGTTTCGACATTTTGCAAGGGTATTACGATACCAATGTGTTATTTTCTCTTAAGGATGTTAATATTAGGGTATTTAAAAAACCAATCTATCAACAATTCACGTTTTTATTGTATTGGAAATGAAGAAATAAACTGTTTTTTTTCCTGTTCTCTCGGCAGCGTATTGGTGTTGATGGGAGTTTGGTGACGTGCAACGCTTGTACAACGTGGTGAGGCTGCGACGATGGACGCCCATACCTCTATTGAGATGCTGCCTCTGCGCCCCACGCAGTCAGAAGCCAGGTCAGATGCTTCCAACGTAGGCAATTCTCTTTTCATTGATTGTGACTCATGACTGGACAAGAATTTCAAAACCTCATGTCTATGTGTGTAGATTCGGGTACCCATGACTGAGCTGGAATTGTATTATGTTGTGAATTATTGTATTTTGTTGTTCAGAAAATTTGAATACTGCTGCAAACTTTTGATAATCATGACTGAATTAGAGTTTAGGCAACAAGGAAACAGGGAAACTAGACAACATGTCAAGTTTCCCAGCTTCCGAAATTACGAATCAATAGACATGATATTACGTTTAAGTTTAGTCTCTTTCCAAAGAGCTGTATTATCATGCATTGTTGTTACATAATTTTATTTCTGGAAATGAATAGTTATTAATAGCAAATATTTTAATGATACTGATTTACTGATAACTGATTGTTTCTAAATGGATTAAATTTCATCATGCATTGTTGTTACATAATTTTATTTCTGGAAATGAATAGTTATTAATAGCAAATATCTTAATGATACTGATTTACTGATAACTGATTGTTTCTAAATGGATTACATTTCATCTTCGGGGTCTATTCAGTAGAGATAATCGTTGATAATTAGAATCTATACTGACCGTGAACGTAAATGTATCAGTAATAATTTTCTGCAATTCATCTTTTTAGTTCGAGTTTATTGCATTCTTTTTTGCTGATGTAAATGAAATCACTGCTATTTTTGGAGTTCTTATACATCGCTACTCTTGATTTTTCCAGCACTCCTGCAGCTGCACAACACAGCCTCGCAGAAGCGATTGAGGGAATACGAACGGATAAATTAACTCTGGAAGAGTTCAAAAAAACTTGCGAAAATCACCCAAACCCTCGCGAAGAAATAAAAGAGAAGAATTTGTTGTTCACAATAGTCTCGGGGAGCAAATTGAAAACTTTTGAAATGCTCTTTGTCCTCCTTCCAAAAGTTGACTCCGAGATTCTTTCAGCGGTGGATAAAAATGGGAAAACTGTGCTTCACTTGGCTGTCGAACATGACCACGATCAATGCACTCAAACAATTATCAGGAAGGACAAAGCGTCTCTCACGAGAGGTGATAACGCTGGTAACACGCCTCTGCACGACATGGTCAGATTTCAGAGAATAAGTGCTTGTAAAAAAGCCATTGATGTGATCTTGGGAAAACACAAGTCTCCTACCTCACAAAATAGTGAAAGCAACGCGCTTGAGCCTAAAAATGACGGATTAGAAAGTCCAGAAGCCCACAAGAAGGCTGTTGAATTTTGTTCGGATGTAATTAACCAGGCGAACAAGAACAGCATTTCAGCCTTGCATCTGGCGGCGAGAGAAAGAAGCCCTGAAATCATGAAAATTTTCTTGGACAACGGGGGAGACCCAAAAGCTCTGACGAAAAAGCGACTCACACCTCTGCACTTTGCTGCCCAGAGCGGCTCGCTGCAGTGCGTCAAGTATTTACTTGAAAAAATACCTCATCTTCAAGATCGAATCGAGTACCTGAATATGCAAACTGATTTGGGCTGCACAGCGCAGATGATAGCGGCAAGAAAAGGTTTTGGTGCGATTTGCCATGAGCTTCGGCAGACCGATTGCAGTTTGATGTCCGACAATGGAAACACAGCCTTGAGCAATGCCGCCAGCAAAGGTTTTTTCCATGTGGTTGAGATTCTGAAGAATGGCTGTGAGACACAAAGTGAGACTCTCCCTGAAGAAAAAGCCAAACTTATTTCTCTAAAAAATGTAAATTTCATTTTTTCCTGTCTAAAGGCTGCGATTCACGGTAAAAGCGACGCATGCTTTGCCTATTTTCTAAACATGACGGAAGTGCAATTTTCGGATGCTAAAGCCGAGGAGCTCGTTAACTTAGCAGCCACCACGTCGCTCAAATGCGTCAAGCAAATGGCTGGACGACCTGAATTTGATAAGTATTTGAACGCGTACCTGACCGATAATGGCGACAGCCTTCTCCACCTCGCCGTGGCGATGGAAAGTTACGTCACCGCTAAGGAGCTTCTCATCAAGACTAAAATCGATAAATTTGTCAGGAATAAAAATGAGGACTCAGCTTTGCACCTGATGGCCCGTCAGCCCGAGACATTGCAGAACTGCCACGAAGAAGAGAGGCAATACGTCGCTCGAAAGCTCCTGCAAGACTCTTGCGAGCTTGTGAGGTCTACGAACAGAGCTGGAGAGACGCCACTTCAATTGGCCGCCCGGGCCGGAAACGCTGATTTGATAAGAGTTATTCTCCATAAAGAATCCAATGTCCTTACCTTGAACAAGCAGAAATTGACAGCGATACATCTTGCTGCTAAAATGGGTCATGTCTTCTGCCTGGAAATGCTGCTCCACTCGCTGAAGTCCCAAGACAAACACGCGTTGCGGAATATGAAGCCACATCCACTACACCTCTGTGCTCGCAACGGCCACAGAGAGTGCTGCGAGCTGCTGCTCACAGCGTCTTTGGTACGTGTCTTGCTCGTACAACTCGATTTAGTTTCAAGTTTATCTGTTATATCCTCATATTTCAGACGGCATCAACAAGACCTCTCTTTTTACAGTAGAAATAATTATTTTAACATTGATCGTGTGTCTATAATACGTTGTTGTACTTCTATTCATTTAAACATAAATTCTCCTTGGCTTTGAATGTAAGCATCAAATGGGAATTAATTTCGAAACAGACTTTAACGAAATGGGAGTAATTCTGGTAATTACTGTTTCGCTTAAATATTTCATCACGTTCGAAATGCTTCGAAGAACTCGCTATTTTCGATGAAAAACTCCGAAGATTAAGGTAGAATTTGATGCTTTTATTGAAGATTAATTATTATTTTCCTGTAATCTTGATTATGAAAGTACTGCAAAACACCGTTGTCCATTGAATAACGTGAATGATTGTTGCTCATTAGCTTAAACTAACTGACAATAAAATCTGCTCATGTCAATTGGGTGAATGATGGCCTGTAATATCCTTATCAGGTGGGGGCCCACCCCGAAGAAAACCTCTTACTGAAGGCTCCCAATGGCCAGTACCCAGTAGACAGAGCGTTCCGAGGAAAACATGCAGAGGTCTTCAGTTTCTTGCTCGGCAAAATGAAGTTTAAAGAAGAAGATGAAGAATTTGCAGTCCGCCTGCATCGCTACATGAAGAAGTGCCTCACAGTAGTCAACGAGTGAGTCAGCGATGCCTAATGGTTTACCCGTGTTATCTTTGAGATCTTTAAGTTTGCCTTCGTTTTGTTCCTGTTGGAACTCAGAAGCTTTGACGTGAGGTGGCTCATTAATTATTGTAGCTTATACCTTTAGCTAAGCAGTCTATTTATTTCCGAGTGAACAACTCCACTTATTTAGTCTACTACTCTTTACTTCCTGACAGAGGCGATTGAAATCATTCATAGTTCTAGAAAAGCTCACTTGCCTCCCGCAAACAAAATGATGTTAAGATACTGTGTCATTTGAGTTAGCAGCGTAGTGGTTCACTCTAGTTTATGTTCATTGCTAAAACTTTTTCAAAAGATGAATTGAGTTGATTTTCAGTTAATTTGCTTCATGTTAGAAATTAGCTATCAGATTTTTGGACCGAAATGTAAAGTTTTATCGAGATTGGCGTAACTAGCTTCGTTTCTGACGTGAGAAACAATCAAGAGTTTCGGCCCTAAGTCTCAAATTGGCTTCTAGGAATAGCTCTCAAAACTTTTTCAGGAATGTTTCCAGTTTTCTAATAAAAACATTTATTTGACTAATTATTCCGTCGGATAACGAAATTCTGAAAGTCTCAACCGCTTTTATTTTTGCTGAACTGAACGTTGTTACGCGGATGTCAATTTCAATTTTTGTAAGATTTTACCAGCGACTCGTTTGGGGGACAATTCGTCACAATCCGTTAAATATTTATTAATTTAAGTTCGCACATTGCCTCGGTAGCAGACAGGATTTCTAAATTTTGTAGAGTCGTTTTATACCTCAGTAGATCATCTTCCATTCATTCCCGACCGACTTTATTCGACAAAGTTGCCATTGTTTTGCTCCAGAGCTTGGAGTTGAGTGCCATCAGAATCTCGCCCATCGAAGAGATGCAGAAATGTGGGTCAATGAACACTTCTTTTCGTACGCAGCCTAAAGAACGGGCTTCCGGCAAGCAATTGAGAGCAGCATTAGAGTTTAAAACGACAAGCCACTCTTTTAGCACATGAAGCATTAGCTGGAATTAGCCATATCGCTACAGACTCATGAGGTTTCTAAGCGAGCGCTGTCTTTCCGCAAATTATTTCGTTTTCAGTAATAATCAAATCCCGCTTTTCACAGGAAATGGAATCTCAGGTGCGGCAGTTTCTATACCTCCGCAATAGAGTCCATGATTGAGAGCTCCTGGTGCAAAGCTGTGCTGGATGGACGATACTGCAGCCCAACTCCCCAACACCCCAGCAATGTCAAGGAACAGCAGCCGAACCACAGTCTCTCTCAACCACCGCCCGACTGCAATCAAAATGGGAGTGACCAAAACGCGCCGAAACCATGCGAGTCGTTTGCCCTGCTGATCAGGACCCACAGCCGCCTGGCATGCGAGGCTATGGACAAGCACATCTCTGTTCTTTTGAGCCCTGCTTGTGAAGTGCACGACTACACGCTATTTGAGTACATCTACTACTGTACTGAAGGTGAGTACATGCCTGTTTTCCACGCAAATAACTAGGATAACAGTGTTTTGGTTTTATAAAATGTGTCGTATCTGATTTATTCGAATGAGTTGATTTCGTGTGCATCTAAAGTTGCTTTATTACTGATATGATTTTTCAGCAACGAATTTTTAAATACTGACTAGGTTAAACTATTATGAGCATCCGGTTAGCACATAAGAGAAATGCTGGGTCTAAGCTCAATTTGACTGACGTTAAGAGCTTCTGATTATTTTTTCTCACGAATAACTCTTCAATTACATTGTTTAGGCTTTGAATTGGGCTCTGAATGAAACGATGAAATTTCCAGATGGTAGAAATGTGAGAACATTTTCTTTCAAGCATCCCATACTTGAAAGAATGAGAATTCATAAATTCCGTTAATTTAGAGAGCAAAATAAGTTGGGAGTCATTTTCCCTAGAGTTTTAGGCAAATATAAATGTAAAACTGCTGCAAAAATTGATCATAAAACTCTTATTTAACAAAATTGACATAAATTTTCTGCACACTGTTCACAGGCGAGAAAAAAGTGTCACCATTCGAAAAAGAAGCACCTCCAACAAAAATGGCGTGCACGTCGAATCCTATACAGAGTGGCTCGGCTGCTGGCCCGAGCTCTGCAAGTCAAGCAACTCCGGACCGGACCGGAGTTGCTGGGAGCTCAACCGGAGCTCTGACTGGAGGCGGTACTGGGCGTACCAATCCGGGTGCTGCGGGTGCCAACCCGGGTACTTCGGGTGCCAACCCAGGTACTTCGGGTGCCCACCCAGGTACTTCGGGTGCCAACCCAGGTACTTCGGGTGCCAACCCAGGTACTTCGTGTGCCAACCCGGGTACTTCGGGTGCCAACCCAGGTACTTCGGGTACCAATCCGGGTGCTGCGGGTGCCAACCCGGGTACTTCGGGTGCCAACCCGTGTACTTCGGGTGCCAACCCAGGTACTTCAAGTGCCAACCAAGGTACTTCGGATGCCAACCCAGGTACTTCGGGTGCCAACCCAGGTACTTCGGGTGCCTACCCGGGTACTTCGGGTGCCAACCCGGGTACTTCGGGTGCCAACCCAGGTACTTCGGGTGCCAACCCGGGTACTTCGGCTGCCAATCCAGATACTTCGGGTGCCAACCCGGGTACTACGGGTGTAAACCCGAGAACTGCTGGTACCAACCCGGGTGCTGCTGGTGCTAAACCAGGCACTTCGGGTGCCAACCCAGGTACTACAGGTGCCAACCCAGGAACTTTGGGTGCCAACCCAGGTACTTCAGGTGCCAACCCAGGAACTTCGGGTGCCAACCCAGGTACTGCGGGTACCAACCCAGGAACTTCGAGTGCCAACCCAGGTACTGCGGGTACCAACCCAGGTACTTCGGGTGCCAACCCAGGTGCTTCGGGTGCCAACCCGAACAGTTCCACGAATGTGACTGATATCAAAGAACTTTACGAGCGTCAGTTGAAGAAAAATGCGGTAGAGTTCGAGACGAAGTCTTGGTGTAAGGATCACCCTCTGCAGGAGGCTGTCAGAGGCGGTCACACGCAAGTGCTGCGCCACAAGCTCGTGCAGTATGTAACCTCTGCTTCTGATTCCTGCATTTTCCTCGTTATTTCAATGATTTTTCTCGCGACTGACAGTTCTGTGATTCTGTTAGTTGAACAGAATCTGCGGGACGCACAAGTTTTGGTGCACCAGTTTTGCACGAAAGCACAAATTTCTAATGAAACTTATTTCTGGAAAGTTATAAATACAAAATGTGTCTCCTAAGTATTCCTATCTCGTAATATTGTACCTTGTCAGTGCTGTACTCTGAAAGAAGAAGAATTTCTTGCGTTTTATCGGAATTTTAAAAGTTTCATTAGCGGTTAAAATTATAAATAACTTAGTAGAATCGCAAACTATTTAATTTGATGCAGTTTTGATCCTACATAAGAGTATGAGGCTCATTTCCGTTATAATTTACCATGCCTTGTGGGCTAAATCAATTATATTCTTTTGCGTCATAAACGTTGTCATTATAGCTTATATCTGTCAAAGTAGTTCTTCTGGCATGTTCATATTGTCTCAAAATAAGAAAAATGATTAATTGTTTGTTCGATTTTGTACAGCTATCCTCACCAATTCGATAAATTCCTGGCGGCGAATGTGTGATGCTGCCATTGTTTTCTTTGTGTAATTTTTATTTTTAAATTCATACTCATATAAAAATTATTTTAGTTAAGCTGAACATATGTGTTACGGTTGAATTTAGATAGTCACTGAAACTGCACAAACACAGAAAAGCAACCGAATCTAAAGTGAGATAAAATTTTGAATGCTAAAATTGAATTTTTGATACTCTTAGATATTCCAAAAATACAAAAAAACACTCGAATCTAACATGAGATGAAATTTTAGAACTTTAGATAGTCATTGATGTTCAAAAAACATGTAGAAACATGACTCGAATCTAAAATGAGATGAACTTCGTCAGATCTTGGCTTCTGAAAAAGTTCCTCTACGCCCGTTGGGTGCTGTACCCGTACGTCCTTATGGACGTGCTCACAGCGGCGTTCGTGTACTGGCTACAGGCTCTCCTTTGGTGAGTTTACGCTGTTAGTTAGGAAAGAAGAAAAGATATTGTTAGAGTGTGTCATATTCATGCCCTATTTGCGTACATAGATATTTCAAAATGAAGCGAATATATTTTCGAAGTGGAAACATACGTTTGCTCAACTCAAATGAAGTAATCATCTTGTTACTTCAAAAGATTTCAAAAATTTCTGATTAAGCTGCTTGGAAAGTGTAGCAGTTTTTTACGAGTGCCCTAGGGGTAATTTTGATAAGTATATCTGAAAATAAGCGGCTTGTCAAATCAGAGGTGTGTGTGAGAAAAATGAAGGAGTTAGGATTATCTTCAAATCTATTTTAGTTAATCAATTGATTCCAAGAGTTCTTGAAATTTGTCTTTAAAACATGACATCTGCAGAGAATTTTATGACATTAGGCCTGCTGATTGTTGATGCAGACTGACATGATTTGTCCAACATTTTCGGGCTTAAAACAAAAATAAATCGTTAGGAGTCCAGGACATCGATGGTCCTGAAGTTTAGCTGGTGTGAGACACGAATGCTCTATATCCTGACACCTGATAAACTAGTCTATATTTCCATTGCTCACGTCTACGACGGACCAGCTGAGCTTAAGCTTTTTTATTGCCACGAACCAACACGCCAATGCAATAATTTACTGATGCAAACTGTAGTCAATTGTTCTATGCTTACGTACAAAAATGCTTAAAATTTTTTGAAAATTGCTGTGATTACTCTTCAAATCAAGCATGTGCAGGCGATGGTCCAATATTTTTGTTCCAGACATGTGTTGCTATTTTGAAAATCACGAATTTTGTCGACGATCGATCGCTGCTCGCGACAATGATGCATGCTCAGATTGTTTATGTTTGACTTGTGCTCATTGTTGTTAATCCCGCTGTGGAAAATTTTGCCCCAAACCGACACTCTTTTGTGCGTCAGTCTGACATAAAACTGACTCGCAGAAGCGTATCATCATAACACAACATACTTCAATGTATTATGACACACTTTTGTGTGTCATGGGCAGATACGACACACATTAGTGTGTCATCCATGACACACTTAGCATCATCTAACACTATTTTAACTAAATATTTTACTTTCTCCGACTAGTCTGAGGATACACGGATCAACTGACTATGTCTAAGAATTTGGAGAAAATGTAGGATGTATTTTGAGGTTTCTGAAGACAATTATTCTCTCTAACAAATTTTAAATGCCGGTTTTTATTGTAATTCTATATTAATTCCACTCTGTATTCACTTAATCTACACTTTAGTGGAGCCATGTATTGGAATGAATTTGAGCGTAAAATAGCTACACAAGCCTAATATGGTCTTCAAGTTCACATAATGCATTTTTAAGCACTATTTTAATGGTTCTTTGAGAGCTTAAAATCAGGATTAGTTTCACACTACTGACCGTATAACTCGTGTACCTTCACAAAGCCGTTTTATCATTCTACGCTCTCATGCTACGTACACAGTGAAATTTGTTTTTAAAATTTGGTAAGTTCGTAAGGTTCTTGAATGCTGAAGTGTAGCTCTTCTTTAGCTTTCCTAACGGTAGTTACTCTCGCATTATGTGAAAAAATTGGTCTGCTTTCCGCATTTTCAACAACATTTGTGTGCTGTCGATAGTTCCAAACCTCCAAAAGCATTGATGTGTTACAAAAAAGGCGATGTCATTGGTCAACGTTATTTGACATTTTCACTCGCTTTTCATGTTTTTCCCTCATGTTTTGTATGACCTCATAGTGATTTTATTTGTTTTTCCTATCTCCTTCATGTTAACGTCCTCCGATATTTCATGTGCGTTTTCTTGCGTCATATGTGTGTGTTCGTACAACTTGTTTATTCATTGGGATTACCGCTTTAAAAACTGTTTTTCAATGCATGTAACCTGATGTTCTTTGACCCATTCGCTCACCAGGACCAGCAGTAAGAAGGTGCCTGCTCCCATACCGCCGCTGCAGCTCTCAAGTTGGTGATGTTGGTGTGTCACATTGCCAGTGTGAATGTACGTTCACTCAAAATCTGATGAGTGTTTCTGTTTGCTCATTCACTGGCCTGGTAGTTGAAATTCTTAAACGCTTTTCGATATTTTGTACGAGACTTTTGAGTTATGTAAACAAGTGTGCGATGCTTGTACCTTAGAGTAACTATGAAACGCTTGAAGCTTGGGGCACGCCAGCTTTTTCTTATGAATGCTACCACTCAGAAGTGGTTTCTCTTCTTATCTCCCGACTAAATTAACGAAAGACAAGCCTGAGTTAGCCAGTGGGCCTTTGCCCTTGCCTTTCACCTTCTGTTTTCGGATGCGTTACCTTTCGAAACAGTACCTTACTTACCAACATTTATTTTATTGATCACTTTCATAATTTTTTAGCTGAACCATCGGTTAAATAACGTGCCCAAATTTTTCAATTATTGAACGAATCTTCAAGTTAATTATTTATTTCATATAAAAAGTTGTGTCTTTCCATCTTGTTCAAGCCGGGAGCGTTTTATAGTTTCAGTGAATTATACATTTCTGGAAGTATTCCCCTTTTGATAAGGTAAAGTTGTTCGCACATAAATAATTACACAAATTTGGATCATTTTTATCACAAAATTTGTATTGGAATGTATTTTCTCCTCATAAATTTGAGTTTATCTTGAACAGCCTTTTATCATTGCTTCCTCACCTAAGTCTCATCAAACTTTAAACGTCATAACAAATGTAACTTTTAAGTCACTCCTTTTACTTCCTTCTCTCAAAATTGCAGCTGGAAACAAGCAACTGGACCTATTACTGCTGTGGTTACGGTGGGAATAATTTATTTTGGTCCTAAAACTGTTCACTAATGCAATTTTTACATTTAAGGGGGGACAACGCAGCGATTTTAAAATTTTGATATGATTGGTGTGAAATTTGGCCAGTTTATGTATTTAAAAATAATATATTTTCTTCGGGTAACTTTTCGATCTAGGCTTTCGTTTTAGAAAAAAATTGAAATATTAGTTTTTGAGTAATTTTAGGGATATTTCAAAGGAATAGAAGTCAATGAGTTTTTATGCTACAACAATTTTAAAGACAGTTTTGAAATCCTCGTAACATTTCAAACAAACTAACAGATCTGAATTTCTTATTTTGTTTTTCGTTTTCTTTTGATTTGCGATTTTTGATCATTAACTAAAATGTACAAAACTATTTGGGTTCAACTGTGATAAAAAAATTAAACATGCAAATTGGGAAATCGGGATCTGTTAGTTTGTTAGAAATGTTCCAAGGATTTCAAAACTGTTTTTGCTTTTTTCTTAGCATGAAAACTCATTGACTTTTATTCTTTTGAATGTTGGAAATGATGGTTTTCGTAGACGGCAAAATACATAAATTTTACCTGCAATTCTCCATTATCATTTGGAATTTATATTATCATGTTGAATTATCGTTTATGAAAAAAATGAATTTATAACTTCATATTTACATAATGAATTGTAAATAAAAGGCAAAAATAATATATATAAAATGAATTCTTTTTCATTTTTTGAGGCATGATAAATTCTTTATTTATGAACTGATTCTTCTGAAATAAGCCGATATATGTAACTTTTTGAAAAGAAACACATTTGTCTCATTCCCTTTTTCGATTTTGGCCTCAGTTTTCTAGAAAATGGGAGTTTCCAATGTCAATGAGTTTTCACGCTACAACAAACCCTTTTGTTTGCTTTTATATGGGGTCAAAAATTCATTATTTTTTTATCCCCTTATCCCCCGCCCCCCTATGGGGGGCCCGCAGCTCCATAAAATTTTAGGACACAATTGCCCACCACCTAAAGGTTCTTTTTCAACAAAAAATGGCCAAGTAGGCCCGAAAATCCCTGAGTTGCCCCCCTTGAGTGCGTGGAGTTTAATTTGCTTACGACGGAACGAAAGTGAAGAATTTATGATGTTTTACTAGTGTTTTTTCCCATGTTGAATTAAAAAATGCTTTAGTTTCCAGTCCGTTCTCATCATAGCAAAGTAACACTAGTCTGTAGCTTTGAATGAATTGTGGTTAAGTAATAAAAACTCCCCATTTGATTTGAAAAAACCTTTTTCAAACGATGATATTTTTGGTGCTTGAAATGTCAACACTTGACTTTTGTGTTCATCACACGTTTTAGTACGTATTTGCATCGCCATGTGTATAACTATTCACTTACAATTTCTGAAGGAATAGTGCGGCATTTCTCTTACCGCATCATTTTTTTGACATTCCACGTTTGTTTTAGAGTTTAGTAAACGTCCCCCACCACTAAGTGAGAATTTTATCTAGCCCTGTAAAAGTCCTTCCGATAAAATACAACACATTAAAAAACATAAATTTTGGAATTAGAGGACGTTAAAACTAAATGGAAACCTATTAACACTTATTCCCCACCTTGGAAAAGTGAGTGAATGGAACTTACTGCCCCAAACCGAATCGTTCACTTCGAAAATACAGCTGAAGACTAGCATAAGTTTTGCCCAGGAATAACATGTTGGATATGTTTACTGCAGGAACACACGTCAACTTCAGGTAAATTTCAACGGGGCGACGAGAGAGCAACTCACTGCTGTGTACGACAACATCGCCTACAACGACTCCGTCGCCGTGCTGGTGTGGGACATCTTCCCTGTCGCAGCGTATGACCTGCGCTGTGCCACCTGGGCAGCTGGTGAGTGTGCCATCTGACAAGCTGGTGAGTATGCCACCTGAGCAGCTGGTAAGTGTTGCTCGGAGAGCAGGAGATAAAACACTAAAGGCTTCAATTACCTTCTGTTAATGAATAAATTTCTCAATTTATGAATTATGAATCAACTATCGAACGATTTTTAAATCGGCTTCCATTTGGATTGGGAATGGCATGAATGTTCACTTAAAAATTCGAAAAACTTTGAGAGCATATCCGGTTTCAAAAATGAAAGTGTGTTGCTCAAGATTCATCGTTTGTTTGCACTACGGCAGATTCTGAGGAGCAAGAATCCTTCTACCCAGGGTCCGCGGCCTGGAACAGATCACTGTGCGCTATCTACCACCTGCAACAGAAGATGCCGCTCGTCGTGTCTATGGAGGTGGTCGTGTCCTTCCTGATACTCATCCACCTCTTCATCGAGTTCAAGTTCCTACACTCTGTGAGGACATGTTTTTCTAGCACGCTGGTCACATTGTGGTAGTGTTCCGTAGCGCTCGGATTCTGTTCAACGGAAATTCTGGTGCTCTTTTTAGTTATTGTTGTTGCTGAGACTTCGTCTTTGACTTTTGTGTTGTGAAACCACGCATTTGGCAATCACTTTTTCAGCTCGATTCGAAGTCAATGCTTTATTAATATCATATGCATGAGGAACTCATTTTCTATATGTATTTAATACATTGGAGTCATAATTTGTACTCTATTTTGAGTCGGATTGATATTTTCTTCATTACTCACATTTCCTTCAGTTTTAAAGGAGGCACAAATTGACACACTACGAAAAAAAATATAACATTTGGTAAAAGCTTAACTCAATTCAGACTACTATCACTGTCGTCACAGAACTGTTGCATGTAAATATTACGATTGTTGACAAAACTTAACTCTTTTCAGGCTACGATCATTGCTATCACAAAACTGTGACATGTTTCAACAGACCTCGTTGGCTGTCTGGGACGTGCACCGAGTGAGCAGACTCTGTCTCCGCCTGCCCTTCATGGTTTTCCTGCTCTTCGGCGCGAGTCTTTGCGACTTCCAACTCGGATGCAGAAATGTGAGGGTAGTTTGCCTTCTATATCATGGGATTTTCAATAGTCCTTTTCAAGTTATCCCATTTCCCTCTGCGTTAAACCTGTGTGTTATTTTTGCTCTTGCATGATTTGTAAGTCCGAAGCAGCTGTTTCGGTGTTTTCGAATTTTCAATAAAAAAGAGAGAACCAGGAAAATGGTATAAAACATTTTTCATTAAAATGTATTCTTGAGACTGAAAAGACTCGTAAAAAATAGGACGTTTCGAGCCTTCGCTCATCATCAGCAATAGGTACAAATTCGAAAAAATGTCATCTGTAAAATACAAAAAGAAAACAACTCAAAAAATGCATGACATTACTTATTGACTAGGGATAAAGGAAATGAGCTAAGATGATTATTTAAAACAGGTTTCGTTTTAAAAATGAACAGAGACTCTAAAATCCGCAATTCTGAACACAACTTTGCCCTGGCTATGACTTTGAAGCTATTTTTATTGACTGCTGTGTCGCATTCAAAAGCGTGATTACGGATGGCTGAGTTAGATGGGCTTGCTAAAATGTTTCCCGTCCGGTAGCTCCTACCTTGATGCTCGGCAATCCTACATCCCAGAGTACGGGTAGTCATGCCCACATACTCAGATGCACAAAGTGCACAACTATATTTGTATATTAGGGATGCCTGCATCTCAGTAGGAAGTCTATCCTTGAATCTAAAAAATGATTCAATTTTGTGATTATTGACCAATATTATTCTAAATTTTACATTACTAAAATATTTTTGTAGTAGCTCCAGTATTTGTTCATGCTCATGCTCCGCTCTTCTTAAACTACCTCAACAGCAAGCATAGAAACATAAAATTTACGATAGATTGTGAAGTGGGGGGCAAACTTTCATTTCTGGATTGTCTTGTGCATAAAGAGGGGGATAAATTTGAGTGTTCCGTGTTTAGAAAAAATTGTTTCACAAGTCTAGGTACTAGTTTTTACAGTTTTTCCTCCTTCATTTTTAAACTGAATTTCGTCAAAGTTTTATTATGCCGTGCTTTTAATGTGTGCAGCTCTTATCGGTTTCTACACGAGGAATTTTCCTTTTTGAAAGTATTTTTTAGGAATAATGGCTTTTCTAGTGGTTTTGTTGATTCTCAAATTAGGAAATTTTTAGATAAGAAATATGCAAATGTTCCGGGCTTTCAACAAGCAGCAGACTCTGTACGAACGCTCTCTCTGTGTTTCCCTTACTTTGGTCCTCAATCAGAATTAATGAAAAAACAAATACTGGAGCTACTACAAAAATATTTTAGTAATGTAAAATTTAGAATAATATTGGTCAATAATCACAAAATTGAATCATTTTTTAGATTCAAGGATAGACTTCCTACTGAGATGCAGGCATCCCTAATATACAAATATAGTTGTGCACTTTGTGCATCTGAGTATGTGGGCATGACTACCCGTACTCTGGGATGTAGGATTGCCGAGCATCAAGGTAGGAGCTACCGGACGGGAAACATTTTAGCAAGCCCATCTAACTCAGCCATCCGTAATCACGCTTTTGAATGCGACACAGCAGTCAATAAAAATAGCTTCAAAGTCATAGCCAGGGCAAAGTTGTGTTCAGAATTGCGGATTTTAGAGTCTCTGTTCATTTTTAAAACGAAACCTGTTTTAAATAATCATCTTAGCTCATTTCCTTTATCCCTAGTCAATAAGTAATGTCATGCATTTTTTGAGTTGTTTTCTTTTTGTATTTTACAGATGACATTTTTTCGAATTTGTACCTATTGCTGATGATGAGCGAAGGCTCGAAACGTCCTATTTTTTACGAGTCTTTTCAGTCTCAAGAATACATTTTAATGAAAAATGTTTTATACCATTTTCCTGGTTCTCTCTTTTTTATTGAAGATTTGTAAGTCGTTGAAATGAGTAAATAATTTCCCGCCACATCACTTGAGATCAAATTTTCCTCTTCAAGCTAAAGAAATACTATTTTAGGTAATGGATACTATTGAAGAAATGTAGTGAAATATTTATCGAAGTTCCGTTTTAAGGAGAGCACTTGATGCCACGCCAGGCCCCTGGCGGTCCGATGAGCTTTTTTTTGTTGTTGTTGAAAAAGGACCCTCAGGTGGTTGACTATTCGGTCTTAAAATTTTATGGCACTACGGACACTAGATTGCACCCCAAGGGGACCAAAAATCGTGAATTTTCGATATCATGGAAATGGAAAATTTTCTAAATTAACTTTATTTGCAATGATTAAAGGATTCTAAAACTGTATTTGGTTTTGTTCTGGCATACAAACTCAATGAGATTTATTATATTGAAATATCAATAAAAAACAATATGTAAATTTTTTTCAAAAAGCTAAGGCCTGAATCGAAAAGTTAAGAGAAGAAATTGTGTTTCTTTTTAAAAATTACATATAATAGTCAAATCTCATAAGAATCAGACTACAAAAAAATTCATAATTTTTTTGAAAATAATTTTTTTTTAAATTACATATCACAGTGTGAATATGAAGTAAAACATGGAGATTATCGAAATAAAAATGAAAACAACATTCAATTACATGAATTTTCGATGATGTTACAGTTCAGATAAAAATTTATTCAGGCCTTATTACTAACAACCCTTATTTGTCAACATTCAATAGAATAGAAGTCAATGAGTTTTTGTGCAAGAACAAAAAAAGACAGTTTTAGAATTCTTAAGCATTTCTAACAAATGTACGGTAGAAAATTTCCCATTTGTACAAATGATTTTTCTCATCAAGCTTAAAATCCAAAATTAGTGTATATTTTAGTTAGTGAGCCAATATCGCATATAAAAAAGTTACTAATGGATATTTTGCTACCGTATTTTTGTTAGGAATGTTTCAAGGATTCTAAAACTGTCCTTGGTTTTGTTATAGCATAAAAACTCAATGACTTCGATTCTTTTGAAATATCCAAAAAAATGTTCCACGTATATTTAAAAAAAAGGCCTAAATCGAAAAAGTTACACGAGTAACAAATGTTTACTTTCAACAAATACATATACTGGCCAAATTTCAAACGAACCGGATGAAAAAACTGAAACCTTGATATGCTCCCCTATAGGGGTCATCCAGATTTTTCAACTTTTTCGTCCGATTCGTTGGAAATTTGGCCAGTATATGTATTTGTTGAAAGAAAGCTTTTTTTAATCATGTCACTTTTTCGATTTAGGCCTTAGTTTTTCAAAAAGTACGGAAAATTAGTTTGTTGGTATATTTTTAGCGATATTTCTGGATATTTTAAATGAATAGAAGTCATTGATTTTTCATGCTAGAACAAAATCAAAGACAGTTTAAGAATCCTTGGAACATTTCTAATCAAATCACGGTAGCAAATTATCCATTTGTAACTTTTTGTTTTTTATATGCGATATTTGAGCATTAACTCAAACATACAATAATTTTGGGTTTTGAGCTTGAGCTTGATAAAAAAATGATTTGTACGATTGGGAGGTTTGCTACCGTACTTTTGCTAGAAATGTTCCAAGGATTTTAAAACTGCCTTTGTTTTTTCCTAGCATGAATACTCACCGACTACTATTTTTTTGAATGTTGAAAATTGGAAGTTGTGGGTAGAAGCCATAAATAAAATTTTTTGTTGAAGTGTAATATAATAGACAATTTGTGTAATTGAATGCTGTTTTCATTTTTTTTCGATAATCTCCATGCATAACTTCATATTCACATTGTAAATTGTAATTTACCAAAATTAAAAAAAATTGTCTTTTATAAACAAATTGAGAAATTTTATATTTGTTGTCTGATTCTTATGAAACTTGACTATTATATGTAACTTTTGAAAAGAAACACAATTTATTCTATTCATTTTTTCAATTCAGGCCTTAGTTTTGAAAAAATTGACATATAGGTTTTTTGTTCATTTATACTGATGTTTCAAATGAATAGAGCTCATTGAGTTTTTATGCTAGAACAAAACCAAAGACAGTTTTAGAATCCTTAAAGAATTTTAAACAAAGTGACGGTTTTAAATTCATATTC
The DNA here is from genome assembly GCA_030386875.1 of Morinoia aosen. Classification (NCBI taxonomy): domain Eukaryota; kingdom Metazoa; phylum Arthropoda; class Malacostraca; order Amphipoda; family Talitridae; genus Morinoia; species Morinoia aosen. The sequence goes on along the minus strand of CM059564.1, from coordinate 47,770,142 downwards.
TCCGTTTTGTTTTCTTTATATAGGAGGTCGCAATGGGGTCGAAATTCAGGTTTTTTGGTCCACTTGCCTTTCCCTAGGAGGAAGGATCTAGTGTGGAGCGGGGGGATCTAGTAGCGCCATAAAATTTTAGGATCGAATAGTCCATCACCCATGGGCCCTTTCTCAACAACAGCAAAAAAATGCTCATCGGACCGACAGGGACCTGGCAGGGGCCTGGATGACCCCCTTTATTAAATCAATAAGTACATACCACTACCCATGGGTGGAATGATTCCCAGGCTTTTTGCACGTCTCTGGAACTCACTTCGTGTTTCAGACCATCATTTGGGGTGTGGGAGTCGTAGCGGTGCTGCTCAGTTGGATCCACGTGGTGCTGACGCTAAACAAAGTGCCGCGCTTCTCTGGCTTCATGCCGGTCACCCGCATCCTTTTACTGCGCTACGTCCTTGCAGTCGTGCCTATGCTTCTCTTCCTGTGGGCGTTTGCCCTCGCCTTCCACCTCCTGTTTTGGGATGCGTTGCCTTTCGAAACGGTGCCGTACTCGCTCATCAAAGCCGTCACCTGGTTGTTGGGAGATCTTGGCTACGACAATACCTTTCGGAAGGATGATTCTCCAGTTGCGTATCCAGTCCTCTCAAATATTCTGTTTGTAGTGTTCATCATATGCATTGGCGGTCTAGCGCTCAATTTCATCATTGGGCATCCAACTGAAAAGCTCTTAGGGCTCAGGAAAGAAGATGACCTGAACCGTGCGATTGCGCACTTGCACATCCACCTCATCATCGACGAGTGTGTGCCAAGCTGGAGACACCGGTACGCGCGGTCTCATGGAGTGAACACGAACACCAAGCGTGTGTCTTTGTACGTCAGCTCTGAAATGCTGCAGTCTGATCTGCAGAGTGAAGACGCAGAAAATCGTGACGTTGAGAAACCGGAGGAGGCAGATAAGGATATTCAGAATAAATTACATTCCATCCTCGAGATTCTCGAATTTCTGAAAGGCTCGAAGGTCCACAGGCACGACCAGTCCGCTGACACCTGTCCTGTTTTCCGTTAAAGACCTTACGTTCAAAATAAAAATACGTATGAAGCTTGAACTCAGTGGAGAGCCAAATTCGAAAATACGTATGATGGTTGAATTTGATTTTAAGAGGTCGACAAAGCGAAAAAGGGATTTCATGGGTGAGTCTTGAGTTAAATAGTAAGTACTTCTTCACAAAAGCCTTTACCAGGCTTTTTTAGCAGCAATGCTGTTTCTATAGCTTGAAATTAGTATCAACGTTTGACTATCGTGTTGATCGCACATTTGGTGCAGTTTTATTTTGCCAAACATCTACAAGTTTTAAGTGCAAGACGAGCACTCATGTATCGACATGTTAGGCTTATAATTGGAAAAATTGATTTATTTTTATTGATATTTTACATGTTCATTTCATGGCTGGCAAACAGGAGTTATGAGTTTCCGTAATTCATTGTTCAAATATCTAAGTCAGAATTCTAGCTAATTGAACGCATCACTTTCGTGTTTACGAATCTTCAATTGGTCTGTGTGATCTTCGTCAAGCATCGTTGCAAAATGTGTGTACTGTAGTGTACAGTTGTGTCTGTACTGTAGTGAGTGTACTGCAGTGTGTGTACTGTAGTGTGTGTACTGTAGGCTGTACTGTAGTGTGTGTACTGCAGTTTGTGTACTGTAGTGTGTGTACTGTAGTGTGTACTGTAGTGTGTGTACTGTAGTGTGTGCACTGTAGTGTGTGTACTGTAGGCTGTACTGTGTGTGTGTACTGCAGTGTGTGTACTGCAGTGTGTGTACTGTAGTGTGTGTACTGTAGTGTGTGTACTGTATTGTGTGTACTGTAGTGCGTGTACTGTAGTGTGTGTACTGTAGTGTGTGTACTGTAGGCTGTACTGTAGTGTGTGTACTGTAGTGTGTGTACTGTAGTGTGTGTACTGTAGTGTGTATACTGTAGTGTGTGTACTGTAGTGTGTGTACTGTAGTGTATGTACTGTAGTGTGTGTACTGTAGTGTGTGTACTGTATTGTGTGTCCTGTAGTGTGTGTACTGTAGTGTGTGTACTGTAGTGTGTGTACTGTAGTGTGTGTACTGTAGTGTGTATACTGTAGGCTGTACTGTAGTGTGTGTACTGCAGTGTGTGTACTGCAGTGTGTGTACTGCAGTGTGTGTACTGCAGTGTGTGTACTGCAGTGTGTGTACTGCAGTGTGTGCACTGCAGTGTGTGTACTGTAGTGTGTGTACTGTAGTGTGTGTACTGTATTGTGTGTACTGTAGTGTGTGTGTGCTGTAGTGTGTGTACTGTAGTGTGTGTACAGTAGTGTGTGTACTGTTGTGTGTATACTGTAGGCTGTACTGTAGTGTGTGTACTGTAGTGTGTGTACTGTAGTGTGTGTACTGTAGTGTGTGTACTGTAGTGTGTGTACTGTAGTGTGTGTACTGCAGTCGTAAGCCTTAACTTACATTTACACTTTTGCACTACAGTTTATTTTTGGTGCTGTTGGCCCACGCTCGCGGGAACTAAGGTCATTTTGCTCACACAGTTCGTGAATGATGACCAGTTTCTTCTTATGTACTTACTAGTGTAATGCCCGTTAACATATAACACAAATAACACCCTGGTTTGCATTAATCTGAAGAATTTCAGCCCTTCTTTCTTGAGTTAAATTCTGTTGTGCCACTCGATGTCGAACAGCGTTTGGCCGAAGAATTTCTTCGCTTCTTTCATATGTTAAGCTCTCTCTAGCTACTCGGTGTTGTTCTGCATTATTCCGTAGAATTTACAAACGCTGTTCAAGGGTCAATTTAGCTCTAGCTTCTCGTTGGCGAGCAACATTGCTTCGTCTTGCCATTTCGCGTTGTTCATCCGATCGTCTTCGGCGTTTTTCTTGCTGTCGTAGTCTTGCTACTTCTCTCTTGCGGTTGGACACATTTCTATTCATGGTGGCCTTTTTTGCCTGAATTTTGCTCTGAATTGTCGTCTATTATCTCTTCGAAGCTATTCAAGAAAGTAAAAATTTTGAAAACAATAACTCAAGTTTCAAAATCTTGGGCCTTATACTAAGTGGTAGCCAAGTTACCGTTCAAACGAATTTAAAACATTTCTTTTCGTATTATTTATTAAACGTATCAAAGCAACATGATAAGTTTCAACAGAGAAAACTCCAAAGAAAATTTCTTTTTGTAAAAATAAGCCGATTGCGTTTTCTGGATACCATAATGCAAGTAAAAAAGAATTGAACCGCAACAGGAAAATAATGCAATAGAATAATTTCTTACATTTCTTAAGCTTTATCCTTGTATCAAAGTTATCGATTAGAAGAGGGGTTACGCGGACGGACGGACGAGGCTATTTTTATAACAGTGATAGTGACGAGTGCACACGGCCCGTTAAAAAAATAACAGGATTAGATATATATAGGACCAACTGAGCTTCAACATAGCTTTCCCATGATTTTCCATGCCTACGGCTTTCCAATACCTTCCAAAGCCTCAACCGCTGATATTCTATACAACCAAATCTAACCTACCAATACACTTGATATTCATTCCGACTCCCAATCTGCTGGGTTAAGGTACCGAAAAATTATTGTGGAGTTGAAGCTTGTATTACAGATGCGCTCATCTCCCACTGCAGGCTGGTGGGTGTGACACACGGACGGACGGACGGACGCGGCTCTTATTATTGGATATAGAAGATTCTCTAGACATACTATGAATACAACAATAACTCAATTAGATTTTGTCGGTCATAAAGTTTAATTATGTTGTACTCTCATATGAAATTGCTATCATTCCTTTTCAAATATCATAAGATAAGGAACTTCCTTCAGTCGCAGAACGAAGCATCTGTTGATTCTGTTCTTCTGTGTTTAACAAAATGAAAATTTATCCCAATTTAAGTTTGCTTGCGATTTGTCCACGTTGGTTATCTCTTCATGAAGTTTTATTTCATATTTATGTAATTGTTTTTATTTTAATTAAATTACTTTAAAATTTTCTTATTTTTCATTACCCTTAACTGCACTCTGGTCTCAACTGTGTAAATGGTGAGACCTCTTAAACTCGATTTTGAAATTTCTCTAGCATATTATTTCTATTCAAGTATGGTTTAGGATGAACACGTTAATATAGTTTTATGTTTTTTTCACTGAAAATAAAATAGAAAACGAATATCAAATTAATGTTCATTTATGAATGGGTTTCATTTTGACCCGAGAGACGTATTATTGTCTAGAGAAAATCGACGGAGATCTCACGTTTACTATTTCTAATTTTCTTGCTCAACGGGCACGGCGGCGATGCTACATTCAATGTAGGTTTTCAAATGTACACCACAAATGCGTTATGGGTATCGTAATGAATTAAACACCTAAAACTGTAAAATTTTCCGAGGAAAACGCATAAAGAAATATATACGAGAACATAGATTTGCTACACATAACTCATGTTAACATGTGAAATCATCATAAAATAAACTCATAAGTATTTCCCGTGGAAATAATTCAGAGCTTGTTTTAGATCGCTTTAGTATATTTTCAAAAGGACATCGGCACTCCCGTTGGTGCTCTTTGGTGACAGCGACACCAAATGGCCTGACCTTCTGTCTTGCTGACATCTGCAATTTGGACTATGTTAGTGACCTCCAATTTCTAATCTTTAACTTCATAAAATGGGTTTTTTGTACAGATCGATTTATGCAGACGTAGTTAAAAGGTATTTTGTGGGCTTTGGGTAAAGGAGTATCCACGCAGAAGTATGTGTCCTTGTAATTTTTTTAGAATTAAAGTAGCTCTTGGCAAACCTCAAACAGGTAAGCGCGCCAGATACTGTAACCGACGGTTAGCACGGACTATACACCGAACTCAACTCGTGATTTCATGAGGATTGAATTAAAATTGTCAAGGAAGGAAGTGAGCTCATGGTTAACATGCATCTGACATGGTTATTTTCTTCCTAAACCATGCATTTGACCTTTACGAAGTGTAACCCCTAAACAATCGTCATCAATAAAAAATTAAACTGCATTGAATCGACGCATTAATTCGAACATGTGCGAACAATGGTATCATAGACTGCAACACAATAAATGATAAAAAACGGTGAATATCATCCGCTTCTACCGTGCCATGGGTAACCTAAGCGCATGACTTACATCGCACAGTACACAAACACGAGCTGTGATACAAGATACATTTTTTATGACGAGATAACGTAAATTTCGGCATAAAGATAACGTCGACCTAGCTATAAAGAAAACATGGATTTAGCCACAAAGATGATACAGATTAGGTATAAAGAAATTTAAATTCATTTTCCTGATGAAATCATTCAATGCTTCTGGTTGAATTTGGGCATAATGATCAATTCTTGCTGGTGTCTTGTTTGTCACGCCTCACAAACGTTTTCGAATTAGGCTCCTTTCATGCAAAGAATAAAACAAAGTGCGAGTTTTCTAAATTTTACGATTATTTTTCAGTGTTGTTAGGCTTTACTTTTCAAAGAGCGCTGTCACATACAAGTTTAGCTCATCCATTTGTGCTGAAAAAATTTTCACTAGTGTTTATTACAATACTATAAAATAATACAAACATAGAAGAAAAAAATATCTACTTTTTGAAATGCTATGCTGGGTGAGACCATCTGCACGTCATTTAAGTCTCATATAATAATGCACCTGTTCTACAAGTAAACAGACTCTTCAAGCCTGGATCTCGATTCCTGCCCACAAAGTTCAGCAAAACCTATGATTTAACACCTTTATCTTGGTCGTACTAGAACGTTTTAAACTGACTTTGTTACTAGCTAAAAAGAAGGTAAATTTGTGCTTAGTTAGCGAGTTAAACAAGAAATTGAGAGCACACGCCAAAGAAATTCACATTGTTAAAATTGTGTGTGGTCAATACTAAAACAAACGATTCGGGCCTTGATAGATCATCAGCTGTTAATCTGCAATTAAAAACGGAGAATTTAATATTCTGACTAGGCAATTTTAAAAACTCGAACGCCCTTTAAAAACTTGAATGCCCCGCTACCATCCTTAGAATGTTGTGCAGGATGGTCTCACTCAGCTGCGCGAGAGCTCCGCACCCGGGTACTTCTCGTCTCCGGTACTACAGAGTCAGCTCTGGTGGGGAGCCAGTGCCACCTACTGCAGTCCAGCGCTTCAGCAGCCGGGCGGCCTGTCGTCGACCTTCTCATTTACATCGTCGTCACGTGGACTTCAAGGGATCCTTTAGTGAGGGTAGGTTTGGAGATCAGTTGGTGCATTTGTTCCGAACGTTATTCATTAGCCTTCTTGTGGCAGTAGTTTCCCGTTCTCGAGCCGTGCTCTAAAATTAAAGCCGTGACTTAAAAAACGTGAATTCCAAGGTCTTGAGTATATTACAGGAGTAGAGTGCATTGTACGAATTTCTAGCCTTAGTTCGGCGTGCTGCCTTGTTTATTTTATTCTGCCAGCTCGCCTATTAGATTTAAGCTAGATTTAAGAACATCAGGTTAGTAAATTTATTTTCATGATTTAAAGGGCAGGATGTAGGAAACTATTTCTTGGCCCGGCAGTTTCCGTTCTTCTTAGCGACTGACGATCGATAAGAAGTATACTCAAGCGTGCGTTAGCACCGAATAATCAGACTTTTCGCAGACCTCCAATCTTGCACAACCATCGGTGTCAACTGCTCACTCAAAGCCATATTCTGCGTAATCTACTGAGAGCACCATAGGTAGTACTAACCTACTGGAGGCGCTCAACTTCCATGGTGCTCCACACTTACCTGCTGGAGGCGCTCGACTTCCACGCTGCTCCACACTTACCTGCTGGAGGCACTCGACTTCCACACTTACCTGCTGGAGGCGCTCGACTTCCACGCTGCTCCACACTTACCTGCTGGAGGCGCTCGACTTCCACGGTGCTCCACACTTACCTGCTGGAGGCGCTCGATTTCCACGCTACTCCACTTACCAGACTGGGGACAGGCGGACGTAAATCCACTACCAGGGGATCTACACTTCGTGGCGTTCTGCCTTGAGGTGAGGAAGCTTTCCGGACTTGCCAAACCCCTAAAGTTTCCGAACCCCTGCCATTTATATTATGGAGATTTCCTTCAGGACTCGAACCATTATTATACATTCTGAGCAATATATTGATGGGTCGCGTTTGATGGTGGCTCATCAAATTCACTAAAATTAATTACGTTAATTCTTTTTTCAGTAAATTAAGGATCAAGTGCATGTATGTTCATTATCATTCTTTGTTTACAGTGCTTGGAGACTCGAGGAAGGAGCGGCGAGCGGCGGGCCTGGGCAGTGAGGTGGCTGCTAGTGTAGCCTGCCCCCAACTCGTACCATTTGCCGCCAAGCGCAAAGCTCCAACTCAATCTATAGTTCTTGATAACTTGCTTGCAGAAGCAAATAGATTTCTGAAACGATACTTTTCCTTGATCCTTTACATTTGCGATCCCATTTTATTTGCTATGCATTGCCATATCTATTTACTCTGAATCTTTAATCTATTCTCGGCATCTCTCAATCCTAGCACCACGGAATTATTTACGTGCCGTCTAATTTATCTCAACAGGTCACGGTTGTTGTTAACATTGATGTGGGCGGCCGACGGGTGCACCAACTTCCGACTTCTTACTAACCCAAAAAGTCTCCGACGTGCCTTTATATGAAGATGTCCTTCGCTGTTCATTTATTACTATTATTATCATGCATTTGCAACACTAAAACTGATTACCAGCGTTGCATCTTCCTTATCCAAACTCTGTTTTTCCAACAACTTTATTGTCCAAAATATTTCCTTTTTCATCTTTGAACGATAAGCTGAAATAATTCAAATGTCAAGAGCAAAAGCGAAATTGGCATGAACTATAGTAGTTTTTAAAAAGTTTTTGGGCAGTTTGGTGTGCAATTCAATTTTGGGAGTAGTATATATATATATATATATATATATGTATTATGCTCATATTAGGTATTGATTATACAGTATGTCCCACAAAAGCCAAATCAAGTATTTGTACCCGTACTCGTTCGAGTTCTCGTGGGACATGGGACATACTGTATAAATATATATTATCACAACCTCTCCCCAGCCAGACCAAAGCGAGTCGTGTTGAGTAACCACGCCTGGTCTCGCACGGGCACTGCACGCACGGGCGTCGTGTAGCATCAGATTACCCTTCACAGTCGTAACATTCTATTTTTACGTACATAAACATCGATGTGCTTCGTATGTTTTAGCCTCACAAAGGCTTTTATAACTTTATGAAAATACTGTATACATGTACTAAACATCTCTATGGTATCCCAAAACATCTTTATTTATATGCATGCTGAACATCTCCATGGCTCTGACATACAATAATTCTGTTGTTTTTAACTGCAATGCTGCTAGCTAGCTATCGTATTACAGTGCTGTTTCCTCGATTCCATTTTTATTGGAAGTTCGTGGCCTGAGCTACAATTGTTATAGTTAATATCGAAAATATTTTCTTTCTCCAGTGTTGGCAAGTTTTCTAATGTAAAGAGATAGTATCGGTTCAAAAAAGCCTGCGATGTACGGATAGATTTTTCTGAAATTTTCACTATATTTGTGAAATGATGCCACGACTATTTTATGATTGATGTGTTTTTTGCGTATCTGCATCAGATTTTTTTTTAAAAACCGACAAAATTGGGATTTTGAATTTTTTTCAAGGCTTACAGTTTTTAAGCTACAGAACCAGCAATACGTGTTTAGATAGCTTATGTAATTCTCTAACGATGAGGGCGAGTGGATTTTCGATAATTTTATTTTTTTGAATTTTGGGCATTTTTTAAAAATATTTCGCTTGCTTTCCTTGTTTTCTTCTTTTAGTGTAGTATGATTTTCAGAATGATATATATTTCAAAAATCGAGATGCCCATATCGATAGAATTTGCTAAGCCCCATCGAATAATATGTTTCCTCTTCTTTTACTCCCAAAATTCTGGTAGGAGAATCGATTTTAAAGAGAAAATTGTAAGTGTTCAGGACAGCCGTTTTTCTAAAAAAATTAGCATTTTTCCCACAATTTCCGAACTAGTCTATTTTACGTATAAACTCTATGATTTTATAAATTTTTTCAAGCCCTACCGATTGATATTATTGCCATTCCTGTGCTTTCAAAAATGTGGGAAAGGATCCATTTCAAAAACACTACAAGAGCAAGTTTCAGAACCGCTATATTTTTAACCCTTCTTTTATTTATCTCCAAACTAATATTTTAAAATGGACTCTATTGTTTTGTAGCTCTTTTTAAGCCCTTTCGAGTGATGTATTTGCCATTCCTGTTCCTTCAAAACTGCGGGAGGTGATTAGATGTTTACACATGTTAATTAGCTGATGACGCTGAGCACCCGGACTCAAAGCAAACACTCAGTCACATCATCGTAATTTATCACTAAGTGTTAGAATGTAAGAAGCATTTCAAGCAAGGCCATGAATGAATTTTCTTGCTATTCCGGTAGAGGAACGCCCAAAACTGACTCGTAATGAGGGGAGAAGGGGGAGATCACCCATCCATTGACGCGCGCCAAGGTCTCGCTAGTGCGCGTTTCTACCCCGTCTAGGAGAGGAACCAATGCACGTACATTGACGCGCGCCAAGGTCTCACTAGTGCGCGTATCTACCCCGTCTAGGAGAGGAACCAATGCACGTACATGGGAGCAAATTATATCGTTGGAAGCGCAAGAAAATTCTTTTTAAGACGAATTTAAAAACCCAAAATTCCTCATTCCTCGGATTTCTACCGTTACTGAAGGCTTCCCTCATTATTGAACAGCACACCTAATGTGCAATATTGAGGTACGTTATAGGTAGATTGAAATTTATTAAAAGCATTTTCATGCAGTAACTTGGGATTTATTAAGACATAATTCAAAACTCAAAATAATATTAAATAATGAGGTACTGAGTTATTTTTGTACTTTGGCTCACCGAGTAATTTTCCTACATATATAACAGTAAATTCTACATTGTGAAGATGTGCCCTACTTTCAGCCCGTGGGAAAAAACATTAAAATAAAAATGACTAAACTTGATAAATTCGGCTTCGGATTGTAGTTTTTTTAGAAAACTTACAAAATTATTGAACAATAAATTGTCAACACTTTGCCATTCAAGTACAAAGTACACTTCGAAATCTTTTGGATTGCGGAGGTGGAATCGTAATTCATTATTTACTTTAACAAGGAGTTCGAAGATTTACGTGATCGACTTCTATTCAAGAATCCTATTTTAAATTAAAATGAAGTAAGTCGCGCGGAAGAATATAGAGGAAATTAAAGATTATGTCGTTCACGCAAGTGTTAAAGTCGTGGAAAGAGTCTTTCAGTTCTTAAATTTTCTGGAACGGATGCAAGTCACACTGTATATCATTTCTCGGATTCTGCCACCCGACAGAGATGCTAGGCACGACAGTGATATATTTCTTTTCTTGGACTCGCAGAGATATTTTTCGACTTAATTTAGTGTGTGATATAGTCGCTGGTCGCACAAACTATTTCATTTCTCGAACTTACACCCGGCAGGAAAGTAATATCGTAGCACAGAAGATGACTAAGTCGTAGCAGAGCTGTTTGTTTGTCGACCTGTTGCAGACATCTCGGCTGAATGATTTCGACTGATGAGTGTCTGTTCTCCTCGGCTTTTCAATGCAAAAATGTAGTCTGACATATCTCTCGGATGTCGGTTTGACAGTTTTTGGATTTTTAATTTCAATCCAGGACGCTATTGCGTTAGTAGAAATTCCGGTCGTTCTAGCTTCATAAAAACACCAGGTAACATTACGTGGGATAATTGTAACTCTCACAACGATTCTGGACATAGTATTTCCCCTCTCTGACTCGCCAGTCGCTCATCTCATCGTCGCCCTGAACTGATCAGACAATAGATGTTACATTCAAATCTTGCGGTAAAGAGAAATTCTTAGAAAAATTCATAAATTAATAACATTTATTTTTTTTCAGTAAGAGTATTGAGCTACGAGGTTATATTCTTCGACATTGATTGAAATCGTTTTTGACACATTTCCAACACTGTCTAATTTCTATCAAATTCACGTGAACCGACATGGACATGAACTGATTCAGACGAGCGAGACATCGATCACAGTAAATCATTCAAACAACGTACGTTGAGTGAAATTTTTCACAGTGACTTAAATTTATTATTTGAAGGATTGATAATTAGGCACTTGTTTCGTTATACGCGTCACTAAAAGCGTAATAAAGTTAGTTCAATCAACTGTGACAGTCACGAACTATCGACAAGCGTCTCTGTCACCGCGAAGAGGTTAGTCGCAAAGAGACGGCGAGCTGAAGAGCCTTTGAATTCACGGGCAAAAACACAGTCTCCGTACTTCACTAATTTATAGGATAAATAAATCAAACAATAGGCTGTATATATGTAAACTTCTTATAGTTCGTGCAGCAATCACCTTCGAGTTTGGAATAAAAAGTGTGTTAAATAAATTCATTTTTATTTGTCGACTAGTCAACGAAATAATTTTCTATGCGAATATTCTGCGAATGATTCATGACAAAAAATATTGACTTTGATGGATATAAAAAACTTTCAACAACTGAGTCATTTCTACATTGACTATGAAGAAGATGAATTATTGGAAGCTGGTTGAAAATGCCATTGTTCAACAGTAAAAGAATGTGATCTAAAATTATTGAGGTGATTATTGACATTGGCACGCTCATCAGGTACATAATTATGGCAGTAAAAGTACCTTCTTTCATCGTCAATCCAATTCAACTAGCGATTATTTAATTATGAGAGTATAGTGCCCTGAATTAAAACACTCTTTGGAGTAAATAGGCGAGTAAGAATCATGCTAGAGGCAATAAGTGGCAGTCAGACTCAGAAAATGCCAATTTTTAACTATATTTTAAATTACGTTATTTCAAGCACATAGATTATGAGTGCACAGATTAACCTTGAATTAGATACACGGTAGTCACTCTTTACAAAGCCTCTCCTGGGTAAAAAATCATCCTCTAATAACCTACGTAATAATTTCTTCGGGGGGGCGTTTCTATAAAAATGATGTAAAGAATCGTGTTTGGATTATCTTTAGACGTGCAGATACCACAAAAATAATTTATTAACTTCTTGACGCACAAGATGGTTGTGAGGGAAGTAAAATCTGAAAGAAAAAATTAACAAGTATTATACAATGTTTTTCAATTGTTCTCAATCTCTGGGTCGGATTTTTTTCTAAGTCACGAGCAACAACACACAGCGTAGGTACAGTGGTGTGATGGAGCTTTCAACGCTTTGTGTTGGTCATCTCGACTTCATCCATGCCTGGATGAAGTCGAGATGAGCTCCATCACACCACTGTACCTACGCTGTGTGTTGTTGCTCGTGACTTAGAAAAAAATCCGACCCAGAGATTGAGAACAATTGAAAAACATTGTATAATACTTGTTCATCTCGACTTCATCCAGGCATGGATTTTTCTTGCGGGATCCACTTAGTCGTTCATGTCAAGTAGGAGATGGGAATATACTCGGAGAGACGATAAAATCTTGGAAGAGACAGACGTACGACTGTCGGAATTCGCATGAATATAAGCAAAAGATACCTTTTTACACGCCTGCACCCTCTCAGAGAAAGAAAAACATGATGGCTCAACAAATTTCATCATGCAAATCATCTCCAGGTTATCTTCCAATTAGACAAAAATGGAATAACTACAGAACATCATACACATCAACTCTTTACATTGAGGAACTCTGTTTAGTTTCCTTAAGAACAACTTAATTCTCTTTTTTGTTCTTTGAAAAATGTCGTTTCTGCTGGACAGTGAGTCTGACGTAAGAACGAGCTTGTTTGCGACGTAAGCTCGGTATGTGTTTCTCAATGAGCAGGAGCATCTGAAGGAAAGTAGCGGCCCTCCTTGTCTCATCGTTTTTATTTAGTTCCTTCAAGAATATATTCTCCGATCTGTTGACTAATCTCCACAGCACACCGCCCACGATGATTATGTACATCACGAATATGATGCTCGCTAGTATAGGAAAACGCACTGGTGTTTCCTCATTGCTGAACGTGGAGTCGTAATCCAGTTCACCAAATGCCATGGTTAGTGTCTTGACGATCGCAGAATGCGCTGTGCTGAAGGACAAGTTTTCAAAGAGAAAAGCGAAGGCAAATGTGAACCCCAACAAAATGATACAAAAAGGACCGATAGCCGTACAATAAAGCTCCCCAAGCTTGGGAGTGACCGGCAGAAAGCCACCATAACCTGGATTTTCATTGAGGGTGATCACTAAGTGCATGTACGTCATCAATGCGGCCACGACACCCATCTGCCACACGAATGACTGTAAAATAAAATAAAAATGCATTGCTAAAATGAACTGTTATAAAAAGTGAAATGTGCATGGTTCATAGTCGAGAAAGGAAGGGAATTTTAATTGTGTAAATTTTTATTTAAAGTCAGGAGTAGGACAAATGCAATAATAAATATTTTCACAGTGAACGTTAAAGTAGTGCAGCCGGTAAACAATTCACAATTCGAAAATAGGAAATAGACTTCAAGCATTCGGCCTTCTTTCGCAATATTTGATTCTACTAGAGAAGCCTGGAGGGAATCATCTCAATATTTTAGACGCGATTTTGTCATATCCGTTCAGTAGTACAACGTACCAGGACGAGTTTAATAGCGGAATGATTAAAGTTAAATGAGAACTTATGTTGAATTTGGTGCAGAGTTTCTTTGTTTTGTTCATTTAATAATTTACTTCAGAAGGAGGGCTATCACAGACTATTTGTGATTTTAAAATTTGGGACCGTTTTCGTTGCCGCCAGTCACAATGATTCAAATTAACTAAGTTTCCTTTGCAAAAATTACATAGTTGTGAAGTCATATTGTTATTGTATATAAACTTACAATTGATTGAAAATAAGAATCCAACAAGCGTGTAGTGAAGGTCTGCAGCATTAAACTTTCGATGAAAAAAATGAAAACCCATCAAGCATGTAACGGAGGTCGGATGAATTAAATTGCAAGGTTATGTTTTCGAAATTTTCAAGAGTCACAATCTGTTTTATTCGCTAGTGCGACTTACCTGCCTGGTGCCCAATGCAAAGTCGCACGCATTCAACCCGACAAGAAAAACTGTCATGGCACAAATGCGAATGGTTCTGCTCACTCGATGAATTTCCCAACGTGAGGGAAAACCCTGGAAAGAATTTATGGTTAAAAATATCTCTCAAGTTGAACTATTCAGTTGGAAGGGGATAGAGTAAAAAACTGGCGAAAATGAACAGCGACATTATGATGGTTTCATAAAATTAGGCCAGAAATGATGGTTGGTATCCAATATTCTCAAATTATCTCGAAATATATTGCGTCAATACATTTAAAAGTGTTTTTTAATATATTGTGTGTGATAAATCATGGCTCGATACCTCTACTCTTCCTTTATTTTTGTTTTCTTTCTATTTTTCATTCTTTTTTCCTATTTCTTTTTTACACCATCCGTTATTTTTGCAACAAACACTTGGTATGTTTCAACAGTATTCAAACTTTGAGGTGCAGAGAAGAATTGTGAGGATCATATAAGGTTAATTACCTCTGTGGTGTATCAGTAATCCATAAAACGTTTTGCCCTAATGAACAAAAATTTAATTTCAAAACTTGTTTCATTCGAATGAAACAAGTTGCTATATCTATACAAGTGAGGCTGCTATATTTTCTTGACTAGGAGAGTGTAGTCGCTGTGTGAGTCTTATAATATTGCATGAATTTCAAAGGGAAAAGGAATTTCCTTTTCCTCAAGACACCTATTTCTCATTCTATATAAAAAAGGTCTGCCTTCCAGCAAGACTGTCAAAAATATATACAGCCTTACACAAGGATAGCGAGTAAATTGTTCTATTGAACTTTTGAAGTCCAAATCTTGGTTCTGCGTAGCCTACATCTCTAAAGTTACACCAAATAGAGTAGTACGGAGTAATTATGTTCTAACTGAGAACTGCTAACTCTGAAGCAGAAAACACAATTAAGCGCCGACGCAATGAAATAAAATTAAACTTCCGTATCTAGCATGCAAACCTACAGATCATGTTGGCGCGATGTACTCACACGAGTCAAGAAAACCTCAGCCAGAACGTGCAATAAGATCAGTGCTGCAACGGCTATTTCTGAGCTGATGACGAGAGATGATTCCTTTTCGAGGTGGAATATCGCGCACAAAGATCGGTTCCAGGCAGCCGTTCCTTCTTCCACAGGTTCGTGATCAGAACTGTTGTCTGGAATGACCATAAATGAAGAATAGCACGAAGAATTTTAGCTTAGAAGCCCTTTTTCAGGAGATGTTAACGAAACAAATTGTACCATTGATTAAAAATTCTCATTTTGAATTTGAAGATGTCCCATTTTTTTTCGAAATCTTCAAAACATGGATAATTCAAATTCAGTAAGTCCAGTAACGGCATTCGCTTGTATGTTTCAACACAAACTACAAAACCACAACACTTAAAATAGACAAAAATAGAGCTACAACCCATCACTATATTGGTCGACCCAGTAGACCCAAGGCTGGCGTTAAAAAATCCTATCAAAAAACACTAAAATCCAATTAAATAAAACACGAGTAGTAGTTTTTTTTTAATTTACAGTTACATATGGGTGTACAAAACTATAATAAATGCACCATGCTGGGTTTATTTTTTTTATTGGCTCCATTTTCGAACTTGATATATTTAATCTAATTTGAACCTTCATTACTTAGTATGGGTCGTACAACACAACTTGTACCATATTTGTGTTTGTATTTGTACAATCATGCGGAAGTCTCTGCTAACACTCGTAGGTCTTAATTGCATCATTTTAGAGATCGACATTTGGCCTCAAATGTTTGAATATTTTAAGGGGCACTTGAGCTTTCCCTCCATCAAATTTATACCAAACATTGCCGGAGACAATGCCAACTGGCGGTTATGGTTTGGTGGTATTTGTCCAGGTCGTATCACGGAACAAAACTTTTGAAATTTTTTATTTTCTGTTACATTCAATTGATTATTTATACTAAATTTTTTTTTCCAGTTGAACATCTATTTTTCTGCGTCTTCTTGAGAAGTGCAAAAGAACACAAAAGTCCTACTCCATTTTACTGGTGGTGGTGCAATTGAGTTCGCTGGTACTAATGCAGAAGAAACGGAAATTAGGGGTTACCTGTTGTCAATAACATCGGGCATTGCTGAGTCGCTTGGATAACTGGGCTTAAGCTCGCTGTTTTGCATTTTGCGTTTTTCCTGCTTTGCAGTTAGTTCCGCCTTTTTCTCTACATTTTTCTAAACTATTTCGCACTCTATCTTGTTGCTTATACTGTTACCAAAAAATTCCCAACTAACTTTAGTTGTGTCTCCTTATACGTGCTACAGTTACATGACTTTATTGCGCCCCTTGCTACAACCTAATGCCATTGCTAGTGTATTAATTAATCACGAACAGTATATGATCTAGGCAACGGAACACATCAATTACGGGTTATTTAGATGCAGGTCTTTGGCCATAAAACTTTGATAGTCAAAGTACATAAAATACAGATCCAATGAGTTACTTAATTATAATTAGTTAGTAATAGGAATTTTAAAGACCCGAAGAAGAAACTGATCAGCTAACACTCGCACTCACACGCACTTATGAACTGTGGAATACAACTTACTGCCTTTCAATCCAAGCGTCATCACCTCTTGCAGACACGAAGCCAATACGCCTAACACGATAGGGTAGGTGCACACCCTGCTATCTTACATTGTGGATATGAAAATAGCAGACCTAAAAGCTGATGCAGAAGCCAAGCCCGCAGTATCATGTTACACTGACGACATTGACAGCTAGACTGAGATAGCCTGAAAATCAGAAATGTATAAGTTTTCAGATCATACTCCTGTTAGGTTGGTAGCTACTGCTTTTGATTGGACTTGACTGGAGTAGCTTAAGTTATGTTCCCACCGCACACACGAATCATTGTTGTATGCATTAAAAAAATTACTTATGAGAAGATTTTAGAAATCTCTTACGCAAAAAAATACAACCTTATAAAAAACAGTGAAACCTAATAAAATCGAATAAATGCACCCCCAAAAAGTGTACTGTTTGTTTAAACAATCCAAGTTTCTTTGAACCCTGTCTACACCGCTTTTTCAAAGCACTCACTGCTGCCCCAAGTCGCACAATGCTTGTCGGATTCAGAAATGACGCGGACGTCAGAAGCCATGGCCTGCTGGGTGCTGTTGTGTTGGAAGTCACTGCTGTATACTTCATTTATTTGATCCCTCGTTGCCCCACTGAACTTCTTTTGGAGACGGTATGTGTTCCTGAGTCAGAGTAGTACAAAATTAGGTTATGGCCTCTAGCCGTCAGCTAAGTTTCACCCTCCCGTGCAGCAGTACCGAAAGAAGGGAAGATCTGAAATAATCAGAGGTTTGTTTGAATTGTGACATTATTAAAAATTTGGAATCAAAGGAAATTCCAACAAAATTTCATCAAATTTACTTAGAAACCGTTTCGGAGTCCAGCTTCATCTTCAAAAAAATAAAATATGTTTATGAAGAGCAGAAGAACGCATGCACACTCACGTACTCATTTAAGGTTCTACGAAAGATCATCGTGCATCTAGGTTCGTACTGTACGAAAATTGATATTTAGTAGGTCATGAAATAATGCCCTGTAATTATCTGTATGAAATCATGACGCAATTAGAATAACGATACCAGGTATTCATGCCAACGTTGAATTTTGAATAACAATCATTTGTGAGAGTATTTTTATTTATGTAACTGGTAACTGTTACGTTTGATCACTTTGAGGCCACAGTTGTTCACTGACTATCAGTGTTTTTGTGAAATGAGCTGTAAGTTTTAAAGAATTTTCTACCTGGCGTCTTGAAAGTCTACTGTTCAAATAAATTACCGATCTTCTACATTAATTCTGCGCTTTATAGTGATCCCGATTGTTCAAATAGGTTGAATACAGTCGCACCCTTGTACTGTCGGCTTTGCCTACTTTGGTGGTGAATTTTTAATAAAGGAAACGTTTCATTTTCGGACGAAATATGTATTTTTTTATGGCATGTTTAGTGCTGATCTTGATGCTGAGAAGGGCTTAAATCGGTGTATAGACCTGTCTGTGACTGTTTCAGATACGTTGTGTTTAGGATGAGTTAACTCGTTGTCTTCTTAAGAAGACGAATTAGATGAATTCGATTTTAGTCGTTCATAACCGGATAAAGCATTAAGTTCAATGGAACAAGATATTGCTTAGTTATCTACACTAAATGCGACGGGTGGGAGATTGTCTTGCGTGATCGCATATTTGAAGTACTAATGAAGACTGCCTTCCAATCGCATGCAATTAAGATGAGTGTTTCAAATCCCACTCATCTGCATATAAATATTTATTATTTTATTAACGAAATAAACTAGCTACGGAGCTTGCCACATCAAATGAGGTAAAATACTAACAAAACAAGAACTCTAATGAAGTGTTACAGGTATGAATGAATGATGGTCAGATTTAAATTAACTCGACATACCAGAACTCTGCCTGCAGAATGAGGGCAAGACCGGCGGTGAAAAGGTCCGAGAAGAACAAACACATGAACAGCATAACAGTGCAACCGTTTCTCATGACCCACGATCTGTTGAACAAGGATTAAATTGTAGACACTCATCCTCTAGTAGTTTGACATAGTTCTAAAATCTTTTATTTTAATTAACGAACCTAAAATTGAAAGCATAACCCCAATTTTTTCTGTAATAACGGTTTAAAAAAGTCAAAGTTTTATTTGTGTTGTATAAGCTAGCGATTGACTATTCCAGTGAATAAATTGAAATCTAACAGTCGGATTGAAAATGCTTCATATTTTTAGAATATTAGTTTTATATCTACTCACTTGGTCAGTCTGTGGTTCAACACTCCAGTACTCCAACATTTTAGAGCTTCATTCAAAGGATGATCTTTGAACCAAGATTCTACCTGAAACTCTTTAGAATCTGGCCGCAAATCAGGGTTATTATTTTTGGTTCGTCGCTTTTTTTCTTTAGGGCTCGTTGTCGTCGGACTTTCAGGTGTGGGGGTCCTAGAGAGGACATCGCTGCCATCGCTATTTCCTCTCAGTGACCTCATCTTAGGATCATGTTCTTCAACTTCATTTTCTTCAAGTTCTTCAAGTTCTTCATTCGATAATTCATCATTGAACGGGGACTCCAGCCTATTTCCTGCGTGAGTGAAACAAAATGCTACCGAGTGAGAACGTTTCATTATTGATGGAGAGGAATGAGATTTAGCACACATAAGGGAAAAAAATAAAGCGAAATGTTCTATGGGAGGATTTTAAAAATTCTTCATATTACGCACCCACACAAACTGGTTGAACGATCATTTATTTTACATTATTCATATTGAAAGTAATAATGTTATCATTATTATATTGAAGGGCTAGACTCTGTTTCAATGAGTTGAAAGAAAGTCACAGGAAAACTTGATGTAGCTTAAGAACTAGAGAGGCATAAAAAGAATTCACTTGGCAATGTATTTGTCTTCATAGAGGCTCGATTTCAGTAAGCAGAAAGCTTAGCGAATAAAACTTCCATTTTTCCAGTCTTCGGTGCTCAAAAACCATGAAGTCCTGCTGTTCTTCATTTTTTTGGTTACTGTGTGAAATTGAACTTTACAATTTAAAAGTAGGAAAGGAATGAGCAGAGAAATATTTGCACTCGCTCTAGATCTGATACAAAACCGTTTGATGAGGAACTTAAAAACGATAAAACGGTAACTTAAACAAGGATATTAATCAAATATATTAGGAAAAACGTTTTAGAGTCTCGCTCCATCATCAGTTCAAAAATTAATAGTAACTGTATAGCAGTCTTCTCAATTTTATTATTCTTTGACCTATTTTCGTTTGCTTGATATTTTTTAATGACTTCTTTGAACATTTTGTGTTGTATATTTTCTCTCAGACGTAATGATTTGTACCATTTTGAACTGATGATGGAGCAGGACTTCGAAGCGTTTTCCTATTAAATTCAATTAAGTTCCTTAGAATTTTTATTGTTTCTAAGTTCCTCATCAATTTGAGATTCGAGCAAACTACTGACCCGTTCAGATGTATAAAACCGTTTGAATGCTGATGTATTATTTAAATATATATATATATATATATATATATATATATATATATATATATATATATATATATATATATATATATATATATATATTAAAAATATGAATATATTTTTTGGTTTTGTCAGCAGCTTCTAAAACATTGTGGCACTCATTTTTCATGGTACAGCATGGGTGGCGAAATCGTGTTTGTTCTACATCGATCCAACAAAGGCTAAAATTATTTTATTACTGGTATGGATAAATTGTTAACTATTATTTTGACCTTTGAAAGTTTAGTATTCAATTAGGGTGCACTACGCTCAGCTTAGTATAATTGACACGAGCCAGTGTGACTGATTAAAGCAGAACAATTTTTTCAGTGCTGTGTGTGGCTTGAAGGGACAAAACACTGAAGGTAGCAGCATGGTAAAGTCGGGCGCTAATTTATGATGTGAAGTCAGTATATTTTTGAAATCATTAAGATAACTTGAATTGACATATTACTTGAACTAAAATGAGAGAACAAAAATGCACATTGTTGAGTTGGTTGTGATTTATAAGTGAACCACAGGCGCTAGGGTTGAAATATTTGTGCGTATAACTTTCCACTTGCGGTCAATACCGGTTACTATTTTATCAATAGAAGAAATCACAAGTTACACGGAAATACAAAATAACAAGAAGGGAAAACGTTACTGACCTTCAATGCGGTAATAGATGTTCTCAAAAGGTATGAAGTTGTGATACACATAAGTGCCGGCGGACCGTATGTGTCTGTCCAACGCCCGGCAGGCCAAGTCAGGGAAGTTCCTGATGAGGAGCGTCAGCGAGTTGCAGGGAACCGCACCCTTACGAAGCTCGTCTTGTTGATAGTCGAGTGTTTCAACCTGCTTGCGAACAGCGGGACAGAAGCGGCCGTTCAGGACCACCTCGCACCAGGAGCTTTCTATTATTGCTTCGAGCGTCGCCTCGTTGAAATTCGATTTTTCTTCGTCTTGTAGAGGGGAAAGTTTCCTGAATATGTGTCCAAATAACACAAGTAGACATGAAGGGTTGGAAAAGTACTTTATCTTTTTGCAACTTATCGCAATCAGCAAAAACATGAAGTATTTCGGAAAATACCCCGATAGGTTTTAATTTTTCAGAGTTATGGAAATATGCTGTGAGAATATATTTGCAAAAGGGAGTAATACGTTTATAAAATAAATATGTGTACGAAAGAATAAACGAATGAACATAAATTAAAAAATGAGTAAATGAATAAATTGACAAATGAATGAACGAATGAAAGAGTAATTGAAAAAGGGAAAAGATGAGAAGACTAAAAAATAGAAATTTAAGGCAAACATATATGTCCGTAAAAATTAATTTCATGCATACACACATAATATAAATACAAAAAATCAATAGAAATTTTTAATAGTTAATTACTGCAATAAACATTTTTGGTATTCATCATGAAGAAATGAAAATTGATGTAATCATTCTAGCACGTAACTATAAAGATACTTTTTAATGCAATCTTAACAGAGGCAGTGCGAAATCGTGCCATAAGATCTTTCATTCACAATGTTTTTATCTCTCTAATTCCTTAGCTCGCGCAGGTATGGCAGTCTAATAAATTAGGGAACTGTGTTGACTTGTATCAAACCCACTCTTTTCTCACCCTTTTCTTTTAGAAGAACCATCGAGGCATTCTTTGAAGTAACCATGCAAACGAACCGGGAACTTATCGTTGTCAACTTCTCGCCTGGCTTTGTGCTGCATTTTGCTTAATAAAAAGCGGAAGATGTCAGTAATTTCGAGATCGTACGCCTCGTCCACTGGATACCTGCCATTTGAGTCCTTTGAGAACAGTCCCTCTTCTCCATGTCTGTTTACCTGTAAATCATCACAAACAGTTTAGTTAATACAATCACGTTTCACCGAATTTTAATGTCAACAACATTTACGTTGAAAGCAACAAACTTGTTATGAGCCTCCAAAGCTCTCCCTCCTTCCCAGAGAAGCTCTACCAAAAATTGAAGTTTGATATTATTTAAAATGATATATTCATTGGGTTCAAAGCGTATATGTTTTAAAGGGAGCCTCTATTTGAATAAAATTAGTACGAAACTGATGAAAAATGAATTACAGCACAAGCCATGTTCATTAACTAGTTCCAAATGATATATTGATTCAAACTCAACACATTCGGGCGATTAAAATGTATATTTTTGAATCTACCCATGTATAAGAAACCCTTATCTCCTCCTACTCTTAAACTTAAACCTCTTCAAACACTAAAAGAGAATTTAAAACAGACATCTGTTAAGTAAAAGAATTCTGACGTTACACACCGTGTTATGGGCCAGCAGCAGCTCGCAGCACTTCATGTGTCCTGCACTGGCAGCCAGGTGCAACGGATGAGTAACATCTTTCTCAGGTACCAGATCCTCTGTTGAAATTTTGTCAAGTAGCATTTCCAAACTTTCGTCGTTCCCTTTTTCTACTGCGTAGTGTACTGCAGTTTTATTTTCTTTCGTTGGCTGTAAAATACATGACTTAGCATCAGGGTATTTATTAAGAAGACGCTTAATGAAGTTAGTGTTGTTAAAAGAGGCTGCCACATGGAGAGGTGTCATCCCGTCCTTGTTGGTCGATTTGACGAGTTCTTGAGCGTTCCACAGCAGTTCATCGACGACATACTGCCGGTCATCATGATCTTTCAGCAGCTCTCCAGACCCTCTAGCCAAGACATGTAGTGCAGAGTCACCATCCTTATTTCGAACTAGCTTGTCGAGTAAAACTTCTTCAAGCAGTTTTCTGGCGGCGGAGAATTTCTGTGTTTCAATTGTCCGGTGAAGTAGACTATTGTCATCCGAATCACGAAATTCTAGTAGATATTCATGAAATTCAGGCCTCTCGATCATTTGCTTCAAGCACTTCAGTGACCTGGAATTCACTGAAAAATCGACGAGGTCCTTCACTTGCTCGGAGGTTAGCTTTGTGTCTGGAGCCTTCTCCAGAAAATGAGCAAAGCATTTGCTGCTCCCTCCTTCAATTGAAGAGAGTAGATATGTTTTAAGAAGGTTCACATCGTGAAGTGAAATCTTTTCCTTTTCCCCAGATTCATCATACATGCTTTTTTGAAAGAATAACTTGACAACTTGAATATCTTTCGTAGCAGCATAATGTAAAGCAGTTTTTCCTTGCTTTGACTCCAGATTCAGGTCAGTTTTTGGCAGTTTGCGGCAAATGTTGAGAGAACCTTGTTCGGCGGCAAACATTAGCGCGGTCATGCCGTTAACAGTTTGCATGTTCAGGTATTGAATAAGTTTATTTTCATGAGAATCTTCGGTACGTGAAGAAACTTCATTGAGCAAAAGCTGCACACACTCCTCCGAGCCACTTAGCACAGCAAAGTGCAGGGGGGTTTCCTGGATGCTGGTCACCGCAAGAGGATTTCCTCCGTTTTTCAGGAGGAGATCCAAAATTTCTTGATTTCCCATTTTACACGCAAGGTGCACAGCTGTTATTAAATCTGCCTCACATGTTTGA
Source organism: Morinoia aosen (assembly GCA_030386875.1). Classification (NCBI taxonomy): domain Eukaryota; kingdom Metazoa; phylum Arthropoda; class Malacostraca; order Amphipoda; family Talitridae; genus Morinoia; species Morinoia aosen. The sequence continues at coordinate 47,746,430 of CM059564.1, read as the reverse complement.
TTAATGAAGTTTTCAAGTTGCTCATCCACGTCGTTTTTATTTGTTTGGTCCGTTAAAGATTCACTTGTTTTTTCCGTCTTCTCTGATATTTTTTTCAACGCGTCAATGAGTATTTCACAGAATTCAATATTGTCATTCTCGACTGAAATATGCAAAGCTGTTTTATTTTTTTTGTCCGTTGTCAAAAAAGTGCCGGGCTGGAGTCTGGCAATGAAATAAGTTTTGATGTTTGAGTAATCATTTTTCCCAATGGCAGCCACCTTGTGTAACAAAAGATTGTTGTTTATTTCCTCGTTTGCATCGCAGGTGTCATCCTGAAGCACCTCGAGAAGCTTTTGAAAAGCGCATCCAGAGACCGAACTAGATCCTTCTTTCGGGCTAAAAGAGAAATTAATTTTCACATTAAGTAATGAGATGAATTGTTTTTGGTAGAGAAAAATTACTATTAGGTAAAAAATTTGTGTTATAAGAATGTTTTAGAATAATCGTTGTCTCATTAATAAAATTGTCATACCAGACAGCAACTGAAGGGACTTACTAAAATGGAAAGATCTATTCAAATTGTGAGCTTAATATTTGCTCCAATGTGCGACTATAGATGTGACTAAAAAAACGTGTTTTTTTTTAATTTTTTTTTACAAAAAATCATGGCTAAAAAACGTGGATTTTTTCGTTTTTTTGAATATTTTGTTTGAAAATAACTAAGTAAGGAAAAGAACCACTTTACATTATTTGTTTTCATGTCAGATTATTATATGAAACATTATACTTCTTAATTCATGGTTTTCTATGGTTTTATGAAATTTTTCATTTTCTCTGGTTTCATGTTTGGATATTTCATTTATCTTACAATGCATGTGAATCACTTTCAACTTCCAAAATAGTGTATTGTAATAATATATCTTTACTTATGGTCATTGATAGAGATGTGACCAAAAAACAGTGCTGTTTTTTAAAAACATGTTATTTTTACAAAAACATGACCAGAAAATATGGATATTAATATAATTTATGTGACAAAAAAATACAGTCTTTTTTACAGAAAAATCATGCCTTAAATAACATGGATATTAATATATTTTCTGTGACCAAAAATAACCACGCTTGTTTTTTTTAAATCATGACCAAAAATGTGGATATTATGTGATCAAAAAACCCAATGTTGCTTTTTTGAAAAAAACATTGTTTTTTACAGAAAAATTAAGACTAAAAATCATGGATATTAATATATTTTATTTGAACAAAACAGCCATGCTGTTTTTTTTGAAAAACATCTTTTTTCACAGAAACATCATGACTGAAAAAATGGGGATATTAAGATATTTTAGATACTTTATGTGACCAAAAAACCATGCGGTGTTTTCAAAGCATGTTATTTTTACAAGAAGAAAATCATGAATAAAGAAACATGGATATTAATATATTTTATTTGACCAAAAACCATGCTTTTTAGGAAAATGTTTTTTTTGCAAAAAAATAACTAAAAAAATAGATATTAATGATTTTTTATACGAAATTCTTTAACAATACACTGTTTTTTGGTCAGATAAAATATATTAATATCCATGTTTTATAAATAAGATTTTTTGTACAATCATTTTTTAAAAAGCATGTTTTTTTGGTCATATCATCCATATTAATATCCATGTTTTTTCACAAAGAAGTCATGACCAAAAAATGGATGTTGATGAATTTTTCTTAAAAAAACATTTTGTTAAAAATAGATGATTTTTTGAATAAATAAATATATATATATCCATTTTTTCAGACATGCATTTTTATAAAAAATGGTCAATATGCACTAAAGAATCACTAGGAACACATTTAAAAACGTTTTACATGAATGACATTCTGCTTGCAGATGCGTTATTTTTAAGTTATTCAAGTTTTAAATTTTCGTTTTTTATAGCAGTTGCGTTGCGCGCTTGAGCTGTTAGAGTACGCTTGGGTACTTTGTAATTTATTATTGGCTGACCCTGCGGAGCCTGAAGCCACTTCTAGGATGTTTTAGTTAAATATTAGCGGGACTGGGGCATTGAATACTGAAATCGATATGCAGCTCACATCAGTTCCAGTATGGCGTCCACAGTAGAACATTAGCAAAAGCGTAGGACTGAATACTGTGGATTTAAGTATTCACTTCCTCAGCCCAACTAATATTTTTGGGTGATAACGTTTATTGTGTTATTAACTAAAACATCATAGAAGTGGGTTAAGGCTCCGCAGGGTTGGCTTATAATAAATTACAAGTACCCAAACGTACTTTAACAGCTCCAGCTCAAGCGCGCAACTGACTGAAACTGCTATGAAAGAAAAAATTTTTGAAGTTAAATAACTCAAAAATAATGCATCACCGAGCAGAATGTCATTCATGTGAAAGGTTTTTAATTGTGTTCCTTTAGTGATTCTTCGGAACGGAATTTTTAATTTCCGTGTGCGCATTACACTGCATATGGACTAAAAAATGTAAAAAAAAATCAGCATGGTTTCATGGTCACGAAATATATATTAATATCCATGTTGTTTTGCACATGATGTTTTTTAAACATGATTTTTATTTTTTGTAAAAAAACATGTAAAATAAAAGAGTATGGTTATTTTGGTCACATAAAGTGTATTAATATCCAGTTTCTAAGTCATGATTTTTAGTAAAAAACATGTTAAAGAAACACGTTTTTTTGGTCACATAAAATACATTAATATCAATGTTCTTTAGTTGTGATTATTTTTGCTATAAAAAAATCAAAAGGAAACCATACAGTAAAAGTGGTAGCAGATAACCCACAATTACCAAGAGGAGTCTTAAGAGGAACAGCAGGAGTGACAGAACTTATATTGACATCATCACCACGACGCAACCGGAGGACTACGAGTTTAAGTTATCAGATAGGGTCTACCTCTTTCTCTTTCCTCAATCACAATGTATTTCTTATCTTTCTTATTTTAATCATCTAGGATATTATATTATTCAATTATACAGATTGAATGCAGGATCCTAATTATTGTTCGTCAATATCGTAGGCTTTTCACTTATTAATAATTAGCCAGTGTCATAAAAGCGTTTGTTCTGAGGTAGAGACGCGCCCTCATTCCTTCAAGCTAGCGAGTAACACTGAGTCTTACGCAGGGGTTTGTCAGAGGCAGTCGAGAAGGTTCCTTTATTAAGTTCGATATTGAAGAGTAACAGTTTAACAGATAAACTTATTGGTGTCTTCCCCTGCGGTTCACTTTAAGCGATTGTAAAAGTGACAGTTGACTTTAAAATACCTGGAGATCCATATAACTCCAATCATTTACTATAAATGGATCGCAAAGGCACCAGCATCCTCGCACACATCTCAACAACGCCTAAACTGGATTCTGCAGATGAGTTAGCATATTACTTTATGTCTAACCAGCTTCTCTCTCGACAGCATTGTGATGTATTAGATGTCTGCGTTAATAACGAACCTTTGTAATCTTTCGCGTCTTTAATTTCCTTTGTAGGTTAGAAAGAGATGATGATATGAAATGATGATGAAATGCACATAAGTAACAGCCTTCAGCTTTGACCTTACGCTTACCGAAGAACAAAGATAATTAGTTAACTATGACGACCGTTATTAATAATTGATTTACGACATATATAAATATTATTTGCCTGAGTATTGGGCTGGTGGCAGCGAAATGATACTTAAAAGAATATGATTCTGTCAGAAATTATCAATCCAACTTTTGATGCGATGTCACACTTAAAAAAAAAAATAAATCACCAAACATGGAGTAAAGAAAAAGAACGTCCTAAAAAATGATGTGGCATCGGAGAAACAAAACATGCAACCTTAACAATTAATATATTTTGTGTGACCAAAAATAAGCAGACATGTACTTTACAAAATTTGGGTGTGTGCAAAAAAACGAAAAAAAACACATAAAAAACATGTTTTTTTGAAAAAAAAAACTGGCTTCAAATAAAACCGTTTTTGTTCATCACTATGAGCAACTGAGTTTGCACGTTCAAAGTTTAAATTTCAGCAAAGTTGGTGACATCTATTGAGTTATCTGAAGGGAAATTAGTTTGAAGAAATTCAACACGGTAACGTTAACTCGCAAAAACTTTAAAGCCACTCCTGGAACAAAAAATTAACTTGATAGCTCACCTGTTGGAAGATTCCCGCTTCAGTAAGGGAATTGTTTCGCATTCGACTTTCAGTGTAGCCATTGTCTGACGATGCTCAACTGGGTGCCGAGAGCTTAAATTTTACATCACCTTCGCAGGCATAAATTTCATCTGAAACATAAAGATTACCGTGTGTTCACACTACATGTAGAGTCCACGCAACAATTAACACAGTTAAAAAGTTTAACAATTAACTTTGTGCAGCACCAACTGCTCCTACATTCATCAATAGTTAAATACGAGAAATGCTCACATTTTGACAGCTCCTAAAGTGGCTCAAGTATTTTAGGTGCCGTATATTGGCGAAAACTTTTTTCCAAGCAAGAGTTCAGGAGTACCACTTTCACAGCAGCCACTTATCTCGAATGTATCATTAGCATTTGGCATTCAAATGGTTTTTCGCGATGTCTTGCATGGGTTGATATGTTTAGATTTGTTATCCTGATGTTTATTCTGAGTTTGATCCGAGTTTAGTCATACAGTTTTTGTTGTCTAAGTTCCATTGAAAAAAAGAAACATGGGCCAATAGCAGAACACTAAATGACATAAAGAACTGTTATTGAGCTCTAACACAGAGATGAATAAATTTTCGTTTACAATCTGATCTTTTTATAATTGTTTTTCACTAAACACTTCTTATACTTAGAAAAGAACGATTTATTTAAACCGAATTTTTGGTTACGAACTTCAAACCATAATAAGGAGAATTGGGAGTAAAATCAAAATCTGAAAATGCAGGAATGAAATGCATAATAACTAAAAACATTCAACTAAGAATTATTTTTAAATCAGTTTCGAGGCGAATGAAGCCACACCCATTTCGTATTTCTGTCAGCACGATATTCAATTATAAGTTTGCCTGATATTTTATGAGGACAGTAAATTGCACACATGTGTTCTCTAGGTTAACAACTTTATTAACTCGAATTGGTGATCGTGCAGCCTCTCCTAGACTTTGTTTCGATCCTTCGTTCCTACAAAGAAAGTTTGTATTTATCAATTTGTCCAGCTGTATGTTTTTCTGGAGAGCAAAGAGGTGGATTTTTTATGGGTTCTTTTGATTGCTGTAACTTCAACGCTGTAATGCTCTAGGCACTGTCAGAATGAAATTATTTCTAATACTGACAGTAATACTGACCATCGAATGACTTTCCTACAGTCAGCATTACTTTTTCTCAAGACATGCATTATTTTAGGTACACCCTCGATTTCAAATTAGCAGAAGCCGAGAAAATAAGAATTATTTAAATACCTAAACTGCATCGCGATACTACACGTATTTTTCAAATACAGGGCAAGTGACTTCAAAATGAAGTGGTGGTGTCAGATCCGTCTGTGAGATTAGACTGTAGCTCAAGTTTGGCATCGTCGATTAGATGCACAACTACAGCTTTGTCGCCTCCATTCTACGCCAGGCAATGTCGAGAGAAGCTATGCAGTGATGTAGCATGAATATACTCGAGTATAAATGTGTTTTATTTTCCCGATCCATAGCTATCTGGCATGTAGCATGCTTACGAGTACATGTTGTGGTTTGGCACAAGTGGCTTACTTGCCTCGACTCTTCTTCACTTAGTCATTACAGCTCCATTTTCTTACTGCATTATTATCAGTAAAAATGTATCCATTTTTGTTTCTCAAAGAGAGTTAAACTAGGATACATAGATCGAGATGATTTTTTGTCCTTTAGATTCCGACAGGAATTGTTCTAGTGAAATAATGCCTAAATTAGTGCCGATGAAAAAAGTTGGCGAAAAATTTTCCCTCTCAGCAATGAGTTTTAATGACCGTAAATGTTTCTAAGGGTATTTTTGTCTCGTAATTGAAACTCGCAATGAGCGTTACGCAGCATGTACAATAACTCAGGAAACAGATCACATTTCATATTTATAACAATGAAAGTATGGGGGCAATGAAAACTTGCATAAGTCACCATCATTCAGCATTCATTCATTATCCATGTTCTAATAAATGAAGTGACCTCGAAGTAATGTTAAAAAATTTCCAGAAGTTACATAATTGAAAAAAAACATAACGCATGATCTACGGCTGATGATAGCCAATTGCTCAAAACCCGTAATATATGTGAAAAATTTAGTGTTTTTCTGTGACTTTTCATTCTGATAAAGCTAGGTTAGTTCATCAGTTCATTGTTGCAATTTAAATTCAGTATAGTAGAGTTCACAGTTTTGAAATTTAATAGTATTGATACACGATACTTCTTTCCGAAAAACTTACGCTCTGTGCTACGTTTCAGCGCTGCAAATCGGGTGCTGTGTGTGAGAGTTCAGCTCGTTCGCAGAGGACACCTATTAGGTGGACCGACCAGAGACGGAGTGAGTGACGTACTGATCTGAGACTGAGAGACTGAGTTAGGTCATGGCACTGGTGCCATCCGACCAGGGCTTCCACGCGAGGCGACTCTAATTACCCTAGCTGAAGGGTGTTGATTACCCCACATTACCCTAAAACAGCTACTCCTGACCTATGATCTACAAATTATCTAAAAGGTAAATGGATTGGTTTCCAGAGCTTCGTCATTATGAATTAGCACTGTGTTACATGCTGCATGAGCGTCAAGAGGAAGGCCAGGTGAACGACGTTAAAATGCTTGTTGATATCCCAGATGATATCACGTACAAGATGTTTGCCAAATACCTATCAAATGATGTTTGATGCCCGCTGTTCTCCAAGGTGCACCTTTTTCGGCGACTGGTGATCTGTGAACATTGTTTTTATCAAACTAAAAAACCCTCACACAATGAGATATGTTGGTGGTGCTTAACTAAAAATGTACAAACTTGCAGTTCCACTTTAAGAGCACGATTTTCGAGAGGATCATTGGATAGCAGGTAGCTGGCAATTGATGGGGTTTTCTTTGCCATCATGAATCGTTGTTTGTGTCTCTCAGAGCATGTGATATTGATCTCAGATTTTCCACAAGTAATATCGGTTCGACAAACCTTACAATATGCCCCATCCTTTTGCTCAGTTGACTTTAAGGACTTGGCTAACCATCCCTCAAACTCAGGTTCCGATGTACACGAATCTTTAAATTTCTGCTGGCAGTTTTTAGCTTTCAAGTGGAGTTTTCCTTTTTTCGAAGTGGTGTCGTTGGCTCTTCCTTACTCGGTGCGCGATCATCTGCCGTGCTGCAAAAGATGTAATAATATGTGTACCTATCCCTGGTATAATTATCTATTTTTAATTTAATCATCCATCCATTCACGCGCTTCAGCCATTCTTTCCACATGCTCAATCTAACCTATCACTTTGACCCACTCTCTCGGATTACTTACTGGCTTTCCTCACACATGTTAATTCAACATGACATTCGTCATATCTTTTCAATACGGATTTTATCCAATCTTGTTACACCACATATGTTGCTCAGAGACTTCGTTGCAATCACATTCACTCATCAACTCATAAAGTTGATCGTAAAGTAATTAAATTTATTCATTTCCTAAAGGACGGGTGAGGAAATTTAGAGGTATTTGGAAAAAACTACCGTGCCTTTATTAATATGTATAAAGTTTCCTCAACACGGAGTTGCTAGAAGCCCTAATGCTTCAATTTCGGTTGACGGAATTCCAGGCGTGATCGCAGCTATGTCAAATTCTACGTCCGTGTTACAGCGCCTAAGAACGACAGTGAGAATACAAACATATGTTGCATGTTTTAGGTCAATAACTGAACTCTATTGTTTATATCAATTTTTGTAACTAATTTTATAGCTTATTCCTTTCGCCTTCAGCACTTTTTGTAACTCGAAGTGTCAAAGAACCCTGTGTAAAATTTGTTTGTTTGCATCGCTACAAAAACATGCTTCGTTGGCGTGCAGCATGGCTAAAAAATAGGACGCCTTCCATCTAATTAGCTGGCAAAATTCCGTCGCTGTGAGGTAACTTTGCCGTTAATTCAATAACTATCAAAAGAATGAATCTATTGATTATTTATACGCTGAAATATATTAGCTGTGGTATTTAAAAATACAACAAACATACCAGTCCATCTCACCGTTAGTAAAAGCTTAAGTACCATACCATCTAACCGTTAGTGCAAGCCTAAATAGTGACACGATATCCGAAATCAGATATCCGTTGACGCTCAACTGTCATCAGGTTCAGCTGTTGCTATCCGAAGCTGTGGATATGCTGAACCTGCAGTCTTGAAGGTGATTCATCTCTAACCGCCGTTCTTGAAGTCGATACGAAGTTGGTGCATGTAGAATATGAATAACCGTCAGCGGCTTACGACATTCCTAAGGCTGAATCGAACAAATCAAATAACACAGCGTCCTCCATTAATGATCGTTTCTTATAGGTCGTGGTTAAAATCACGACAGACCATTTGACTCGTAAATCGAATATTATATTTAGGTCACGATAAATTAAATTCGGTGTTATAATATGTTCCACTGTCGTTCGAGAATTTAGCTTCACAAATATTGGAACGTAATATGTTGGAATTCTGCACCACAAAGGTCACTTTGAAATATAATTGAAGACATCATTGTTTTACTGGTTGCTACTATTCCCCAAATGGAAAAATAAATAATAAAACATTCCCATAACAAGTTGTGTGAAATACCTATGAAACAGCAATATTGATAGAATCACCAGCAGCTGACGCGAGGATTGCCAGTGGCGACGTTGACTGGAACATCAGCTCCTTGAATGCACCATCGAACCCTTCCCAACCTGCTTTCCGCTACAACCAGAACACCTTAACCATTCAGACGAACAAGGTCTCTGTGCTAATCCCTTCCTCTGATTCTAAGGACAAGCCAGTACTGTGATCTAGCCGAAAGCGGGAAGTAATTCCAGTTTTTCTGTGCAGCTAAAGTCCCATCTAAAGCTTGCAGTCGTCTGGCCAACGTCACTCACGCTTTCTGGAGTCCCTACGCGTGTTAACTATACTGCAGATCGTATCGTCTGCGTCGACAACAGGCCCAGCAGTCGACACTTGGAGGTTAATTGGAGGTAAGCTTAGCGCTGGCATACTTGTGATGCTAGCTAGACCAGAGGTTCACAAATTTTTTTGCCCCGTACCCCTAAAGAAATTTTATTCGAACCTCGCACCACCTAAAATGAAAATGCCAACATTTAGGCAATATCCCATTTTTTACCACGACTATTCTCCTACCTCCAGTAATAACGTCTCGCACCACCAAGGGGTGCAAGCTCCCCAGGTTGGGAACCCCTGAGCTAGACTGAGCAACTTACCAACCTGCATTTGCTTGGCTTACGATAAATATATTACCTTATTGCTAGCCTGCGTCTTTATTACTGTATCACCTTATAACTAGTCTTTGTATTTACAGCAACGATTACCTTATGTTCATCCATTAGGCTTACCGTGATATATACTCGTACCTCATAACAAGCTGATAGTTTTACCGTAACTCTCGCCTTATTACCAGCATTTTTGCTTATAACTGTGTTTCGCACAACTTCATTTATCGCATTCGATAAATGCAACGCTACGAGCGAGGAGTGCGTCTGGCCAACGAAATTTCTTTACCATATCTCAAAAAAAAAAAAAACTCGTCATCTCGTGAGAAATGTGCTCTCGTGAACAAATCTAGTATTCGTGAATTATACGATTCTCCGCGCAATCTACTACGAAAAATAATACAAAAAACCGTTGGGTAATTTTAATGACTTTAACTTTACGCAGTTTTAATGCCTCGCTTCACCACTCACCGTCATCACGAACCGCTGAGAAAGTTTCATGTCAAGAAGGAAGTTTCACTGAGGAAGTTTCACTTAACCATTTTTACTTCGAAGAATACATTTCAATGCCTTCGTTATATTACCCACTGAAAATTTCATTCATTCTATAAAGATTAACAACAGGATTCAGTTCCCGAAATGATTAACCAAGATTGTTGGCCTCACACCAATAGTTAACCGTTGTCATAACGTGTTTGTTCGCAACGACACCTCTTCAGGGTAAGAAAGTGCTGAGCATGCTTATTACTCAAGGACAGAAATGACGGGGGTTGACTAAGATGCAAGAAATTTAGAGGAGGTGGAACGAATGAAAAGTGTACATGTGCTGAGCTTACACTGCAGGGTGCGGGAAGATAATTACTTTATTTCGTATTGCAATAAAATAAAAAGTGATGAAGATACTTTTTATTTATTTTGATTGTGCAAAAGCGACACATCTAAAGTTATGGTTTTTATAGTTTTGAAAATCATATCGTTTAAATGACACTTGCCATTATTGATACCCTAGGTGATCTAAATTATGCTGTTTCTCATTACTCTCTCCAGCATAAAGTCATGATTTCAGTGACGAGCTTGCATTGACAATAGCACATTTAAATGAAAAACAAAGCAGTTCATAGCACACGATAAAAACTGGAAATCATGGTAAAACGGAAAATTGAAAGAACTCGAGCATTCTTCAATTCAGTTTCATCGAAACTGAATTGCATTGTCAATTTATTTATTTTGTTTAATTTTGCCCTATCTGGTTTCAAATATTTGCTTTGCCAAATGATTTGATCAAATTTTACAGTGAAATTTTTGCACTCTTCAATTCAGTCATCATATGTAACTGAGTTTACTTGGTGCAAAATGTTTTACTAAACTTCGTCTTTAAAACGTGGCTTGGAATAATTCAAGGCATTGGCACACCTTCTCATGATGTTGATCTGTTGGATTATTTACCAGACAGTAGTGTTAGACACAAATGGCAAACGTTGTCGCGTTAGCATGTTTTTTAAATTAAAATGTTTTTATTAATTTTAATCTACGACAAACTTAAATATACGTTCACAACTTCGAAAAAAACGTAATTATGACTTAAGTCTCAACTGCGCGGCTTAATACTTCCACCAGAATAGCTTTGAAATTTATTAAATATAAAATCCTCTGCAGAAAAATAAATAATACGTACTCATGCAAGCTCAAATACTCCACGAACAAGAAAAAAAAAAGAAAAGAAGAACTCTTTATTCCCAATATAGATAACAAACAACGGGCAGAAAGAATGTGACCAGAAACGAAATATTACCCAAAGACGAACATTTCTAAGAAGGGACAGATGCTTGAACTAGCTTGATGCAATCATGTATGAATAGTTGTTTCGTGCGTACGAACGAACGTGTTACACAGGAAGCATGCGCATCAGCTACTGATAAAGTAGGAAATTCACTCAGTTTTTACAGAACGCCATGTTTATCTGCAGCCATGGTACCATGTCTGCAGCGCAGCCGAGACGGTTCAAGAAACCGTTAGTGAAAAGTACACAAATTTCTTGAGAATTTCTTGAGTCCGACTCGTGCGACTTTAAACTCAAGTATTTCACTCGTAACTTTTGAAAGAATACACTTATTGCCTTCAAATTGCTTTCAAACGAAGGAGCAAAACATTTTCTATTTCCCTATCATAAACAATACCCTGTCGGTTTCCTGGAAGTTTCAAAAATTTCGCGATAAACCTTGCCCACTCGCGCAGAGTCAAACACATGCTGTGTCAGCGCATAACATGCAGTGTCAGCAAAACAATCATGGCGCCTAGCGGGTTATGTGCGTCATAGGTCATGAGTCAGATTAAGACTCTCACTCTGAATATGAACTAAAAAAAAGAATTGCTTATGTCTAATAAAACTTTTACTGTTTTATATGCGGAAGCTGAAATCTGTCACGCATCCATTGTTTCTTAAAGTTTTGAAAACTACAACTAAACTTCTCTGTAGAAAAAATATTAGAACTGACGAATCTTCATCTCCAAAAAGCTGGTGCGATGAATCTTTACATTGGGCTGTAAGAATGATTAAATATTGAATTTAAGTTTTCAAATAAAAATTTGAAATAAATTCAATCAAAACGTATAAATTAATTTGGCAATGTTATATCTACGGCGAGGAATCACTAAAAATGTGCGGTTGTAATTCGTTCTGAGTTAGCGAAACGCGGGAAACTACGTAGATGAGGATTAATAAGTGGCACATAAACTGTAACATAAGGCATAAGGCAATACCATAACGAATGTTGTTTTTGCCTATAGCTTTGAATTTTAAGTAAAATATTCAATAAACCCGTGAGCACTCTGAGAACGTTAACTTTGAAGTAGACGCTTTGTAAGGGCATGGCTTAGCGCGTGCGTCCTGTCTCCTAATAAAGTGACCCCGGAGAGAAAGCCAGTGCTTGGCCATGCTCAGTATTATAATTCCGCCGAATACCCGATAGCCGTGTTGTTAACTCGTCACGCCATCGTGTATGGCAGGTACGTAGAAGCCCGGCTGTAAGTCTTTCTTTTGTGCGTGATTCAGATATCTTGAAGCTATATTGTCAGTTGAGCTTCTGTAATATTTACATAGATACTTATCAATGTTTGCGCCCTTCAGGCTGGGGAGGATATAGCGAGTCTTCCGAAGTGTCATGCGTCCTGTCGACCGCTCACTGTGCCGTGCTATCCATCCTGTCGTGTGCCGGCTTCCTCGTATGACCCTGTTGGTCAGGAACGCCCAGGCCCCCAGACCTCCTGTGACCTTGGAGTAGAGTTGCTGTCCGAGCTTCTCCAGTTAACTTCGTGTAGCTTCGTCTCGAGTGCCCTCTTGAGGAAGGGGTTACAACTCAAGCCACCTTGTGACTGGGTGTGCTTGGCTGACGTCTAGAATTGAGACGTAGGACCTCGGTCCGGATTATATTTTGTATGTTGTGAATGGTTTAGGATTAAGTGGGTAGCGTAGGGATCAGCGCCAACTTCGGCTTTCTTGTTCGTTCCGAGTTGGACGCCACTTCGAGTACTAATATATTAGTTAAGTGTTAATTTGATCCTGCCTTTCTCTGACCCTCTGGTAATCCGCTCCTCTGATATCCGTACCCTTCGATATCGTTTCAACGGGGACTCGTCCCGTGTCTCTCACCGGGGTGGGACGAGGTTCCCCTGTCTATTGACGTGGGGAGGGTACCTTACGAGGCCGGGAGCTGACCATCAGTCCCAGGTACTCTTTGATACCAGGCGTAAGCTGCGCCGTTAGCCCGCCTGGCCCATCAAACCCTCACACGCTTGCTGAACTGAAAGAAATTTTGAAAAAATTTAGCCAAAAATACCTGATCATCTTGAAAGAACGCGTTGAGGCATCGAAGGAGACGTTATCACATAAACTTCAAATGAACGCATTGGCCTGTACGGAAAACATAACGCAAATATCGTAGCGGAGGAATGAATAAGCGCCTAAATGACCTGATTCGAAGCAGTAAGAATAAAAACAGACATGCCTTAATGTTCTCTTATGCACTGACATAAATTAATTTATCAGAAATATTACACCGTAATGGTCATTCAATTCAATTTTGGGAAAGATACAAAACCAAACAAAGTGTGCGAATGAACATTTTTTTGGTTGAATTCCTAAATAAAATAAAATAAAATAAAATAAAAAAGTTAGCAATGCTAATCTTGAGACAGTAACCGCGAGGAAGAGACGAATAGTAGAGTACTTGCAGGGTTGAGTAAATGCATGAAAGAGAAGTAGAAATAACATTCTAGGTTTTAAAGAAAGCGCGTAAGCACATGACAAAAGCAAACATTCAGTAAAACGGCTTGAGTTGAGCTCCACCATTTTCACATCCTTCTTGATAGGTGCTGGAAAACTTAAGCTTTTATTCTCCTAAAATACTGATATAAGTAAGGTTATGACACTCAGGTTGAATATTATTGTTCTTGTTTTTCTATTAATTAGTTCAATCATTTCCACTTTCACGACGTTTTACTGTAAAAATTTGGCAACAAGGAAGAAAAACAATCAGCAACAATGAAAAACTCTCAGTCGAATGCACCATGCCATGTCATGTTTCCCTAGTGGGAATTACACACTTTAATACTTCATTGTATTGCACAAATACAACACTTACTCTTAATTAGTGTAGGCAATGAAAAGTGTACTACAAGCTTGACTTCAGCCGGAATGCATTTCTGTTTTTTGTTAACATATTAAAATGGCGACATTGGCCAAGTTTTCAATGACTTTAGGGTCAAATACCAAAGCGCTGTTCGTAAATAATATATTTCTCGTCTCATAAATTCCTTCTTGAAGTATTACACTTCACGCAATCACGCAATCTCGGTTTTCGATAGTAGTGCTGAAGAATGCTGCTTATTGATAGCTATACTGACCTCTTCACTTTAAATGTTCTAAAGTCTAACACATTAAAAAATGTTCGTTGAGGATATTTCCCTGTAATAATCGCGGTAAACAAATTTAAACCTATATTAGGGCCATATTTGGAAAGATAGAAGGACGAAACCCAAAATTGTTTGTGTTTGATATGAATCTTCATTTATGCCAATAGTCTATCATCAGTCTCAGTGTCATGCTTGCTCATAGGAATATCTTTCAAAATTAAATGATTTAATTTCTCCCTCTTCTGCTTGGGTTCGTAAGGAACTCGACCCAAGCCGTTTTAGTCATATATATATGATTTCACCCAGTGCTTAGGAATTTTTTTCAATGTTTGAATACTCCTGTTTTCCTTTCAAGCATTTGCTGAACCCTGTATACCTGACTATTTGTCTTATGCTCATGGGTATTATCTCAAAATAAGTTTTTGTGTTACCTTGCTTTTCTTATTTTTTTCATTTATATGTTCAACCATTGAAATTCTTATTCGTCCACTTCGGTTGGTTTTGTACCTATTGTCATATTATAATTATTGATAGTTACTTTCAACTAATTATCATAAAATTATGTCAGTGTTGCAGATTTGAAAGGCATGTCTTTTTTACTCTTTCTCCTGCGAAACAGGTCATTTAGGCGTTGATGAATTTGCCCCCGCGGCGATTTCCGCTGTAAGTTTTTCGTACAGGCTAATGTATTCTTCTTAAGGTTATGTCATTCTGAATGTAGACTGTATTTCGTATATCTCGCATACGAATATTTCATCGGCAGGTGATATATACCGCAGTTTCCAAAAAACCGTTTAGGTTTTGTTTATGATTAGCTAATAGAACATGTTTTGCTCTTTCGTTTGAGAGCAATTTGAAGTCAGTAGGAACATTCTTCCAAAAGTTACGAGTGAAAAACTTAAGTCTAAAGTCACTTGAGTCGGACTCAAGAAATTCTCAAGAAATTTCTGTACTTTTCACAAACCGTTTCTTGAGCCGTCTCGGCTGCGGCCTGCCGGTCTTGAAGAATGGCTTTATTTCTGTACAACAAGTGAAGTACAACAGTGCTGTACAACACGTGAAGTACAACAGTGCTGTACAACACGTGAAGTAAAACAGTGCTGTACAACACGTGAAGTACAACAGTGCTGTACAACACGTGAAGTACAACAGTGCTGTACAACACGTGAAGTACAACAGTGCTGTACAACACGTGAAGTACAACAGTGCTGTACAAACACGTGAAGTACAACACGTGAAGTACACACGTGAAGTACAATAGTGCTGTACAACACGTGAAGTACAACAGTGTTGTACAACACAGGAAGTACACAAGGACTGTACAACACAGGAAGTACAAAAGTGTTGTATGCACAACCCATGAAGAGTAAGAATATGATTACAGAACAGCACAAATTGGTCTCTCAATTCCTGTGATTTCAATCGCCTGGTCAAATCTGGCTACCCACTCACTGCAGAACAATTCTATAACCTTCGCAATTCACTGAGCTTGTCGGCAATAATAAGAATAAGTTATGATTATAATAAGAATAAGTTAGAGTTAGATAAGTTATAATAAGTTACTCGACTGGATGGGCGTATGCTTCAAGACTATTTACTTCGTGGATAAAGTACAGATTTTATGTCTGAATATTAGAAGGCGAAGTCGTGCAATAAAGAAGGTTGGATAGAATCAATAAACCTTTTTAGACGCTCTGAGAATAACACTATAGAAATAATAATAAGCTAGTGTTATTTATTTAAGTTGGGTTCAAAAGAAGCAAAAGTTATAGTAGTGATATTCAAATGTTAAAGACCTAAAAATTGTACTAGTGCATCGACTCATCATATTAACAATTAGATTTGAACCTCAGTAGTACGATGAGAAGGACATGTGAATCAATTCTTGGACTACGCTTTACAAAAAAGAAAATAATGAGTTCACAAGCAAGATACTAGCAAGATTTAAAGCGTAGAACATTGAGGTGCGTTTTATGTATCTTCATTTCAGACTATCATTTGCCTACTTCGTTTTGGTAGTTCCTGATAGTGGCATAATCAATTCCGTGTAGAGTGCATTGTAGAGTACAACCAAATTTTTGAAACTCTAAATCATTCAGTTTTCAAAGCTGAACGCAGTAATAATGTTTTGAAAACAGGTCTCGATCATAAACATAAAAAATATTTCCGAACTTTCAAGTAAAATCACAATGCATTTATGAGCGAAAAGTACTCATAAGTTTAGATTTCTCATCTAATTAAACTTACAAATGTCTCAAACGTCTTGTTCGCATTTAAAGCTCTGGCAAAATCATTTATTTTAGCTAAGATCACAGATAAACAACAAATTTGGAATATGCAACTTATTTTTTCATAGCAATCAGAATCGCGTGCTTGCTTTGAAGGAGTTGGGAGAACAGTCTCACTGAGAACTGCTTTCATTCAGCTTATCTAAAACCGTTTTTATTTCCAGCCTCATCTCAGACACTTGGGCGGCTAGTTTCTCAGCGCTCTCTGTCTCCTTCTGCGCGTTGGATGCGAGCATGTCAGAGCTAACGAAGAGCGACAACAGCTGTTCCTTCGAAGCGCTGCATTGAGACCTGGCGTAGCGACGGCGCTGTGTGGGAACGCACTGGTCTATGAGGAGGTGAATGTGGAGGTGGGCGAGGTTGCGATTCAAGTCGTCTTCTTTCCGAAGTTCGAAGAGCTTTTCAGTGGGCTTTCCGACAATAAAGTTTAGTGCGAGACCACCTATGCCAATGATGAAAACTACGAACAAGAAGTTCGACAGCAACGGGTAAGCCACTGAATTGCCATTGTTAACGAAAGTGTCATTGTAGCCCAGATCGCCGAGCATCAGGGTGAGAGTCTTGATTAGCGAATATGGTATGGTTGCAAACGCTACGTTGTCCATTAGAAGAAAATGGAATGACAAGGAAAATGCTAATAAGAATAGAATAAGGGGTAAAATAGCCAATACATAGCTTCCCAACAGTCTTGGAGTGACGGGCATGAATCCAGAGAAGCGGGGCATTTTGTTGAGCATCATCACCACGTGGATACATACCAGCAGCACCGCCACCACCTCCACTTGCCAAATGATGATCTGGAAAGCAAAATTCGTTATCAAATAATGAATATAATGCATTCAGATATGAATGCCTTTCACTAATAAGGAATGGTGTATCTTTCAATAGTTATATACTTATTAGTAGAATTACAGTGACTCTAGACCCTTGGCGACATTCGGCAGAGTAATAAAATTCCCCCTTGTCCAGAAAAAGTACTTTGAGTCTGAAAAAATTCGAATAAAACTTAAATATCGACTCATTCTTATGTCGTACAGAAGTAAACAGTTAAGGGTTCCTCTAATTTATTATTCGTATTCATTACTTTTATAAATGTCACTTTTGAAGTTTTCATATTTTGCTTGTTTACGAATTAAAAATAGCACATTGGAACAACGTCGTTCAAATCTCGAACTGATCTGTAGAATTTGGGAGCCCTCACAACGCAGTTAATGAGTCTGCACTTGAAATTGTCATAAACCATGCCTCAATTACTAGATTTTACGTATTTCCTTGAAACAACATTGCTTTTATTATGTTTTTTGCTCCAATCAGCTTTCATTATGGAAAATTCAATCTGGAAAACAATCATTACAAAACACCGTCAGGAATATGCGTGAACTATAAGGCGCTCTGCGTTAGCAAGTCTTAACACGTTTTTTGTGTTTGGTTAAACTGAAGTTAGAAAAAGTTAAATATTCAATTCAAGTTTGCATTCAATAGTAGTGAGTAATTTTAAAAATAGCAAACATTAACTAGATCGTGCATTCATTTAACTTTCTTTATAAATTTATAAAACTTTAATTAGTGACCGCAAGTCTGTCAGCAGCATTATGAAAGTCCTCTCAATAACCACCGGTGGGTCCCTTCGCTGGAATTGTGAAGCATTACAGCTTTCAGAACGGTCTGATCAAGTAAGCATATGTAATTTATAATACTTACCCCTCTGCAACCCAAGGCGAAGTCACAGAGTCTGAAGCCGAAGAGCAAAGTGACCAGCGAAGGAATCCTAATGTACACTCTGCTGAGGCGGTGAAGGTCATGGAAGTGTTGCGACGTCTGGAAAAGAGCAAATGATGCAGTATCTGGAGGGTTGTCCACTTTTCTTCGTCTCAGACATACTTTATCTCCGGAGCTTCTATGATTTTAGCCGCCCATGTATAGCCTTTGCAAGGGACGACCAAAATTTTAGAAGTTCGGGTGAAAAGCTAGAATGGAATGTATCGTAGTTGGTAGATATGAAGTTAATAATGTTGTGTTCTTGCACGGTCGACTAAACTAATTGGGGAGTATACTTTGCGAAGAATTTAAGCGCCACGTTCATGTCAAAATAGTGAAATCTTGGAGAGCAAATTTTAATACCAGTATGAACAAAGCAAGACAGTTCATTGTGACACACTAATGTAGAATTCTCAAGGATATTTGTCGGGAACTTCGAGAAATCGAAGTCTTTTCTTGTAATATTCTTGGCTAACATTATTCACAATTTTCGACATCGTCCTATTATCCCTGTTAGTAGTCTCCCTTGCGAAAACTTTAGTAGATGCTAGAATCCCCGCGTGGATTGCCATATCCAAGGGTGATATCGTTTCATTGCGCAAATTTTCCATAAAAAAGAGTTTTTTAATGCTTTCTGTGAGCATGGCTTTACAACGACATTTCGATGTTCAAATCTCTTCTGCAGCCGATTTTTGATCGCTCAGGAGGGAGGTAGCTGCCTTGTTTGAGACATGCAGGTCGAAGCCATAAGTGTGACCAACATTCCCTGTTGAGATAGGGGAGGACCTGCGTCTTTCTTGTACTGAAAGTTTATCTCTGATATTCAATGAAAGGGAAATTACTCTATGAGATGTCAAAGTTGGGGAAGTAGTGCACACCAAAACACAGAAATAATCTTTTCTTGTCGAGCTCTGACAGTTAACTTCAGCATATAGTGTGTTGGGGAGCGAAGTGGAGTGAAGCAGGCGGTAATCCCTTAGATAATCTCTAGGTCCTCAATATTACTAATACCGGTACAAAAACAAATGCTACGTAATATAGTTCGTAGTACATTACTTAATTTAATTGGTTGAGGAAATTTTTACACCCTATAAATAATTTCTATTCCTTAAAGTTTACATCAATTTCACTGAAAGTTGAGAACTAAAATTCATTAAAAATTCCCAGGCATAAAAAAACTACTCTGTGCATTTAAATATACTTACATGCCTAAGGAATACGAGTTCGAGAGCCACGTGGAGAAGCACCAGGAACAGTACGAAAACTTCCATGGCGATGACGTACGAAGATTTTTCTTCCAGATGATAGATGGCACACACGGTTCTATTCCAGGCAGGCAGCTGAGCCAATTTGTAATGGTTCGTTGTCAGATGTATGTAGGTCTGAATAAGATAAACATATTTTCAGAACCATTAAAAACCGCAGCTGTTGCTAATGGTCCCTGGTAATCGAAACATGTTACTATAAAGAAATCATATTACTATTAATTAACTGATTATGTTGCAATTAACAAGTCGTTATCAGTAAATAAATTCAATATTCTTTCATTATAATAAATATACGTTTGAAGAATATCAATAATTATTAATAATCAGCTACGTTGATCGAAACCATTGCATTTTCTCATAACCAATGGTTAATTTATCTTTATTCATTATTTATAGGGAAAGTTTTGCTAAAAAAAGTCCTTCATTTTCAAACAGATTTCTCTGAAATTTTCCTCACAGATATAAAATGATCCAAAGATTCTTTTTTGTTTTGAGTATTTTTTGTATCTTCTTGAAAAAATAGGTTATTTTCAAAAAATCTAAAAAATGGGTATTACGAAAAACCACTCTCCTCCTAAAGTTTTAATGTCATAGAACCAACATTGTGTTTTCTAGATAGCTAAATGTATTTTGTAGAGAAATACAGTTATGGATTTTCGATAATTTGATTTGTTGAATTTTAAGAATCTAAAAAATGTTTTTTTTTAATTTGACATATTATTTCTGTTATAGTTTTTAAACTAAACATGTTTTTAAAATATTCATCTAACAATATCTAGCTATTTTTAAGCCCTATCGATTGGTTTGTCTACCATTTCCGTATCTCTAGAATTGTAGAAGAAGTAGCATTTCAAATGTCAACAAGTTCAAGTTTTCAGGAGAGCCTGACCAACTCGTCCCCTGGCCGTGTGATGACGGAAGGGAATGGCTTTTTGGAAGCTGTAGCAGACGAACGGACACACATACTCGTATAAGGAAGTGAAGCATATCGTTAGATTCGGAAAGAAAATTCTCTATAACATACGCTAAAGAACAGAAAAACAATTAGATTTTGAATTTTAACCTAAACTGTCAGCAATTAATGAACAATTGTCATTATTTAAAGAAAAAGATACAGCGTGGACTATGGTTAGCAACAAATCCATTTTGCATCTGTTGGTAACAAATTTTCGTATTCGTATACATGTAGCAAGAATTAGCTAGAAAAGTATTCGTTAGCAACAATACTTTTTGTATTTGCTTTGCTTTCTCTAGACAGATTCATATTAAACACAAAGGTTTATTGGGCCGTGTTAGACCGGAATTACGAAGAGCATTAACAAAAAATGATCAAATAACAATTTATATGTAGGTAGGAATGAGTTATGATAAAAAAGTGTAAGCCATGAATCATGACAAATGTACCAGATTCTAATATTGTACATGTACTCTTTTTTCTATGGTGTTAAATATGCTTTTCTATAAATAAAGCATCTACGAGGTGTGTTACCGACATTTGATCAGTTCCAGCCGACAACTTGAGCTATTATACGAAAGATTTTCCGTCATATGAAGCATTTCCCATCCTACGAAAGATTTACCGCCGTATAAAACATATTCTGCCCTATGAAGCATTTCCCGCCCTTTAAAATATTACCCGCCCAATGAAACGTTCCCTAAGCCTCCGCAAGAAGAGCAATAGCGGTTTGCGCAGTCATACGACAGAATCATAGCTAGTTGTCGCCACACCTAAGACATGCTCTCAAATATTGAGGCATAACACCAGCTCCCCACACAGCACTCACCAACACCCCAGCTGGAGCAGTTTGCATCCGACGCGGCTATAGAACGGACTTCTTGGACGAGGTCTTCGATGATGCTGCTGTAGGAGACGTCAGTGCCGTACCAGGTCGCCACCTGCTGCCGCGTGGTGCCACTGAACGCCACCTGCAGGTGGTGCGTGTTCCTGCGAAACAAATATATTTAATATTCTCGCAATGTTTAGAGCAATTGTTCACTCACGAGCGTAATTGTGGGTATGAAGCGGCTTTTACGCTGTAATCCAACCGAGACGCAAAATTCTACCCGGGTGCATATGGCTTATGATATCAGCAATGCACCGTATTTCGCTGGAACATAATACTCAACAGTTACAATAGATGTTGGTCTGCATGACAGATGTTATGCAGTTATTCACTTAAGCCGTTATTCTCCCATCAGAAAGCATTTCGGCAATGTAATGAAACTAAGAACCAACTCAATTCGCTCAGTATTTCAAGAATAATTGTGAGATCCAGTCATGAGAAAAGTCAAACATGTCTGCGCAGGTAACTGGTGCATTGGCCTAGGGAACGTGGTTCCCGATGCCTGTGCAAAAGGATGCGAAAGACATTCTGTACCAGAAGAGGGTTTGCATGAGGACAGCCATCCCCGCCGTGAAGAGGTCCAGAGCGAAGTAGGGGTAGAGCACCCAGCTCGCGTACTGCAGCTTCCGCAGCAGCCACGTTCTGTTACAAATTTGTGCATTATTGTCATGTAGTGTAACCTTGATTCTCTCATGCGTCCATGAACAGAGTGAGGTCAAACGGTCTCAGTAAAATTATAACTGCCAGTACTGTTTTTGGAATTATTTCAACACCTAGATGTTCAGTTGAATATGCTAATCTGGGAAGTGATTGGCATATTACTAACATTTTATGAATTTCATCCTTGTGAAAACACTTATATCTCAATGTATATCAATCCGCTTTTAACCTGCAGACAAAGTGCACATCATCTTACTGAGTAAGTTTGTGCCGCAGAATTTGACCATGCTGGCCTTTAGCGGCCTTCTGGAGAGGGTGGTGTTCGTACCACGATGTTCCCTCGAATTCTTTGGCTTCGGCACGAACCGAAAACTCAGGAGGGCTTGCTTGCTGGGCTGACTTGCATGCAGGTTGTTGGCTCGGGGAAGAATTGGTTTGAGTATTTTCAAGTTCGGTGTTGCTCTGAGAGCTGTATTGGGCGGTTTCAGCAGCAGTCGCTTCTGGCTTGGTTGAGTTTTTGACGAACGGGGAGACAACTTCCTTATCTAGATAAAATTGGAAGTATTTGACAAGCATAAGCACATTAAGAACGTCCTGAATTAAATCGAAGGACAGCGAAAAAGTCAGTCACCGTTCAATAAACTCTTGGTTGGTTGAATGAAGTTGCGTCATCTCGTATTACATTCAACCTCCGCTGTTGTTAGTGATGGAGAAAAATTCAGTGTTCATAATAATTGAATGATGTTTCATCCAACTTGAACTAGAACACTTGATGTCGGTTAGAGAAGAATAGTTGAGGCTATTATGAAACACAAATCATTCAGTCTACTTTTGAAATCAACATGGCTAAATCCAATTACTTGCAATTCTTTAAGGCTCATTTTCTTACACTTGTTACAAGTTCCTTGCAATCAAAGTCTCAAAATTTAACCCAGTTTAACTTTTTCGCCACCTGCATGCATGTTTTTTACCGCCTAAGCGATTTAATCGCTTAAATCGCTTTGGCGGCGAAAAACATACATGCAGGCGGTGAAAAAAGTTAGACTGGGTAGTTCCTCACCGGTGGAGTGAAAAAAATCTGCTCGTCTCTGTGCCTACATTCATTGATGTTTTACTTTCAAATGTTCAGAAATGATTTCAGATATATGTACAGTGAGTCTTATCAATTATACTCACTTGTGTCTGACTAATCTTTATCGCTGCACAGAGATGGTGTACGTCTTTTAATGTTAAGGTTTAAATAAGCGATAAACGATAAACTGGACCAGGTTTAGTTAATAACTCGTTCCACTTTCAATAACGCAGAGAGCTAGGTGCGATTTTCGAGGTCATTTAAAATCACACTGAAATAAACGTTTTTCATGGATTGATAACTGATTTCGCTGTTATTGTTTTAAGCACCACTCCTTCCTAATTTTTTCGTGATTATATAATCTTTGTACTTATCTTTCACAAGCTTATGTTGTCGTTCTTTAGTCCCTAGAATAACATTTTGTCATTTAGCGCACATAATGTGTTGTAATTTTCGTTAACGCATGTGAAAGGACGAATTAAAAATAGTTCTCAGCAATACAAGTAATGAACTATACGTTCGTATGACCGCAATTTAAAGACTTATATCTTCGACATGCATGCAATGTTTCTAACCGTTAATCGTAAGCACGTCCAAGCTTTCGGTTTCTTAACTGTTACTTTGCTGGAATTACCACCGAAAAAAGGACCTCAAAATTATTTGAAATGTAGTACCTTCAGAACAGTAGTAGATGAACTCGAACGGAGTGTAGTTGTGGACTTCATCAGTTCCGTCCAAGTGGACGTGTTTGTCCAGAGCCCTGCTCGCCAGGTCCGGTTTGACGTCGATCAGCAACGCAAATGAATCGCAAGGCTTCAATTTGTGTTCTGGGTTACCTTGATCATCTTCTCCACCTCTGTTTTCAAGCGGAATTCGAATATTGTCGCAGAAACGTCCATCCAGAGCCACGCAGCACCAGGAACTTTGGACCACGGCTTCTAAGATCGCTTCGTGGAATTCTTTCTCCTTTTGGTGGTGTTCCTTGTGGTCCCTTTGGAAAACGTTTCATCAGTGAGAAAGTTTAGACATGCCTTTAATGGAGTAGTTATTTTCTCTTACTTTTTGCGGACACTCTTATCGAGATCACTATAGCGATAGCATATTTTACAGCTCTAGTGATTCCATGAACTAACGATGGAAGTGTTGAAAGATGAGATTTTGAGATCCATGGCTGTGATAATGTTTTTTAAAATAAATATTATGGATGTTAATGTAGTATGGATTATGTTAATATTACGAGAATTCTTGTAGTATAAGCGAAATAATTATCAATGAGATCTAAGTGATTATTTTGATTTAAATTACTATGCATGATACAATACAAACAGGATTTGTTACGGAGTTTTCTGAATGATTCTAACCTAGTAGATGCGACACAGCCACTATTCTTACAGTTGATTACTTCTAGGCTGTGGAATTGTTGTTCAAATGGCAAGAAAGATAAGTGAGATAAATGCGTTCAAGACCTACACGGTCTCGCAGAGAGAAAAGTTGTGATTCTCGTACGAGAAAAAGAGCTTAAATTAAGAAGAATACTGAGAAATTATGGAAAATCCTTCATTTCTAGCAATAAATTAAAATGAAATTATAAAAAATAATGGAAATTGATTTCACTTAAAAACTGGTTATTTTAACGGCCCAGAAGAAAGTGAAAGAACTTAGAAAACCCTCCTCGCCTGCGTTTCAACCATTACTTGAGTGTCAGTCATTCTTGTATGGAAGGAAGACAACGTCTTGGTTAAACATCACAATCATTGTTAAAGATAGATGAATGATTGAAAATTTTTACTGTGTTTAATGAGGTGAACTATGCGTTCATAAATGCTATGTAACATATCCATGAAAAGTCATAAAAAACAATTCTACGTTGTTATTTTTGAAATGCTCACCTATTTTTAAGGACGTTCTTGAGGCTTGCTTTGAAATATCGGTGCATCCGCACAAAGAACTCTTCATCTTGCTCCCCAGGCTCCATCTTAGACAACAGCACACGGAAGAGTTGCGAGTGCTTGTTTTCGAACGCCAGGTCTACTGGGTAATTGCCTTTTTTGTCGCCGGTCTTTAGAACTGCTTCAGTTCTCCCTGCCGCCTGTTGGAAAAGTTATGTTCAACATTCGTTCACACGCAAAGAAAATAAATCGAATATTTCAGGCTTTTAAAGGTGCTCGTATAGCGTACCTAATGGGGTGCTTTCTTGCTTTGTATTTCGTTGTAGAGTAACGCAATGAGGCTTGATCGCATTTTCAGTAAAGCAATGAGACAGCGGACTTGTTTTCATCATGTGGTAGTCATCTGTAACTGTTTGTGTAGCTCGAATTTTTATAGAGTAGATGAACTTTGAAATAGTCCAGCAACAGATTTCATTTTTGAAATTGTTGAATCAGCAGGGCTGCTCAGTAGTTTTTGTACTCCATTTGGCTCACTAATCTGAACTAACAACCCCCGACGTCGAGAGTTTTATACAGCTCATACATGGTCATCTATCAAAGGAAAACAGTTTGATCAGAAATTTATTGGCCTGGATGGAAATGTTCAGCAAAGTAAACGACAGAAATCAAGCTGAATATTCAGAGATCAAGACAGATCACAAAAAAGTTTCAAATGTTGATATCTGGCATAACTTACCGAAGCCTTGTCCAGCAGCAGAAGACAACACTCCACATGTCCTTTACTGACTGCCAGGTGCAATAGGCGGGGTGTCATTTCAAAATATTTTTCCATCTCATTTGTCTTGACGATTTGGAGGAGCATCTTCAAGCATTGTACTTGGCCATACTCAGCCGCGAAGTGCAGCGCAGTCTTGCCACATTTTGCCGTCAAAGTCAAGTTCGGTTCTTTGTGCAGCAGCTCCTTAACGAGACCAGCATTGCCATGCCGACATGCCAGATGGAGAGGAGTGTTGCCTTCTTTGTTGCGGGAGTTCACGAGCTCACGTGACCCAAACGACAGCTGTTTAATGAACTCATTAAAGTCTTCGGAGCCGAAAGTGAAGCGCTTGTCGGGGTGACGTGCTAGCAAGTGCAGAACAGAGTCTCCGTCTTTATTTTTGTTAAATTTCTTCAGTCCAACAATTGCAAACAAAGACTTAGCAGTGACATAACTTCTCTGCATAATTGCAATGTGGAGAAGGCTGTTACCTTTTTTATCGATGTAATTCGTTAAACCTGCGTGAAACTCAGGATGTTCGGTCATTTTTTGTACACACTTGAGTGACCTTTCTGCCCCCAGATCTACCAGTTTCTTGATAGCACGGCTGGTCAAAGGCTTTTCTTCTGCTACGGTGAGCAGATACTCAAAACATTCTTGGTCTTTTCCTTTTATCGCAGCCTCAAGACACGAGGAGAGGAAAGTCTCATCATGAAAAGGCAGTTTGTCTTTTTTGGCTTGGCCAGAGCAGTCTGCCTCTAGGACACTGTCCACTAAGCACTTCATCGCACACAGAGAACCTTTCTTGGCAGCCAGATGTAGGGCTGTGGTTCCGTTCTCTAACGCGAGACTGACGTCAGTTTGCAACAGCTCCCTGCATGTGGTGGGATGGCCCTCTTTAGCAGCGAGCATGAGGGCAGTGAAGCCCTCATCTGTGCGCATGTTCAAGTACTGTTCCAGGTCGGCATTGGCCCTGGACTGTTCCAGGTCGGTATTGGTCCTGGTCTGTCCCAGGTTAGTACTGGACCTGGTCTGTTCCAGATCGGTATTGGTCCTGGTCTGTTCCAGATCGGTATTGGTCCTGGTCTGTTCCAGGTCGGTACTGTTCCAGGACTGTTCCAGATGAGCAGTATCTGTGGGGGCAGTGGTGACAGCATTCAAAAGATGCTGCACGCACTGCACGGACCCGCTCTGCGCTGCGATATGAAGAGGAGTGAACTGCTCTTCGGTTTGGGCCTTCACATCGCCTCCAAGGTCTATGAAAATCTTCAAGATTTCGGGATTACGTTCCCTTGCTGCCAGGTGGATTGCCGAAAGGGATTCTTTGTTTTTTTTATTAATTATTTCAGGCGAAATTAATTTCTTGACCTTTTCAGAGATTTTGTTTCTGCCATTCATCGTCATGTAATTCACTGGAGTATTGCCGTCAAAATCTATTTGATCGAGAGTCGCAGGGTTCTTTCGAATAAATAACAAAGGACATCGGTCGTACCCTACAGCTTCGTGAAGAACAGTTCTACCTTCACTGTTGCGTTCAAAAAGAGTTTCGTCATCCACTACTGTTATTAGAGCTTCCAGGATTTGAGTAATTTTTTGCCTCTCTGAAGACACTAGTTTGTGGAGCAGCTTTTTCGTCCTTATCTCTTCGTTGGGATTTGGATGTGTCGCCAGTATTTTGTTGAGTTGGTCCGAGTCCGCTCGTTGAATGGCAGATTCGAGTTCACTCACTTCAACTTCTGCCGACCTGCGCACAAGCGTACACTGAAGTGATAGGAGTACTGGGCGTACGAGTCTCAACGAAGCTGAGTATCAATAACTAAGCTTGTCTTCGTAACAGTTACTCCCTTCAAACGTGTTTTTTATGAACACGCTGAATTCTTGGAAAAACTATCATGTGAACGTTCATAGGTCACAGACACCGGTCATGTTGAATAAAGTTAGAGAAATGTAATAAAGAAGAACGTGACAACTGGAAACTACTGGAAACTCTAGTACACGCACCATCAAAAACGTTAAAATTATTATGGAAACTAAAAAGTTCTCCCGAACATGGAAGCAAGAGGTTATTCGATTACGTTCAGACGAAGCGTGCGGGACATGAAAACTGCATTTAAATCAATTATGCCAAACGAACATGGCACAAAATAACGCAATGTCACTCACCCGTCCCCGCTGTCTGGGGCACAACTTGGGGAAGCCATGTCTTCCATGGGGATGGCGACGTAGTCCTCCATCGTGGGGAGCGCAGCTCTGAGGACGAAGTTAGACCAAGTAACATTTACTCTAATTCTGAAACTTCACAACTTGTGTAGAAAGTAGCACAAAGGAATAATTACTGCAATTTTAAGTTTCACAAATGTGAGTCGCAGCCATCAGTCAATTGCGTCTGAATTTAGATCTTAATTTTATTTATACTTGTGTTGTTGGCTAACATATTCTTATACGCTTGTGAGGGTTTTCTCTTAGCTCACGTGAGTAAATCAAATTTGTAAGACACAGCGCTCATTGGGAGGTAAAGTCTGACAATACAAAAAAAAAAAATCAGAATAATTAAAATTACTCACACATCATTTTATTCTCCGTTTAAATTTGCAGTGGAGGTTTTCCCCTCTCTACAGGAAATTTGTTCGTGAAAATTTTTCTCTTACACTACAGGGAAGTGTGCGTTTACTTAATATTTCGACATACGCTAAAATAACAAGTATCTACGGTCTCAAACAAAGCTGATAGGATCGCATTCAAAACTACAGTACTAGTCCACCCGCCTTTATTTGAAATGAAAAAGGCGGGTTCCTAAGAATTCACGTGATATTCATTCCTACTCGAATCTGACGGATTAATACACTGGAAATTGTGGAGTTGATGAAGCTTGTATCACAGATACGCTCATCACACACTGCAGGCTGGCTTCGGACAGACGGACGGACACTCCTCTTACTCGAGTATAGATTACATTGTATACTCACTCTGGCCAGGGAAATTTAAAGTCCGTGAGCGTGTCTTCTCAACAACGTCAGCCACTGAAATGCGCAACGTTCTCATGCCTGTAAGCGATAAAAGTATACGTAATTTATGTCCCCAAAACTAACTTTCATTTGCGTCGTCATGTAACAAGTCTTCAACTTCCCGCTTCGTTTCTTATCGAAGAGATAGTGACGGATTTATTAGAGCTCGTATCGCCCTGCAAGACAGTCCGGCCTGTCAATAAAGGAATTAGGCTGTTGATGGCCGAATTTCCGGAGTTGGAGCAATAAGTCCCTTTCGTTTATGACTTGAAATCATTTTGCATCGGATTCGAAAATTGTTTTCAAATACTTCTTGCATGGTTTTTAATTAGCTTAAATACTATATTTAAAACACTAAGTGTGTTTTTCTAACTGCTTTCAAACTCAAAACTAGATTTGTGCTGGAATATCTATCTACCCAGGAATATTTCCGAATAAAATTCGATCTGTTAAAAGAGCGCATGAACATGAGACAAATAAGGGATCTTGATAAACAATATTCCAACACAACAGCAAGCTGCACTTTGAAATGGTCATCTTTCTTAGAACATTTCAGAATTGTGGGACAGTTCAGGCACAGTTATTCCATTCTAAACGAGCTCTATTAGTGGTATCCTTTAGGAGCGTCGCAGGATCAGGCAATATGATAGTTGTTCCAGTTGTACGTATTAGAAGTGTGTGGTGAACATCAGCACACGACGCTCTAGATTCGTCAGTTTAATAAACATAATCACGTATATATTAAACATTAAATTAAACATAATTTAATGTTTAATAAACAATAATCACGTATATATATAAACTGAAATTGAAGTGGATTCGTATGCAATAAAGGTATAATGCTTGTGGTGTGGGCAATATAAGGGTAATTTATTTCCTAAGCATGTTTCATCTTTCATTCCTCCTCACTAAGTAAAACGAAGAAATTCTATGCAATGGCTACAGTAAAATAAATTATGTTTATTCTAAAAATCTTGATTGCACTGAGCTATGTTCTCTTAACTGCGTTATTTGTTTGCATTTGTTAAGGCATGTGTGCAATTGAAACTTGCATGAAATGAACCAAATTCGAAAACGTTTGTGTGGTGTCAAACAAAAGACTATTGCAAGAACTGGTCTCTATGTCCCAATTAAACCAGAATCATGGAATATTTTTATCAGGAAGATGAATTAACATTTTATCAGGCTCAATCTACATCGTCTTTGTGGCTAAATCCTTCTTATCTTTAAGCTAGGTCGATGTTATGTTTATGACTAGATTAATGTAATCTCTTTACAAGAACTATGTCTTGTATCACAGCTCGTGTTGGTGTACTGTACGATGTAAATTATGCGTTTTGGTTAATAGCAGCGGATGATAGCAATGTTCAGCCTTATCATTTATTGTGTTGTAGTGTATGAAACCATTGTTCGCACATGTGTGAAGAAAGGCGTAGCTTCAATACTGTTTTATTTTTATTGATGGCGATGGTCCTGGGGTTACACTTCGTAATGGTTAAATGCATCGTATAGGGCGAAAATAATCATGTCACTGCCACCGTGACCTGTTGAGGGAAGCTAATTTGAAATAAAAAACGTGAGATCTCCATCGATATTTTCCTGCCAATATTACGTTTTTTGGTTTAATCTAAAACTCTTTTATAAATGCACATTGATCTTGTGTATGTTTTTGATTTAATTGTCAGCGAAAAAATATACAAGAGTAGTATCATTTTTCATGAACCGTGTTTGAATAGGAATAATTTGCTAGAACAATATCAAGGTTGAGTTACTGAGGTCTCCCATCATTTTCTCATTTGAGACCAGAGTTAAGTTGAGGGTATTGAAAAATAGGAAAATTATGAAATCATTTAATGAAAACAAAAAGAGTTACATGAATATAAGGGAAACTTTATGAAAAGAAAACCAACGTGGACAAAACGCATGCAAAATTTAATAAGGAAAAATTTTCATTCAGTTAAACATGAAAAAATAGAAAGAAAAGTTGCTTCGTTCTGCGACAGGAAAGTTCCATATCTTATGATGTCTGAGCACGAATGAGAGGAATTTTATGAAAGAATACGGCATAATTCAAGTTTTATACAGAACTAATCTAATTTATTTTTTGCACCCATAGGTTGTCTAGAGAATAAGTACAAAGAATAAACGGCCATCATTCGCACACGATTGCAGCAAAATGACCTCAGGTCCCGCGAGCATAAGCCAACGGCATAAAAAATGAAGTTTAGTACAAAGGTGGAAATGTAAATAAAGGTTTAAAACTACAGTAAATTACAGTGCGTACGTTTAAGTACAACTGCATTACACTACAGTACACATATTTTGCAACGATGCTTGAAGAAGATCACATAAACCAGTTCAAGATTCGCAAAACACGAAAGTGATGCGTTCACGAAGCTAAAATTCTGACTTAGACATTTGAACAATGAATTACGGAGATTCATAACTCATTTTCCTAGATATCATATGAACATGTAAAGTATCATTAAAATTGTTATCATATTGATCTTTTCAATCATAAGCCTAACATGCCGATACATGAGTGCCCGTCATTTATGAAAACCTTGTTAGAAGTTTGGTAAAAGTTAAATTGCACTAAATTCGCGATAAACACGATAGTCAAACATTGATATTAATTTCAAGCTATTGAAAAACCAATTTTCTAAAAAGAGGGCCTGTAAAAAGCTATAAAAAGTTTATTATTCATCAAATACTCACTAATGTAGCCTTTTTATTTTTTAGTCCGCCCTTAACGACTGAATCTAAGCATCATACTTATGTATTTTCGAGTTTGGCCTACCACTGCGCTCAAGCATCAATCGTATTTTGATAACGAAGATACGGTCGCGGATGGAAGGTAGAGCAGGTGTCGGCAGACTGGTCGTGCCTGTGGACCTTCGGGCCATTCAGAACTTCGAGAGTCTCGAGGATGGAATTCAATTTATTCTGAATATCCGTAACTGCCTCCTCTAGTTTTTCAACGTCACGGGTTTGTATTTCTTTACCCTGCAGATAAGACTGCAGCATTTCAGAGCTGACGTACAAAGATGCACGCGTTGTGTTCGTGATCACTCCATGAGACAGAGCATACCGACGTCTCCAGCTTGGCACACACTCGTCGATGATGAGGTGGATGTGCAAGTGCGCAACCGCACGGTTCAAGTCATCTTCTTTCCTGAGCTCAAAGAGCTTTTCAGTTGGATGCCCAATGATGAAATTGAGCACTAGACCGCCAATGCATATGATGAACACTACAAACAGAATATTAGAAAGGACTGGATACGCAAGTGGAGAATCATCGTTCCTAAAAGTATCGTCGTAGCCAAGGTCTCCCAACAACCAGGTGACGGTTTTGATGAGCGAGTACGGCACCGTTTCAAAAGGCAACGCATCCAAGAACAGGAGATGGAAAGCGAGGGCGAAGGCCCACAGAAAGAGAAGTAAAGGCACGACTGCAAGGACGTAGCGCAGTAAAAGGACGGGGGTGACCGGCATAAAGCCAGAGAAGCGCGGCACTTTGTTTAGCGTCAGCACCACGTGGATCCAACTGAGCAGCACCGCTACGACCCCCAGAAGCCAAATGATGGTCTGAAACACGAAAATGAGTTTCGTTGCAAAGATATGCAAAACGTCTGGGACTCATTCCACGGGGTGTGAGTGGCATGAACTTATTCATTTACAACGGAACTTCGGTAGACATTTCATAATATTTTCACTGTAGTACCCGCTAAAGACAGCTGTATTTATTTGACTTCAAGGCTAAAAATTTGGTCACAACGGATCTGATGGACGAATTATTAACTCATTTAAATTTCTCCCAAATCATGGGAGCGCAAAAAAATAAATCTCAGTCTTAGCGCAGGGGGAAATGGCAAAACTCAAAAAGGATCACTGAAAATTCCATAAGGTAGAAGGTACACAACACTCACATTTCTGCAGCCAAGTTGGAAGTCACAAAGACTCGCACCGAAGAGCAGGATAACCATGAAGGGCAGGCGGAGACAGAGTCTGCTCACTCGGTGCACGTCCCACACTGCCAGCGATGTCTGTTGATACATGCCAAGTGTTTGTGAACGTGATATCTATTTGTCACAGTTCTGTCATAGTTGTGATGGTAGCCTATATAGAGTTGAGTTTTATTAACAAACGTGATATCTACTTGTCACAGTTGTGTGATAGCTGTGATG
This sequence comes from Morinoia aosen, assembly GCA_030386875.1. Classification (NCBI taxonomy): domain Eukaryota; kingdom Metazoa; phylum Arthropoda; class Malacostraca; order Amphipoda; family Talitridae; genus Morinoia; species Morinoia aosen. Next base: position 47,713,395 of record CM059564.1, on the reverse strand, counting down.
GTAGCCTGAACAGAGTTGAGTTTTATTAACTAACGTGATATTTACAAGTTAGAGTACTGTGATAGCAGTGATAATTATTTGGATAGAGTTGAGTTTTATCAACAAACCTAATATTGACATGTAAAGAATTCTGTGATAGGTGTGATGGTAGTCTACAACGTGATAGACTTGTGTCTCTCAATAAACGTAACGTTCTTTCTGTAGTGCCCGAAGATGAGTGTTTAACTAAAAGGACATCAATACATCGACCAATAGAGCCCAAATCACGACACCAATGTATTATATGCTCGTAAAAAGTGAGTTCTTTCGACAAATGACGTGACTGAAACATTGGTGGTAAACTGAATATAAAGGTTGAATGGTCTGGTCATAACACACAACACAATTCAAAGTCAGCAAAAGCAACCATCAAGAAGCGCATCGAAATCGCAGTTTAACCGAACATGTACGAGGTGGAACCTCATAATTATGTGATTAAGGTCTATTAAGTCATTAACTCACGGAGTATAAGAACTTGAACTCGACGAACGTTGTGGAATACTACAATAATGTGACAAGGGTGTTAATAAGACTTGTACTCACAGAGTGTAGGAACTTGAACTCGATGAAGAGGTGGACGAGAATCAGGAAAGACACGACCATCTCCATAGACACGACGAGCGGCGTCTTCTGTTGCAGGTGGTAGATAGCGCACAGTGATCTGTTCCAGGCCGCGGACCCTGGGTATAAGGGCTCTTGTACCTCAGAATCTGCAACAATTTAAACAATTTAAAAAATTTAAACAAATTATTTACTACAGGTGATACAGAGGTAGAATTTTTCTTAAGTCTAGTACAATGGTCAAATTTGAGTATAGCTACCTGTGGGCCCGAACAAGTTCAGCGACTTCTAGGGCATCCTACCATCACGTTATTCTAGGGTGTACGAAAATGTTTAACCTAGTTCACTTAACCGAGTTTCGCATTAGTCTGATCATTGAGATAATTAACTCGATATTTTATGCTGTATTTTACAATATAATTCAAATCAGCTATATTTAACAGTATGTTCGATAAAACGATTCAAGAGCAGACAGAAGATTGGTTATAGTACCCAAGGCAAGTTACATTATGACATTATCATTAGTTACATGTAGGAGGCAAGATTTTGACACGGTGATCTTACACGACTAGTATTCTGATAGGAAGTGAGACTCAAGATGTCTTTTGAATACTTTGTACGAATTACATTCACGGATCTCTGCAGGTATAGAGTTCCAAGTTTTGGTTTCAACGAAGAGGATACTGTGTTGCGACCGGGCCTTTGAATAATAATGAAGCATGAATTTACTTCTATTTCGGGTTAAATGGTCGTGATGACCAGTTTGCGCAGTTAATAATTGTCTTAAGCTATTGTCGCCATCATTTATTAATGTTTTGTAAATGAAATTACAAATGGAGATTTTGTAGAGATCCGAAAGTTTAAGTATTTGTAAATTTTTGAAAGAATCATTTGTGTGAGCATTATATTCTAAGTTCTTCACCGCTCTGATAGTTTTTTTTTTGCAGAGTAAAAATTTTGTTGGTTTTATTTTTATCAGTTCCGTGCCATGCTTCTATTCCGTATTGCAAGTATGGAGAAATAAGCGTTCGGTAGAGCATTTGTAAAGCTGTTTCAGGCAGAAAATTTTTAACTTTATTTAGGATTCCGATGGATTTTGATAATTTAGAACTGATATGAGTGATGTGCACTTTGAAGGTCAGATGTTTATCTATTATTATGCCCAGAAACTTACATGAGTTGGTTTCTTCGATTTCACTTTCGCCAATTTTAATGCATGGGAGAGATACATTTTTCTTGTATGAGAATGTAATATAATTTGTTTTATCAGTATTAAGGCTTATTTTATCAGCTTTGAGCCACGATGAAACCTTATGAAGTTCATTATTTATACTCTCCACAATCATAGCGGGATTTTGGTTCGGAAGGACCGCAGAAAGAGTACTGTCATCGGCAAAAAGTATGAATTTGAAGAATGATGTAGATTTTACAATATCATTGATAAAATTCAGAAACAGGAGAGGCCCAAGAACAGATCCTTGTGGAACTCCATGGCTAATTGTCTGTGGGTCTGATTTTGCGTCGTCAACGACAACGTATTGCTTCCGATTTGTTAGGTATGATCTGAACCAATCATGGGCAATCCCTCGAATGCCATAACAGTGTAGTTTCGAGAGTAGTATTTTATGGTCCACACAATCGAATGCTTTTCGAAAGTCAAGAAATACAGAGAAAACAGGCTTTCCTTCATCTATATTAGAATAGAGGAATTTTAAATGATTTAATATAGCCTGTGTTGTTGATTTTTTAGAGCGAAAGCCGTATTGTTTATCGTAAAGAAATGATTTTTGTTCAAAATAAGAGTACACTTTTTATACACAATCTTTTCGAATACTTTGTTAATAATTGGTAGTACGGAGATGGGTCGATAATTGTTAACAATAGAAACAAATGAAACATCTTGAGCAACACACTTTCATTTTTGAGCGTGGAAGTACTTTCAAAGTTTTCATACTTTACAATGAATAATCTTGTTATTTTCCAAATTCAAATGGCAATCGTGCGGTTGTTTATTCATAAGTCATAAATTGAAAGGGTAATTCAGTAGGAAAGGTAATTGAACTCGTTTGTGTTTTATCTTCTGGTCTCTACGCAACACTCACCAGCTTGCCACACGGAACGCCCACCAGCTTGCCAGATGGCACATTCACAAGCTAGCCAAAGGGCACACTCACCAGCTTGCAACATGGCACACTCACCAGGTTGAAACATGGCACACTCACCAGCTTGCCACATTGCACACTCACCAGCTTGCCACATGACACACTCACCAGCTTGAAACATGACACACTCACCAGCTTGCCACATGGCACACTCACCCAGGTGGCACACTCACCAGCTGCCCAGGTGGCACAGCGCAGGTCGTACGCTGCGACAGGGAAGATGTCCCACACCAGCACTGCGACGGAGCCGTTGTAGGCGATGTCGTCGTACACGGCAGTGAGTTGCTCCCTCGTGACCCCGTTGAAATTTACCTCAAGTTGACGTGTGTTCCTGAAGCAAACATGGCCACCAAGTTACTCCTCGGCTAAACTTGTGAAACTATAAAACGCTCCATCTCCTAGCTCATACGTGTTGGAAAGAGACCATTTTTTATAAGAAAAAACTAATTACTTTGAACATTCGTTCAATATTTAAAAATTTGGACACGTTTTTCAACCGATGGTATCGAAAAAAATTATGAAGTCTTCATCTGTATTTTCTATCTGAACGATTCGGTGTGGGACAGTAAGTTCCATCCACTATGTTCTCCAAGGCGGTGGATAAGTGTTAATGAGCCCCCGATTTAATCTTATGTTTTTCATTCCGAAAGTTTTGTTCCAGATTGTGGGGTATTTTACCGGATGGACTTTCATGTAAAAATCAAAATTATCTTTTAGTAATGGGTGAATCTTACTGAACTCTAAATTTCAGCTCATGAATAATAAAGTAATAATAAAACGCCGTTATGTAGCGTATTCATAGAGAAAATTATTTGAAAATACATTCGAGGAATGATATTATTTTAATCTGGTAGCAGAAGCGCCGCACTATCATCCAATGATGGGCGAACGAATCAGCCACGCGGAGGTGCAACTCGAGCTAAAACTTGTGATGAACACGAAAGTTAAACGCTGATATTTCAAGCCACAAAAATAGCATCGTTTTGAAGATGTCATGCTTAACGCTAGAGGATTTAACGGAAAAATTTTTTATTACTTTACCACGAGTAATTCTGAGCTATACAGAATAATATTTCTTCGCTATGATAAGAAAGGATTTATAACTATAGCATTTTTTTAAACAGTTGTAAAACAAAACATTATAAATTTTTCACTATCGTTCGGTCGTAAGTGAATTAAACTCCACGCTATAATACATAAAAATTGCTTTAGTGAACGGTTATAGGACCAGAAGAAATGATTCCTACCGTAGTCGCAGCAGTTAGGAAGTCAGCTGCTTGGTTCCAGTCGCATGTTTGAGAGAAGAAAGTAAAATGAGGGACTCAAAAGTTATATTTACTGTGGCGTTTAAAGTTTGATGAGAATTAGGTGAAAAATAATGATAGGTTAGGAAGCAATAAAAATAAATTCACATGCAAGGATGGCTGTGCAAAATAAACTCAAACTCAACCAGTGGAAGTTTATTTCCAATACTCATTTTGTTTTGAAAATGAACCAAGTTTTTATCGGAATTTATGTGTGTACAACTGTATATTTTAAAAATGGTATACTCTGAGAAATATAAAAATTACGAAACTAAAAAACGCTCCATATCTTAGCTTTAATGAGATAGAAAGGCACAGTTTTTATGAGAAAGAACTCATCAATTTGAAAATTCATACAATAATTGAAAAATTTGGGGCGTTATTCAACCAATGGTACTGCGAAAAAAAATGGTGAAAGTGGTCAATAAAGTGAATGTTGGTAGGTATAAACTCTCAGACTAACTCATGCTTGTCTTTCATAAATTTGGTTGGGAGATTAGAAGACAAACCACTCGTGAGGGAAAGCATTCACAAGAAAAAACTTCCAAGCCCCTGGCTTCCAGCGTTTCGCAGTCAAGCTAAGACACAAGCATCGCATACTCGCATAACTTAACAGTCTCGAACAGAGCATCGAAAAGCGTCTAAGAGTTACAACTACTCGGCCAATAAATGAAAAAAGGACGCACGCATTGGAGTGTGAGGGAAGGTACATTTACACAGGTGCTGTGACACACCAACATCACCAACTTGAGAGCTGTAGCGGCGGTATGGGAGCGGGCACCTGCTTACTGCTGGTCCTGATGAGCAAACTGGTCAAAAAACCGCAGGTTACCTCCATTGAAGAACAGTACAGAATGATAAGAGCCATAACCATAAAGAATAAATATCGAAAGACGTTTAACATGACAGTGATGCATATACCAGGCATCTACTCCCTATGGGAGGGTAGCCGACAGCAGGCCACAATCATCACCCTTAGTCACTAGGAGGCGAGAGAGGCAGCACTGGCCGCACCTGAACTGACGGGATCAGCAGCAGCCCAGCACAACCATCTTCCTCAGTCAATGCAACATGGCAGCGATAGGTAGAAAAAAGAAACGAATTCACTGATAAGGTCACAAAAGTACAAAACAAGATGGGAAAAACATGAAAAGCGAGTGAAAATGTAAAATAACGTTGATCAATGACATCGCCCTTTTTGTTTCACATCAATGCATTTGGAGATGCGGAACTGTCGACAGCACACAAGAGTTACAGAAAATGCAGAAAGCAAAGACAGAATTTTTCCACAAAATGGAAGAAGAAACAACAATCGGGAGAGTTACAGAAGAGCTGCACTTCAGCATTCAAGATTATTAAGAAGTAAAGAAATTTTAATAAATATTCCACAGTGTACATAGCATGAGAGCGTACAATGATAAAACGGTTTTGTGAGGGTAAAGGTTGTACTCTTGGTAGTGTGAAACTAATTGTGACTTCAAGCTCTCAAAAGATCATTAAAATTATGCATAAAAATGCATTATGTGTATTGCAAGATCATATTAGGCTTGTGTTTCATGACATCATTAAAGTGTAGATTAAGTGAAGACAAAGTGGAATTACTATATTCTTGCAATAAAAAAATGACCTTTAAAATTTTGTTAATGAAACATAATTCTCTTCAGAAACCTCGAGATATTTGCTACTTTTTATCAAAATTCTTAGAGATAGTGAGTTATTCCGTGTATTCTCAGACTAGTCTGAGAAAGTAAAACATTTAATTGAAATAGTGTTGATTGATGCTAAGTGTGTCATGGTTGACACACTTGAGTGTGTCGTATCAGCCCATGCCACACAAAAGTGTGTCATAATACAATGAAGGATGATGTATAGTGACGATACGCTTTGGTGAATCAATTTTGCGTCAAATCAACTCGCAAAAGTGTGTCTGATTTTTGACAGCAGCATTAACAACAATGAGAACAAGTCAAACATGAACAATCTGAGCATGCATCAGTAGTCGCGAGCAGCGATCGATCGTCGACAAAGCTCGTGATTTTCAAAACAGTATCACACGCCAGGCATAAAAGTATTGACCCATCACTTGCGCATGTATGACTCCACGAATAAATACAACAATTTTCTTATAATTTCAAGCATTTTTTGTAAGCATGGAACAAGTGACTGCTATTTGTAACTTTAAATTATCGCATCAGCGTGCTGGCTTATAGCACTAAAAAAAGCTTAAGCTCAGCTGGTCAGTCGTAGATACAAGCAATGGAAGTATAGAATAGTTTATCAAGTGCCTGGAGATGGTGCATTTTTGTCACATACGAGCTAAACATCACAACTACCGATTCCTTGTTATGATTTTTTTGCGTAAGCTTAATATTTTTTGAATAATCTTTTCAGTCTGTATCAACATCAGCAGGCTTAATGTCATAAAATTCTCATCCGATCCCATGTTATCAAGACAATTTTTAAGCACTCCTGGGATCAATTGATTAACTAGAATAGATTTAAACTGGTTCCTAATCCCCTCATTTCTCTTATTCAAACCTTGTATCTAACCTGCCTCTTATTTTTTAACATACAAAGCGCAATTACATGTATTACACTCGTAATAAACGGCTACACTTTTCCAGCAACATCACCAGACAAATTTCAAATTTCTTGAACTAACAAGATGATTAATTTATTTCAAATGAGCAAAAGTATGCTTTGATTTCGAAAATGTATTCGTTTCATTTCGATAATGGAAATGAGCTTTTGAAATATCTATGTACGCAAATAGGGCATGAATTTGACATATATACAATATCTTTTCTTCTTTCATAACTAACAGCGCGAACTCACCAAAGGAGAGCCTGTAGCCAGTATACGAACGCCGCTGTGAGCACGTCCATAAACACGTACGGGTACAGCACCCAACGGGCGTAGCGGAACTTTTTCAGAAGCCAAGATCTGAAGAAGTTCATCTCATTTTAGATTCGAATCATGTTTCTACGTGGTTTTGGAACATCAAAGACTATCTAGAATAAAATTTCAGCATGTAAAATATCATTTCATTTCAGATTCGATTGTTTCTATGTGTTTTCGGAATATCAAAGACTATCATAAGTTAAATTATACGACGAAACTTAAGTTACACGTAAATTACTATCAAATAACCAATGAGCCAACAATAGTCAGCACCGAAAAAAAAATCATTCAACTAACGAGGAAAATACAGGAATCAGAAGCAGAGGTTACATACTGTACGAGCTTGTGGCGCAGCACTTGAGTGTGACCGCCTCTGACAGCCTCCTGCAGAGGGTGATCTTTGCACCAAGACTTCGTCTCGAACTCTACCGCATTTTCCTTCAACCGACGCTCGTAAAGTTTTTTGATATCAGTCACATGCTGCGTCGGAGCGACGGGGTTGGAGCCGGCCGAACGCGTCGTAGGATTGGTTGTGGTGGCACACGTGGAGTTGCTGGCTGGGAAACTAGCAGGTTTGGTTGTGTTGCTGCCAGTAGACTGGCTTGTGTTCGGACCTACAGAATTGGCTACGTTGGGAACTGGAGCGATGCGCTTACGAGCTCTGCGTGACCGAGGCTTGGTACTTGCAGCACCCGGGTTGGTACCCGCAGTACCTGGGTTGGCACTCGCAACACCTGGATTGGTGCCCGTAGTACCTGGGTTGGCACCCGCAACACTTGGGTTGGTACCCGCAGCACCTGGGTTAGTACCCGCAGCACCTGGGTTAGTACCCGCAGCACCTGGGTTAGTACCCACAGTACCGCCTCCAGTCAGAGCTCCGGTCGCTGTTGCTTGACTTGCAGAGCTCGGGGCAGCAGCCGAGCTACTCTGCTGAGAAGGATTCGACGTGCTTGGCATTTTTGTTTGCGGTGCTGCTTCGAATGGCGACAATTTCTTCTCGCCTGTGCACAGTGTGCAGGAAATTTGTGTTAAATTTGTTTTAAAAATAAGAGTTTTATGATTAATTCCACAGCAGTTTTACATTTACATTCATTCAGAGCCCTTGGATAAATGACTCCTACCTATTTTGCTGACTAAATCAACGTAATTTATGAACTCTCGTTCTAAGTGTGGGACATTTGTGGGAAAATGTTCTCATGCTTCTACATCTGAAAATTTCATAGTCTCATTCAGAGTGAAATTCAAAAGCAAAAACATAGTAATTGAAGCCTGATTCATGCAAAAAATGATTAAAAGCACTGAGCGTCAGATAAATTGAGCTTCGACACAGCGTTTTGCCCAAGAGTGTGAAGTGGGCACCGAATCTTTCCGAAATCTAAACCCAAACATTAAATGACTGAGTTGAGGTATTTCACACATCAAAGAGCTAACCGGCTGCTCAGATTAGTTTCACCCAGTTAGTATTAGCAAATTCGCACCTGAAAAATTTATAACCGCATTGGAGTAACTCTGGCACCACACCGAATTGTTAACTCATTCGAACATATCAAATAAAACACAGTTTAAAAAAAGAGCACTGTTATCCTGCTTATGTACTTGCATGAAAAACAGGCATGTGCTCACCTTCAGTGCAGTAGTAGATGTACTCAAATGGCGTGTAGTCGTGCACTTCACAAGCAGGGCTCGAAAGAACGGAGATGTGCTTGTCCATAGCCTCGCATGCCAGGCGGCTGTGGGTCCTGATCAGCAAGGCGAACGACTCGCATGGTTTCGGCGCGTTTTGGTCACTCCCATCTTTGTTGGAGTCGGGCGGTGGTTGAGGGAGACTGTTGTTCGGCTGCTGTTCCTTGACATTGCTGGGATGTTGGGGAGTTGGGCTGCAGTATCGTCCATCCAACACAGCTTTGCACCAGGAGCTCTCAATCATGGCCTCTATTGCGGAGGTATAGAAACTGCCACAACTCGGATCTCGCTGTCTGTGGAAAGTGGGGTTTGATTACTGTAGGAAACGGGATACTTTATGGGAAGCCCTCATGCATATAAAGAATAATGATAATTCTGGTTAGTGTTTTCTGTACTAAAACAATGATTTGTAGTTTTAAAATATGATGCTAGTTGCTTTCCTGTAGCATGCTCTTGCGGCTACGTTTGAAATGTAGAGTACAATGACTCACATTCCTGTATCATCTCTTCAGAAGGCGAGGTTCTGATGGCGTTCAAGTTATAAATCTGTGGCAAAAATATAAACTTTGATAAATAGCACTGGTAGGCAATAAAAAGAGATAACCACTGAGAAATAAAACGATTTCGCAAAATTTCTAAATTCGTTCAGCTACTGCTGTGATATGATAAATTAAATGAAAGAAAGAAAAATGAATTGTGACGAATTGTCAGTTCAAACGAGTCATAAGTTTACAAATTGAACTTGACATCGGCGTAAAAACGCTCACCAAAAACAAAATTGGTTAAAATTTTATGAGTTTCGCCCTTTGTCGGAATAGTTAGTCCAGTAAATGTCATTAACAAAAACACTGAAAATAATTATTGAAGAGTCTTGAAAGTTACTTCTATAGAAGCTTATCACAGACCCTGGGGGTGGAACCCTTTATTGTTTCTAACGCCAGAAACGAAGTTTGTTATATCAATCTAAGCAGAACATTACATTTCGGTCGAAAAACCTGTTAGCTAATTTCTAATAATGAAGTAGATCAACAGGAAATTAACTCAATTTATCTTTTGGAAAAATTTGAATTATGAACACTAAACTCGAGTGCACTTTTATGCTGCCAACTCAAAAAACCGAGAGTGTCTTAACATCATTTTATTTTAATTAGTTGGTTGTTTTAATTAGTTTTGTTTTAACATCATCATTTCAAAGGCTCACTGAGCCTTACGAAAATTATGGATGATTCCAACCGCTTCTAATAGAGGGTGGGCAGAAACAGATTATAAGTGTTGGTGTACAATCTGAAATAAACAGACTGCTTAATTAAAGCTATCAGCTACAATAATTAATGAGCCACCTCACGTCAAAGCTTCTGAGTTACAACAGGAACAAAACGAAGGCAAACTTAATGATCTCAAAGATAACACGGGTAAGCCGTAAGGCATCTCTGACTCACTCGTTGACTACTGTGAGGCACTTCTTCATGTAGCGATGCAGGCGGACTGCAAATTCTTCATCTTCTTTAAACTTCATTTTGCCGAGCAAGAAACAGAAGACCTCTTCTTGTTTTGCTCGGAACGCTCTGTCTACTGGGTACTGGCCGTTGGGGGCCTTCAGGGTGAGGTTTTCTTCGGGATTCTCCCCCACCTGACATGGATGTTAGAGGCAATCATTCACCCACTGGACTAGAATGTTCGAGGCAATCATGCACCCACTGGACAAAGATAATCGAGGCAATCATGCACCCACTGGACAAGGGTATACGAGGTAGTCATTCATCCACCTGACAAGGATATTAAAGGCAATCATGCAATAACTTGACATGACTTGATTTGATTATAAATTAGCTTGGGTGTATTAGAAATAATCAATCACGTTACCGAACAAAAAATGAGGTTTTGATATACTGCCCCAATCAAGAGCACTGTTAAACATTAGTTGATTAACAATGGAAGCTACCAGAGGGCACCTTTATCTTCAAAGTTTCGATGGAAAGTGGTGATTTCTTAAAAGCACTTCCAATTTAATGAAATATTTAAGCATGGTAAGAATTCCGAGACTTACGTTTCGCTATAGCGTACTGCGAAACTAATTCTGATACGATGCCTTTATTCAAAGCCAAGGATGAATATTTTTAATAATCAATAGAAGTAAAACGCATTATAAACACACGTACAATGTCAAAATGATTACATATGACTACTAAAAAAGAGGTGTTTTTGTTGATGTCGTCTGAAAAATGCGGATCTAATAAATAGATTTGAAACTAAATTGAGTTCTACGAGCATATTACATGCTGATGCCGTCTGAAATATATGGATGCAATAGACAAACTTGAAACTAATTTAATTTTCAACCATATCACGTACCAAAGACGGTTTGAGCAGCAGCTCGCAGCACTCTTTGTGGCCGTTGCCAGCACAGAGGTGTAGTGGATGTGGCTTCATGTCCCGCAGTGTGTGATAGTCTTGGGACTTCAGCGAGTGGAGCAGCATTTCCAGGCAGAGGACATGACCCATTTCAGCAGCAAGATGTATCGCTGTCATTTTTTTCTTGTTCAAGCTAAGGACATTGGGTTCTTTATGGAGAATAGCTCTTATCAAATCAGCGTTCCCGGCCCGGGCGGCCAGGTGAAGTGGCGTCTCTCCAGCTCTGTTTCCAGACCTAACAAGTTCACGAGAGTCTTGCAGGAGCTTTCGAGCGACGTATTGCCTCTCTTCTTCGTGGCAGTTCTGCAATGTCTCGGGCTGACGGGCCATCAGGTGCAAAGCTGAGTCCTCTTTTTTATTCCTGACAAATTTATCGATTTTAGTCGTGTTGAGCAGTTCCTTAGCGGTGACGTAACTTTTCATCGTCACGGCGAGATGGAGAAGGCTGTCGCCACTAGCTGTCCGGTACGCGTTCAAATATTTATCAAATTCAGGTCGGCCAGCCATTTGCTTGATGCATTTGAGCGACGTGGCAGCTGATAAGTCAACGAGCTCCTTTATTTTTGCGTCCGAAAACTGCTCTTCCGCCTTGTTTAGAAAATAGGTAAAGCAGGTGTCACTTTTACCGTGAATAGCGGCCTTTAGACAGGAAAAAATGAAATCTATATTTTTTAGAGAAATAAGTTTGGCTTTTTCTTCTGGGAGAGTCTCACTTTGTGCCTCACAGCCATTTGCGAGAATCTTAACCAAATGGAATAAACCTTTGCTTGCGGCATGAGTCAAGGCTGTGTTGCCATCGCGGGACTTCAAACTGCAATCGGTCTGCCGAAGCTCTTGGCAAACGGCAACAAAACCTCCCTTTGCCGCTAGCATCAGCGCCGTGCAGCCAATATCAGTTTGCATATTCAGGTACTCGATCTGATCTTGAAGATGAGGTATTTTTTCCAGTAAATACTTGACGCACTGTAGCGAGCCGCTCTGGGCTGCGAAGTGCAGAGGTGTGAGACCCTTGTTCGTCAGAGCTTTTGGGTCCCCTCCGTTGTCCAAGAAAATTTTCATGATTTCAGGGCTTCTTTCTCTCGCCGCCAGGTGCAAGGCTGAAATGCTGTTCTTGTTCGCCCGGTTAATTACATCCGAACAAAATTTAATGGCCTTCTTCTGGGCTTCTGAACTTTCTAATCCGTCATTTTTAGGCACAAGCGCGTTGCTTTCACTATTTTGTGAGGCAGGAAATTTGTACTTTTCCAAGATCACATCAATGGCCTTTTTACATGCACTTATTCTCTCAAATCTGACCATGTAGTGCAGAGGCGTGTTGCCATCGTTATCACCTCTCGTGAGAGATGCTTTGTCCTTCCTGATGATTGCTTGGGTGCATCGATCGTGGTCATGTTCGACAGCCACGTGAAGCACAGTTTTCCCATTTTTATCCACCGCTGAAAGAATCTCAGAGTCAACTTTTGGAAGGAGGACAAAGAGCATATCAAAAGTTTTCAATTTGCTCCCCGAGACAATTGTGAACAACAAATTCTTCGCTTTTATTTCTTCGCGAGGGTTTGGGTGATCTTCGAACACTTTTTTGAACTTTTCCAGAGGTAATTTCTTCGTTCGAATTTCCTCAATCGCATCTTCGAGGCTTTGAATTGTAGCTGCAGGAGTGCTGGAAAAATCAAACGTAGCGTAAAATGAAAACTCACGAAAAAACGTGCTTCATTTTCATAAGTAAGAAATTATATAATCAACTCATACTTAAAGGTTGAATTGAAGAAAATTATTATTCGCTCTTTCTAGTCCACCGTCAGTAAAGATTAAAATTGTTAACGATTGTTTTTACTGAATAGACACCGAAAATGAAATGTAATCTATGTAGAAACTTCCAGTACAATATTCGCATTTCCATCATTTATTATTGAAAATTAGAATTCTAATTTTGAATTTCCTTGCAGAAATAAAGCTTGTACGCAACAACAATGCATGATAATACAGCACTTTGGAAGGACACTAAACTTAACGCAACATTATGTCAGTTCATTCATATCTTTCAAAAACTTCGAAACTAGACATGTTGTGTGACTCTAGTTCAGTAATGAGTTTCAAAATTTTGCTGTAGTATTTAGATAGAATCAACGTACAGAGACATCTTATAAAACAGACATAATCTCAAAGAATTACAGTTGTCGAAGATTGCAAACCCAGGTAAACGGATATGACATTTTAGAATTCCAGTTCAATCACGGGTTCTAAAGTCCCTGCGTATAGACATGAGTTATGGAATTCTTGTTCAATCGTGAAACCACAATCAGAGAAATAATGATTGACGTATAGACATGAGTTAAGGAATTCTTGTTCAGTCATGAGTGTCACAACAAATCAAATATGGACTGACTACATTGGAAACTTCTGACCTGGCCGTTGCCGGGGCTGGATTGGAGAGCAGAGGCGTCATCTCTATAGACGTGTGGGCGCTCATGGTCTCGGTGAAACCTGAACTGCACGTCACCCAACTCACAACGATACCAATATGCTGGCAAGAGAACAAAAACGTTGCTTAAGATGTTTATTACATGATGAAATTACTCACAAACATTAATGTTCATCTGGCAATGAGTGGACTGGCTTAAAGAAAAGGGATACGCTGCCAAGAGAACAAAAATGCTGCGTTAAATGTTTAGTACATGATGAAATAACTCACTTTGTTTAGTTTTCACTCTGCAGTGGACAGAATGGTCACATGAAACGGGAAATGATAAATTTGTGAGTGAAGACAGCCTTTGCGCTTGTGAGCTGAGTGTTGGACTCGATATACCTACTGATACTATACTGACAACGTGCAAGTTAGGATTTTGCTCGATTTTTATTCTCTACTGGTCCTAAAATAATATACCTTTTCAAGTCAAATCAAAAATTTTACTCCTTGAGAGGAATATGTACATGAAAAAACGTGAAATCTCTGGGCATAATTTTTTTTATCAGTTGGGATGTTGTTGAGAGTCAAACGAATGCCTTTAGCATTTTGTTTCCTTTTCATATGTTCTTTTAATAAATATATATCCAGGAATCATCAGAACTTGCCATCCACAACTCAAAGTGCACGGGATAAGCCCAAAGAAACCACCTGAGCCCATAATACACCTGGTCAACTACAAAGGTCCAACGTACGTAACTGGTATCAAGTACGATAAGGAAAAGTTTAGGAAACCATGAGCGGAACATGAAATTTGTTAACAATGAGAACCTGGGGTGCCACGCTATAGGATTTATGATATTATTGCTAGGATTTGTATTTACTGAGTCGAAATGATTTAGATAGAGACACATTAGTTTGGCTCAGCATCTGATGTATTAAAATGAAATAGAATACGGCTACACGAAGAACGAGTCTAGTGTCCAATTCTTTCGGGTTGCAACTCATACCTCATGACGTCAACTCTATGTAGTCACGCTCAGATACCGTAGTGAAAGTAAAGGAGATGAGGTAATCGGAACGATGTGATTAAATCAAAGAACTAACAATATTACGTCCAAAAGAATCCAGTGACCAACTTTGCAGCCACTGCTTCCTCTCGCTTGAGGGAGATGGAATGGCTATTGAGAAGTAAAAGCAGATGTTTTGGATTTATTTCGTCATGCAGACAACGAGCATTCTTTTTCTTTACTGATGACCGATGACATCCTGATTAAAATTTTTTGTGCATTTATCTATTTATATTATTTATTGAAAATTAGAATATTTGCTTGATTCCCATTCTATAGGTATAGTTCAGTTTGAGGATCGACTTAAGATATGTTCACTTAAAGTTCGGTGAGTACTAGTTCATACCAAATAGTACAGGGTTGCGGTTGGGCAAAACAAATGGCCGAGTCTTGAAGGGCGCGCGCTCCAGACATCGCCTTCAGAAAGAAAGAAAAGAAAAAGAAAGAAAAACAGTATATTTCCAATATAGATGGTACAAAAGTACCATCATTGGTTTTTAAAATCTCTTAAAATTAATACACTTAGATGATACACACACACGAGTATTGTGAAACTCGTGTCACTAGTCGAAAATAAATGATTGAGGGCAATGTACTCCTAATCTTGCTTAATCTACATTTGATAATACATGTAATACATGACGATGCATTTTCATTGTGAGGTGAAAACACTTTTGACAGTTTACATGTACATGACATAAAACTTCGCAATTCTTGATGCCAGGAAATAATACATGAATCGCTTGTTTCGGCCAATGTTCAAAAGTGTCATTTTGAGGAAGCATGAAAAAAAAAATATATATATATATATAAATATACATCCGTATACATATACACACACATATATATATTCATACATATATATACATGTACATATACACACATACATATACATGTATACACGTACACATAAGCGTGAGGACCAAGAAGATAATAAGTTTTGTATTTCTAATCCCACAATTTTAACATAGCGGTCATTAGTTGATAAGCATTTTATTTAAACAAAAAGTGGATGATCGCACAACAAATTTATAGTTTTTACATGAATGCTTTACAATAATAAAGAGATGACGAGTTAGGTAATGTTAAAAGTTGAGAGTGAACAGAAAAAAGACCATTATCTCTAGTAAAATGCTAGTTGTCAGTCTAGTACACACATGTGTGCACATATACACGCAAATATATACATATACACATGCACGCACATAATTACACCAAACTCGTAAGGATACACAAATGCATTTCTATGCATCGAGGCAATACATACGCATTCTATTTAGTGTCATACGCACAGCGTGCACACGTACAGATATCTACAAGTAAGCATGTGCGCGAATATCAGCGTAAACCAGTCAGTATAAACCAGAAATTCCAATCGAGGGAAACGGAGAAAATATCTTTTATTATCGCATGAATTTTATAAAATTTCGTACTACAAATAGTGGCACAAAACAGTCTACCTAAGTCTGAAACATGAAAACGATTGTGGGACGTGAATAAGAAAGAAAACATTAATGTCATATAAAGGTTTCATATTAGAAAAAACAAAAAAATCACATTATCTTTGAAATATGGCGCAAATTGTCGGCAATTGATAAACAGACATAGGTATCACATTATTATAAGCATATAACTATAAGCGTAATACTGCAGTATAAATGGGTGATCACACAACGAATTTATTTCTTTTTTTACATGGTTGCTTTACAATTTCATATTAGAAAGAAAATCACATTATCTTTGTAATCTGGTGCAGAATGTCTGCAATTGATAAACACACACACACACGTAGGTACCATGACGGTCTAGTTTGATGCTTGCACAGAAATAGAGAGGAATGACATAAAATGCAACCCTCGACTGGTTTATCTACTCTAGTGCACACAGGTGTACGTGCACATATGCACTCCCATATGCCACATACACCTATATACGTACACACATATTCAAGTAAGCATGTTTGCAAACGGCAGCGTATAGGCGATCAAATCACACTACCTACGCATACTCTAAAACTGTTTTGTGATATCTTGTATTATAAAACAATAAGCGAGGGAGGTTATTGAGCAATGGAGATACCAGGCAAATGAGATTCGACAGTACTTATTTTGTGTGTTCTGTAACTAAGAATTATTCTTGAGACACTAGATGACGAGTTATTTTGGCTTTAAATTCTTAAATTCAACAGTGCATCTCTACAGATGGCCACCACCTTCTGATGCCATACTAAAAAATTCAGCACACAAACGGCATTGTATTCTGATTCGAATGAAACAATATGTAGTTCTGTGAGCATTGTTTTACATTTTCTAATATTTAGTCATATTTGTTCCACCACGTCAAATTCTCATAATTAAAATCATGAAAACGTTTCAGAAACAGCGACTTCATAAATTTATTGTAAAAGGTAATCTTTAATAAAAAAAAACGCCGAGTGCTCCGAGCAGCAGGAATTTACGAAGCAATTTTTGCTGTATCCGAGACTATGCGATGGTGATGAAGCTGCTTACAGATTTAAATTCTGGTCAAAGATTTGGATTGTGGCTGGAAGATATTCTTTATCGCTGATAGAGCTCCTAACTGATTTTACCCGTGATGCAGCTGTTTGCTGATTTTACTGGTGTTGAAGCTGTTTGTTGATTTTGCTGATGATGAAGCTGTTTACTGATTTTACTAGTGTGCCAAAACGGTCACGCACTTATCCTCGTACACATGTTTAGTACGTACGTTCAGTGCCACGCCTGGTGCGACTTGGGCACCGTGCGCCGCTGAGTCAGCAATTTGTGTGTATAAATGCCCCGTGTTCAGCGCTTCAGAGCGCATTTGGATCCACTGTATCTCTACGTCAAGTACACGTTGAAGTCTACTCGTCTCCTCACTACCCACCCTGGAATACGGCACACTGGTGGATCAGTTCATACGTACCCACGACGTGAAATTATACTTGGTACTTGTGCTGTGATTTGGATGGTGCGAGTACGGTAATTGAAGATATCGGGAATTTCAACCTGTTTTATCGACGACGATTTGGAGGTCGCGTGTCTACAGAGGTTGGAGGAAGTTCTACGTGTGGTGGTCTACGCTTCGCTTCGTGTGACGTGAATATTTTTGGTCAACTAGACGACTCTGCTATGGAAAATACTGCGGCAACGGGAAGAGGAATTGAAGAAGCACCGCAAGTATATAATAACGTGTTCAGATTTATTGTGAAACGGGTTCCTGAAAAAGATATGCTGGATTCTTACAAATTGGATTTGCAAATACCCGTAGGAGTGCCCTACAAAGCGCGTGTCGACCTGGAGCAGGAAGGAGATAACTGCGTTATTAAATTGTGCGTAAATTTCCATCGGAAAGAGTAACGTGGTCATTTATCAGTTGAATGCATCAGTGGTTGTGTTCATTAATTTCTACGAACATTTACTGTGATACTACATCTTCGAGAACATTTGTGAAACGTGTATGTGATAAATAGATTGCATACCCAAGTGTGTTTCCTTAAAGTTTATAAAGAAACTGTGTAACGTAATTAATACGTGTACATAAACAGTGATCTGTGCAATTACGCACATTCAGGAAACGTGAACATACGTAAACATTACAAGAGACGTGCTACGTGCTAAAAACTGCTAATCCGCTGTGTGACGTCGCTGCGTGTGTGACCTGAGGTTCGGCAGTCTCGCATCTGGCCGTGCTGTGACTGTGCTACGCAGACGACCTTGAGACAGGCTGCGGAGCAGCTGCTGATACTGTTCCTGGGCAGTCTACACACTCGACCTTGGAAACAGCTGTAGCGTCTCCCTGGCCGCTGTGGCTGCTCTGCCTGCGTTACGCTGAATCCAAGCTGAGTATTCTGTAAACTATACTATTGTTGTTTAGGATTGTTAGGTAATTTCCCGTGACTTCGTCAGTTTTTATTTTGTGACTTTTTATCGTTTCAGAAATTGTTGGGATCGATACCTTTGAATTCGTGTAACGAGTTCCTTGTTAGTAATTGATTTCGGTTCGGTTTGCAAGTAGCACGAAAAAATTTTGGGATTTCAATTTTCAGTGATTTGGAATTGGAGATTTAACCGTGTACTATCTCCACGTTTGGTGTAACGTGTGTCTTTAGCGTTACGTTATGTGATTATTTTTTGCGAGGTAAAATATTTTTTTTGAGGTTCTACAGTCTTATTTTTTGTGGCGTATGAAAATCTTGCGTTGGACAGTGACATTATTCATTTTTTTTAGCTTTGTGCGAAAGAATTGTTTTCTTGTTACGATAACTGATGGGAGACTCAGATTCAGATCCAGAATTTATCCGTTCTACGAGTACTATTACTGGTAGCGGAAGGGTTTCTGTTCCAGCATTTAGTGGTACGTTACCTGGTACGTGCGCACATACTCCATCAAGTGTGATTATGTCTGGACCACAGACCACGACAGTAATTACGACCACTGTTAGCACACAGACTGTGTCGTTCAGTACGCCGAGTGTTAGTACAATGACGTCCTCTAGCGGACCGATGACAGGTGGTGGTGTAACAACCACGTTACAAAGGGGCAGTACTATTTTGTCCAGTGCAGAGCTACCTCTATTTAAGGGCCGTCAGAGGGTCAGAGACCCGATTTTCTCTGAAACGAAAAGTTTTCGAACGCATGTGGCCAATCTTAAATCGTACATGTGTTTGTTGCCCGACGTCACTTCAGATGAGGCGAAAAAAGAGTTACTTGTGCGCAGCGCACACAAAAGCGTTGGCGACTTTAATGGCGTCGTCACAAAATTAGTAGACCCTGCTATTAATTATTCATTTGATCAGGTTATAGATATTCTCGATGATATCTATGTCTCGAAAGGTGAACGATCTGTACATGCTTTAGCTTGCGACCTTAACCAGCTACGGCTGTTACGAAACGAAGGATTGTCTGCTCAATTGGTTATGGCGATGTCAAAAATAAGAAATTTGAGTGATCATATTCTTAATAGTAATGAAGTAGCAATACAAAGACATCCATTTGTAACTGCCAGTACAAATCAAAACGAATTGAAAAAGTTCTCTGGCGATTTGGTTGTTTTCAGCCTTGCTACAGCACTCCTTGCACCATTATTGGAAGAGAATTTCTGTAAAAAAATATTTTCACGACCATTCATAAGTTCAGAGGAGCTTTTAGCTCGTCTCGTTTCCGCTGTGCGTAATAACCCTGAGGGAAGAGAAATACTTGCGCGCAAAAATAATACCCAGTACCCGTATCAAAGCAGAGAGACTTATCTTGCGGTCGTGCCTGAAGAGGGAGAGTGGGATGAGAAAGAATCGTCCCCCGAGGTCTTCTATGCATCACAAAATACCAGCCGACGATTTCAGGGTCGGAGACCATTTTTCAGAAGCAATTGGAGACCTGCTAGATTTCCAAGGGGTAGACAGCATGCTTACTTCGGAGATAGACCTTTAGGTTCTTTGGAGTGCCACGAGGCTCAGGTAGTAAACCCACAACAGACTAATAATGATAAATCTAAGTCGTTTTGTTCACTGTGCAATACCGCAGGTCATGTTCAAAGTATGTGCACGAGTAAAAGAGGCCAAAGCAAATCAAATTTCCGAGGCCATGCTTGCTACACTTGTGGCAAGACGGGTCATTTTGCACGTGAATGTATTTCGCGTGGTCGTAGTAGAGGACGAGGTGACGCGTACTACGCTGCATCTTGCGAGGGTGAAAATTTTTTAGAGTAGACAAAGAAAAATCGGAAAATGCAGTGTCTTGGAGTAGAGAATGAGTTGCCAGTGCCCGGGGTTGGAGCTGCTATCCCCGTCAATAAAAATGTGGTGTTGAAACCAGATACTATTATAAAGTCGACTGCTGTGGTGGATCCGCTTTTCTTGTGTAAAAATAAATTCGAATTACTAGGTGAACAAGAACTTGATGTAGGTGCAAATTCTGAACTACCTGTAGAAGTTTGTTTGTCAGCGACGATAATGAAAGAAGGTCGTTTAAGGAAAGAAAGCGATGGATTATTTTCAGTACGGCGTTCTAAGAAGCCTACAATTATATTACGTAATGATAACAAACTGATGAGCGCTCTAATCGACAGCGGTAGCGACAGATGTTTAGTGAGTTACCGGAATTTAAAAGGTATAAACGAGCGAATTAAGCCTAGTGCCTTGAGTATCCGGGGTGTAAATTCCAAAAGCCAGGTATCAGGAGAACTCGATCTTTGTATTACGCTGCCTAATAGTAAGGAAATCAATACCGGCGCTTTGATTTTGAAAGATGCCGAATTTCGATATGACGTAATCCTTGGCAGAGATATTTTGCAGGACGCCGTGCTAAATTTTAAAGAAG
Organism: Morinoia aosen; assembly: GCA_030386875.1. NCBI lineage: Eukaryota > Metazoa > Arthropoda > Malacostraca > Amphipoda > Talitridae > Morinoia > Morinoia aosen. The sequence goes on along the minus strand of CM059564.1, from coordinate 47,692,541 downwards.
GTTTTATCGTTCTTGATGGAGTAAAAGTACCGTTTCATGATGTGCAGGAATTGCACGAGCAAAGTAGGAGGGAGATATTTATGAACACTGTAAGTAATCCAGAATGTCTGATGGCGGACATGCTTGCGAATAAGAGGAAAATAAGAAGATATCTGCTGAAGCAGAGAGAATCAAAAATTGCGAGCCAGGAAAGTGGCGATAATAATAGTATAGAGATAAATACTGCAGAAGAGAAGGGTACCCAAGGCCCAACGATAGGGCGAGAGAATAATGGGGAAGTAAAAAATAAACAGCATGCGACGAAAATAAGAGAAACTAAGGAACATGCGAGAGGTTTGAAATATAGTAAAAAACGAGAAATAGTCGTTCATTGTGGAGCAGTGGAAATGCCCAGAAATTGTTTACGTGTTATTAATGGGTATGTCAAAAAGGCTAAGCCCGGAAGGTATATTATGAATAAAACAATTCTCGCGAATGGTATTTATGTCGCCGAATCAGTTGTGGATATCAAGTCAAATGGGTTTGTCCCTGTAATGCTTTTGAACGTCTCGGAGGACGTGGTATATTTGAGCGACAATACGATGTTAAGTACGATTGAAGAAATTAACGACATGGAAATTGAACACGAGATTTACCTATCTACCGTGCACGAAGCTGTGCGAGATGCAAATTTGTGCGATGCCCACGATAATGCGGATCTACCCGAAGTCGACAGTGTTAATGGTGGAAGTTTCAATGCCATCTCTGGTAAAGACGTTGGGTTAGTATCTGTATCAACGAGGCATTGTGGTAACGATAATCGTGTTGATGAAGTGGGAATTCATGCAGACAAAGATGTTGTATCAGAAGGAGGTAGTAACGAGAGACGTCCTCTGACGTGTGACGATGTAAATTGTGAAAATGATGATGCTAAACCATTACTGATAAATTTATTAAACGATTTTAGAGACGTAATTACTCTAGAAGGCGAAACTATTGCAGTCACGAATGTCATGCGACATGCTATTGAATTAAAACCTGATGCTCCAGTACTTAACATCCCTCCATATCGAATTCCACATAAGTATCAAAATGAATTATTGGAAGCCAATAAACAGATGTTGAATCAAGGAATTATCGAGCCTTCAAGTTCAGAATATAATTTTCCTTTAATCGTTGTGAAAAAGAAGTCGGGCGAGATTCGACCCGTCATAGATTTTCGTGAACTCAATAAAATAATTATCAAGGAAAGTTACCCAATTCCACGCATTGACGAAGTTCTTTATTCCTTAGGTGGTAATAGCATTTTTTCAAGTCTTGATCTCCGCTCTGCCTTTCATCAGGTCGAGTTGGAAGAAAAATGCCGTAAATTCACCGCGTTCAGTATCGGTTACGAGAAATTTCAGTTCAAGAGGTTGCCATTCGGGTTATCCTCGAGTCCATCAGTTTTCCAAAGAATAATTTCTTCTGTTCTTGCAAATATCATCGGTAAATTATGTTTTGTATTCCTTGATGATATACTAGTATTTTCCAAATCTATGAACCAACATTTGAAAGATTTACAGAGTGTTTTTGAGAAGCTACGTAGTGGAAATCTGTCCCTTAAACTTGAAAAATGTCATTTTCTAAAAAGCTCAATTGAATATCTTGGACACATTGTGTCGGCAGACGGAATCCGTTGCAAAGAATCGGAAAAACTACAAAAATTCCCGATTCCAAAAAATGTGAAAGAACTACAAAGTTTTCTAGGTGTGGCGAACTATTTCCGCAATCACATCCCGATGTTTGGGTCATTTTCATATCCTCTCTATCAATTATTACGAAAAAACGTTGAATTTATCTGGACGCCTGAATGCCAGAAAGCTTTTGAAAAGATTAAATCTGTCTTAACATCAGATACCGTTTTAAAGCACCCTGATTTTTCCAAGCCTTTTCATGTATTTACAGATGCTTCAAACTATGGCATTGGAGCAGTACTTTTGCAACAAGATAATGATTCAAAAAAATCCATGAAGGCTATTGCTTACTACAGTAAAAGTCTCAATTCAACACAAAGGCGCTATTCAACGACGAAAAAAGAATTCTACGCCATTGTAAGCGCGCTGAAAGCATTTAAATATCTCATTCTTGGATATCCGATCTATCTATACACTGACCACAAACCCTTACAACCTTTATTTTTCAAAAAGCTTCCTGACGATTCGGCTATGTCTCGATGGTGTCTAACAGTGCAATGTTTCGAACCAGTAGTAAAGTATTTCCCCGGGAAAAAGAATCTAGTTGCAGATTGCCTAAGTAGATTACCCGAGCATTTAACTATTTCTGATCTTGAAGAATGCTCAGAGTTCGATGAGGTTGACGTCTTGGCAGTAACTACACGCCGTGGTGCACTGACCGCCGACGTAGACGATACAGACACGACGCCCTCTAATCAAGTGGCGCCAGAGTCGACTGAAAAACCCAGACTGACTGACTACGTACCTCAGTTAAAAGACGTATCATGGACTTTAGACGAATTTCGAAATGAACAACAACTAGACCCATTCTGTTCTGAAGTTAAAGACGCATTACTATCTAGTAGACAATCTACGATCCCTGACTTACAAAAATACTTAATTCTGAACGACATACTTTATAGACGACGACAAATAGACTCTAGGGAAAGTACTATTCTCACTTCGGTTATACCGACATCGCTAATGAACAAGGCGGTGCTCAGTATACATTCATTATATCATACTGATGCCACGCATACGTTGTTTAAATTTAAGTTGCGTTATTTTCATTTATTAGAGAAGAGTATCATACGCAAATTTGTCAAAATGTGTGATGTATGTAAGATTCTAAAAGCGAGCAGTACTGTACCTATTAAAATTTTAGACGCTCCCATCGCTAAAGAACCGTTCGAGGTGGTATCAATGGACTTTCTTGGTCCTCTACCTGTCACAGATCAGCAAAATAAATATATTCTCATTGTGATTGATTTATTTTCGCGTTACTGTAAGCTTTACGCGACAGCAGATCGTTTAGCAGATACAGTTGTCGCTTGTCTGGACAGCTGCTTCTCAACTTTTGGCTATCCTAAAACACTTCTAAGTGACCAAGCTCTTGAATTTAAGTCTGCGGCAGTTAAAAAATTCTCTCAAATTCATTGTATTGCGAAAAAAGAGGTCCTCCCTTGGAGTCCTCACAGTAACGCTATTGTTGAACGTAATAATCGCAAAATTACGAATTTATTAAAACTATACATAAATTCTTTAGCGCATACGGAATGGGATCAATGCCTCAACAGCACAGAGAACGCGATAAACAATAGTTTAAATACCACATTGGGGGATACACCCTCGTTCATTGTTTTCAATCGCGATACGTGTCCGAGCTTTAGCGCTGTAACTTTCGAACCTAATTACAGTCACGACACGAACGTTGATATAATAAGATTTCGAGCTCAGGAAGCTGCCCGCATTGTTGAAAACGTTAGAGCTACTATAATAAATAATACCAGTGAAAGAACCATGTATCACAACCTTCGACGCAAAAATAAAAATTTTGAACTCAACGACCGTGTATTATTGCGCAATCACATGCGAAAAAACAAGCTTGATCTAGCCTGGAACGGTCCAGGTATTATAACAAAAATTAACCGAAATTACGTAGAAATCAAAATAGGCAATAAAACATTCAGGAGTAATAAAAATCATGTACTACCTTTACGTAAAAAGTGTTGAATGAAAACTATGCGACGTACGACTGACGATGTTACTAGGTCCACATAATTCTATTGTGTGATTCTTGTTTCGATGTTAATTTTACGTATATTTTTAACTGGAACTTTCCTTATATAACCGTATGTATTTACCTTATATTTTCGTTTCGTATTTGGTGTACCGTGTTATTACGTGCGTGATTGAGTCTGTACCCATTAACTTTACCACCAAGGCTTACATCTGCCCGAGAGCCTTGCTCAGTTCAAATAACAGCTTGCTCGGTTCAATAACATCCTGTGTTTAGAAACGCGGCCCCTCATTGCTGTGGGAGCGAAGGCTGGCTCCCGATTTGTTTTGCAAATAGGTGTGCAGCTGTCGAAGCCGTGTGGGACCTGCTGCGTGAAGATTTGATGTTTGTTTTTTTTTTCTCATAGCAGCTGTCGCCAGCTGTGACTATTGGTTTCTTTAATTAATTTGACGTACTATTAATTGGTTAAAAATTTTTTGTGTGGCCATGCTAATTGAACTCTGTGTTTGTTTCAATTTCAGACGAAGCCAGCTCACGTTCCTGCCTTCCACGATGGGAAATAGGATGACCCATGTGTCAGTGGAGGCACTCACAAATGCCTTGGAGCAACACCAGGGAAGAGTGTCAAACGATTGGGTCAAGGCAAATGCCCTCGTCGACATTCTTCCCGATCGCATATCTGATTTAGGTATTCTCCTTCTCTTTCCTTTAACTCTGGGATTAGGGGTTTCCTTCTTCTATCTTCGTCGTGAAATTAACTTGCTGGCGGATCGCCTTCGCGCTGAAGATGCATTACTCCGCCGTCAGCAGCTCAGATCGAGCAACGCTGACCAACCGCTACGTCACCTGCAAGCAAATAGCGAAGTTTAGGTGTCAGTGAAGCATGTGTTTTTCTTGTTTTTTAAATATGTGGACTTTATTTTTTTTGCGTGTCTTCTAAGCGACACTATTTTTCTCATGCGTTATAAAACGGAATTCTAGTTTTATGTTTAACATATACCTCAGGAATTAGTTGTAAGGTATTAAGTTGATTCCAGTCTTGTAATTGTGGTAAATCCTTCTAAATTTTAGCATTGATGTTCAAAAATAATATGATGTTAACGTAACTCAGTATGTATTAATTGTTTTCCGAATTCAGTAAATGTAATGCGAATTTTCTGATCAACTAAATTTCATAGACAATGCGTTGAAATAAATTTCATGCGTGATTATTCTTATTTTTAACGAATGTATTGTTCTTTCTACAAATTCATGGCAAGTATAAATCTTTATTTCTTAATTATGTTTGAATAAAAGTATTTCAATTGTTGTTCCAAAGATGCGATTTTCTATCTTTAATGCGTTTGCATTTAAACTGTTCATCACAAAACAATGTTTGCGGTAATTGTGTTTTCATGGCGAATGTTGATGTAAATGTAATAGGTACATACGTGCGATGTTTAATAATTATCCTTCTTCATGCGTAATGAATATTAGATTTTTTTTCTCAAAAACGTACAACAATAAATAAATTCAAAGTTAAAATTTTTTTAAAAATAAGATTGTTGTTGTTTTTATTTTAATAGGATGCCTACGTAGTTTGTAATTGAGATTGTTCGTTAATGTAGTAACGTTTCCTTTTTTCGATGAGTTCTTTACGGGTATTTCAAACGGTAGAGATAGTTAAATGTTGGTTTTGCTGATGATGAAGCTGTTTACTGATTTTACTGGTGTTGAAGCTGTTTGTTGATTTTGCTGATGATGAAGCTGTTTACTGATTTTACTGGTGTTGAAGCTCTTTGTTGATTTTGCTGATGATGTAGCTGTTTACTGATTTTACTGGTGTTGAAGCTGTTTGTTGATTTTGCTGATGATGAAGCTGTTTACTGATTTACTGGTGATGAAGCGTTCAGTAATTTTACTGGAGACGAAGCTGCTTACAGATTTAAATTTTAACTAAAGACTCAATGTCTGGCTGGGAGACATTCTGGTGAGGCAAGAGCTGTTTGTGTTCACTCGAGTTGGGAGGGAGTGTGAGGTCCCTTAGCACACCAAGTGCTGCGTGCCCAAATGAAGAAATAAAGCAGAATTACACTCGACTATACTTTGTACCCAAATAACCAAATAAGATTATGCAAAAGGAACCCGTAAAAGCTAAGCTAAATAAGCTAAGGAAAATAAAACACAAAAAATGTCAATATTTTATTAATGGAAATGTAGGCCAGTCATAATTGTTTTTATTTATGATAAGGAAGACTTCACTGGGCGTGAGCGCAATGATATAGTGGCCTTGCAGTGGCCGAGTGCCCATAGTGCTTGCGTTCTGTGCCTCTGTTCTGTGAGCGCAATGATATAGGATAAAAATCATTCTCAAAATTCAAGCAAGTACTACTCAAAGTTAATTAGCAAAGTTCATCAAAAGTTTAAGCATCAATGAATCCTTGAGTGAAAATAAATACCGCGTTAGAAGAGACAAGTCAAAAATACACATGAAGTTGTACATGAACTTCATTATTAACATAAACCGCATTAACTATATTGCATAACACATACATTTGAAGGTATACATTTTTAAAGCGAGAGAGAGAGAGAGAGAGAGAGAGTGCATTACTCTAAAACTGCTTCCTGAAGCCTCCCGATGTTCGTTGAGTATTCACAAATCAAGACATCGTTTAAGAATACATAAATACAAAAATCTGACGCAAAAAGCGAAAATATCACAGCTTGCGTTGCTCTAAAAGCAGCTGTGATCCTCAACATGTTAGGAAAAATCAATACAAATCTGTTTTCAAACAGCCATGTGAGAAATTAATATGTTCGAGAGAAATTTGAAACTCGTTCAACGCCAACATCATAGAAGAAATAATCACTACATCACTTTACATGTGGTGTTGGCAACACTCTTTACAACGAGTGCAATAATGTTTCCGAGTTTTAATGTTCAAAAATTTTGCAAACGAGTATCTTATTTCGACAAGCTACACAAACATAATATCACATACAAAAATGAAGTAACGATGTCTTCGCTGCTACACACATATATCGCTTTAAATCTTTAAGCTCTACTCAAAAATGATATAAAAACATCTTCTATAGGAAGAAGAACAGGGACAGGTTGTTCTTCATCACAGCACTTGAAATCTGCACAACCTTTCACATTAAATGCAACTTCACAAGCATCAATGTTTGTTTGTTAACTTCAATGCTAACTTCACATTAAATGTAACTTCACAAGCATCAATGTTTGTTAATTTCATCGTTAACTTCACATTAAATGTAACTCTCACGCTCAAGATTTATAAATTCTAGTCGGCGTTTATAACATCACTGTTAAAATATATAATTTTTTTCACAGATAAAACAATAAATTCTGGTCCCACAGTCGCCAATGTCAGTTGAAATCAAACTTCTCAAAGTTGTATCATTGAAATTCAAAACAAATGCAAAACTTCATCCGAGGAAACATCAATAGAGTTTTGTTGCAATGTTAATTTCAAATCGTTGCATCGCTATCACTCAGCAGAGGGAGCTGATGTTATGGACGTTATTTTCTACACCTAAACGAGATAAATTCTGAAACAAACACTCAAGTTTTCGGTAGCCCGTCACTCTAACGAGGTTTTTAAAAAAGTACACAAGCTAATTAACATCCCAACATTGATATGAATGCCACTTGAATAATGCCCAATGACTACGTAACCTTAGTATCAAAATCTGATCATTGATTTGAAGTGAAGCAACTTATGTGAAATTTACAGGTATATCCCTAATCCCTATTTTAGGAAGCTATCTAAGAGATAAAAATTTAAAAAAATAAATAATACCTTCATAATTATATAAAGCTTGAACCCTCGCACACTATCTTTCGAAAAAACTAAGAACTAGCGAGTAATCCAACGAGTATTTATGGATGCTTAAAGGTATATAAAATACCATCAATTGCGTGGGAGGTCACCTGGTTGAAGTAAACTCTCTTCCTTGCCTGAATAGATTCCAAACGCGTTAGAAACAAACAATCTGGCCCAAGAAACCTTAGGAATTACGAACTCATCAGGGCCGATTTTCTTGAATATCATTAAACTCAGTCATTTTCACTGGTGTTCATTCATTCTTAAAAGTTCAGGAGAATGAATGTTCGGATAAATACTCGATGTCTCGGATTCTATGCAATGCTTGCCACCAACAAAAATTTAGTACTTTTCCTACCAAAAGTCTTATATCTAACGAGAATACCACACGCTAACTACATACAGTTTGATCTTCTTCTGTTACTGCCTCAGCGTCGGCAAACATCAGGCACGGTCAAAAATGGTCCTAAAGATTGGATGGTCTTTCAAAACAATGAACAAAGCAGTATTTTCGTGCTAGTAAAGTTACATTCACCTTGTGCAATTAGGGGCAATCTTCACAATAGAGACGCTTCAACGACAATAATGCTGCCACACTATCGAATCTGAAACATAATGCTTTCCTAGACAACTGATTACTTGCCTCAATAGGGTCTAAATCTTACGGTTTTAGAACTATACTCACCAATTTCTGAGACAGGATTCTTGAGGAGACTAAATATTCAAGAAGTTAAAGGCAAATTTTTGGACAACGCCGAAACTTTGCGAGACAAGTCAGTCAGCTCCTCCCGCTGAGCCTCCAAGCGCTCCATGATCAACTTCAAGTCATTTTTGATGTCAGACAAATCATTTTCATCATCATCTTTGTGCTCGTCACCATCGCTGTAAATTTTGGCATCGTGATGACAACCGTCGGTGTAGAAGACGGAATATTTAGAGGTGTAGCTCGAGATGACTCGATGGGACCGCGCGTACTTGCGGCGGCGACTGGGGAGGCAGTCGTCGATAAGGAGGTGGAGTTTGAGATGAGCCTCGGCCCGGTGAAAGTCTGCTCGATCTTTCATGTCCTGCAACTCATCAGTCGGGTTCCGAATGATCAGATTGAAGAGCAAGCCACCGATGACAGTCACGAAGAACACAAAGAGTACGTTCGTTTGTGTCTCGTACACGATCGGGTTTTCCTCATCCAGGAAGGTGTCATCGTAGCCCAGGTCGCCGAGCATCCAGACGAGGGTTTTAATGATCGAGCGGGGAAATGAACTGAACGCCGCGTTGTCCATTAAGAGGAAATGGAAAGACAACGCAAACCCAAGAATGAAAATTAAAATGTGGCAGATCACAATGAGGTAACTTGTGTAGAATTTCCGCGATACGGGCATGTAGATTGACATGGTTGGAACTTTGTTGATGGTGCCCACGAAGTTTAGCCATCCGAACAGCACCGCCATCACTCCGCACTGCCACACGATTTCCTGAACGATGTGTGCCGAAAAAATGCATTAGCAATACAGAATGAACTACAAGGATACTGCACAGAACCGTGAACTGCAGCCAAGTGTTCTGACATAGCAGTGCTAGGCACATTAAGATTCTTGCACTAGGAGATATGAGTTACGTTCGTGTAGGCTAAATTTGGTCTGATTCATAACAAGTCTATTATGACTTCAAGAACACCGGAAATAAATAATCAGGCCGCAAAAGAGCTATTCCTTGAGTGCGTCACAAAAAATAAGAGAACCAAATTCTTTACTGAAGTTTCAATCTAATAGCAAAGTCAAAAAATTATATTTTTCCCTCAGTCCACAACTTTTGGGCTTCCAAATGCTGTTGCATTTCATTACGCCCATGGTGTCGATCAAAAATGAAATGCACCAGAACTTCTGTTCGGTGATAAATGCAAGGTAAGATATTTATTGTTGCTCTTTCATTAAGAAGCAGTGTCATGCGAAGACGCACCTGGCGGCAGCCCAGAGTGAAGTCACAGGGAGCCAAGGGCACGATCATGATGGCCAAAGCGGACATCTTGAGGAACTGTGTAAAGATGAACGATGCGTAGTAGAACATCGGCCGCTGAAAGCACAAGACATTAAAGGCAAATTGAAATTTATGATAAAACCAACATCAGCACAATACTATGAATACGTGAGCGACTGAAGAAGTGTTTAATCCCATGCATCCTCTTTCTAGTGATCAACCAACCACACTCTCCTTTTATTTTCTATGTGTTTGGTGATTTAATGCGAACAACGGGTTTTTAATGAAGATGATTACATACCTACTTTCAAAAAAGTTTAAGGCGAACGGTTTAAAAACAAAGAAGTACTCCATTGTTTGTCAGAGCCACGGCAAATTAGCCCAAATAAATTCGAACGCTATACAATCCAGTCCAAAACGGTTAAATTAAAATTTACTCAATTTTTCGATGGCCCACGTTCCTGAATTGAAAAATTACTCTCCATTTGACTCCTGCATTACTTCCTAACACGAAGTAAATGAAATGGTATAAAAAACTAATATTTCCCATTTTCTCAAAAACTAAGGCCAAAATCGAATAAGTTACATTAACTGAATAATTATTCTTCCACTTCTTCTTCACACAAATAAACACATACTTCGCGAAGAAATAATACTATGAACTTTATCAGTTTTCTACTGTTGAAGCTTTGGAGTAAATAATGTTGAAATAAATCAGCTCATGAATAAGAACCCATTGCGAATTACAAGGACTGGCCTATATAGGCGCTAACCACCCAACGAATTACTCCAAAAATAGTAGCTGAAATTGAATTGCAATTATTCAACGGCTGCTTTTTTTGTGAATGTTACAAACTTTTATTTAATTTCATACAACACGCAGAAATTAAGCCCCAAGTTGCATCAAATGTTATCAAATACAAGAAGATTTTTACTTTTTTCATCAAATATCTTGCAATTAAGGTTTTCGGTCTTCCATTCGACTGGGGCCTGACAGACAGGACAACTAGAGGGATAACAAAGCGGCTCACCCGAGTTAGGAAGACGATCCCAAGAACTGAATGCGCCAATAGAAAAACTACCGCCAACATCTCCATGGTTATCACAACAGGCGAGTGTTTCTGCAGGTGGTAGATGGCGCAAGATGATCTGTTCCAGACGGCAGAGCCAGGTGGGTATGGGCCTCCGTCGTCCTCCAGTGTGGAACCTCATGAAAGTAGAAATGCAAATTATTTTCTGTTTCGCGAAACCATTTACATGTATCATATACTGTTTAAATTGCAGGATAAGTATTTAAATTGCAAAAGTTTAAATTGCAAAAGTTTAAATTGCAGGATAAGTAGCATACGAAGTACCATAATGACAAACTTGTCTTAACCCCAATGAAAACCCCATGCATGATTTCTAAGAAGTTGGTTTTATAGCGTTCTGGTTCCGAGAAATGGTAATCATGTCCCAAATTCTAAATTTTCTGTTAAGTCATTCTATTCAGTCAACTTGAGCATGTGTGGAGCATAAAATATTTATTTTTCAGGTAAATGTTAAATAATTGGCTTCATGTGCAAACAATATAAACTCTGCATGTTATAATTCAGATGATTCGTTGTGCTGCGTAAGCAGTTCGAATCCATTATTTAAGCCCCTCTAACAGAATTCTGCTTCGCATGCATTTAATCATCAAAGAAAGTTTGAAGATGGAAACGCATGGAACGTTCAAGAATAATGGTTAATAATTAAATTTAATTTTTAATTCAAGACGATAAACTCTTTTCTAGTCCCTTGATGTACTTTCATGTTACTACCAAACTACCAGCGCTCATTTATTCGAGAATAGCTTACTATTCCCCCACGTCGAACAGTTGCGGTCCGCTTCAGCGACACGGAAGACTTCTCGCTGGAGCATCTCGGTGGTGCTGTTGTAGGCTGCGTCGTCGCTGCCGCAGACGCTGGTGATCTGGTGACGGGTAGCGCCGCTGAACTCTGTCTCCAGGTGGTGGGTGTTCCTGTTGCGTGAAAAGACGGTAACTTAAATAATTAAATGCGTTTTTTTTTATTGAGTACAATGGATCCTAAAAAAGTTACAAAACTAGTTATTTGGTCACGCGTGGCGCCGCTGAACTCTGTTTCCAGGTGACGCTGAACTCTGTTTCCAGGTGACGCTGAACTCTGTTTTCTGTCGCGTGAACAGACGGAAACGCAAATAATTAAATTTTCTCTATTTTCACATTGAGTGCAATGTATTCTAAGATGATACAAAACGTGACAGAAGGAGAAAATACAGTAACTTGGGATATAGATATTTTAAAGAAAGTTTTTAAATTTTGGTCAAAAAAGTTTGTGAAATAAATGGGAAAATAGCTGTACATCGCCTTGAATTTATTTCCAAAGAACTGCTGAAATAAGTTAACTAGATCAAGCTCAAGCTGGAAGTGTTCTGCAGACCTCCGAGAAGTCATGATGTGGAGACGAGAGTATATTTTGATTTCTCAATCCGCACATGAGAACAATTAGTTCTTGTCCTCTTTCCTCATTAATGATTATGGAATAAAGCCATACAGTGTAACAGATTAGCTAAGTTAGCATTAGAATAAATATTTTACCCTAAAACTTCACGAACAATAAATACGCTACTTACGGTCGCCATTCCAGTGCAAGCTTGAAATAAAAAAATCATACAATTAGGCGTAAGTAAAAATTCACATCATATGATGGGATCTCACTTAACACTAGTCAACCCTATAATTATCATGAAGGACATAAGAAATAATTTACAAGGTTCTCATTCCATAATAATTCGTTGAGATGTTCCCTTAACGCAGGTTGTGCGAGAAGATTCAAGTGAATGTATCGATGACTTTAAACCACGAAAATAAATAGTTTTTAATGTTACGATAGAAAAAACGCTGCTTTAAAGGGAAAAAGTGGTATTGAAGCAACGTAGACAAAATAATGAACACTCAATAGATTCGATGCCCTCGTCAAAGCCCCCCTCTTCAAAGCCCCTATAGAAAAGTACGAGGCAGGCTGGAGCTCACCTGAGTATGGCCTGCAGAACTGAGAGCACGACCACAGTGCAGATGTCGAGCACGACGTACGCGTACAGCACCCAGCGGGCGTACGAGTTGTACTTGTTCTGCAGCCATGATCTGCAAAACAAAGCTCAGTTTTTATGAAGAGAAGCTAAAAAGAATTGAATTCCTTTCCGCACAGGAATGCGATGACGCAAAAGATTCGAAAAACCAAGAAGTTGTATCAGCAAAATGCGCTGTGACCCACTTTTTCTAACCGACATTGACTATGCCAAAATCAACGTTCTCCTTCAGTAACACAAAATTCTCCGGAGGACAAAAATTAAAGTTTGAACTGTGTGAGTCATGACAAGAATTGTGCAACTATGGTGGTAATCTTCCGATATTGCACGTCGTTTAGGTTAAAAAGAATGTCAATGCAAAGTAAACTTTAAAATTATGTGATTAAGCCTCAATGATGAAGCTGCTTTCTCATGTTCAGAACAATATACGAGTACCACCGTTCATGCGCGAAAATTCATTGGCAATGGCTGTTATTATTCCTCTTTTGCGAGTACTTCCACTTTGGTGCCTGAGCGTGATTGCGATTGGAGGCCCTAAAATACGCCATATTTCACATGTTTCCATATTCTAGTCCGTATGATCCTACAGTATTTTATAGCATTTCACAATTGTATGTCGAGTCCCACCTGGTCAGTTTGTGGTTGAGCACATCAGAGTTGCCTCCCTTGATTGCTTTCTGCAGGGGATGGTCTTTCCCCCAGACTTTGTTCTTGAAGACCTTAGCGTGAGACTTGACGGCCCGAGGAGGTCCTTCTTCTGCTATCGCATGGGATGACGAGTCCAAGTTGGGAGCTCGAATTTTGACATCAAAGCTGAGGGGATGTCGAAGTGAAATTGGGGGCGGAGAGGTGGGAGGAAGGCAGGGTGACGTGAGGGGAGTGTTGGCATTCTGGGGCACGATTGAGGTGCGATGAGGAGATGGACCATGGGTGAAAGTTGAGACATTAGAAACATTCGTAGACGACGCGTAGACCGGAATAAACGGACTCTTCACTTGGTCGTCTGAAAAAGAAACGAGTGAAGTTTAAACGACACGAAACATTTTAGACATGACAGCATGTGGGACTCAGATTACTGAATTGTATGTTCGTAATGCAGGCGTGCTTTCATCAGCGTCAGCTCTAAGATACAAGAGGAATTTAGGAAATTCCCCAAATAACCACGCCATTTAGCCCATTCGTTGAGTAAAATGACTGGATATTGTAGACTCGAGTCTTTGGCTTAGAAAACAAAGAAAGTCTCGGGTAAAAAACCAAAATGAACTGTATCGATTCGTCTGTTGAAGCGAATGTACGTGTTTGCATGTACACTAAACATAGTTGACAAATATTGGTACAGCCAATTCCTGTTCATCCATGGAACTGAAACAAATGAAAATTGTATTTCTGGACAAAAATTTGTGTACTTAGACGTTTTAAAGTATCAAATTGGACTAAGTTAGCAAATTGTCTTGAGAATGATCTTCAACAGCTCATGACACACAAGCAGTGAGATAAATAAATGACACATGAACAACCTTCGTAAAAGGGCAAGTGATTTCACTCCCAAATACTCAAGTTTTTACAATCAACGTAACATAGTGAATGTCTGAAGTTCGCCTTAGATCAACACGCACGGTGCAAATATCATCAACGAAGAAGAAGAATATTTTTCACACTTTTCTTATTGGTCGATCTGGATAGTGAAAGACTCAAAAAATAAAGAGCCGATGCTTTACCTTCAACGCAGTAATAGATGTACTCGAAGGGAGTGTAGTTGTGAATTTCGTCGGCGAGGTTGGGCGAGACAGAAATGTGTTTATCCATGGCCCGGCACGCCAGTCCGGGGTACTCCTTGATGAGGAGCGCATAAGAATCGCAAGGCTCGACTGCATCGTGTACGCTTTTTCCATCCTTCCTGTTGTCCACAGGCCAGCGTACGTTGCTGCAGAACTGTCCGTTCAGCGCCACCTCGCACCACGAGCTTTCGATCACAGCCATCAGCAGTTCCCTGCAAAACACGCCGGAAAATTGTATACTGTTTTGTCCACTACAACAACATCCAAGGGGCAATGAATATTTAGAAAATTGCGCCCCAAAAAAAAAAATTATTTGGAGCACCAACCAAAACATGTCTTTATTCTGAGGCAAAATTTAAAGTTGTGGAAAATTGCGATCAAGTTGAGGATTTATAAATGCCATAATTCTGTCGAAATTTGTTGAAAAATTTTGGTAAGGCATACATTAGGATTATTATCTTAGAAGGAGGCCTAAGCCAACGATTCCACTGATTCAATTCAAAGTGGCAATACAGGTTATAACACAATAAGAAGCGAGAGGATGAAAAGCGCAGAGAAAATTCTCAATTGAAAATAATATTAAAATTAATGCATAATGATGACATACTTTTGTGAACCGGTTTTGTGACGCATAAAAATGTGTCAGTTTTGCGATAAAATTTTCTCAGTTTTCTCAGCACGACTTGAATGTTATTTACATTTATTCTGTAAAACAATTGGCACGACTTGGATGTTGTTTACATTTGTTCTGTAAAACAATTGCATCAATACAAACCGTGCTAAACTCGTCTGAAAGCAGTTGCTCATCGCCAATAACTAACAAAGCTATACGTGAAATAAGGGACATTTTTTGTCAATTTGACACTCACGTTTCTCCAGTTTTGATTTTCTCTTTAAAATATCGGTGCAGGCGGCAGGCGAAGAACTCATCATAATCACCCATGTCCATTTCATGAAGCAGATAACGGAAAAGGTCGTAGTGTTTACCTCTGACAGTTTTATCGATAGCATACAGGTTGTCATCATCGCGCAGAATCAGACACCTCTTCGACCCCCCATCAATCTGAGTAGAAAGATAAGACAGGAGAATGTGAATCACAGACGGTCAAAAATTAACTAAACTTTTATCTATAAACAAACCATAATGATAGGACCAGAAATGACCGTTCTATTTTGATAGAAAACAAATTGACCAAAAATCAACGTTGTAAAAATATTTTTCACTCAAACAGCGAAGTTCGTTGTCACCCCCAGAACTTACTTTCAACTCAGCAAGGATAGTTCGACAGCACTCGATGTGGCCTGCCTCGGCGGCGAGGTGCAACGGCAGAGGCTGCATCTTGATCAGGTCTTTCATCTCAGCCGGCCTGAGGGCCCTCAGAAGTTTCTTCAGACACACGTCATGGCCTGCTTTGGCTGCCATGTGGACTGCCGTGAGCCCTTTATTGTCTTGCCTCAAAATTTTGGGACCTTTGCAAAGTAGTGGTCGAATCATCTCCAGGTTACCAGACTTGGCTGCCAAGTGCAGAGGCGTTTCTCCATTTTTGTTAGGAGAATCGACGATCTCATGCGAAGCTTGCAAGAGTTCTCTGCAAACAGCTACACGTTCTTCCTCGTGGGTTCGAGAGCTTGCACTTGCTTGACTTGCTATGAGATGCAAGGGGTATTCATCATCCTTGTTTTTGATATGCTTGAGTGCTTTCTTCTCAAGGAGCAATTGGGTTGTTTTGTGGCTACCTTTACCCGTTGAGAGATGCAATAACGTGTTGTTGTTCTCTTCTGGGAACTGATGGTTGATGTAAGATGAAAATTTCGGTTCGGATAGCATAATATTGAGGCAACTGTACGAGTTTTTCTTCGTGGCCAATTTCAGCAGTTCTTGAACAACTTTAGGAGATAAGGAGCTAATTGATTTCTCTAGCAGGTACGAAAAACACCCGTCGTTATTACTTAATGTTGAACAATGTAGAGGCGTGTGTCCGTTCTTGGCTACCATGAATGGATCTGCTTTTTGATCCTCAATGAGATGTTGCACGAGCGATAGATAGCCTTTCTTAGCAGCCAAATGTAGAGCAGTAGAGTTCTCTTTGTCGGTTTGATTAGGATTGGTCCCGATAAGAGCTCGGCAACAGGCAGAGAAACCTTTCGTAGCAGCTAACATGAGAGCCGTGAATTTCAATCCGGTGGTGCAGTTCAAGTAAATCGACCTCTGATCGTCAGGAACGTAGCTCAACAAAAGCTGGACGCACTGCTCAGAGCCACTATCGGCCGCATAATGCAGAGGAGTAAACGAACGATGCGTCTTCACCTCAGGTTTGCCTCCATTTTCGAGGAGCAAGCGCAAGATGTCATCCCGTTTCTCCCGAGCTGCTATGTGGACGGGCGTTAAATGTTGCGCGTTCTTCATGTTGACAACACCTTCAGTGACGTGCTGCATTGCAGACGAACAAATATCATACTGATGACTTTTGACGATGCAGTGGAGAGGGGTATTGCCATCGCTGTCTTTTTGGGACAGCGATTGAGGGCTCGCATGCATCAGCGCGCAGCTGCACTGAACATTTTTGTTATCGATTGCGCAGTGCAAAGCCGTTTTGCCTTCATCGTTTCTCAGAAAAAGAGTTTCGTGATCAATTACGTCTAAAAGTATGTTTACAATATCCTGATTGTTCTGACACACTGCTTTGTGCAACAACAAGTGTTTTTGTATTTCCTTGTTGATGTCGTTAGGAAGCGAAGATTTTACTAGAGTTTGCAGGGAATGTGCGTTAGCGGTCTCCACAGCCTCGAGCAGGGAAGCTTTCGGTAGATCTGATGCAATCCTGGAATTAAATATCGCAAAGTTTACGCCACAAAGTTAATAATTCCAGTTTATAATGATTTCAAATCTCTCTATGAAGAGAAGGTTTGACATTAAATAATTTAAATGCCTCCAGTATTGGTGTCTACATAAGAACGTAAGAGCCTCAACCATTAATACTCAATTTCACTGTGATGACGAGTTTTTCTAGAAATACGATGATGTTTCAGAGATCTTTAGGTGAATGTTAAACAATAAAATACATGAAATAAATGTTTAGCAACAGCCGCTAATAGTTATCCAAAATGAAAAGTAATTGATAGAATAACATCAGCACTGAAAAATTTCAAAGAAGCACACTTATGCTGAAAAACTCCGCCTCTCTGACTATGAGAGAATGTGATGGCAAGGAGTGAGCAGCAGCAACATAAAAGAAAAAAACAGTTTATTTCCGATAAAGTAGATACATGAAATATACAACATTGGGTTTTAAAATACCTCAACATTAAGATTATTATCCAGTCTAATTGTTTCGCCATGGCATGGATGTTTTAAAAAACATGCATGCAGGCGGCGGAAAAGTTAGACAGAGAAGCCTCTCAACATTTTACGAGTGACTAAACTGAAGACTCACGCGCTCAATCTGAAGTAAGTGGCGAATTTATTGCCTGTGAGGGTCGTCATCTCTGTTCCTCTGTTGGGGTCCGTAGACGATGAAGGAACTATTGTGGAGTCTGCAAAATTCAAATACGTGAAAGAAAAAACAGCGTATTTCCAATAGAAATCGGACAAAATAGCAATGGTTTTTAAAATATCTTCGAGTAAGTAAAATACACACACATGATACACACACATGATTCACACACACACACGATACACACACATGAGTATTGTAATACCCATGTCACTAGTCGGAAGGATTTATTCGTACGCAACGAGTCTCACACTTTACGCCGTCAGAGACATTTTCATTTTGATAAACGCAAAACTTTCCTCTCGTCAATGAATTATATTACACAATATAGGCTTGTATTAACCGTGCACGATACCGAGATAAATAAAAATAGAGAAGAATAGACACAGGAACGGAAGTCAGTGTTGCAGTGCTTCCAACGAGTCTCAAACACCATCAAAATGTCAAACATCATCGAACGACTAGACTGTGTTGAGCTCTCGCACACACACAACTTAGATAGCCTCGTGAACGGAGCAGGCGAAGAAAAGACGATAAGGACTACAGAGCTACATGGCCGCATCAAACAAACATCCCGGTTTAAATTTTTTGCCGCCTGTATTTTCGCCGCCCAAGTAATTAAATCGCTTAGGTGGCGAAAAACATGCATGTTCTAGCGAAAAAGTTAGACTGGGATGCGTAGCTGCGGATAGGCCAACACTCGTGGTAGGTACGCCCAGAGGTTCGGGCTGAAAGTTGATCAGCCTGTTTGCTAGGGATTTAAATCCCTCTTCTGCAGGTTTCTATTTTTTCTCTGGAGAGACCCAAGTCCTGGGTCAAACGATTGAAGTTCTACTGTTTGCACGAGTCAGAGATGCGGATAACTAATCCGTTTATCGCTCAAATTTGAAAAAGCGCTCTATCTTCAAACCAACACCCAATAAGCCCGCAAAACTTCGCACCTCGTTCGCAGTATCACATTACTACAATGCATGACAAAAGCCATACTTTTAGTAGATGTAAAAATATTCTTTATGTCCCACCAATAAAAAGCTGAACAGTTTACTGCCGCAGTCACTACAAAAAATGATTGAGCAGCTTGGTCGACTTTGTATTGCAAAGATTAGATAGCAGATAGGGTGAAATAATGCGCTACAAATAAGAAAGACTGAGAAAATGAAGGTATAATTCTGTATCGTAGTCATGCCGAACATTTTTACACTCAGTAACTTATAGTGAAGGATTTTAAAATTTCAACTCGAAAATATTTGTCTTTTTCAGAGTGAAAGGAATAATATTAGACTCCGTACGAAGAAACACTTATTTGTTTAGTACTTTGAAGTAGATATGTGTACACATACTGTATATAGAGGCTCCGGCAAGTCAAAAATGACGGCAGTCGACAACATTCGATACGACACGCAAATCATGTGATTAATGTGGTAAATACGGACAACTTTATTTTTAACTTGAGTAATATCATGCAGACAGTTTTATTCTAAGCTGGTAAATACAGGAAATTCCATCAAGTTGGTAAATGCAGACAACTTTGTTACCAAGTTGGTTGATGCAGACAATTCCCCTAATAAGTTGGTAAATACAGACAACTTTATTACTATGTTGGTAAATACAGACAATTTCATTCATATGTTGGTAAACACAGACAAGTTCATTACTAAGTAAATACAGACAACGTCATCACTCTCAGACAACCCCCAATGACTGTACACGAGGACCCCATTTCGATAGTTCTTATTTTTTTCATATTAATCCTTCAGTTGCGAGCACCAAGCCAACACATTTTTCCTCTTAATCTTCGAGAGTTACGCACAACGCTCACACAGTGAGGCTGTAAACCTGCGCCAAATTTGCCCACAACGTTGCAGTTGTCTTGGACAAAACTGTAGGCTGCTACCGATATAACTGCGTAATTTGCCTACAGCACACGCGTAAATTCACCTTGTCTATTCTTTCCGCTGATAAATTAGCGAATAAATTAGTTGATACATGATTCATTCAAACGGAGAAATTGACAAATTATTTAGTAAATACGTATACAGTTAAAGAATGAATAAAATTCAATAAAAAATAAGTGAATAAAATATATCTCGCAGAATGTGCTTACAAATTGAGCAGACAACTCTGAATACACTGTGAAAAAGAATGATTTAGCCTCGAATTTCCGTGTTTTTCATGACTGCCTCTTAAACACGAATTCCTGAGAATACGGAGAGCTCTTTGGCAAGCTGGAAAAACGGGATTTATGAGACAACAAAGACGAAAAAGATTATTGAACAGAGTTCCACTCAAGGACACAAAATTATGTACATGCCACACGCTCATCGGAGTTGTTGGCCCACATGAAAGTGATGAAAGTACGAGAAGAATGCGCTGACGGACGCTGTTGTACAGTATTTTCGTTCAAAATTTGTTAGAGTATTGTTGTAAGCGTTAATAACCTTGATTTTCTTTAATATCTGTCAAATTATTATGTTCTGGTGCCTGGTAACAAAAAATATTCGCTGTCGAAAACGTATTAAACTAAATTTATCTAGGGAAGATGATTTCATCATGAAAAAGAGCGCATAGTAAGCTACGATAAATAGGTTGCAAATGAGATATTTTATATTTCTAATTTGAGTTATGGCTTTCGGATATTTAAGAGGGTTGAAGCCTCAGGACCGAGGGACGATCGAAGTCTTTTGGCAGCGTTTCAAGCCTACGGACACGAGAACGTTCCCTCTGTTAGAACGTTCTTCGATGTTCGAAAAAAGTTGGAGGAACGTCAGTAGAACGTTCGTTTACTTAGTTAAATGTGCTGCATACATAAAAGTGCCTGGTAAGTGGAGAAAAATTGTACGATGCTTCGTAACTTGAAAATGAACGGGTTACTTAAATTAACGAGTTAAACAAAAGTTATACGCGTATTATACACATGTGGTACAGACTCTGCTCAGTTTTCTCATCGTGATGGGCTAGTTGACTAATATAAAGGAGAGAACTCAGATTTATTTCGAAACCTTCCTCCAGGGACTTATCCCTGGCTATTACTAGGGAACACGCCTCGCTTTCACGTCAGTAAGTCAGAGAAGTGGCATGCAGGTGGTGCCAGAACTCGCCGTGCAATTTGTACGTAATACAAGCACCTTGTGAGAAGACGGAGCACACAACAACACGTGTTTTGTTGTAACAATTAAATCACATGAAAAGATCAATTTGATTCAGTTTACGCATAAAGTTCACAGTGCCGAACAAAGGGGTATTGTCGGCGCGAAAATATCATTATCATTATCATGAAAATATCATTATCATGTAAATATCATTATCATTATCATGAAAATATCATTATCATTATCATGAAAATATCATTATTAAAAATAAAACATCATTGCTTGTAATCTAAGCCTCTAATGACTTGCTTAATCATCATGGCTCTACGATGTGCGACGAAGTGTTTTCAACTTCGGAAACAAAAATGAGGTGTCAAAAATATACAACGAATTTTAATGCCATGCGTTCGAAAATACTAAGCACATAATATTCATATGTCCTACAATTTTCTCGGTTATTCTATGCTTAACGGATAATTTTCAGCAGCGTAGACTACGAGCCTGAATCGGCAGGAGTTAAGATGATATTTACGACTAAATTTAACGCTGAAATCATTAAATCCCAATTACTAGATACATTATTGGGAAGAACTCATGCACCGTTCCTTCACTGGAACAATTCAACAATAATTGTCAAATTTCTCTGAAAATTTTGTTAATATTCAATTATGTGTCTTTTGATATTAAACTAAGTTTTTGTTTATATTAAGCTAAGTTTTTGTTTATGTTAAAATTTTTTAATATTAAATTAAGTTTCTGTTGATATTAAAGTAAGTCTTTGTTGATATTAAACGAAGTAATAATTCACAAGAAGCGTCAAATTACATCTGCTGCAATGAAGTAATCCGTCCTTACGATACAAAAATAGAAATAAATACTCACTGCTCGTTGATTTTTGAAACAGCCTCATGGTGGCAGCAGCGCTGCTTAGAGGTCCGCAGAATAAATACGAGAATTTTTTTTTTATAAAAAGTAAAATCTGAGAGAGGAAATGTAAAAAATATTGGACGGGGATAAATTAAAATGAGCATTTTATCGTGAATAAAATAAAACGAACATTAAAAAAAATATTAGTGGTTTATGGTATAACACGAATCATGATGAAAATAATAATTTCATTATCGAGTATGACGATAAAAAGTGTTGAGTAGGATGAAAAAATTACATTGAAAAAATATCATCACGTAAAAAAGAGTGGAAACGAAACGAGTCAATAGTGTACTAGAAAACGAAACATGGATGTAAATTGTAAATATGTCTATGAATGTAAAATTTGGATAAGATTTCGAGAGACTTATATGAGCTTTCTGCCAATAGCAGTTACAAAATCCCGTCAAAATTCATAACCCAGAAGCAATGTGACTCTCTCCCACACAGTCAATAAATTAACTAAAGAATAAAGTAACTTCATTAACAGAGGCGGCTGAGAGTATTTTGCAACTTCAAAAATTGGCTTCTCGTTAGAATTTCGATCTTTGCACAGTATTTTAATTGTGTCTAATAAATTCGATAACAGTTTCTAGCTGTCATATCCTGCAAACATGGATTTTATCCTGCAAGTCGACGATAATGGATTTTAGCTCAATAACTAGAAAGGGTTAGAGTTGCATCAAATAGTTCTACAATTTGTAATAAAAATGTGTGCAGTAATCTACTTTAATATTGAATATTTTTCTTGAAATAGATTTTATCATCATTGTTTGCTCAGTACCTCCTACCGACGTTGCGTAGTTGTAACATTATGACATATGATGTAACCCTTGATTAACTTTCCAATCATTATTTTAGTATCTGAAGATGATCCTTTGTTGTTCTTGCACAAATATGCACACCAAAACCGGACACTTATACGTGTACATATCTTTTTCTACGCACTTATGCAACGCGCATTTTATTAGAAATTGTAATTTCTCATATTGACTTATTTTCTTGTTATTACGATCAACGCACCCTGTAAATTCATAAACAATGTACACAAGTGGTTTGAAACAATCTTGCAGTTTAGTTATCGATCATATCAATGATTGATCGATTCCATATTACCATGCTGCTAATATGGAAGTCGCTCAAGTATTATACATCTGCCACGTGTTTCTGACAAACAGTACGTACCCTTATAAAAAACGTTCTCCCTCGCGATCCAAGATATACCGAGCTTGGATACCTAGCACTTATTGGCAGCTGTTCTAGGACTGATTTGGTCTGTAATCAAATATAGAAAAGCTTGACGTCAAGGCAGGGTGGAATAATAGCAACTTCAGTTATTAATCATAGCACAATAACGTACTTTCCATTGAGCCGTCGCAGAATACAATTTCTCTCAACTCAGGAACTCATCACTAGCGTATTCACATCGCGATAAAGTAGAAGCTGTGGGTGCGTCTCCCATTAGAGGTAGGCTACATTATTAAACAATTCACATTGGGGCTTGTCCTCGTGTGCATCCAAGTAATTCTCTGATAACAGTCTCTAGAAAATTGCGTTTTCTACATAGGTAAACAGCCTCTGTTACAGATTACACTGAGAAACAAATTTCGAGTTCAAAAATTGTACAAGTTGCGTAAAACCTGTTTCGGGATGGGAAAAAAACATGATTTGTGACTTTTTTAGTTTTTACACTCCTTATCAACCGTTGTAGCATCTTTGAGTCTGTAAAATGACTTTTCCGTTCAATCTTTTCAAGATGTCATGCAGTTAAGCCATGACTCTAGTGACGAGCTTGTCTGAACAATTATTGAGGCGACTTAAAGATTTACATACATTTGGTTGAAAAATAATGCAGTTAATATTACACGGGGAAAACTGTACCTCCTTGTCAAACGGAACATCGAAAGCACTCGAATATTTTTCAATTCAGTTTCGTCGAAATTGAATGGTTCTGTGAAATTTTGCACTTTATTTAATTTTGCTTTATCAGCTATCAAATCTTTGCTTTATCAAATTGTCCTGTCAAATTTTTCTTCAAATTTTGCCTTCTTCAGTTCAGTTTAATCTAAATTGAATTACTCGTCGAATTTTTGAATGCTAGGCGAAATAAATAACGGGATATTTATTCCAGCGAAATACAAGTTCTAAATATATTCTTTGTGTGGGTACTGAAAGCCATCCTTCATTATAATACAAATTATTTTCGGGGCATCCAATGGGAACTTAAAACTCAAAAGCTACAGCTTCTCAGGAAAAAAGCATCCTTCCTTTGCATGAAGACAGGAAGGTTGCATGAAATTGAAAGTTCTTACGTCAGGCATGCGAGACCGGAGAGCATCTCGTCCATCCGGTACGTTGTGGCTATGACGTCACGCTCTGAGGCTCATCCAACGCTCTCATTGTTACTGCACTTATAAATACTTTAGTGCCTTCAAAGGAATGCCTTTTTTATTTAGTGCTTTCAATGCCTTTTTTATTTTGCGATTTGCAATAAATAAGTTCGCCTTAAAAAAGTTACGTTTTCACTTTGCTTTTTCAACAAATAAAATCACCTTCAAAGAAATTAAGTTTTTACTTTGCTCATCGCAGCAAATAAATTCAATCTTGTTACCTCGGTCAAAAAATCGCGTGCCGCAACCAGGTGAATATTTAGTTAGTACGCGCCATATATGTTTTATCAAGGCTGTTCAGTTTATTAGATTACGGAACTGGAGCTCCAAATAATGGTCAGTCATTGATATACATATCGCTTTTAATTATTAAGTCCACTTCAGTTGCGTTATATCCTTAAAAGGAATAATAAACAAGTATCTGCGATAGCTTACATTGTCTAGTTCATTGTGGTCTACCTGCACTTTAGCTGAAACCTGTGGTTCTCAACGATCACTCATTTTGAAAATAATTCTGGAGTTAAATTTATAACAGAATAACTTGTACGTTATCACCTCACGAAACATAAAGTGTTCGTAACTTCTTTTCAGTATCTCTTATCCAAACTGCATTAATATTTAGAGAATATTACCGTATTGTGTCAAGCCATTTCAAACATCAAAATATTTAACAGTATCATAGAAGCATTTCTTGCGCAGAATATTCTGCGGTAAATTCATGAAACTTTCACGATTTGCACTCATTCGTAAATAATTACTTTGAGAATAAACTTTTGGAAAGTGAAACTAATTCCTGTTCTTTACATCCGCTGAGCGAACTTTTGGACACCTCGTTGATGAAATTTCCCGACTAGAACGCTGCTACGGACGGTGTTGTCTCTCAGTGACCTAAAGCATGATGCAATGCAGCTTTAGCATGACTCACGACTGAGACCTACACCAGATCCTTACCCAAAAGTTTACTCTAAGCGATAAGCTTCTTACGTCAACATGGACAGGGACGAGAGAACTCTCAGAACTAATCAGCTCACAAAGTTCTTTCAAGGTTCACTAAACAACACCGCCAACGTTCGCACGACGGTAACCAAGGCGCAACAGCTCCTACAGAGGATATTGCTAAGCTTATGTACTCTTCTTGCTCGCCGGTAGAGCCGTCGGGGACGTTGTTCTAACATTTGCAACATGGGTCAGACGAGGCCTGACGTCATCCCGCACGCCGAACGTCCGTACACTATTGACAACAGGCGTCCGTCCCAGACCCTCAAATGTTGATGCAACCCTCTCATCTGTGGGTGTGCGGTCGACCGAACTGTTCATAGCAACTTGTACTCATGCATTATGCTAACTCTTCATGAAATGAACGTTCAAACAATGACAAATAAAATGACTAATAACTCATCAGCCGGTCACTCGATGAGATAATAAAAGTTGCTGGGTTACGTGATTTTTTCATAAAATAGGACGTGAGCGACAAAAATTCTGTTTGATTTCGAATTGTAGTTTAGGAATTAAAGTTGTGTTTATTCTTTATTTTATGAAAATTGAACGATGACATCTAATGACTTTTCGATCTCTTAGTAATAATAACTAATTTTATCAGGTAGATACTATATTTTCTACACTCAGTCTTTAAAACATGATTTGGAATGATTTAAGGCATTGGCACATTTTCTGATGTTGTTAGTCTGTTGAATTAATGATCACACAAAATTGTTAAAACAAATGACGAATGTTTTCGTATATACCAATTTGTTAACTTGAAATGATCTCGTTGATTTCAATCAAGAACAAACTTGAATAAACATTCACAGTTCTGAAAACAAAAATATGCCTAAAGTACAAATAAAACGGCATAATACTAACACAATAACAGCTTTAAAATTTATTAAAAAGAAAATCCTCCAAAGAAGAAAACAATAATGCGCATTCACGAAGGCTCAAATACTCCAAGAAGAAACAACGGACGGAAAGAATGTGGCCCGGAAACGAAACCACTTGCAAACAAACATTTCTACGAAGATACAGATGCTTGAACTTGCGTGATGCAATCATGTAAAAATAGTTGCTACGTGCGTACGAACGAACTTGACACACAGGAAGCAAGTGCATGCGCTCAGCTGCAGATAAAGAATGAAATTCACATGGTTTCTACAGAACGTCATGGTTAATGAGCAGGATGAAAGACGCCAGAAGAATGACTTTATCTCTGAATGAACGCCAAGTTACCGGTAGTGGTCAATTTTTTCCGTCACTGGGGCTGCCTGGAGAGGATGGGCTGTAATATTAGACACTCAGGAGAAGGGTTTAACTCTTGCAAACTACAAAAGTGAGATCGTTTACCGGTACAGCAAACTGCTGCAGAAGTTACCGCACTGTTGCACTTCCACGAGGTGTCAATAGGCGCACTACAGTGAGAGATTCGCTGAGTTACACAAGTGTCACACAACCCCTCCGCAGCACTGCCAGCTGGCAACTGAGTTCAGCTGCGGTTGCTGCCTGTGGTGCAGACTGGTGCCATAATGCTGCCATTCCTTAGTGGTGCCTCACTGATGCGCCAGCCAGGGCTTCCACGAGTGCAAAAGTTCCTACCCTAAAACTTTGTTCTAGATTACCCTAAAAATGCATACATTACCCTAAAATATCAAATTAGCCCATAGCTGGTATTACATAAAAATATTCAATGTTTCCATGCTTATATGTGTAGAAATGCCACAACATCAAGGCCCAGCGGATATAAGAAAATGAAATTCTCTGACTTTACGAAGTCATATGTCTCACGATACGTGCAACATTTCATGTTGCTTTCGCTTCATTATCTTCTTCGAATGGTTACCTAGTTACAAGCTCTGTTCAATGAGCGTAAAGTATGAGGCCAGGCGATCCATTCCTGACTAGCAGAGAGAAAAAAAAAGACATAGTAAGAGGAAATGAACGACAAATTAATACTCGAAACATTTATTTATGGAACTCAACACAAACACTGTTTCACAATTTTTGCGCAAAAAATTAGAGGAATTTAGATGTGAAATAAGTGCATATACACCCTAATTCTCGGTGCAATTGCAAAGAACGTGGCAAAGAATGTAATGCACTAAATGAAGAATTATGACTTTCCCAAATTTTTGCAATCGGTTTACTCAATTGGTTCGAATTTAACTGCGTATAGAGATAATTTACGTTGAGTAAGGCGAAGCAGATGTTGCTCAAGGCTCAAAGTTAGCCCCCATTGAATTACAAATAAGAGCCTCGTTACAATTGAGTATCTCGGCCCATGGCCGGAATATTTTTCGATAGAAGCCTACATGTCAAAAAAGCCAAAAACCTACAGTCGAATAATTGTAGCTCCTCCAAGAATCGGAGTCCTACGTAAATAAACCCTAGTGCCAAGAATAATGAAAGAAGAACGTCGATTTCTATCTCGCAAGCTTTTTTATTCACTCCCAATATCTGTACTTCCACCAAGCCAACATTTCTTCTATGAAGTCAAAAATTCTTTTTTTTCAACAAAGAAGACACAGAATGTTTGGATCCCATCATAACGTTAGTTGTGGCAGAACAGAACTCTACAATGTCGCTCACTTTAATATTTTTATCATTAAAATCTTTTTTCATGAGTTTAAACAAGCCATTGCCTGTGCTATCCTCTTTTTCAACGAGATCAACAGAGGAACTCTAGATTGCGCTCTCACTCCATTATTGGACGATGACTCCGAGTTGTTTAGCTTTACTGCGATCAGTTCTTTCATTAATTATTACAGAATATAAACTTCAATAAGGACAACGACGAAATCACTTAGTAGATGTTTACCCAAACATTGTCTAAAAATGTTTGAAGCTCTTTGTTTCCCTAAGCTTACTTTCCATAAGAAACATTTGTTTCAGTAGTAACGAAATAGGCAAATCATGCTCAGAAAAATTTGCACATATCGGCACTTCAATTTTTATACAAGACTTGTCAATTGGATCATGTGATATAATTAACAAACCATGTTTCCATGATCCTCCATAATTAACAAAGTTATGGTTTGTGTTTTCCTTCTATGCACTGAGAGATTTTTTATGGCGTTGAGTGTCAGCATGAAGAATATTCTCAGATTTACCAAACGTAATGATAGTTGACCATATAGTACAGTATACCATATCCTTAGTTGACGTAAAAGACTGAGACTTTTCTAACCAACCTCTATCCTTTCTTCCCTTTTCGTGAAAAGGGCTTAACAGACGATACAATTTGGCTTTCCTTCATAAGTGGTGTAGCAGCTTCATCAGACACAGAATATATTTAATAAAAACAATTTTACTGAGACGCAAGTGACCAAATATTTCGTTAGAATGCAATACTGAACGTGACAGCACCTGACACAGTTAATTGCACTCTACTGAAACAAAACTACCTACCCTCGGCTCTCAGTGTCGTTCTGTACACGGTATATAGCTGTTCAATTCCAGTAAAGGACGATGACCGATGTATTGGTGTAAATCTTGATACATTTACGAGTTAGTTATGTAAGGTTAGAAAATATAAAATTCCAAACATTATACCTAGTTGCATATCACTTTAATTGTTGTCATTACTTCTAATCAGCGAAGGTATTATTTATGGAGCAAATCTGACAACATTATACTGATGAGAGATCAGCATTCCGAGAGATCTGCAGGGATGTGAACAACAATTTGTGCCTGATCGTTGTGTGCAATACAAACGAAATTAATAGCGAGTTATTGCAAGTTTGTTCCAAATATGACTCTTATTGAACATTTTCATAACTGCTTCGGTAGCGTACTTCTGCAATGTACCTTAAGCAAGGTATATTGTAGGACTTGAGAGCAAACTTGATGTCGGTAATAAAAACAGGCAATTACCCATCAATTTTGCAGCTCTACCCCGACAGAAGTCGAATTACCCTAAAAATCATGGAATTTTGCTTTACCCTAAACTCTACCCTAGACCACCTCTGATTACCCTAAAATGGGGTATTTTACCCTAAAGTGGAAGCACTGGCGCCAGCCTTGAAAAAAAGAGATAGAAAGAAATAAAAATGAATGAAAGAGAAACCGTTTATTCCCCCATAAGTTGACGCATGAAATGTACTACAACACAATTGCTTTTAAAATTTCATGATATAAAGGTCCTAAATTGATGGACATACCATACGAGGTGTACAAGGACAGCGGCTCTTAACGTGTCTAGACCCGCAGCACTTGTAGAGAACGTATCACTGGGGTGGCAATCGTCACGAGAAAACTCCGTGATAAGTTGTAAATCATAAAGCGTACTTCATACAATTTCTCGCGATGAAACTCGCAGTTTTATTCGAAGTTATTTGAAGAATAAATGAGTTTGTTGGGGTGAGCAGATTCGTTTCCTTGTGTTTTTTTTTGTGAAAAAAAAGTCTTTCTTTTGTATCTTTTCTTCTTGCTGGGTGCACAGTACGATCTGCTGCTGCGTTTCTGGCTTACGGTGTCACCAGAGAACGCATTTCTGTTCGATGGGCCGGAAACTTTTGGCCCCATGCCTCGACTAGCGGTGACTTTGCATTCAAAATTCTGATAAATAGAAAAATTGCATCACGTCATATTTCCCAGAAAAATGCTCTATTTATCTTCGTACAGAGCAGGCAGTAGCCTTATCAAGCACTTACAACGATAAGGGCTTGCACTCATTTATATTCAAGATTAGCTCCTTGCATTCGAAATTCCGGATACGACCTCCTCGTCTACGCTACGCATGTCTCAGATCTAGTGAGTTTGGCAACTCACTTCGCCTCTTATAAAAATATTTTTTTGTCTTCTGTGGACGCTCGTTTGAACTTCGACGCTAAGTTGTACCGCAATACACACACGCACACACATACACACACACACACACACACACACACACACACACACACACACACACACACTGAGCACAGTGTGTGAAATACACATAGCGTATTTCAAACCATAATGGATGCTTAATTCCAAACAAGCCTGATACAGATCAACTCGTATATTGGTTTTTCAAATGCCTTATAACTAACACCAGGAGGCCGTGACGGTTACCCCTGGACTAGTCGGTACCCATTTCAGACATAGAGTGAGGTATTATGCTGTGAGTTCTTCCCTTATACCCAAGGGGGAAATCGTCGCACAGCACACATTTATAAGTCGCTGAACTTATTCGGGACCACGAGCATCTATACTCTATAATGTTTCAATTGTACTAGGCTTGAGAAACAACCTACTGCCATATCGCTAGTGGTAAATCAATCGGTTAAATTGTTTTGCAAATTTCTAGCAGTGTTGGAAATCTCAAAGAGACCAGAGCGTCGCTATCTATTAAGCGACCCATAGAAGATCAATTCAATTGTCAATATCAATTGACTCAATATATTGATGAAATTTTTTTGCCCACTAAGTCAATTAATTGACGATCGTCAATCAAGCCCACAAACGAGCAGTGAAATTGTCAATATTCATTATCGCCAATTATATTGACGATAAAATTGATCGTCAATGGGCCGCTTAAGTCATGCTCCTTCTCTACTGCATGGCAAAATAATGTCATATTAAACACCATAACAGCATTATCGTAAAATTATTACATTTTGAGATACCGTTTTAGTATATGAAGGTAGTTGGAAAATAAAATAACAAAAAAATAGATTAGATCTAATGACAAAATTTGAAAACGAGCACAATTGGCAAATTTGCTGGCATGATTCGTCAAGCTTCTCCACAAAAATTGCGTAGCCGATTTAGAAATGACATATGATGTCGCTAAATTAACTGGGAACGGAACATAAAACTCTTTGCTTATCAATGCATGAAATTATTCATCCCTATGCGTAAGATTTAAATTCTTTTCATATAATCTCTTATTAATAAATGCTCAATGAAATTTACACAAGATTTATTCACAAAATTGTTACACATTGCCGAATTTTGAGTTATTTCTGAGTTCCATTATGAACACCAAGAATTCAAAATCACTTAGGATACGTTTCAGTTATTATTGAAATATGATGCCCGCACAAACCTTTTCGGATTACTTTTATTTTTTGATCATTTCTAGTTTACTGACAACTTCATTTAACCTTTGAAGTCGTCCTGCATGTCATGCGAGGATTACTATTCACATTTGAATTTTTGTCCACAAATTTTTATTTGCCATTGAAATAGGTCAACTCTTTTATAAATGTTTTTAAAACAGCAAATTTCAGAAAAGATTTTGTGAGAGAAATATGAACATTGACGTGTCGACAAGCCCTTCATTATTCTATGTGAGCGGGTGCAAAATTCAAATTTTGAGTTTATTCAAAAATAGTTTCGGCAATATTCATGTGGGGAAGATTATTATCAATTTCTGCTTTCTTTGTTCTACTGTCAACAAGGAACAATGCATCTTATCAAGCTTCGGAAAGTGCACCAAGATATACATATGATGTCATTATACTTCAGAGGTATATCATGTGGTGAAGAAGAGATAATGATTACCAAGTGCACGAGCTATCAGCCAGGGTTTCGATACGTAACAATTTGCACACACGTTACGCGTGGGCTATGTGTCACACCAAATAGACCAGTGTAATTCACTATTTTTGTTATTCACCATTTTTTGTTTTTCATCAATTTTTTGTTATTCGCTAATTTTTCCTTTTCTCTCTATTTTTTTGTCATTCACTATTTTTTGTTTTTTACTTATTCTGTTTGTTATTCACTAATTTTTCTACTCTCGAATTTTTACAAGAGAGCCACTCCGGTTAAACGCATTGATTGAGGGAGTCGCAGCTACTGCAAGTCAGCGTATATTATACGAATTAACTAATTTATTTATATATTTTCCGAGAGCCGTGAATTGAGTCATCGCGAGCCGCGCAATGAAATCCACTGGAAAAGACAATCAGGCGCACACTACAGTTGTGAAACAAGATCTCGTGTTATAGTTAATGATTGGTTGAAAAAGTAATTTCGCTTATTTGTCTCCCATTTGAAGTATGTTGACTAGAACCTTCTGTCACGCGCAATCCTGATTTTTAAAATTTTCTAGCTATCATACAACTTTATGAAATTCTTTGATAAATGAGCGCTTAAAGGTTATACTCTAATGCTAATTTTGGAGAGAAAATCTCATCGTATCTTCGTTCGTATCAACTTGATTGTCGATTGCGGCTCATGCCTTCATATATTGAATTCTGTATGGAAACTCATAATGTTTGAAAATTGTTAGAATATCTTGTAAATTTGTTCCTGTATTTGTTGAATGAACAAAATAGGACTTTGACGTCGAAGTTACCAGTACCAAAATGTTCTTGCGGTCAAGAAGCAACCCGACTGCTGCACACACTGACTCTAAGACTATCATTTTGTTACAAATAAAAATTTCGTTGCAGATAGATACTCTAACTCAGACAGTAAACCAAGTTCTTCTTAATGAATTATTTCGTATGCGTAGGAAAAACAGACTAGAAAGAATTGACTTTGCTAAAATAAAGAAGTATGATTTTTTTTCTTCAAATTTTGAAGGGAGGGTTCAAAGGATGCTTTATTCCAACCAATCAAGCCTGATACACATCATCATTGGTTTTTCAAACTCCTTATTACTAACGCCAGGACGTAATGACGGTTATCCCTGGTCAAACCGGTACCTATTTCCGACACCTGGGGGGAGTGGGGAATTGTGGCTGAGTTCTCCCTTTTCCCTACGGGGAAAATCACCGGGCAGCACTGCCGGCATTCGAACTGCCGACCCTTCCCGTAAAGGGTGCGTTCTTAACCACTCGGCCACGGTGATCACTAAGCAAAGCTAATTTATTGTTAGGAATTTAGGAAGCAAAGCTAATTTACTGTTTTTTTAAATTTAATTGCTTAAAAAACGCATCTGTAGAAATAGTTCTAATACACAATTTGTTTATTTTGAGTTAGTAATGCAAAGAATATAGCGATCTCTCCATCTACCACTGCAACAATTAGCTGTACTTTTTACATTGCAGTTCACTGAATATATCACGGATGACAGGCACAACTTTATGAGTAATTATAATAACATCCATATTCATCATGGCAGATATATGTAATACTTGTATCGAGGCATATGAGTGATCTTATTTTTGAGGTGCTGTTCCATAAATGGTGTTATACTCGAGAACGTGTTTCAATTTTTCTTTAGTGTGTGCTAAATTACGTTTTCTAAAAATTGTTTTTAAGAATATGGATATAGGGTAACTATACAAAATATTAAATAAATCGCGTATGTCTTTCGTACGTACTACGCGCGGATTAAATTTATCTTCTAAACTCCTCTCGTTCTCCAGATGTGCGCAAAATGTCACAATGTACTTAAAAGAAGTTCATATTTTGGTTAGGATAAAAAAATGATGATTTGTTGAACTTCTATACTTTTCCTAATTTTAGCCATTTAAAAAAAAACATAAATATATATATATTGGACATTTTCGGTCATGTTAGACACTTGCTGGCCTGCAGATGATGCTTGGCTGACAGGAAACAAAAATTAGGATGCAAGTGATTTTTTAAAAATATTTGCATACCGCATTTAATCCACTGCTACTTCAAACTTTACAACATAATGACAATTTTGATTTAGGATGGAACTTTCAATTCTTTAACTCCTACATTATAAGAATTTTTGCCCCTTCTGTTCTCTTATTCTTTTCGGTTTTATTTTTCTCTTTCAAAAGTTATTTCAAAATAGTAAATTAATCATAACTTTTGTATTAGCTCGCGGGAACTTTATAACTAAGCCCTAATTACTGGAGACCCAAAGTAGTCTAGATTAACTCACAAGTTACTCAGAAAATAATTTTGAATTCACCTGTAATTAGGCGAGGATTTGGTTGACTAACTTTTCTTGAGGAAAATATAATGAATCACTTCTGTGAACGGAAGCAGTTAACGTTTGAAAATAATATGAAGATGCATTTATAATATTTATAATTAAGTTTGATCATCCATGCGTTATTGAATAAATCAATAATATGAAGATGCATTTATAATATTTATAATTAAGTTTGATCATCCATGCGTTATTGAATAAATCAATAATATGAAGATGCATTTATAATATTTATAATTAAGTTTGATCATCCAAGCGTTATTGAATAAATCAATAATATGAAGATGCATTTATAATATTTATAATTAAGTTTGATCATCCATGCGTTATTGAATAAATCAATAATATGAAGATGCATTTATAATATTTATAATCAAGTTTGATCATCCATGCGTTATTGAATAAATCAATAATATGAAGATGCATTTATAATATTTATAATTAAGTTTGATCATCCATGCGTTATTGAATAAATCAATAATATGAAGATGCATTTATAATATTTATAATTAAGTTTGATCATCCATGCGTTATTGAATAAATCAATAATATGAAGATGCATTTATAATATTTATAATTAAGTTCGATCATCCATGCGTTATTGAATAAATCAGAATCAAGTTGTTAGTGAATAAGATACTGAGGTCTTTTAGTTAACTTATTTTGATGTTTATTTGAAGGTTTTTTGGATTATAATAAACATATTTAGTTATTTAATAAAAAGCAATACAAATATATATGACCTGAACAATTGTAACTTCGTAATCCTCAGAAATAAAAGTTACAGGTCTTCACCCTTTCATTCCGTGAAATTCTCTTTTCAATAAAATAATTTTCTTCATGCAAGTGCATAATTATTATTCATCTATTTCTACACTTTGTAATTTTCACGAGGTAAAACTTTATTTCATACGTGGATAGAGTAATAACATGTTTCATTATTTGTCATGAAACTTGATAAAAACTGCTACAGCCAATGAAGATTTTTGATCCAAAGTTTCCTGGAAAAATTTTGATATAATGTCGCTCGACTATAATTATTTTTTCACAAGAAAAAAAGACTTGGGCCTTGTAAAGTCATTCAAGCCTTTTAAAACAGCGCATGAAACTAGACTTCAAATTTAAAAGTAAACTGCAAGTTTATTGATAAATGAATTATTCAATCTGGTTTCTTGTTGCATTTTCCGACAGTTCTAATTCACAATATTAATGTTGCAAGATTGTGTAGCTACGCTTCAATTTCGTTCACATGGTGATAATAAGATCAATTCGAAGCTCACAGTGAGCTGTTTGCATAATTTGATATTGTATATAATTATATTTATAAGTATATTACATAATAGCCTTATAATTAGCTAAGTGTTTGGGCAAACCAAGAGGTGAGTGATTGTAATTTATTCTCCACATCACGTGATCAAGTATGGCTTTAGAGTAGATATATTTGAGGGTTTACAAATTGAAACCACCGACATTCAATTTCAGGATAAAAAGTTCAATTTCACTGCCACGTTGCATTTGTGCGGCTGAACCTGACAGCTGGAGGCTATGTTCAGACGAGCCGCTATTCTGAAAACATCGTCCGCGACGGTTTGTTTCTTTTCGATAAATGTAAAGCGAGGCTATTCCAGCGTGAGCAAATATGCTGCATGCTGCAAATGTGCTACAGGTTTGCTTTGTAACGTTCGAAAAGAAGCGCAAGCAGCAAGAAATTAAGCCGGCAACAAAAAGGGAGTGAATTTTACGCATGTGACATCAACAAGAAATGTTTACGAATTAACATCTAGAATGATAAATGAGCAGCAATTTAAGTTTACGTCTACGTTTTGAAGGTTAAGGTTTGCAATAAGAAATGAAGCAAAGATGGTAATTTAATGCTTGCGGTGTAGCCCATGGCTCCCTCTATATATCTCAGATAAAAGAAGCTTCAGATTGGATGGACGCACTTCGGAATGCCGCGACACCTAAATCAACATTCACTCAAGCGTTAAACAACGCCTAACTTAACAAAGATTATAGTTATACTTTGAACAAAGAATATAGTTCTTGCATTTTGTTATTTTGCCGTAGGTGTTCACTGTCGTTTCGTCATATGAAGTCGTCGTTCCAATATATAGTCTTAATTTTTCGGCACTGAATTCAGTGAACAATTTTATATAATCTACAATTGCTTAACCATTATATTAATTAATTAAATAATAATTAAATAAATTAATTTTTGACCTATAATTGGATATTTTAGGCAAAAAATTTAGTGACAAACGCAAATAGACTCCACGCTGTCGACGACGCAAAATAAGGTTTCATTACTATCTCATTTCTTTTATGTACAGATTGGACAACTTCTTCAGGCCAGTTTTGTACTTCGCTGGTGTTGTCACTACTCTGTATTTCACTAAAATAATCACGAGGGAGCTTTCAGAATACCTTGTGAGCTTTGTATGAGCGAAGTGTTCAGAGTTGAGTTATTTTAAAGGTCGTATTCGATTTTCAGTGTGTCTATGAATGAGTGTGTGGATTAAGTTCGATTTATGTGAGAGTTGAAAGAAGACCCTGTGAAGCAACACATTTTTTGAGCGAAAACACATTAATGGGGATCATCTAAAAGCAATGATCTAGTTTTTTTAAACAAGGTGATTGAAAATGTACACATAATTTCACCCACTTGTAAATATCGAAATAATGCCCCTATCGACTTCAAATTACTCTCAAGCGAAAGATTAAAACATTCTTTCGTTCGAGAGTGATTTGAAGTCGACAGGTGCATTATTTTGAAAGTTAAAAGTGGGTGAGCTCATGAGTTGCATTAGTGACGGGGTTTATCTGGAAAAGATCCGAAATAAAAATATGAAATGCTTGCCTTTGAATACTAAGTGAAATAATTTGAAAACTAGTCCATTCTCCATATCAATTCCAACTAAATCAAATAATGGAAGAAGCTTATGTGTGACGTTCTATATAACTGCATGTCTGTGTGCTGAAAAATTGTACGTGTATTGAAAGCAAGACCGAAAACTAAAAAGGCAGGAGCGCATACTAAATTGAGAGCGTCTCGAATGATCAATGAATTTATTATCGCGTAACTTATAAAAATTTCATTGGAAGCCAGCAAACTGCAAAGGAAAGAACACATTATGAACCCGTCGAGTGTTTCACGACCTTCGAAAAGCTTCTCCGCATTCTGCTCTCAAATATTCGGCCGTATTGTGGCCTCTCAAGCGGAAAGATTGAAGCGCCCTGGACAAAATATACAGGCGAAAAGGCCACCAAACTTCATTGGTGATAACATCGTAAAGTTTGATAGCGTAGAAAAATCCGTAATGGAATTCCGCGTTGAAGCTCAGCCTGCGAGTGCTTGTCTCGAATGGAGTTAAGTTGCGACGGCGGAGCAGACGGACGATCGAGTGCACGTGCACCAGAACGAAAAGAAAGAAAAATTGTTTATTTCAAAAAAATTGATGCATGGAATGTAATACGACACACTGGATTTTAAAACTTTCTTTATGTGAAGGACCTTAAATTGATAGACAAGTCATACGAGGCGTACTATTAGACAAACCATCACACTGAGGACCAAGAGTGTCACATTGAGGCACAAGAGTGTCGCATTGAGACACAAGAGCGGCACACTGAGGCATAAGAGCGTCACATTGAGGCACAAGAGCGTCATATTGAGGCACAAAAGCGTCACATTGAGGCACAAAAGCGTCACATTGAGGCACAAAAGCATCACATTGAGGCACAAGAGCGTCACATTGAGGCACAAAAGCGTCACATTGAGGCAGAAAAGCGTCACATTGAGGCACAAGAGCGTCACATTGAGGCACAAGAGCGGCACACTGAGGCACAAGAGCGTCACATTGAGGCACAAGAGCGTCACATTGAGGCCCAAGAGTATCACATTGAGGCACAATAGCGTCACATTGAGGTACAAGAGCGTCACATTGAGGCACAAGAGCGTCACATTGAGGCATAAGAGCGTCATATTCCAGAGTTCGAAAATCTGCTAAGCACGCGCCGGAATGCCAACAGTTGCTTACCACAACTCCGCAGCGAGTGCTCTGGAATACTAAGCCTCTCATTGATAACTCAGAGTCCTTTGACAAAATATTTTTCTTCAATATGCGAATCCTGGTAATGAAAATCTGGGAAGGGTTGTGATTTTCTTAAGTACTATCCTGCAACTGACAGTATTGCTTTTTTAATAATATGTATAAGTTTTGTCCGTTGAAGGACAATATTTTATCAGAATCACTGCTGCGCAGGTTGTGCATGTGGTATGGGAAATAACTCAGGATGACGGTTGTAATCTAAATAATAAATCAAGAAACGCTCGTCAAAATGCCGACTAGACCTCTTATGAGTCAGGTAAGTCATTACTGAATGCTGGTACAGATTTCGATGACTGTATTATTACTGATCTATGTTGAACTAACTTATGCTCAACGCGCCTTATACTGCAACTGCCTCTCATTATGATGTTCCGCACTGCTACATGTTTGAGAGTGCGTTCTAGAAAGCCACTGTACGCTAGTCACATCATTTTTTCTGGAGAAGTCACCGCTAGTTTTATATTGCTTCTAAATAAGGTTGATGCATTTGAGAGCTCTAAAGCTCAAATGTTCAAAAATCAATTTCAGAACAAAATTCCGTTTCCCAGCCAAATTGTATTTCTGTGCGCGACCGTGACAAGCGGATGAGACGTTTTACCTGAAGAACTGCTAGTCAAAAAACAGCGTCAGCAACGTTTGGATTTTTTTAAATGAA
Source organism: Morinoia aosen (assembly GCA_030386875.1). Lineage (NCBI taxonomy): Eukaryota > Metazoa > Arthropoda > Malacostraca > Amphipoda > Talitridae > Morinoia > Morinoia aosen. The sequence continues at coordinate 47,653,658 of CM059564.1, read as the reverse complement.
TGTAAAATGCGTCGATGCGCTGGGAGCTTGACTGTAAAGTTAGTCTCATTACTGCGAACTGCAGGAACGTGCGGTCAGCATTGGCTCTTCTTCACAAAAATAAAAACAGCTTCATAGCACTAGAAAATGTAATTTGAACAATTTTCTGTATCGAATTTCCCTCTCAGTAAAGCTGAATTTGATAATCCGTAAAATATTCGGGTGCGTTCTCAGCAAAATGAATTGCTGTTTTCGTTATCGCGATTCTCTTAGATTAACTTCGATTTTATGTTCAAAGATTTCGTAATTTTGTTACATTCAAGCTCTAACATTTTGAGGAATAATCGACACGTTACTCGTGTAATTGTATTTCTCGCAAATGAAATTATGCAAACGAGGTATTGTGTACATAGCAACCTATGCCTAACAGATGAATACCATCAATTATGTATTAAAAAAATAACACACTAGGTTATTTTTCCTTGTTTCCTTGGTAGCGTTGGTAGCAACCGTTTTGAGTGGCGGTATGTAGCTTAAAAACAGACTCCTCAGTGCTCTCGTGTACGAAACGTAGAATGTGTTCACTAGAATAAAATCACTTCATTGTTAATGATTGTTGAAGATTAAATCATGCACGCCTATATCAGCCAATGTAATTGCCACAAGTGTTGAGAAATTTTTCTCACGGCGGAAAATAATTTCAAACTAAATGATGTGGTAATCGGGTATCATTTTCTCTAATGATGAAATGATCAAACTCCTATGTAGACTATGTTGCCGTTTACTACAATCTTTAAATCTGTGAACTTCATAAACCGGCTAGATTTTCAGGTTGAAAAAATTAAAAAAATTAATTTTAACAGAACAATTTTTGAGACAAACAAAGTTCCTTTAGTGGGAAACAATTGTTTCAAAGGGCAAAAAAATGGCAGCCATTCATATTTATTTTACACTCACTCGAGCAACGCAAAAAACATTTGACATCCATCGGCAAGAGGAGTTTTCTCGTGCTTCGGCAAAACTGCATCGTTTCTGCCTTGAGGAAATGCAGCACGTTTTTCCCGTGGATGTCAGCGACCTTGTTCCCGCAGTGATGCACTGGCACATGCACTCAGTAATCCCCGAGTCTGTCCTCAGGAACATTCCCTGACTTCGTCGACGTAGTTGAACCTTGGAAGAATTCTCAGGACATATTTCTCGAATGCTGAGCATTGTTGTTGTCCCTCTGAAGAGGACACTTGGGCGACCCTGGTCTCCCTCGGGACTGCCTTTGACAGCCATTCTCAGCGAGACGATCGCCTTGCTCTCACATTCTCGAGAGACCGTCGCATTGTCATCCACAAATGTTTTGAGTCCACAGCTTCGAACGGCCGAGCGAGCGGCCTCCGTACGAGGCTCTTGGCAGCTTCTGCACTGCTCTCGGGCCCACCAAAACGCTCTGTAAATGGTCAGAAACATGCTGTTGCTTTTTGTTTGTATTTCCTTGGGGCAATTGGATAAAGAAGTTACCCGACCGTGAACGTCGAAGTTCAACTGCAACCGACAAGAACATTGTTTCTTTTTAATCAATGGTATTTTGGCGAGTTTTGTATTTATTTGCCAATTCCTTTTTCCAATATAACAAGGATTTGTAACTGAGGTAAACAAATGAAAGCATCGTTTTCTGATTATTAACATTTCGCACACTCTCCAACAGTTTCTGCGCGTAACGATCCTCTCAAAGGCTTTCACAATGTCTGGTGCCTGCTGCCCGAGCGAATACACAATTATTGTAACACAAATATAGCTGTTATGGGTGCCAGGATGCAAGGCAAAAAAGTGTAGAACTCTGTTTCGTTTTTTTATTGAACATTTTACACCTTTAACCAATAGAGGCTTATTTTTTTGTAGCATTCATAGCTTACAATAATTTAATAAAGCCACACATGAAAAGGAAATAGGGCCTTCTTCTGACCCTCTACGGGTAATGTGGAAGTTAATAATCGTAAATTATAGTAGGGTTGATCTATTAACGAAAAATATGCAACATTAAGAATAAAATTCATATTTTGTTACAAAAAACGTGGCTGTAGTGAGGATCGATGGGCAACATAATCACAAGAATTAAGCTTTTGAACTCGAGTAAATTAATGAAGGTTCACAATACAATGAGGCGTTGAGGCCTCTGCGAAACAATGAACCGAAAAATAAAGCTACTGCCCAAAATTTGTATAGATTCGTGGTGTTGACTATCGCTATAGAAACATAGCTTTGTCTTCAGCAATATAACGAGGAAAAGATTAAGCATCCCGCTGTTACTCATAGAGGAGACAGCCATACAAATAATAAAACAATGCTAACTTGATCACTTACTGCCAGTGCCACGGGTGGCAATGCTTCAGCCTGCATTGTTAATGTCTGCATTAACACTAATTTGTTGCTCAAAACGCTTTCAAGTAGAAACTTGGTTTCAGATAGGCTGTTTTTGGCCAAAACTACGAAATTTAAAGCATTACAAATTTAGAGAATCATATTCATCCAGAATATGACACTAAAGACTATTCATCATCTGAAAATTATGTAGAACTGGAATGTTTTTGAATACAACTTCTGGCCAAATTCGATTTTTGAAAAAGTCAAATGTGATAGTTTCGATGAGAAGGAAGACAAATCTGGCAACGCTGAAGGAGATGATCAGCTGACTAGTAGTCTTGTTTACTCGGAATAATATAGGGCCTAGTTGAAATTAACTTGATGTATCCTCCGGTATTTGAATCTTACTCATAAAAGTCTCAGGATTGCATTCAGGAGGTCAACTCAAGGATTTATATCAAACGAATTTTTTTGCATCTGATCATTTCTATAGCGAGGATGAGGAAGAAGCTGATAACTCAAAGTTTATTGAAACACAAAAATTCAGACTGACGGAGGGACGGATGAGTCTCTTTTTATAGTATAGATTTACGCATAAGTCTCTGAATCGCTTTTTAAAATAAATATATACATAAATTAGCATGGCGTATGAAGTTAACGAAGTAAATTATCACCAGCAATATTCACATGTTTTCTCTGCTTTCATTTCAAATAAATTTCAGTGGAATCTCCATTGAATTCGCTGTTTTCTCTTCATTTAGCGAAAAGGGGGAGGTCAGCTTAAGGAGTTCTTATTTATCATCTTCGTACAGGAACAGCATTCAAATCCAAATCTATTTATGGATTTATTCATATTTTCTGTTCCAGTTTTCACTGAAGTAGAAAGAATCCGACGCTACATCCGATCACCTACCATCTTCTTGAAAAAATGCTCCTCAAATTCATAATTCCAAACATACCGAATAGAATTCGGCACGCTAATAACAAAACTCTGCAAATAACTCCCTGAATAATGAATACAACTGTGAGTGAGCTGAATTAGTGGAACACCAACAAATTTCCTGATGTTTTGCTATATTAAAAAATATCTATTTGAATCCTCTTTCGCAAACTATTCCAACATACACAATATTCAGGAATTGAGAACTACATTAATACGTCGACTGCGATACGACCCACCGGTCGGTTGGGTCGAGCTTAAGCTTTTCCTGCTGCGAAACGACCGATCGATGGGTAGTTTTAACCATCTTTGGGTCGTTTGAAAAATATTCAACAATCTTTTAAAATTATTGGTATTCAATGGACACAGTTAATGTTTGGTATATATATGAAATTTCTAGCCACTTTGACTTTAAATTTAAGTTCAATGCTGGACTTTAGTTCAACCCATCGCAGTCGACGCGTTACAGCTGCGCCAGCCTCGCAGAAGCAGTGTGTGCAGCGTCAGTTCATTATGCGGAGCGACACAAGTGTTCTTAACTGCACGTGATACAAATGCTGGGCGGCCAACGGCGGGATTTTGGAACATGCACAGAAAGCAAAAAGCCTCTTTTACCGTCCGTGAAAATGTGAGAATTCACTTTTACTGCTACATGTTCACTTGTAAGTGCCCCGACATGTTTTGTAAAATGTTTTTTCTGTTACACGTGATGTTTTATCTCACTCTAAATCATGCTTAGGAATTTCAAGATGAAGAATGTCGAACAATTTAAAATGGTGTATAAGTTTTTTCAAAGAACGCATTGCAGTACTGTTGAGTTATAATAAGGAGAAAATGGAAATTACCATTTCAGAGTAGACTACGGGCAAGCTACACGGGTAGAAAATAAATCAGTTAAAGTTGCAGAAAGTATTCCTGCTGAGATATATTGTACTTAAGCTGAAGAGTCATTCAATAATTTATTTGTACGGAATTATCCAAGTGAATGATTACAGTTTCGAAAAAAAATTATTCAAATTGCTGAGATTCAAGGTTGAAGGCAAAAATAAGACCGAAAAGATGAAAGGTGCAACACATTGAACGTTATGCCGCACTGCCGTAAAATAAGAAGCAATCTACAAAAAATATTGAAACTTGGGAAATATATAGCGCTGTGGATGCATCCAGGGAACGTTGGGAAGAGATTGAGAGGAACGCACCCCGTTCAATTCATCATCTCCAATTGGCAAGCGTGTTGCGGGTGGACGCTTTCCCGATACCACGAGATGAAGGGACCTCTGTACGGTCTCATATAAGCCCTTTCTAATTTGTCACTGTGACGCATCGTTCCGTGTACAACAGCATACATTAATAGCAAACTAAAGGATATGAATAATAATATGAATAATAATAATAAGCCCTTTTTAATTTGTCTCCGTGATGTCCCGTGATGCATTGTTCTGTGTACAACAGCATGCATTAATTGCTAACTATAATAAGCGGTGTGAATAATATTTTTTTCGGTGCCTACTATTCTTCTACTTCTGTTGTACAATTATTGTTTTGATATTGACAAGTTTTGAATTATAAGTTGTGTTGTACATGTTGCACTCTGGTGGAGTGTAACACTGGTTTGAAGCAATTATAAAGTTCCACTTTCAGTTGAATATGCAATTATTTCAAGAAGCTGGATAGTTTTACCAGGGAAGTTTACCCAGTCACAATGTAGTGTCTGTATATCACTTCCCGAAAGCTTTTAAGAATTGGTCTTCAAGAATTTTTTTCATTTAATAAAAATATCGTTTTCAGAATATTGTTTTTAGTGAAATGGGGCGCATGTCTTAAAGTCCGCCATGAGATTAACGTTTAGGTTTCAGTTTTCCAACGACGATTGCCAATCTATGGCATTTCTTGCAGTAGTAGCGAATTTAGAGTAAAATTCGATGGAAGGAATAAACTAGTTGCTTCTTTTTAGGAAATACGATTTTTATTTTGATTACGCACGAGAATTTCGAGGTCAGTTTTCCACTGTTGGCGCATTCTGTCGTCAAAGTTGAACATGCAGTTGCATTACACGCGAAGAATCGAATAGCACAAACAGTATGACTAGAATTTATTCATCATAGAAATGTAACAGGGCGTTCATCATTCAAATCAATATACTAACATGATGAGCTTTGAACTGATTCATCTGAGGACTCATGTATTTTGTTATGTGTTTTCACGCTCATGGTTAAAACAATGGCAGGAGAAGAGTGGAATTGTGTGGCAAATAATAACTTAATAATGAAAGTTTGTTCTAAACGAAGCAAAATTTTCTAGAAACTCATGACCATCTATAGCAGCTAAAATACTCTAAGAATTGTTTAGCACGTAAAATGGAAATCGGACTTTGAGCTGTGCAGGTGCGACGCGAGTAAGGAAAAACAGCGTATTTCCCACGTTTATTATGATGCTCAGAGACGTACTAAACATGCTCAACGACAGCACAAAATTCTATATGTTGAAGGAAACATGGCTGTTAGTCCGAAGGACGGAAATTTAAGTAATGGTAGTGGAGGCCACCAGACATCTGATATTAGGTGCTCTTTACCGTTTCGCAGGTACGAGTTAGCTGCTCCGTAACTTATCGCACACTTACACTAGTATAATTGAAATCTACTTGCAGGAAACACAGCGCACACTTCGAAGTCGTGAAGAACTGCGCCCATTGAAAGGCATGCTGCTGAAGCACCTGCTGGCCGTATTAGTTTGCAGGCTCTCATTGTAAAGCTTTCTTCGCTCGGAAGCTCGCCGCTGGGCCTACAAAGCCTCTTTTTTCGTGGAGGAGCGTTCACTAAAAGGCTGGCCGTTGTTCCGCAGTTTTCCAAGTCGTTTAACTTATGTGCTTCCGTCCTTCTTCCTTTCTTGCCCACTCCACACTTTCTTCCGTGTTCTACACCTACAGAATCAGCAACGCCTGGTACACATTTGACTTCGTTGGTAAATAAAAAACATTTTGTTCCTTGAACAGGAAAATATAGAGTGAATAGTTTGATTAAGTATTAACAATTATGTATGACAATTATGCATTATGTATTTTAAGTAATAGTTTGTATCAATTACTGACGTATTTCGGCTCACATGAAATCAATAGCGGGTTTTCGAATAGAAATGCATTTTGTAACTCTTTGATGAAGCATTGAATATTATGAGGCAACATCAGCCGTCCTCATAACATTCGAAAATGAGTTCGCTTCAGCAATCTGCACTAACATCATATAAATTTCCCAGGACAGCAACACAGGATTTGGGTTAATTTTTTAATTTCTGGCTTACTGTTCTTCGTCAAACTCTACTATCAAACAGAGTGATTTACCATCTACTTTGTTACACCTGAAGCTCGCTGCTTGAACGCTCATTAAGAAGGTCTGGCTCTCTGAGCTTAGGGAATTCAAAAATTCTAAGCAAACGATTCGTGTATTAATTGGGTCATAATAATTAAGCAGCATTATTTTCCAATTTTTCGACTTCATGAAACAGTTGAAGTTCATCACTTGGTAAATTACGAAGAAATTCACTCAACATTTCATTTTTCAACAGAAATATTGAGCGAATTTCCTAGTAATAAGTAGCATTATATCGGAAGATACAAATAGAGCAGGTGAGTAATGTAGGCCACACATGACGGAGCCCAAATTCTCGCGTTACCTGCCTCAGATGCCTTTAATCAGACAACTTTTTTCAAAGAGCAGACGGATATTTTAGGAATTTATGGGGTGACTTTCATATGATAAACTACGGATGTTTTTCCCCGCACATGACGTGAAATTTTAGTTTTTCAAAAAATGTTGGGTCAGGGATGTGGAGAATGAAGATTTTTACTCCTCATGGAGCGAGAAAAATAAATGCTAGAACATAATGGACGGGGCATAACGAAACGTGAAGTTGACTTGAAACACAGCATTAATGAAATAGCGCGATAAAATTAAAAGTTAGAGTACGATGTGTGTACTCTAGGTTATGAATACTAGCGCAGGGTTCCGGTAAAATAAGCCAACAAAAAGTTAACGAGCCCAATCATAAGGCATCGATTGAGGGACGTAAGAAATTAAATATCTTTTCGGAAGAGATGTTCGTTCAGCTGTCGAGGCGGCTTTTTCTGAAAGGCTCTAAATAGTGAAGGGATAATAACCAGCGTATTTAAAGAAGTACACTGATGCGTTCTTGTTTTCTTAAACAGCTGTACCGAATTATTTATGATAGACAGCCCCAGTGCAATGAAGTCCTTATTCACGAGCAATGGCACGGAATCGGTGAGAGCGTGGGAGGTCAAAGACCTTCTTGTTTGCCTACTCTGGGCTGACATCAAATTGTCGCTGAATAGGCGGTTCCGCTTGAGGGTTTCTAACAGTCTTAAAAACTCCGCCATCGCATTTTAAAAAATTTAACATAACAGATGCAAAAGTTTCACGTTTATCTGTTATCACTAAGGAATCGACTGTTGACGTTATACTGCCAAGCTTCCATGCTCTTGTACACTTGGATTCATGCGACAAACTCTGATGCATACGACAAACTAAAACTCCGTGCTTGCATTTCAGCACAAACTGTGGATGGGACGAATGGGATGATTAGACCATAGCAACCATTACAAATTTTTAGCAACAGAGCCTGTGACAATGGAGCAGGCGGATGCTGCCATGATTCTTTCCCGTTTGCTGCAGAGTGTAAGCAAGAAATGGTCTGGCAGTAAGGTCGCCTGCATGTGTTCGCGAATGTAGCAGGGAATTTTGTTCAATTTCAGCATGAGGCGTATCTTGCTCCCGCCATCTTGCATGCCACGGAGCAATTTTGAGATAAGGGTCGCCAGGAAACGCAGATAAAAGAATAACGGGATTTCCTAGTTTTAGATACGGAACCTCGAATACTAACAGGAAGTACAGGCAAAGATATCATGGGTGCCACCACGCACATTCAGGTAGGTAATGGATCGCGAAGATCAAGTGTAGCGGGAAAGAAAAGAGTTATAATGTAGATGCAAGTAATGATATGAAAAATTGTTGAATGCCTGGAATGTAACTGAGATCTTTTGGCACAATTTGGGGTCGAGGAATTGCACGGCATGAGAAAGCACATGAGACACGGGAACGCAAAGAACAACAAGGGATGGCAGAGATAATACAAAATGGTACTCATCAGATCAAAGCGGTGCTGACTGATAGAAGACGATCACCATGAAGGGTAGTTCAAGAAAATGTTCCTTAGGTTCAAACTTCCTATGGGCTTTTGAACATGAAAATACAATGATCACCGAAAAAATCATCATTTCTGTAATGAGTTATGTAAATGTTCTTGCAATAATGTCCTTCGTATTTTTAATTGTAGTAAAACTTGCTTTCCCTGATTTGCATTCAATGGGAGAGTATGGTAGACTAGCACCCTTTTTGGCGATATCATTTGGAAAATAAATTTCTTAAATTAGGCAACGTAAAAAAATAGGAGCACTGTTTATTCGCCTCTCAAATTAAGTATTATGATAATTTTGGTAAACAATGTTTTCATCGGTGTACTATTTTGTTCAAGCCTTGAAACAAAAATATTCCCTTTGAAGCTGTGAATGGAATTAGATTAAAATTTTTGTCTTACACATTCGGGATAATTAACGTGCGCACAAATAGAAGTCACTATGATTAATTATAATACAAGAGTGTCCCAAGTGAGGAAACAGGTAAAAAGTGTTTGCCTTATCAGCTCATAAATGGATTATGCCTTACTTGTGTTAGAATTTAACATTTTATTTTACTGAACGAAAAACATAATATAGGATTAGTCGAGTCATTGAAGTCCTTGACCACAGGTAGATCTACCCCAGCGACCTAGTTAAATACATTATGTTAGCGCACATTCTGGTAAATACAATTAGCATTGGTGCGCTACGTTGCAACCTTTAGAAATCATTGACACGTCAGCCACTGATAAAAATTAGAAAGTGGCACGATTATTTTCTGAAAATTTGAGAATGATACGCAAAATTCGCGTACGCGAATGCGAGGTCTGGTCCCGCCGTTCTTGGAGAGCAGCCAGACATGGAACTGGTCCTCTGGCTCGGTCCTCTAAAAACGCCCCTCTGTTCGGGCTCTCTGGCTGAACTTGACCTAACCTCCACACGACTGTCATGGCCGCCACGCAGCTCGCCTGGGTACCCATCGTATGGTAGGACCTAATTTGCTGATATCATCGAACGCTATCAGCGGTTCATGGTGCTCCTGCTCTCACAAGGGGGATAATGTTTAAAGCTCATTACTTTTTGACACTTTCTTGGACACCTAGCGTATGGTAGAACTTTTTAGAAGTTCATTACTTTCTGAAATATTTAGCGTTGGTGGGAAATGAGTGGAGCTAGCGTATGGTAGAACTTGATATCATCGAACGCTATCAGCGGTTCATGGTGCTCCTGCTCTCACAAGGGGGATAATGTTTAAAGCTCATTACTTTTTGACACTTTCTTGGACACCTAGCGTATGGTAGAACTTTTTAGAAGTTCATTACTTTCTGAAATATTTAGCGTTGGTGGGAAATGAGTGGAGCTAGCGTATGGTAGAACTTGATATCATCGAACGCTATCAGCGGTTCATGGTGCTCCTGCTCTCACAAGGGGGATAATGTTTAAAGCTCATTACTTTTTGACACTTTCCTGGACACCTAGCGTATGGTAGAACTTTTTAGAAGTTCATTACTTTCTGAAATATTTAGCGTTGGTGGAAAATGAGTGGAGCTAGCGTATGGTAGAACTTGATATCATCTAATGTTATCAACGGTTCACGGTGCTCTTGTTTTCACGAGGGGAATAAATGTTAAAAGTTCATTATTTTCCCTCACTTTCCTGGATACCTAGCGTATGGTAGAACTTGACATGTTGCTTGCGATATGACCCACCGGTGGGTCACGCTTAAATGTTGAATGTTAATATCCAATATCATGATGATGTTGGATTTTAATTGTAAACAGTCGCGCAGTTGATAAATTCATCGAAATGGTACATTTACGATATATGTCAGGCAAATGTTTTAATTTTCATGGTTCTTATTGTAATTACCTTTTGATTATAGGAAATTATTTTGAATTATTATTACTGATTTCTTGGAATACTGTAACGAGGTCATTTTTCTCAAGCACTGGCTAGAAAGAAGTATGTTGATGTTTAGAACTAAGTTCTGTTGGTTTTAAAATATATTAATGGAAAAGATTGTTCCTATCGAATGAATGAGCGAATGACCGAGAACTTATGACTGGGAGCGCAAAGTTAGAAAAATTTCATATCCGAAAGTTAATAATCGCCACACATACATCAGCTGAAGTCGGTCTGGTGACAGGAAGATAAGACAATTTATGAAATCGAATCAAATTTGAATAATGAGTTTAGATTATTCAAAGAGGACAAATGATTCAGTTGTAGACATATTTTCAGATGCAGACGGTTGTAGCACTCAGTTGTAGACATATTTTTAGACGTAGATGGTTGAACCACTTGATTGTAAACATTTTTTGGAGTTCCCCTACAACTGCTCCCTTGTCGATGTTATCGAATGCTGATAATAACCTAAACTTGTGTTTAATATCGAGGAAAATTATTAGCAAAATTATTTGAAACAAATAAATTCAGTTATGAATTGTGTTCAGTTCTAGGGAATTTTTTATTAACTTTTAATCGAATAAAATATCACTAGTACCATAGTGGCACGTAACACCGATTTTTATTACAGTTAGAGATTATTATAGATTCTAAAGTTTAAGGTATTCTTTATTTGGTCAAGTTATCTGATAAGTTAATGCATGCAACGCGTGACGATTGCAACTTGGAACTATTAAGATGAATGTTTGAGTGCACAGAACTATGCTTTAGGGGACTTGATCATACATTAATAAACCAGAGACTAAACAAGTTTAAAATTTTGGAATTTATTTGATCATTTTTCTAACCTAATAAGTGTTCATTCTGTAATAGAGAATAAGCTATTGAAGACGTAGTGAAAAATTCAATGAAGAATAGTAATTAATCTCCTTTCCCTGGGCCCCGTGATAGCGTTACAAAGTGAACTATGTTCCAAAAATGTTTTATTCCAGTGGTTCTTAACCTGGCGGGGCGCGAACCTCCGCAGTAAAGCCTGATTTTTCTCAGTAATGTTTCCGACAAAAGAGTTAACTTTCACTCTTGAATGAGCTTGAGGACCTATTTACAATATTCTTTCTTTCGAGCTCATATTTACCAGTCCATCTGCACACAATTTCCCCTGACAATTCTTAAGTGGGCGTGGGAGTAACAAGGTTAAGAACCTCTGTTTTATTCCATCACTTCGTTACAGAAAGCCGCAAAACTCTTTCCTATTTGATTCCAGGGCAACTTTCGATTTACAATTCTTACTAAATGCTGCATTAGCTCATTTCCAACAGAGAATTTCAATTGTCTCTCGAATGAAGTTTCATGCGATGCTGGTGAAAATGACGGAGCTTCTCATTTGCTTTGAACACAATTGCAAGGATATACGTTTTTACTCGTAAGTGTAATCGTTGTGCCCAGGATTATGTTGTGATGCGCACGACTTGAACAGAATTATGCTTGCTATTTCTCTCTATCCTCATGGAAGTTGAGAGTGAAAGTGACGTCCTGAAAACCCACACGGAGATCATGTAGTGAGCAATTTGGACTTACGAGTACTTTCGAGTATGAGTCACTTTGAACCTCAGTTAGCTACGAAGGAACCATCGGAGGCCAATAATTCAATTTTATGTATTTTTCCGTGATAAGAAACAAATGAAGACACACTTCAATTGATCTTTTGTCTATTCCAATGTTAAATACTGAATTGAACACAGTTTGAGTTGAATACTGAACTTCAATTTAACGTATCCCAGTAAATGTGTTAATGCTGCTAGCAATAATGACAAAAAAGGAATGATAGATAACATAGTCTTTTCACATGCGCCTCGTGTTGCTGAACGAGACACTTCAATAAATTGTTAGACGGCATGTAATTAAAAACAATCACAGAATGTATGAGAAATTATATCATTAAAATTTGAGGGAGGAACAGAAGCGGTTTTAAGGAAGAAAAGTCCAATGCAGAAAGCCAATATATTAAAAAAATAATAACTAAGAGATTCATAAGAACAGAGTATGGGTTTGTTTACAGGCTAACTTAAAATATTGGTGTATTTTCATGTTACTTGAAAATTTATGTTATATCATAGTTACTCCGAAAATAAGAAAAACGTTTTTTTGGGAGTTTACAATCCCTTAACATCCCCAGTCCACACTGAACAAATGATACCATTTTCGAGACTCGTGATCCAGGAATTTTATTTTGTTAGGTTTCTAATTTTATTTGAGCTTGTCTGCGTGTTGCAGAGCGTCTTTGTACCTCCCATCACGTGTGCTCAATTGATATTTTAGACATTTATATCACAATGAAGTTTATCAACGCTGCAATATATAAGTTTGTGCCCACATCTTTCCTTGCGGAGTTGATATCTAATTCTCAGAAGAAAAACATTCCAAAATATAAGAGAATTGTATGATACACTACTATTTTTATTCTCTTCACACTTATTTTGACGTCAGCAAACAGGAAATGTTATAATCCGAGCAGCGTAACCATTTCTCGACAACATTAAGAATATTGTTGCAAGAACTGTACACTCACGATTGATCTAATTAATTGATCTATAACACACAGACATATCACTGAGAGTTTTACTTGGGTGTGCAATACCTCTACAGTAGAGAAGAGTTCCATGTAGTGATTTCATCAAGAAAGTTTAAACAATTTAAGCAATTTAAACAATTTGCTGCCATTCTGGTTGTTTAACGCGTTCAAAAAATTTACAATCGGCAGATTTCAGTTTACTTTAGGAAAATATGTTGTACGTTTTACGAGAAAGCATTTTGAGTCCATAGAATGTAGGTAAAAATTTAGATTTCTGCAGCAATTTTTAATACTTATAATTTGGATTCAGCGTCTAGGTAAGCATGTATTGTTCACTTCCAGGACCTTATTGAATATATATTACGTCAAATTAAGATACTTGTGATTACTTTCCCCGTTTGTTAATGTAGCACGTACCGTGACTGTTCTGGTAATTTCTGACCAAGTTTTATTCATTTGGAAAATAATTCATTTATATGATGCCCACTTACACGGGAAAAAATAATTATTTTCGAAGCTCTAACTCCAGATGATGAGTACATATCCACACACTTGTTTGAGGATGTATTAATGAAATGATTCTCAATTGGGAATTTGAGAACATTTCCACTTGAACGTGAAAAATTGTCAAAACTACTTTACCCTCAGTAGTTCTGGAAATTCCATCACTTAGTTTGGAGCTACAAGCCGTGCAACACACTTACATAAATCCTGCAAAATCTAAGCCTCTTACTTTTGCTGAGAGAAGAGTTTACATGTCTAACCGAATGTAAGTATTTTGTAAGCAGCCGAACAGTCAGGGCATGTTTTAGTATAGTATAATAGTCATGGCATGTTGAACTAGTTAACATGTTGGTCGCGATGTGAGCCGCCGATGTAAACCGAGGGAGTTTTCATAATGCTGCTGACCGACCAGTGGGCGCAAAATCAATTTTCGCAAATACTTTATCAAAGCTAAATGAGGGCAAAACTCAGTTAATGTTTAGTATTTTAAAATTGCTCACTACCATTAACTTTAAATTTGAGTTGAATATTGAACTTCAGTTTAACACATCGCGGTCAAAGTGTTAAATCTATTTGTCTGGATGCCTTTCCGGTGGCCCGCAATTTACTTTTACTTTCAACTTCCCGCAGATTTATGCCGACAAGCGCAGTTCTCCGTGCACATTTAGCGCGACATGCGTACGAATTGGAGCGCTTATGCAGTTTCCTGTGGATAATTTTTGTTGCACGAACAGCGATTTTCTGGGAGCAGTTTCAAAACCACCCTAAAAATTGAGATTTCATTTTTGCAACTAATTTCATAGCGTATGAAAACAGACGTGCCTTTATTTTTACAATTAATTTCTTACACAATGGAAACGGACGAGTTGTATTACAGCATGTGCGAAGATGTTCATCATTTTCCGACGATCGAGTTTGTTTAGTTCAATAGGAATGTCAAGAACACTTAGATTGGACCTGCTGAACATGATGTCGCTGTTGCTGGTTAAATAATCTGCGGAACGTAAGCTTGTGATTCTTTTCGAGCTCAAGGGAGAAAGAGAAAGTGTAGGTTAAAGTTAAGGGTGGCCATGCAACACTGTAGATATATGTTAATTATTTCAATGACCTCAGTATGTTATCCGAATCCACCTATTAACTTATAAAATCGATATATTTAATAGGAGTTTGTTTAAGCGAAAATTTTCAGCAGAAAAGGATGGTTTGATTCAAGTGTGGCCGTCAGTTGATAGCAGGTAGCAAGTTTTTTAGATGTGACTCGCTCCCATTCTATTCGAGTATCATTGTTGCCTAGCTGTAAGGCTTCTGAAAACATACCCTCAAACAAATTCCTTAGCTAATTCTCTACGACAGGATATTAAAAATGTTAATGAATATGTAAGCACATAATTTTTAAGTCAATTTCAAAACCAACGACAGTTTTTCGACAGATGTGCAAGAGAGAAAATTTAGTAAAGGTCGTAGCTGTTCTGTCAATTCAGGAATTTGTTTCTGTGTATTTGGTCGCGTAATTTATAATGAAATATTGAGTATAGAATTTAACTTTAAGAAAAATAATTCACTTTTTTTCACTGTATATTTTGAATTCTCATTTTGATTTTTCTCATTCATTTTCGTAAATATAATGCATTATTCTTTTCGTTCATGAGTGAATGTTTTATAAAATGCAGCTCGAACTTCGGCGAGTCAGAAGCTGAAATCTCACAGTTTCACTCACAGAGACAGCTCGACAGAGAACAATTCTGTGAAGCGTTTGTGGTATGATCATTATAAAAACCTTTCTTAAATAATTATTTCGGTGGTTCGTGTGCCACTCTAGACAAGTCTTACATTCGGCGCCTGCAGCACGCGCCAAGCAATACGGGACAGAGCTTCAATCATGTAAATGTTTTAAGGTCGGCGAATTTCGTCAAGGTTTTACAGAAAACATACAGAGCGGAATAACGCTCGCTCTCTGATCTATAATGTAATTAAAGTCAATCCAATGTTAGATAGATTTTCTCAAAACAAAATAAATGTTCATGCTAGTGTAGGTTTTGTGAGGATTTATTTTCGTTATTGCTGGCAATATTGAAGATAGCAATCGTGAAAGTTTCGACAGATGTGTTTCCTGGAAAAGTATTTTTTGGTTGTGTAGTCGCCCACTGAGATTTATTTTCATCGCGGTTTTTTACTGAAATATTCTAGCGAAGAATTTGACTCTCCGAAGTTACAGTCGAAGATCATGCCATGTATACAAAGGAGTTGAGGTTTCCAGACCGTGATATGTTAACCATTTAGCTGTTTGAAATTTAAACGTTTTGCATCGATTAAGTGTTGCTTTGTTTCAATGAATATTCACATATTGATGATTTGAAATTCAACGGATATGATAGGTATTCATTTCAGCAGTTCTGAAAACGATTATTTAACAGTACAGAATGCTGGGAAATGATGAATAAGTTTCATTCAGGAGACATAAACATTTTTTAGCTCGCGAATTTGCAGCAGGGGGAAAAATTCTGCTCAAAGCAACTGGCACTTCCAGAAATTGATGAGTGCTTTCTTTACTCCAGCTTAGTCAACTTTTTGTGATTTTGTAAGAGGAGAGAACATTTAATGGTAATGTTTGGAACGAACCGTCAAGTATCACCAGATTCAAAAGGCTTTTAAAATCGAAATAGGAGAGAATATTTTACAGAAATTCATGGAACGAACAGTCCAAGTGTCAGATATAAAAGGCTCCTAAAATAAGTTTTTAGAATCACTCCCTAAAATTGTGACATGTATTAAGAATAACTCTTGAAACTTAAAACATAATAACTCTTACAATAAGTTTTAGCATGGAAATGGAAAACAAAATTAATGTGCGATACTTGAAGTGATTTCTCAACACCGGTCATGTAGCGGCCAGATCCTTGTTTATGAAACATATCAAATTTTACAGTGTACCACCCACAAAGTATAAGTACTTCTAGAATCACAGAGTTGGATAGGAAAACAAAGTTTTCTTTTTTTTCGAATCATTGCTCAAGATTCATAAGTTCTTATTGGATCGTCTTAAAAAATTAATTTTCTTATTTCTTGTTAGTTACTAACTCCTAAACTCTAACTCGAACCTACAACAAACGATCGAACATTCATTTACTCTAACTTCTCAATACTTCAACTGGTGTTACGAAGATTCATAAATCCTAATTGGATCGTATATCAAAATTAATTTTCTAATTTACAGTTAGTTACTAACTCTTAACTCCAAGTCGAACCTGCAACAAACATTCGTTTGCTCTAGTTTTTCAATTCTTCGACCGGCCATTCTTTTGCTTTGAGTTTTTCTATTCTTCAACCGGTGTTCAACTCAAGTAACAGTAGCGCTGCCACTCCGATCGTAAGACCAACACTTCTCCTATTTTGAGGTGTGGAAGCCCCTTAGAAACACCATAGCTCGGTGTCTGCAGCAGGCAGCTCTCACCGTTGCGTTGATCAGTGGAATCCAGGCGGTGC
Source organism: Morinoia aosen (assembly GCA_030386875.1). NCBI lineage: Eukaryota > Metazoa > Arthropoda > Malacostraca > Amphipoda > Talitridae > Morinoia > Morinoia aosen. The sequence goes on along the minus strand of CM059564.1, from coordinate 47,636,735 downwards.
CCAGACGAACGAACCACTTGCCTTTGCGCTCTAATTTTCGCTGCCTCATCGCAGCGAGCGAGAGTGACTTTTTTTCCAGGGAGTTCAGTTTCTAAGGTCAACGCAAGCGTCCCAGAAGCCCTGGCCCTGAACACGGAGACGTTTTTCACCGCTGCAGATTTAGTATATAAGATGCACGTCGCTGGGGAAGATCATTGTGTGGCTCAAGCTTCAATACCAAACAACCAAAATGAACTCTGTGAGTAAACAGTATAAGAGCATCTGATACATTAGAAAATTGTACTTCGCATTCAACATGGTTACATGTGCTTGATTTGGTTCAAGATTTGTGACTGTGTGAATAGTGAAATATTTTATAAAACCAGCGAAATAATTTCGATTCAAAATGTAGTCGTCAATTTCACTATGTCCTCTCTACACACGTCATATCGTGTCTCCCTTAATATTTCTGTTGGAAGTTCGTCGTGAACTATATACAAATCTTAAATGTTTTCGTGAATGAGTCCGAAAGTTCCAATATTTAGGCACTGAATCAAAAAGGAATAAACCAATGCAGTGATGTATTTGGTGATTCATAGCAATTATTAGATGTGTTTTCAAAAATCTGTAAATGCCAGGTTTGACATGTTGGATTTCTGCCTCCAGGTCAGCGCTATCGTCTTCGCTGCCGTCGTGGCCTGCGCCGCCGCTGGTGGTCATGGTGGAGGAATCGGTGGATTCGGAGGTGGACTCGGTGGACTTGGAGGCGGAATCGGTGGACTCGGAGGTGGACTCGGTGGATTCGGAGGTGGACTTGGAGCCGGTGGATTCGGAGGTGGACTTGGAGGCGGTGGAGGCATCAGCGCTAGCGTCGGCGGCAATGTGATCTCCAACGTACCCATTGTGGTGCCATCCCCTGTTGCCACCTACGTCCCTGAGGTCTTCCAGGTGTCCAAGCCCTTCGTCGTGCCCCACCACGTCACCATCCTCAGGAAGGTGAAGGTACCAGTTGAGGTCATCAAGAAGGTCCCCATTGAAGTCGTCAAGAAGATCCAGGTCCCCGTGAAGGTCCCCATCTTCGAGAAGAAACACGCCTGGTAACTTCTTCATCTTTGAGCTCAAACTGAACAATTGAATTTTTCAAGAACATCCCCCTCTTGGTAGCATATTTATTTTTGTTCTATCCAGTTTTCAACCTGAGAACTGGGCGAAGAAAGTCATTATTTATAAAAGGGAACATCGTTCATCGATGATGAATAAAGTTACCTCCGTCTGAATCCTCTCTGTATTATCCCTCTCAGAAAATATGCTCATCTGTGAAAATTCTTACATCGATTATCCTGCATTAAAAATGGTACGTGACGTTTTTACGATGAATGAAATTTGGAACCGAAATCGAGCGACGAAATGAAAGGAAGCATTTTGAAAAGGAGGCTCTTGAAACTATGGAAAAATACAAGGGACCAAATGAAACTAGTAAATCTTAGGATAAACATTTCCAAAATGACTCGTCAGAAGACAAAGGAAGAAAGTTGCTTGAAAATAATAGCAACAAAGAAAATTACTCCATGAACAAACTTGCTTCAACTTGACTCAAAGTGAAATGAAAATTGAAACAAAGAATAATCCAATATCCATCATTTTCACTTTTGTTTGAATTATGATACATGAGGATGACTGTATGTTGATAATGTTGAGCTTAGGAAAATTGCAAAGCCTCAATGGAAGAGATGTGCAGCATTGCAGGATTGATGAAGCACTCCAAACAAGTTTAGTCCTTCAGACCTGCATCATTTCAATGCAAGGATTCGATGTTTATTATCAAGTTTTATTAATTGTTTTACTTTGAAGTTTCAATGCATTTTGCGATCATTTGTGATTCAATGCTCTTTAACCAATGATGAGTTTACGATAACAACCTAAGAGGAATACATACACACATAAATTTGTATCTACCACGTGCCCAAAGAATTAGCCAAAATGATAAGGGTAGTTAAATTTCACAGCCTACATCCTATTTTGAAGTTCAGAATCGACTAAGTGAATGGTTCATATGTACTCTTTGGTCTCAAAAAATCACAAGCTTTTAGAGGAAACAAAGGTAGAGAGGAGCAAAAACAGAAAAAATCTGAAGAAATTACACTACTTTAATTCGATGAAATATTTTTGCAAAATGTCATAAGAAATGCCAGTATTACACCTAAGTAAGATATCACTCCTCGACGTGAGGAAGAAAAATGGAGAAACAAAGCACATCTAAATCTAGAAACAATTTCCTTAAAAGTTCTGATGCTGATGTCGCAGAGCACTGTAAAATTGATCGATCGCTATTAAGTTTGTATACAAAAGAGACTTTCAACATATTCCTCACATCGAGTGTAAAGATTCAGATCCATAATGAACCGAATAAATTCTTCCGTGGCAGGAATTGAACTATATCTACACCAACGCGTTGTAATCTAATTTTCTTTTAAAGTTGTCCAGAGGAGACGCGATAGAAACTTACATAATTATTTACTCTCTCATGCTTTTTTCTACATCGAAACGTTGTCTACATAACACATAGCGAAGCTGTCAAAAATATCTCAGCAGAGCACTGTAACAGAGAATGCTATATCAAATTACCGTTCGAAAATCAGGTGGCGTCATGGTGCTTTTCTGTGGAACGGGACTTGGTCAATTGAATTCTTGAGGCATTCTTTGAATACCATGTGGATATACTCTCGGCAGAGAAAACAATGTAGAGTCATTTCTATGGGGGAAAATGCATTTCCTCATGTTCGGCTAGCCAAAATAAAGTCTTCATTTCAAATAAACTGGATGACGTCACCATCTCAACATGTCCTTAGGTCAATATTGGGGACGAATTTGAGGCTAGCAGTGTTGCCAGATGCAAGATGAGCGCTGCTATTTGTTCGTTGCCATGACGTCAGCATTGCCACACGGTCGCGTAAAAAAACTGGTTCGACCCTACCTTGATTCTTCTACCGTCGACATACTCAAAGTCTGAGCAGGATGTCTCTCTTTACTGATGAACTTCGAAACTTACGCAGGAAACTTTCTCAAGAACGGTTTATGATTCATACGGATTAAAAAAGAAACATCATATAATTTAAAGCTGGTCAGATTTTGAAACTGAAACCTAAAGAAAACGAACGAAATCCTTGGTTTTCGACTGAGAACAAAGCCAGAGAACTTGTCCCGTGGATTTTTAATTTCTCAAGTAGTATACAGATGGTATTTCGGATTGCTGTGTACCCGGGTATCAATGAATTTTATTATTTTATTTTCAATGAAATTAAAGATTACAATCTGAAAAGCCCTCGTGGTTGCCCCTCGAGTGACCCTTGATAAATAAGAGTTTCTCTTCGGGGTCATCCGACTCACGAAGAGCGTTGGTATCATGGCTACCGACTGACCCCTGGTCCTCAGGGTTCATAAACCTTCCCAATGGTCTGGTTGGTCATGAACCCTCGTCATTTAAAACAAGCTTTAGACGTTACTTTGAAACGAAACCACTTTTCAATCTTGGGCACATGCACGAAGTGGTTAAAAAAGCTCTCAAAAAATGAATTGTTGGCAATCATGAAGCCATGTGTCGTATTTTCATTTAGGAGTTGCTTTTGTGAACGTTTTATTGATACACTGTATGCACATCTGCTTAGCGAACCATTTTCAACAATGAAAGCAGGACTTATATCATTTAGTAGACGACTGAAACAACATGTATTTAAGTGAGAAATGTATATGGATTCGCCACTATTTAGCATACTCTCATATAAATAGAATAAAATTACTTCTACCGAAAGCTACGCTGAAACCGTTATGATAAATCTAATTACAGACACACTTAGGGAACAATATAAGTTGAAAGCATAATAATTTCTCCAGATAGAGATTTTCTTAAGAGATCCACCAAAATTTCATTCAAGTCTTCTAACAAGCATCCCTCGGTAAATAATACTTCAATTCCTTTCAATCTCTGAAAATAATGGATTTTGAACACTTCTACATTCATTTTTCATTTGAATCACTTGAACTTAACAACTGAACACTTGAACTAAACGGCTGAATACTTGAACTAAACGAGAGAAAATCTGCTCCACTTCTCCAAGCTGAAATGTGAACTGGGCTGAAAGTGTGACTTGAACTGCTTTGAGCTGTTGTTCCGTGTTATCTTGTCTGAGTTTTTCAAAGACATGCCACAAGTTCTTTTTACTTCGTCTAAAGTGGTTAGTGTTGCAACTGACACAGTCAAATTGCTGTACTGACCATTATCCCAGATAAACTTTTTCATCCGTAATTTGAAAAGTATGACCAATGCATTAAACGTAAGGGGTAGAATTTAATGAAGTTGACTTTTTTTCCATCATGAGCTAAAATCTAGAAAGGTAGGATACCATCTTTATCCTAAATTTTTACTAAAAAAATTCACTGGGTGTAATTCATGGCAAATTATAGTAGCTAAGAAAGCTCGGCTTCCCTGTTGATTTATTTTTGGGCATTCAAATTTGTTTTGGGCCTCTTTAAGTCGTTACCATACCTACAAGTTGGGTGATTACAGCACTTTTGCCCGGTTTACTTCACGATATTTTGAGCAGCGTGACAGTTTTAGGACCGGAGTTTTGCCGCTCGCTGGACGAAGGAAAATTGCAGGGAACTCGATATCTTTACATTTCCTGCGTTGTAAGATGGTTATTATACATGTACAAGATATAGTTACTTCCAATGTCATAAGATGACTATTATACTTGTACATGATATAGGTACTTCCAATGTCATAAGATGACTATTATACTTGTACATGATATAGTTACTTCCTATGTCATAAGATGACTATTATACTTGTACATGATATAGTTACTTCCAATGTCATAAGATGACTATTATACTTGTACATGATATAGTTACTTCCTATGTCATAAGATGACTATTATACTTGTACATGATATAGGTACTTCCAATGTCATAAGATGACTATTATACTTGTACATGATATAGTTACTTCCTATGTCATAAGATGACTATTATACTTGTACATGATATAGTTACTTCCAATGTCATAAGATGACTATTATACTTGTACATGATATAGTTACTTCCTATGTCATAAGATGACTATTATACTTGTACATGATATAGTTACTTCCTATGTCATAAGATGACTATTATACTTGTACATGATATAGTTACTTCCTATGTCATAAGATGACTATTATACTTGTACATGACATAGTTACTTCCTATGTCATAATATGACTATTATACTTGTACATGATATAGTTACTTCCTATGTCATAAGATGACTATTATACTTGTTCATGATATAGTTACTTCCTATGTCATAAGATGACTATTATACTTGTACATGACATAGTTACTTCCTATGTCATAAGATGACTATTATACTTGTACATGATATAGTTACTTCCTATGTCATAAGATGACTATTATACTTGTACATGACATAGTTACTTCCTATGTCATAATATGACTATTATACTTGTACATGATATAGTTACTTCCTATGTCATAAGATGACTATTATACTTGTACATGATATAGTTACTTCCTATGTCATAGATGACTATTATACTTGTACATGATATAGTTACTTCCTATGTCAGAAGATGACTATTATACTTGTACATGACATAGTTACTTCCTATGTCATAAGATGACTTGTACTTGTACATGACATAGTTACTTCCTATGTCATAAGATGACTATTATACTTGTACAAGATATAGTTACTTCCTATGTCATAATATGACTATTATACTTGTACATGACATAGTTACTTCCTATGTCATAAGATGACTATTAAACTTGTACATGATAGAGTTACTTCCTACGTCATATAATACATGGTTTAATAAGTTGTACGTGCGTCTATTTGTAGATTATAATTATTCACTACATAAATCACATACTTGATAGAAAAAATAAACAGATTTACATGGACTAATGTTTCACAACGGGATGTAGGCAAAAGAAATTTGGTTAAAATAAACTACAAAAATGTGATGGTGTAAAAGTTTATTCAAAATTGATTAAATCACATTTAAAGAGAATTACAGCGCACATTCTACAGACACAGCTCTAATTTCACAAAATTACAATCTAAGGCGAGGTAATTTTGTTAATAATTGACGTAATCTCATTGCCAAAATTTTCATTGACGGAGGATGTGTTGTAGAGGCACTTAAGTTCCGTTCTAAATTATCCTATCAGTTTTCAAAGGGCGTCAGATCTGGAGATAATAGGGGCCAGCCCGTGTGTTTGAATGATGCTTGTCGTTCCGAGTAGAAATATTCAAAGGATGCTTTATTCCAATCAAGCCTGATACACATCATCTTGTAAAATGGTCTTTCAAATGTCTTATAACTAACACCAGGACACCATGACGGTTTTCCCCGTAAAGCCAGTACCCATTTCCGACACCTGGGTAGAGTGGGGTATTGTGCCTGAGTTTTCCCTAATACCGAACAGGGAACGTCGCTGCGCAGCGCCGGGATTTGAGCCCACGACACCCTTCTCGGAAGGGCGTGTTCTTAACCACTCGGCTATGGTGAGCACAATGAACGTGAGAGTGTGTAATCGTGAAATATTTCGATCTTGGTCATGAAGGATTTGAAAATAGTCATGTAACCTCAGTTGTGGAGATATAATTTATACAATTTCTTTACCACAAGTGATACAGCAATAGATTTTATCTTAGGTCTAGTACGATGGTCAAATTTGAGTATAGCTACCTGTGGGCCCGAATAAGTTCAGCGACTTCTAGGGCATCTTACCATCAACGCTATTCTAAGGTGTACAATAATGTTTAACCTCATTCACTTAACATAGATAAGCATTAGACTGATCAAGTTAAACGAATTATTTACAAGTGATGCAGCAATAGATTTTATCTCAAGTCTACTACAACGGACACATTTTAGTATAGATACTTGTGGGCCCGAACAAGTTAAGGATTTTGTGAGGGTTTTGTACCTGTAAATAGTCGCTCACTGAAAGCTATGCCAGTAAGACCAATTACGAAGCATTGCTCTGCCTACAGCAGCCTACACGGTTGAGACAATGTGTTATGAATTCCTTAAGCTTTGAGGTTATTTTTAACTTAATTCTACCATCACGCCTAAAGAAAATGAACCTTTCCTCGTCGGACCTCGTGGCACCTTCTTCAGTTCTTCTCAGTTCAGTTTTGATTTCCTTATGACAGTTTTTTTTATGTTCATTGCTGATTCTAATGGCTCTTTCATCCATCAGCAATTGTATTCTTTTATTTTTCTCACCTCACGACAATGTTGCAGAGGTGAATACATTTTTCAAAATCACTGCATCATTACCACTACGAACATGTATCTATAACCTAACTCATTATTAAACATATCCCCTAAACCTAGTTAATATCATTACAAATATAGAAGTTGTGATAAACATATACCCTTAACTCAGTCAATATCATCACTATTATATAAGCAATATGTCAAGAAGGAAGTGCGACAGGTTTTGAGCGCTACAATCTCGGACGCTTTCTTGCGAACCGAACTATGTATGAAGTGGGGGCTAGTTTTTCTGACCGTGAACTTTCGATGCCCGGAATCATTAGAGAACATCCGGTCTGATAATTCGTGTGGGGAGCTAACATGAGCTTATCACGGACTAGGAGGAAGTGAATTTACTTCATTCTTCCTTGAATGATCCCGCGATGGGGCTTGATAAATAAGCTATTTCCAGCACGGATAAACAAAGCAAATACCTGGCGCTGAAGATTTATTGCTATGTATTAGCGTAGCAAGGACTTTTCTTTCTTTCGTGATACTCGAGGGACAGCTGCAGTGGGTTTCTAATCCACATACTTGAGGTAACTCGTTATTGAAATTTGCTCTGTATGTTGCCCTCAAATATTTCTTGAAAGCATTCTGTGGTACTATAATGGAACGCCTAGTGTGAGGCGTCTTGTGTGAGGCGTCTGGTATGAGGCGTCTGGTATGAGGCGTCTGGTATGAGGCGTCTGGTGTGAGACGTCTGGTGTGAGGCGTCTGGTGTGAGGCGTCTGGTATGAGGCGTCTGATATGAGGCGTCTGGTATGAGGCGTCTGGTATGAGGCGTCTGGTATGAGGCGTCTGGTGTGAGGCGTCTGGTGTGAGGCGTCTGGTATGAGGCGTCTGGTGTGAGGCGTCTGGTATGAGGCGTCTGGTATGAGGCGTCTGGTATGAGGCGTCTGGTATGAGGCGTCTGGTATGAGGCGTCTGGTATGAGGCGTCTGGTGTGAGGCGTCTAGTGTGAGGCGTCTGGTGTGAGGCGTCTGGTATGAGGCGTCTGGGGAGAGCCCAGTGTAACTTTTTCGCCGCCTGCATGCATGTATTTCGCCGCCTAAGCGATTTAATCGCTTAAGTTGCTTAGGCGGCGAAAAACATGCATACAGGCATAAAAGTTAGACTGGGAGGCGTCTGGTATGGGGTGTCTGGTAAAGTATGCAGAGCATAAGAGAAATTCTACTTAGATAGACCTGACCGAAATCATCGTGCTGAAGTATGGCAAAAATGCATCGATTATTTTCACATTTATGAATTCAGATGTTCTTGTGGTTGAGTACTTGAATATAAATACAAGTATGACCAAATGCGAACGCTTAGAAACTTGTGAAAGGTAGAAATTGAACTTAGAGAAGGCCACGGAGCGTCCCAGATAGATTGCGAGGGCTCGGTCACAGCAAGGTAGACGCAAAAAGAAGAGTTGCCTTCAACTCTCTGGAGAAAATTGAGCAAGTCACTGACTGGAGGCCTATGGTCTCTAATATGGATGACGGCCAATCGAAAACTGAATTAACTCCTTAAAAACTTGGCTTTCATTGAAATTGACTACCGTCGTCATTGACACTGCACATTATCTTGGGTGATATGTGTCAAACAGCGGCATGAGGTCTGACGCACGTCTCGTTCAAGGAACTGAAAAGTAGTCTTAAAATCTAGGTTAGAAGTTCACAAGTTCTTCGGACATTTCTCTATGGTTTCTGTCCTAACGAAATTGGTACTTTATTTTTTTTTAAATAGAAGATGAATGAAAATTCTGAGGACTGGAACGAAATAAATATGACCTGCAAATGTAAAATACATCATCTCTCGTTGACTTCAATTTCTCTATACACTGACGAGTGTTATTCAATAAAAACGTAGATCAAGCAGCTGTTGAGACGAAAATAATTGTAGATATTGAAGACATATCCAATTTTATTTACAATTGAATTTGTGTTAAATCATGCTGTAGAAATAATTCTGGAATTATTTAAGAATAAGATGTATAATTTCCCTTTTTATCAGGGATTACAAAAGATCTCATTGATGTCCTCGAAATTGACTGAATATAAAGTAAGGAGTGCGCACGTCAGAGACTAGACTCTAGCCAAGACTTTAATTGGGGGGCAAATATGCAGAGTGTCCTAACGCACAAATCAGAGGTCAAAACTGGCAGAATGGGTTAAGTGATAATTTCACCTCATAGCGGCGTAGATGTCTTTCAGGCAGAGTGGCCTAGTTCCTAGTTCAGTTCCTAGTTAGTGACTTGGCTAGAAAAAGCCAGTTTGGTAACCCTGCGATGAACACCACGCCTCTCACTTGAGTGTCCTAAAGTAATTCTGTGTTTTGTGAGTTAGGCCACTCTGTGAGTTAGCCCTCCAAATTTTTTCGGCAATACCAGTTTGGTCGATCATACGCAACAGATTTCACGCACATCTCGCTCCAAATGCCCTTCGGAGAGCTAACGGCACTTCGACTGCTCATTTTGACGTTGATAGGTCAACAAAGATCTGTGTTATTATCCCACACATTTCCTTGTTTACATCCGAAATGCCAACGCCAAATGAAAGTTGCATAAACAATGTTTTAAAAATGGCGCAGAGTTGATAAATCCATCCTGGGGCGGGGAAAGTCTCGAATGTCCTAGCGCTCGTGAGGGAAAATTTTGAGGGAAGATTTTCTCCTTGTGACGAAAAGAGGTGCGTGCTGGTGCTGACATGGTTAGTGCTTTTAATATGTTATCCATGATAGAAATTATCATAAGTATTTCAACTTGTTATCTATTGCAGAAATTATCATGATTATTTCAATTTGTTATCCATCGCGGAAATCATCATGGGTATTTCAATTTGTTATCTATCGCAAAAATTATCATAATTATTTGAATTTTTTATCCATCGCATGCCTTAAAAATAGTTTTGATATACACTTTAGATGTCAAGGCTTGATGTTTTTAATATTATTGTTCCTATATAAAGATTTCTCCCAATTTCCAGTGGAGTACTTTCATAGCAAGTCTTCGGAAATACTTTTGACTGCAAAAATATGGTAGCGTACTGGAAAATATTTAGCTGAGCAAATATAAAAAGGTAAAGTGAACTGAGTCTGGGACGGAGTTTGGGTGCGGGAAGTTTCACTAATTCGTTTTTTCATTTGTTTGTTGGACCCTCAACTGGTAGTTAAATTAAGTAATCATTTTCACTAATCAGAAAGTAAACACATGAACTCTAGATTAATGCTGAAGATTAAATAATTTTGTTTCATTTTATATAATCTAAAAAATTTGAGTACGTTATATTTTTTATCCTTAGTCCACAAAGCCTGAGCTGAGAACTCAAGCGTTAGTTTGTTTTCTAAATATTCTGTCAGCGTCGTTATAAATTTTAGTGAGCATATAAGAGTTCTTTGATCGCTTCAGATAGAAACAGTTTACGGAAAACATTGATACCTGACGATTTGATGGCTACAGTTCCTTACTCCGCACGTCGCTAAAATAGTGAAATTCATCCCATAATATATCTGCACTAATATAGAAGTACCCGAAGTACCCGAATTACAAGTTTACCGAAATGAATGCTGCCTGATAGTTTGTTTTCTTTTAATTCCTTATACCGATATCAAAAAACTTATAAAACTCATCACATAATTTACCTGCACGCTAAAGAACCCGAATTACTACCAAGTTTTCCTACCACACGTCGGCAGAAATAGAAGCCCGTGCCTCTTGAGCAGATAGCTGGGCGTCTGAAACGAACACCTGGCATCCGAGTTCCCCGAGAGAAACCTTATCTAGAGTTGCATTCAAGCGGCATTCGCCTTGGGATTTGAAACGCTTGACTTGCGACATGTTCAAGACAGATATTCAGGTAAGAGATCCCAAATATAACTCGTGCAATGTTTGCCCGCAGGCATGGGAGCTCCTGTTTCTATCAGATTTTATGAGTGAGGTCAGTGTCGATTTTTCATGAGTAGAGCGCATCAGTCATGAATTCTTTCAGGTTTCCGTGGCTTCATGCGCTTAAAATGAGGAATCTCAATTACAGGTTATTGTTAAATTCGTTGCGAAAGATGTTGAATACTTAAGGTTATATTTCGCATGGCCCATGCCGTGTTCACTTTCAGGTGCGTGAAGTTCGCAGCAATGATAGATAGTATCTCTGCAATACTGTACTTCTAATATTCTCAAATGCACCTGACGAAAGAGAAATACTGACATGAACTAATAATTTTCTTCATGAATTCTATTTGAAAAAATATATCTATGAGGTGTTTGTTAACTTTCAAAACCGCTATATCATTATAAAAATTCTCTTAGTCGCAAAATCAAGGTTGTGATTTTTTTTGATAGAATCTCAAACGAAAGCAAATGCTTTTTTAGGGCAGCACCTTAACTAATGAAAACCTCATCTTCTGGTGAAACCAAGTGCTGAGTGACCAAGCCAAGGTGAATGAAGGTGAGGAAATATCTCAAGGGCTCATGCATGTGTAAGAGTTATAATAAAAGTAAACTATTTCATTTTGTTGTTCTTGCAAAACCAGAATGAGGATGACTCAGCAAGAGACATGACAGATACTCTTCGTCATCTCGCTTGTCAATCCTTGACATTCGCCAGCCCTAATTTCACTGGGACTATCCAGTTCGCGATTAACAGGTCAAACCAAACAAAAAACCTCACCGTGAACTGGAGCTCAGAGTTGGTCGTCATGATGCTCAGGTTCGGCATTGTAAGGTGACACTAAACGCTGAAATTCGATCTCCACATGATCATAAAATGGAGCTGTGGTTTCCCGAGTAGGACTTAGATTTTGCCAACGGAATGCAAGAGACTGAGCAAAAATTCGTTTTAGTTAGACTCTCGGCGACTATTTTAAAACACGGAAAATAAGCGGAAAGAGTTACAAATTTGTACCTCGTAACCTCATGAGATCGTGATCTCAAATAACGTACACAGCTCTCATTGAAGTGGTTTGGGAATGCTAAAACACAAATCTGATTCAATCTATGTTTTGTATAATTCAAGTTTACCTAATAGAAAGTCTGCGAAATAAATCTACAGGATTCAAACGCGCTAACACCGCAGAAGAACGATATAGCAAGCTGATGAATACGACGTACGGGGTCAGCAGAAGTGGCAATGTCGCTGGGGAACAACTATAGAAAAGACCGAGATCACCGATAAGTTTTGAGCAGCAGTACGTCGTCATGTCCTCGAATGACCTCAAGTAGCCAGGCTTGCTCCGCCGATTTTGAATCCCCTTTTCCTCCTACCAATAGCGCAGCCAGGGAAGTGGGCACGGGGGCCATGGCCCCCTTAACCGAAATGGTGAACTGGGGGCCAGTTTTAGTTGCCTTTTTGAGTAAAAGAATAATAAAAATTGCTGATAAATAATGTCTAGCCCTCCCCACGAAATTATTTGTCGGGTATCCTGGCCCCTCCCGAAATTTTGGGCTGGCTGCGCCACTGCCTCTGACTGTTTTCTGAAGAGGAGGTCGGTATGATTGCGCTGGTGTAAGGGCGTTTCCTCCGTTAGAAATTGACCTGCGTTTTGATGGCAAAGAAATTATACGCTTGGGTCTTAGTTGCTACTGCGTGTGAGAACGCTCAAGTTCATGGACTTGCATGGTTGCCACTGACGAATGTATAGATTTGTGCTTTTCAATGCTGTAAATATTTAGTTTACATTGCAAGGAACTTCGTTTGGTTGATGTTACTTTAGCTTCTAAATGGCGGATTGCGGTAATGTAGAGAATACAATTACAGAAGGCTCTTAGGTTGCAAAAGGGGGCTTTCATTTGGCGACTTCTAAAGTGCAAAAAGAATAGGAAAAGAAAGACAGTTTGTGTCCAATAAAGAAGATACAAAAACCATCATTAGCGCTGAAAGGTCTTGCCGCAAAGATCTTTCGTTGGTAAAAATGAGTCAGAAGCAGGCTACAAAAAACGTAATCATGGAAAGTTAAATGCTTTCCCGTGCCAGAAAAAAGCTATTGCTGCTTCTAAATAAACTTTTAGTACAATGTAAATGCAAAGTGTAAGGCTGTTTCACGTAAGCTGAAAAAACTTAAGATTTTTCAGCTGTGGAGAATTCAAAAAGCGTGACACCCGTTCTTAGAGACCGCTCCCACGGTTCATCACATGTGGTGCTGAGCGTATATGTCTTATCGCCGAATCTTAGGACAAAATTGAATTAATTACCTGAAAATTTAATGTATTAATGAAGTGTAAAAAAACAACAAGTTGAGAGTAATGTTTTTTACGTGAAAACGATATGGATAATACTCAAAATGTTAAATATATATTAATATTGAAAGCCTTTCATGCTCTCTACTGTGCAAAATGTGAAGCAAGGGTATAAATGAAATTGTTGGGAACAGAAGTAATTTTGTATTTCTTAATTTAAGAAACTCCAATGAATTTTATGCCATAGAACTATATTTTGAAATAAATTAATGTCCTAACAATTTAAGACTGGAGGATATTTTTTTCATAATTTTTATTACTCGTCGACAAATTTCATCTCTCTTAAGATTTTAATGGGTCGTGTTGATTCATAATGCAGTCCCTCAGTTTTATTTGCAGCTCAGTAGTATTTAAAACTCATTGCTATTTTACTTATATATGTTGGCGGATTGCTCTTCAAGGCATCCAGGGAATGATAAACGTTTGCAGCGCGCAGGCTAATTACGTTAATGAAATTAAAGTCCTTATTGTTGTTGTAACACGATGATTAATAAGACTAAAATCTTTCGGAGTAGCTCGCCCTAATTTTTTCCAAACTGAATGTATATGTCTCCATAATTTTTAGGGCTGCATCAAGCTTTTGAAGAAACGGTTTGTTGTAAGAAAGGCCGTTGCGGGCTCTTTTTTGGCCCAAACTTTGTGAAGAGATTGTCATCAGTTGCATCACGACGCGAATTGTTCCTTGTACGAGTGCGAGGCATTATAGGGAGGATTTTATATATTTAAATTTATATATCTTTTCTTACCTACACATATCTTACCTATCAATATATCTTCTGATACCTGATTCTTGAATTTTCTTCGTAGGTATTTCTTCAAGATACGCATCAGCTCACTTGTTGATCAATCTCTGCACTTATTAATTGTTGTTTACTTGCAACTTTAAATGTTTACTGATGTACATCCAAGATATGATTTCTATTTAGTTTCCGTGAACAAAGTAATGTTGTTTCCAATTAATATTTACTCAATGCAGCGTTCTCATAGTATACTGGGTAATGGCAAACAAACTATGGAAACATTTATAATGACGTCCATCAATCAATATCAATTTAATCTTCGGACTACACTGCAACCAGAAATTTTCTCAGCGTCTGATTTGATCAAATTGTATCCGATACACAAATATCGAAATGTACAATTTGACGGTCAGACGCTCATTTCGCAGGAACATAAAATATCTCAAGAACACGTTGTCTACCCTCATGAGCTCAAATAACTTCAAGTGATATTGATAAGAAATAATATGAAAGCCTTGAGGCACATTTTCCATAGAAGAAAAAGTATCTATACAGTACACAGAAGGTGAAATGATAATTTGAAAGCCTTAATTGCAGCACATTTTCAATGGAAGAAAAAGTATCTTTCGAATAAATAAAGATGACATGATTTTTAAGGTTTTGGAAAGAAGCTTCTGACCGAGAATGTAGGTTGTCTAAAACGTGTTTTTACTAAAGCAGCTGGAAAGCGCTGCAGCAAGTCGTTGCTGCAATTACAAAGCAGCGCTGCAGTCACGGTAAAGGAAACAAGGTAATTTCTTAGGGAGAAAATACACCTCCTCTTGTTCGACTAGCCAATAGAAAGGCTTTATTTCAAACCAACTTTATGACGTTACCAAAATGCCATGTCATTAGGCCAATAGTGGGGCAAGATTTGGGGGTAGCTGTGCTACCAGATGCAATATGAGCGCTGTTATTGGCTCGTTACCGTGACGTCAGCAAAACCACACCGTCAACGAAAAAAACACTGGTTTGAACCAACCTTATTTCCTCTACTGTGGCTGCAGCCATGTCCGTTTTCACAAAAGTTTTCTGCACCGTGGTTGACCAAGTTACAGCAGGAATTCAGTCACTAAACTCCACTGATCGGATACAAACTGTAGCGGAGAAGCAAATTAATGACGTATTGTGGTTCTCGTATTATATGCTGCTGTAGCGCGTATAGATTTAACGTCGCTGAATATCTTACAGAAGCGATCGATGTTCGCTGCAACCAGAGCTATTGGCACACTGCTCTAAATCGACCATAGAGTGCCTAACTGCACCGAACTGCAGAAAACTGCCGAAACACTGCGCTGATGCTTCAACTGTGCTTTTCTTGGAGACGCTGGGCATTATTGTTATTATTATTATTGTTATTATATAGGACATTTCACCACTGAAGACGCTACAAAGGCGTTTTATCGGTGTATCCGATATTCCTCAGTTCATCACTTCTATATACAGGGCGCACATCATGTCTGCTATCCCCGTGTGGCGGCATAGTTGCAATTTTAAGGTAACGTTCTATTTGGGGCTGGCATAGTGCATATGTCGTTTAGTTCACTAGGGCAAGGAAAAATACCTACGCTCGCCATCATTCAAGGAAGAGTTTGAGAAAAGTCTATTGGATTGAGCTCATTCGTAAGGGAAGAGTTTTTTTTTGTTCAAGAAGAGTCCAATAATAGTGCTGCTAGGTCCATTTCTTCCAAAGTTGGCCTGTTCTATGATTTTTATACGGAACTGAAGTACAATTTGGATCAGTTTTGGTACCAATATATATGTGGAAAGAAATCTAAATAAATTGGATTCATAACGCTAATCAAAACCGAAATATTTTCTCAGCAAAGACATATATAATTTCCTAGGTCTTGAATCAAATAAAATTATGCTGTAAGTGAAATAGTCTTTTTCATTACTGATATCGACATCACTTCTAGAACAGTGTCATTGCCCTATTTTTAAAATTCCTTGCCAACTCATAAGTTTTGGATAGCCCGGACCGCTGACTTGGGTTAGATATATGTTAGATATATTTGTAAAATATATACCTTTGACTCTCTCATTTTTAGAAAATCGCTCAGTATCGTTTGCTATTTTCACGATAAATACCGGAAAAGTATTTTCAAGATACAGGTATGGACTTTACTTCAAATTTTTCATGAGGATAAAGTTTTATTAGACAAACACGCTTAAAGAAGCAGCTGCTCAATCTTTTCTAAGTGCTTCTACCTCCCAGGGTGGAGATGGAGACCAGAACGGAATTTTACGTCTGGGAGAAGCCTTTACATTATTTTGTTCTAATATTAAAGCGTAAGATCTTTCATTACCACTGCCAAAATCCATCAGTACGCTCTTGAAATGTGCGTACAGGCGAATCACTCCATACTTTACCAGTTGAGTAAACCATCTCAATAGTTCTACTTTCACTATTATACTCCCAGCCAGTTTTTTGCAGGATTTTCTGAAGCAGTTTTTTTGCCCGTATCTAAACTGCATCTACTTATCCACCATGACGGCAAGTTTACGAATTTAGATGTAATTTTTCGCTGGGATTCATAATGCCAAAGAATGATTTAAAGAAAAACTATCATGCGTTAAATTTCTACAGTCACAAACCTCCAAAGGAACTTTAAGAACAAGGAAAATTTAATAATTATTTCACAACATAAGTCAATTGATGTACACAAGAGTAAAAAGTGATAAATTTGTATGTAACCTCCGTAGCAAAGTTTAATAGTGAATTTTAGCGCTACAAAATAAATTAGTTTACATGCTTTAGGGGACAATGTTTTGAGTAGCGCAATGAAAATAAATACTCTTCAAATGATCTCCAGATCGAGTTTTCGAAAGTATTTCAGTAGAAACCAGTTTTTTAAATCGAACTCAGAGTTGAACCTTCGGAATTTATCGAGGACAAACCCACTTTCTTCTTCGCACTGAACTGAGCGACTAAGCTTTGGAATTAGCACTTCTCAAGACCCCTCAGCTCCCAAGAATTTATTTCATAACATCATCTACTGAAATACATTAGCAGAATTATAACTCTCTAAAAAAATTGAGGATCAAACATTGTAATTTAAATCAGTGTACTGTGCGCTACTTGCATACTGAGAAGTGTTCCCTCATCCCTCAATTTTTAGTTCAGCTACAAGAAAAAGTTCTAGCTGCTTTCGCTCGTACTTTGTTGACACACATGAAACTGAACACATTTGCGAACTACAGCCAAGTAATGAGAGAATTTAAACCCGTTTCAATAGCCACGTTCGTGATAATAAGTCTTTAATAATCAATCTTAAGATTTAGGGATCGCCATGGATGAATTTAAGACCTTGGTCTTTCCAAGAGAAATCTGTGAATCACAGACCTTTCCAGTTGTACGTTAAACGCTGTTGTCATTTCGGAATTCTTTTTGAATTTCGTGTCGCATTTCGACGCGAGCAATAACGCTCGAGTTACCAACACGGAGTCGCTAGAACATGAATTTTCCGGGAGATTATCGTCTAAGTAAATATTTCACCTGCAGCTTAATTTGTTCCAGCAGAGTTAAATCTCACACAAGAATAGAATAAAAAGTTCATGCCAACGCGAAAACAAGTTACTGGAACTTAAAACAGCTTACTCTGACCTCCTACGCCCAAAAGTTTCTTAACATTCGTTATAAATGTGGCAAACCAGACGATAAAAAGGTTAAAGTACGGCATGCATACAACGTCAAAAAGTTAAATAATAGTTAAATAATTACAAAAGTTGAATAATCAGACATAGTTAAATAATTAGAAATAATGTCGGCGCTTGTATCTCTCATATCAATCTGCAATGTTCCTACTTTGAAACATAATTAACCCAATAAGTTATTAAAAAAATTATCGTTGAAATGTCATATGTAATGCTTGTTGGATCCCTATACACTTGGCAAACATTACTCTCACAGAACATCTGAAGTATTGTAGTTACCCGGGTGGATAGTTCGAGGCCCTGGTGACGTCAAGACGTATTCAGGCTTCTAAGTTCACTTTTTTGAAAGAACTCTGTTTTACGGAATTTAACGGCCGTCGTGCTCCCCAAAACAGAATTTCTATGTCTAATGTTTAGAAGTATACGACTCCAACGCCTGCTTAGTCTCACCTTAGAAATGCGCTATTTTAAACATTATGTATACGATTGTATAAGTTCCAATCTTAAAAACTTTTGCGAATTATTTTCTGCATAAAAGCTTGAATGAAAAAAAAAAACAAATGACCTGTCTGATTTTAATCTCGTTCCGTTTTTTTTTGATCCTTGGCTGGAACAGCAGACGCGCAAAACATGGTCTAGCAAACACAATTCCTGGCGAGACGCATGACAAAAACTCCAGTTCAGGGAAATCGAAATTTCCTTTAATAAAAATAATTTGTTCGTAGATGTTCCTAGTTTTTACTAAGCGCCCCAAAATGGCCATAAAGTGCTGAGTCACTCAGGGGAGTGATCATGTCGTTTTCTACAGACATGACAGTTTCTCATGCGAGGCAGAGCGTTGGCCCACCAAGGGTAATAAGCTGACCCTCACACTGCAGGGCACGGCTTGGCTGCCGTCTTGCCTCTGACGGCCTTGGACCAGCGCGTATAAAAGCTCACCGCGACACAGCAGCATCATCATCTGAACGACAGCTTCAGTCATAGCAACTACAGCACAATGAACTCTGTAAGCACACAGGGTTTTAGCTTTAAAACATTTATTCAAACTTTATGAAATATTTAGATCGGAAATGTGTAAATCGAAATCGGGAGGGTCTCATTTAGTGTATCCTTGATGATTCGACTTATTCTAAAACATATTAAGTCTCTTACCGTACAAGTCATTTAATTTTTAACTGTCATGCCATAGTCTGAAGCTTGATACGACCTGATGTCCTTTTTTGTATCATAACTTACCAGTATATTGAAGCCACCAGCAGAATTTGCAAGGCCCGCATCTCATTTAACAATTCTAATCCGAAACAAAACGAATGCGGTCTAAAATTTGGGATGGTCCCTTTTCCAGTAATTCGTTTACCTGATCATACCAAATTTCCTGTTAATTAATTTATTTAACTGTTCATATCCGATTTTACATTCATTAATTCGTTCACTTGTTCACGTCAGGCGTCATTTTTAACTTGTACTTGTACCTTTCAGATTGTATTCACCGTTTTCGCCGGGCTCGTCGCCCTCGCCGCTGCCAGGCCCGACAGCTGGGAGAAAGGTGTTGGCGGTGTCGGAATCGGCGGTGGTATTGGCGGTGTGGGAGTTGGCGGCGGCATTGGCGGTGTGTCTGTCACCGGAGGTGGATTTGGAGGAGCTTTCGATGGTGGCTTCAGCGACGCTAGCTTCGGAGGAGCCGGCATCGGATCAGGATTCGCCGGCGGACTTGCAGGAGCCGTGGTCAGCTCGGACGCCATCTCCGGCAGCGTTGTGCACCCCGCCCACACCGTCGGTGTCAACCTCGTCTCCAAACCCTTCCCCGTCCAGGTTCCCGTCAAGGTTCCCATCGTGAAGCACATCCCTGTCCCCAAGGTGATCAAGACCGTGAAGACCGTGAAGGTGCCCTTCCAGGTGGTCAGGACCGTTCCCTTCCAGGTGGTCAGAACCGTCAGAGTCCCCGTCCAGATCCCAGTTAGGGTACAAACCTCGGTCAGCTCCGGAGTTGTCGGAGGTGGTGTTGGCGTCGGAGGATTCGGTGGTGGAATCGGTGGCGGAATCGGTGGTGGTGTTGGCCTCGGAGGATTCGGAGGTGGAATCGGTGGCGGCAAGGGTGGCTGGTAATGAAGCTTAGGCTATTTACATAAACGACTTTTCGAACGAACGAATCACCTAGTCACAATGACTAAGGATCTATATTTAAATTATTTATTGGGGTTGCAGCAAGCAATTGTCGAACTCCTTATAAAATACATGCCTTTGTCACTTTATATCGTCTTTCCCTTATTCCCTATTGAAAAACCGACTAAGTTTCAAGAAAAAAACTTTGTTATTGAAAGAATGAACATTATTTTAAAGCTTCAGGAAGACTCAAAAATGTGACACATAAAACATTAGACAAACATGAAATGATAATTAGTTTCAAGTCATCGCTTGTATCCTTATTCTTTGAGCAGGCTTTCTACAAGTGTAACACAATAGTTGACTTGTTTTATATAGAAGTATAGTTGGAATAAGTAATAATAAGTAATTAGTCTAACAATAGGTCTCGAATGATATATGGTAACAGGTTATCCTCCAAATAGCGTTTCCCGAAATTAGACTCAATTCTTGTATAAATGAAAGACTAATATTTAGAAAGTCATCATTTAAGAGCGAAACAATGAGTTAAGTAAAACTTTTTTAGTCGTACAACATCTTTGCAAGTTTCTCCCTATCACATTTCTTATAAAAAAACACTCAAAGGTCAATAAGAGGTGACTGAATCTGGAAATGAATTCAAAGCTCTGACAAAAAAACAAATTGTTACAGTTTCTAAGTTTCATCCCTGTTGAAGATGCCGTGCTCGTTGGAAGAAACCCTTCATTATAGATCTACTGCGATCTAGGTCACTAAATTGGTCCATGGTTGAATCATGTTCAGTGGAAAGAATAGGAATAAAGAAAAACAGTTTATTTCCAATAAAGTGCAAACGTGAAATGTTGATACATTGGTTTTTTAAAAATGAAGAATGAAATCGGAAAAATTAAAATTAAAGGGGAATAAATAAATAAAATTTAGAAATTTGGTGGTCTTATGCACGAAGACCTTACCGCGTGATTCTCATTTGGAAAATAGTTAATTTATATAAATATGAGTGTAGGAAGGAAATAAAACTAAAGGCTGGACGAGCGCCACTGTTTATTTTAGGCGAGCTGAAATATACTGCCAACGATATTAGTTATTTATAGACATGTGATCTCCAGGTTCAATAGAAACTGATTCGAAATATGCGATATGAAAAATTACATATCCATAATGAATTTAATGGTTGAACAACTCAAAAACAGCTTATATCTACAAGAAATGTAATAACGAATGCAGTAAAACTGGTATCATTTATTTCGATGGAAATAACATTAAGAACGAACCCGATTTGAATTTGTCATCTGGAAACAGAAAACGACAAATTGAGCTTCATTTAATGATTGGAGACATGCAACTTGCATTGAATATTTTAGTTTTTACAGTAATGCAAGCCGTGAAGCATATTTCGTTCTAGGAGGCATTCTAACTAAAATTATTTTCTTTGAAACGCTTGTTGTAAGCGCCGTAACTTTGGCAGTTTCGGAAAATTTAAGCTCTAAATAATCATAAGCAGTTTCTGAACAAGGCATAAATGCATATTCATAACATTGGCCTATTAAGGATTTGAATTGTCATTTCCGCACCTCACTGTGTTTGGAAGTATGTTTTACGAAACATATTTATCCCCAAACATGAAGCGTGAAGATGGCGTATGTATTCAGAACAGCAAACGGAAAATCTTGAGATGAAAAAACTGCCACGCGCAGTGTATTAGGAACGTCCTATGAGGAAAATATCACGCAAATATTAGCTTTAATATAAGGTTGAATTATAGACTAAAAACAAAAAACAGAAAAGGGATAGATTTTCTTTGTTCAAAATTAAAAGTCTGGATTTTATAACATGAATTGAAATTTTATCACTGACACAAATACACGTCTCCGTAGTTTAAGATGCATTCAAAAGTATAAAAATAATAGGATTTACGGTACCCAGAGTAATGTTAGTAAATATGTTTGAGGAGCTTGTGATTACAGTTACTTAGTACAGAGTTGGTGCCGTAGTAAGTCACTTTGCCCAGAGTTGGTGCCGTAGTAAGTCACTTTGCCCAGAGTTGGTGCCGTAGTAAGTCACTTTGCCCAGAGTTGGAGCCGTAGTAAGTCACTTTGCCCAGAGTTGGTGCCGTAGTAAGTCACTTTGCCCAGAGTTGGTGCCGTAGTAAGTCACTTTGCCCAGAGTTGGTGCCGTAGTAAGTCACTTTGCCCAGAGTTGGAGCCGTAGTAAGTCACTTTGCCCAGAGTTGGTGCCGTAGTAAGTCACTTTGCACAGAGTTGGTGCCGTAGTAAGTCACTTTGCCCAGAGTTGGTGCCGTAGTAAGTCACTTTGCACAAAGTTGGTGCCGTAGTAAGTCACTTTGCCCAGAGTTGGTGCCGTAGTAAGTCACTTTGCCCAGAGTTGGTGCCGTAGTAAGTCACTTTGCACAAAGTTGGTGCCGTAGTAAGTCACTTTGCCCAGAGTTGGTGCCGTAGTAAGTCACTTTGCCCAGAGTTGGTGCCGTAGTAAGTCACTTTGCACAAAGTTGGTGCCGTAGTAAGTCACTTTGCCCAGAGTTGGTGCCGTAGTAAGTCACTTTGCCCAGAGTTGGTGCCGTAATCGTTGGTGCCACATAAACGATATCTATCAATCAAGATTGAGATCTACGATAATGGCCCTCACATTGTAGAATAACTATGATAAATATTTGAAGAAATGAACTTACATCTCTTAGTGCACTTCATTTTGTGATTGGTTTAAGTGTCAAACTAAACTCTTGAAACACTGAAAAAGTTTCGTGCGCACGAGATAGAACTCAGAATTATTTATTAAAAGGTTTATGGAAAAATGAGGAACATTTATTTATACTAAACCGTGAGAAAAAAGTTTTATGAACAATGCTGCACCTATGAAATCCATCGCAAGGCCTTTTTTAGTTCAATAACATTCCCCTAATGAAGGCACGGATAAAACTGGATATAACAAGTTTTTTTTCATGGAACACAAGCTGGCCAGAAAGAGGATCAATAAACTCGCTCATGCCTTCGAGCGTGCCACGGAATTAAAAATATTCTTGTTTTATTTTCATGTGCATCGCTTCGTATGACCATAGAATGAACCGCCTTATTTGGACCCTTGAATTTTTTCACAACATTCTAACGAGGAATAAAAATCACGACAGATTTATTTTCCCCACGCTCTGATGCACAAATATTTTTCGCGAGTCATGTTTTTTTGGAGGCTCTCAATGTAGCTAAAACGAAAACATTTTGAAGGATTTATTGGGCCCTAGATAGTTTTTGCAAAAATGTAAAGCATGATGTAGTCACACACAGCATGATGTGGTCACACACAGCATGATGTAGTCACACACAGCATGATGTAGTCACACAAAGCATGATGTAGTCACACAGCATGGTGTAGCTACACACAGCATGATGTAGTCACACACAGCATGATGTGGTCACACACAGCATGATGTAGTCACACACAGCATGATGTAGTCACACAAAGCATGATGTAGTCACACAGCATGATGTAGTCACACAGAGCATGATGTAGTCACACACAGCATGATGTAGTCACACACAGCATGATGTAGTCACACACAGCATGATGTAGTCACACAAAGCATGATGTAGTCACACACAGCATGATGTAGTCACACAGAGCATGATGTAGTCACACAGAGCATGATGTAGTCACACAAAGCATGATGTAGTCACACACAGCATGATGTAGTCACACAGAGCATGATGTAGTCACACACAGCATGATGTAGTCACACACAGCATGATGTAGTCACACAAAGCATGATGTAGTCACACACAGCATGATGTAGTCACACACAGCATGATGTAGTCACACAGAGCATGATGTAGTCACACAAAGCATGATGTAGTCACACAAAGCATGATGTAGTCACACACATCATGATGTAGTCACACACAGCATGATGTAGTCACACACAGCATGATGTAGTCACACACAGCATGATGTAGTCACACACAGCATGATGTAGTCACACACAGCATGATGTAGTCACACAAAGCATGATGTAGTCACACAAAGCATGATGTAGTCACACACAGCATGATGTAGTCACACACAGCATGATGTAGTCACACACAGCATGATGTAGTCACACACAGCATGATGTAGTCACACAAAGCATGATGTAGTCACACACAGCATGATGTAGTCACACAGCATGGTGTAGCTACACACAGCATGATATAGTCACACACAGCATGATGTAGCTACACACAGCATGATGTAGTCACACACAGCATGATGTAGCTATACACAGCATGATGTAGTCACACACAGCATGATGTAGTCCCACAAAGCATGATGTAGTCACACACAGCATGATGTAGTCACACAGAATGATGTAGTCACACACAGCATGATGTAGTCACACAGCAAGATGTAGTCACACACAGCATGATGTAGTCACACACAGCATGATGTAGTCACACAAAGCATGATGTAGTCACACACAGCATGATGTAGTCACACTGCATGATGTAGTCACACACAGCATGATGTAGTCACACAGCATGATGTAGCTACACACAGCATGATGTAGTCACACACAGCATGATGTAGTCACACACAGCATGATGTAGTCACACAAAGCATGATGTAGTCACACACAGCATGATGTAGTCACACAGCATGATGTAGTCACACACAGCATGATGTAGTCACACACAACATGATGTAGCTACACACAGCATGATGTAGTCACACACAGCATGATATAGTCACACACAGCATGATGTAGTCACACACAGCATGATGTAGTCACACAGCATGATGTAGTCACACACAGCATGATGTAGTCACACAGCATGATGTAGCTACACACAGCATGATGTAGTCACACACAGCATGATGTAGCTACACACAGCATGATGTAGTCACACAAAGCATGATATAGCTACACAAAGAGCGTTCTAATTACACAGAGCACATCGCAAGCGAGACAAAACCCTTGATTCAGTGATAAAAATCTCAATTCCTCCGAGGCGGCAACCAAAAGTGAAAGTGGCGCACCAACATCGCTGGAATTCGAAAGCTCGCTTGCAAGTGTGTATGACTGAACAAGTTCTCGGCTAACTTCCCTCCTGCGTCCCTGTAACTCAACAGAAAAAGCTGGACCGCAGCTCTCTCGAAGAACCAAGTTCATGGCGTACCGCTGGCATTGACCTGAACTTGATGTCAGAACGTCGGAAAAACTTGCAGAGGTTCGCAGGAGATGTAAACGCCCTGTGTACAGCATTTGCATGCTCTAAAGGAGAGCCAATTGGGTACGTTTTGGCAAGCGTTGATTTTTTCTGATGTGCGCTCGAAGTGAGAGCGTGCTCATTTTCAAGCTGTGTTTTCTTGATGTAGAGGGTATTTCGTAAGAGGTCAGGAAAATTCCAATCGTTTCTGACAGTTGAGACCTTAAAGCCCCCGGCAGTAAGATGCAGTTGGTACCTATAGTTTAAACCCTTGGAACGTAAACTGCGACTGGTTCAATATTCAACTCAAATTTGAGTTAATTTTAAATATAATTTTGAAAATAACGAACATTAAATAGATCGTGCCTTCATTTAGTTTTCATAAAGTATTTAGGAAAATTGAGTCTTTTGGCTGCTGGTCGGTCAGCAGCGTCATGAAAATCCCCTCAGTGACCACCCGTAGTAGGTCACGTCGTAGTTAAAATGTTAATCTAGCTCAAACCTTTTGGTAAAAGCGATATCATCTGATGATAAAAAAATTAATTGAGCTTAACAGACAAGAAAGTCGTCTCACATTATTGAAAGTCACCCATTTAAAAAAAAATTCAGAGCCTGCAGTGTGCTTAATTGCAGGACCAAAGTTTATCGGAGGCAAAAACACACCCGAACCCTGCTAGATTCCAAGGTTTATTTTTAGCTCCACAACTCGATGGATGCAATTTATTTGTATCTCTAACAAATTTCTTTGGACGTGTAATTTGAGTGGCTTGAAGCATTATTGACTTCGCAATAATGTAGCCAACTGTTCTATTAAATACTTATACGTACCATACACAATAAGGTGGGTGCCTCACCCTGAAACTTTCTCCTCTCCGCAATTAACAAGAGCTGAACGAACTTCGGTAAAGGCGTCGGCGAATGTTTACGGTACACTGAACAGGCATCAGCAATAGCCCAGCATTAACTGCTTTAGATTAATAATTCCTGTCAGGCCCGCCGTGCGGCCAAAACTGAACTAAAACTTCTGCCGTGTTTCACTGGAATAAAGTTTTGGTTATTGTGTTGGTGGGAGCTGTTTTACGCTGGCTTTATGGCCGGGACGCTGACTGCCCTCAGGCCATTTATGGAGTCGTAATGCAGGGATGGAAATCTTCGCCGCATAAACTCGGTCGATGCCTGCACGGTATCTAAGCTACGGAATCGATTTCTAGCGGAAATATCGCCACCGTAATCGCTCGTAACCACTGGATGCCGTAAATATTTTACCACTGCAGTTCAAATTCTGGGAATATTGATTTAAATTGAACAGTCACCACGAGCGCGGAAAGCCATTCGCAAGGCGGTTGGTTGAGGAGTTAACCTCTCGCAGCAAATACTGAATTTATGTTTCTAGAGCAATAATTTACGTATGGTTTACGTATAGCTAAACGATGGAAACGAATAAAGTTGAATTGTATTATTGTACAGATATGTAGTTTTCAACCCAGTGTTTTCAACTTTTCATGAAAATAAGATAAAACTCTATGAATTAATTGTGTACTCAATTTTTTTGAAAATTATGTATGTAAAACTGAAACTTGGTCAAACGGGAGGCACGTAATTAATTAAAAACATTTAACGCTTTTTTCTATAGAGCGAATGGAAAAAAGGGATGTTATATCCATCATTTGTGGGCTTATTTCAATTTTTCGTTGTAACCAACCGGTGAGGTGGCGACGCCATCTTGGGTCGATTCAAACGTCTGATACTTAGACCAAGCTTTCAATTGAGGTTATGTTCTTCATTTAATTTGTATTAACAGGAATGAGTTCAACTTCCGTTGTAATTTAAATTATTTTCTAAGAGAAAAACAGGGATTTGAAGAAAATTACGATTTAACACTGTCTTCAAAATTAAATAGGTGCATAAGTAAAAATAGTACGTAACAAATTTTTTTTCTATGCATCACTAACGCAGTTAAACCATTATCAATTTATTAATTCACAATTATAAAAGAAGAAACAATAATAATAAAAATTGGTCGCCAGGTGGGAGGGTACGAAAGCGCCGCAAAAAAACCTCGGGCGCGCAAATAAGAAAAGCCGCGCGAAACCTCGGGCGAATGAAAAAGTTGTGCCACCACTCTGTGAAATTTGAAGGGGGCCATTCATCTCGGCAATCCGCCACCCATTAATGATGGGGATCATTGCTTTTGTCTGCGTGCTTGAAGACAAGGGTGAAGGCTACGCAACGGTTTATTGCCTTTCTCCATAACACCTCCGTCTACTCTACAGAGATCAGAATTACTTCTCTAACTCCTTCCCACCAATTTACTGGGAACATCAACATCACATCCTCATCAACTCTGCAGAAACTTGCACTACATGACAACATCCTTAATAACCCACGTTCCAACTCCCCTGCTCCGCACTCCCACACTCCTCCCAAACACACCTCCCCACACCCCTCCCCAACACACCTCCCCACACTCCCCCACACACCTTCCCACACCCCCCTACACACTTCTCCCACACCTCCCCACACTCCCCTACACTCCCAACCCACCTCCCACACTCCCCAACACACCTCCAAACACTCCCCAACACACCTCCCCACACTCTCCAACACACCTCCCCACACTCCCCAACACACCCCAATCAACCTACCCACACTCCTCAACACACCTCCCCACACTCCCCAACACACCTCCCCACATTCCCCTATACACCTCCCCACACTTCCCAACACACCTTCCCAAACTCCCCAAACCACTTCCCCACACTCCCCCACACTCCTCAACACACTCCACACTCCCCAAACATCCTCACACTCCCCACACTCCCAACACACCTCCCTACACTCCACAACACACCTTCCCACACTCCCCAAACTCCCCCACACTCCCCAACACACCCCACACTCCCCAACACACCTCCCCACACTCCCCCACACTCACCAACACACCCCAACACAACAAGGCAAAGAGACCCGTATCTAGTATCCCCCTCGGCTCTACATAGTCGATTGCTGGAGCAATAAGAAGGATTTTATTCAGGGGTACGATCGCGGGAAGCTTTATTGGGAGCGAGTTTACTGCTCTACACGCTCAGTTGCTTCTGCTGCAGACGTGTAAGTTGACGTGTAGGTATACGAGACGTGTAGGTAGACGAGATGTGTAGGTAGACGAGATGTGTAGGTAGACAAGATGTGTAGGTAGACGAGACGTGTAGGTAGACGAGATGTGTAGGTAGACGAGACGTGTAGGTAGACGAGATGTGTAGGTATACGAGATGTGTAGGTAGACGAGACGTGTAGGTATACGAGATGTGTAGGTAGACGAGACGTGTAGGTAGACAAGATGTGTAGGTAGACGAGACGTGTAGGTAGACGAGATGTGTAGGTAGACGCGACGTGTAGGTAGACGAGACGTGTAGGTAGACGAGATGTGTAGGTATACGAGATGTGTAGGTAGACGAGACGTGTAGGTATACGAGATGTGTAGGTAGACGAGACGTGTAGGTAGACAAGATGTGTAGGTAGACGAGACGTGTAGGTAGACGAGATGTGTAGGTAGACGAGACGTGTAGGTAGACGAGACGTGTAGGTAGACAAGATGTGTAGGTAGACGAGACGTGTAGGTATACGAGATGTGTAGGTAGACGAGACGTGTAGGTAGACGAGACGTGTAGGTATACGAGATGTGTAGGTATACGAGACGTGTAGGTAGACAAGATGTGTAGGTAGACGAGATGTGTAGGTAGACAAGATGTGTAGGTAGACAAGATGTGTAGGTAGACAAGATGTGTAGGTATACGAGACGTGTAGGTAGACGAGATGTGTAGGTAGACAAGATGTGTAGGTAGACAAGATGTGTAGGTAGACGAGACGTGTAGGTAGACGAGATGTGTAGGTAGACGAGACGTGTAGGTAGACGAGACGTGTAGGTAGACAAGATGTGTAGGTAGACGAGACGTGTAGGTAGACGAGATGTGTAGGTAGACGAGACGTGTAGGTAGACGAGATGTGTAGGTAGACGAGACGTGTAGGTAGACGAGACGTGTAGGTAGACAAGATGTGTAGGTAGACAAGATGTGTAGGTAGACGAGACGTGTAGGTAGACAAGATGTGTAGGTAGACAAGATGTGTAGGTAGACGAGACGTGTAGGTAGACAAGATGTGTAGGTAGACAAGATGTGTAGGTAGACGAGACGTGTAGGTATACGAGATGTGTAGGTAGACGAGATGTGTAGGTAGACGAGACGTGTAGGTATACGAGATGTGTAGGTAGACGAGATGTGTAGGTAGACAAGATGTGTAGGTAGACAAGATGTGTAGGTAGACGAAACGTGTAGGTAGACAAGATGTGTAGGTAGACGAGACGTGTTGGTAGACGAGATGTGTAGGTAGACGAGACGTGTAGGTAGACGAGATGTGTAGGTAGACGAGATGTGTAGGTAGACGAGATGTGTAGGTAGACGAGTTGTGTAGGTAGACGAGATGTGTAGGTAGACGAGATGTGTAGGTAGACGAGACGTGTAGGTAGACGAGACGTGTAGGTAGAAGAGATGTGTAGGTAGACGAGATGTGTAGGTAGACGAGATGTGTAGGTAGACAAGATGTGTAGGTAGACGAGATGTGTAGGTAGACGAGATGTGTAGGTAGACAAGATGTGTAGGTAGACAAGATGTGTAGGTATACGAGATGTGTAGGTAGACGAGATGTGTAGGTATACGAGATGTGTAGGTAGACGAGACGTGTAGGTAGACAAGATGTGTAGGTAGACGAGATGTGTAGGTATACGAGATGTGTAGGTATACGAGATGTGTAGGTAGACGAGATGTGTAGGTAGACGAGACGTGTAGGTAGACGAGACGTGTAGGTAGACAAGATGTGTAGGTAGACGAGACGTGTAGGTAGACGAGATGTGTAGGTATACGAGACGTGTAGGTATACGAGACGTGTAGGTAGACGAGATGTGTAGGTTTACGAGATGTGTAGGTAGACGAGATGTGTAGGTAGACGAGATGTGTAGGTAGACGAGACGTGTAGGTAGACAAGATGTGTAGGTAGACGAGACGTGTAGGTATACGAGATGTGTAGGTAGACGAGATGTGTAGGTAGACAAGATGTGTAGGTATACGAGATGTGTAGGTAGACGAGACGTGTAGGTAGACAAGATGTGTAGGTAGACAAGATGTGTAGGTATACGAGATGTGTAGGTAGACAAGATGTGTAGGTAGACAAGATGTGTAGGTATACGAGATGTGTAGGTAGACAAGATGTGTAGGTAGACAAGATGTGTAGGTAGACAAGATGTGTAGGTAGACAAGATGTGTAGGTATACGAGACGTGTAGGTAGACGAGATGTGTAGGTAGACAAGATGTGTAGGTAGACAAGATGTGTAGGTATACGAGACGAGTAGGTAGACAAGATGTGTAGGTAGACAAGATGTGTAGGTAGACAAGATGTGTAGGTAGACAAGATGTGTAGGTAGACAAGATGTGTAGGTAGACAAGATGTGTAGGTAGACAAGATGTGTAGGTATACGAGATGTGTAGGTAGACAAGATGTGTAGGTATACGAGACGTGTAGGTAGACGAGATGTGTAGGTAGACAAGATGTGTAGGTAGACAAGATGTGTAGGTATACGGGACGTGTAGGTAGACAAGATGTGTAGGTAGACAAGATGTGTAGGTAGACAAGATGTGTAGGTATACGAGACGTGTAGGTAGACAAGATGTGTTGGTAGACAAGATGTGTAGGTAGACAAGATGTGTAGGTAGACAAGATGTGTAGGTAGACGAGATGTGTAGGTAGACGAGACGTGTAGGTAGACGAGATGTGTAGGTAGACGAGACGTGTAGGTAGACGAGACGTGTAGGTAGACAAGATGTGTAGGTAGACAAGATGTGTAGGTAGACGAGACGTGTAGGTAGACAAGATGTGTAGGTAGACAAGATGTGTAGGTAGACGAGACGTGTAGATAGACAAGATGTGTAGGTAGACAAGATGTGTAGGTAGACGAGACGTGTAGGTATACGAGATGTGTAGGTAGACGAGATGTGTAGGTAGACGAGACGTGTAGGTATACGAGATGTGTAGGTAGACGAGATGTGTAGGTAGACAAGATGTGTAGGTAGACAAGATGTGTAGGTAGACGAGACGTGTAGGTAGACAAGATGTGTAGGTAGACGAGACGTGTTGGTAGACGAGATGTGTAGGTAGACGAGACGTGTAGGTAGACGAGATGTGTAGGTAGACGAGATGTGTAGGTAGACGAGATGTGTAGGTAGACGAGTTGTGTAGGTAGACGAGATGTGTAGGTAGACGAGATGTGTAGGTAGACGAGACGTGTAGGTAGACGAGACGTGTAGGTAGACGAGATGTGTAGGTAGACGAGATGTGTAGGTAGACGAGATGTGTAGGTAGACAAGATGTGTAGGTAGACGAGATGTGTAGGTAGACGAGATGTGTAGGTAGACAAGATGTGTAGGTAGACAAGATGTGTAGGTATACGAGATGTGTAGGTAGACGAGATGTGTAGGTATACGAGATGTGTAGGTAGACGAGACGTGTAGGTAGACAAGATGTGTAGGTAGACGAGATGTGTAGGTATACGAGATGTGTAGGTATACGAGATGTGTAGGTAGACGAGATGTGTAGGTAGACGAGACGTGTAGGTAGACGAGACGTGTAGGTAGACAAGATGTGTAGGTAGACGAGACGTGTAGGTAGACGAGATGTGTAGGTATACGAGACGTGTAGGTATACGAGACGTGTAGGTAGACGAGATGTGTAGGTATACGAGATGTGTAGGTAGACGAGATGTGTAGGTAGACGAGATGTGTAGGTAGACGAGACGTGTAGGTAGACAAGATGTGTAGGTAGACGAGACGTGTAGGTATACGAGATGTGTAGGTAGACGAGATGTGTAGGTAGACAAGATGTGTAGGTATACGAGATGTGTAGGTAGACGAGACGTGTAGGTAGACAAGATGTGTAGGTAGACAAGATGTGTAGGTATACGAGATGTGTAGGTAGACAAGATGTGTAGGTAGACAAGATGTGTAGGTATACGAGATGTGTAGGTAGACAAGATGTGTAGGTAGACAAGATGTGTAGGTAGACAAGATGTGTAGGTAGACAAGATGTGTAGGTATACGAGACGTGTAGGTAGACGAGATGTGTAGGTAGACAAGATGTGTAGGTAGACAAGATGTGTAGGTATACGAGACGTGTAGGTAGACAAGATGTGTAGGTAGACAAGATGTGTAGGTAGACAAGATGTGTAGGTAGACAAGATGTGTAGGTAGACAAGATGTGTAGGTAGACAAGATGTGTAGGTAGACAAGATGTGTAGGTATACGAGATGTGTAGGTAGACAAGATGTGTAGGTATACGAGACGTGTAGGTAGACGAGATGTGTAGGTAGACAAGATGTGTAGGTATACGGGACGTGTAGGTAGACAAGATGTGTAGGTAGACAAGATGTGTAGGTAGACAAGATGTGTAGGTATACGAGACGTGTAGGTAGACAAGATGTGTAGGTAGACAAGATGTGTAGGTAGACAAGATGTGTAGGTAGACAAGATGTGTAGGTAGACAAGATGTGTAGGTAGACAAGATGTGTAGGTAGACAAGATGTGTAGGTATACGAGACGTGTAGGTAGACGAGATGTGTAGGTAGACAAGATGTGTAGGTATACGAGATGTGTAGGTAGACAAGATGTGTAGGTAGACAAGATGTGTAGGTATACGAGATGTGTAGGTAGACAAGATGTGTAGGTAGACGAGATGTGTAGGTAGACGAGACGTGTAGGTAGACAAGATGTGTAGGTAGACAAGATGTGTAGGTAGACAAGATGTGTAGGTAGACAAGATGTGTAGGTAGACAAGATGTGTAGGTAGACAAGATGTGTAGGTAGACAAGATGTGTAGGTATACGAGATGTGTAGGTAGACAAGACGTGTAGGTAGACGATATGTGTAGGTAGACGAGATGTGTAGGTAGACAAGATGTGTAGGTAGACAAGATGTGTAGGTAGACAAGATGTGTAGGTAGACAAGATGTGTAGGTAGACAAGATGTGTAGGTAGACGAGATGTGTAGGTAGACGAGACGTGTAGGTAGACGAGATGTGTAGGTATACGAGATGTGTAGGTAGACGAGACGTGTAGGTAGACGAGATGTGTAGGTAGACGAGACGTGTAGGTAGACGAGACGTGTAGGTAGACGAGACGTGTAGGTAGACGAGATGTGTAGGTATACGAGACGTGTAGGTAGACGAGATGTGTAGGTATACGAGACGTGTAGGTATACGAGATGTGTAGGTAGACGAGATGTGTAGGTATACGAGACGTGTAGGTATACGAGATGTGTAGGTAGACAAGATGTGTAGGTAGACGAGATGTGTAGGTATACGAGACGTGTAGGTAGACGAGATGTGTAGGTATACGAGACGTGTAGGTATACGAGATGTGTAGGTAGACGAGACGTGTAGGTAGACGAGACGTGTAGGTAGACAAGATGTGTAGGTAGACGAGACGTGTAGGTAGACGAGATGTGTAGGTATACGAGACGTGTAGGTATACGAGACGTGTAGGTAGACGAGATGTGTAGGTATACGAGATGTGTAGGTAGACGAGATGTGTAGGTAGACGAGATGTGTAGGTAGACGAGACGTGTAGGTAGACAAGATGTGTAGGTAGACGAGACGTGTAGGTATACGAGATGTGTAGGTAGACGAGATGTGTAGGTAGACAAGATGTGTAGGTATACGAGATGTGTAGGTAGACGAGACGTGTAGGTAGACAAGATGTGTAGGTAGACAAGATGTGTAGGTATACGAGATGTGTAGGTAGACAAGATGTGTAGGTAGACAAGATGTGTAGGTATACGAGATGTGTAGGTAGACAAGATGTGTAGGTAGACAAGATGTGTAGGTAGACAAGATGTGTAGGTAGACAAGATGTGTAGGTATACGAGACGTGTAGGTAGACGAGATGTGTAGGTAGACAAGATGTGTAGGTAGACAAGATGTGTAGGTATACGAGACGTGTAGGTAGACAAGATGTGTAGGTAGACAAGATGTGTAGGTAGACAAGATGTGTAGGTAGACAAGATGTGTAGGTAGACAAGATGTGTAGGTAGACAAGATGTGTAGGTAGACAAGATGTGTAGGTATACGAGATGTGTAGGTAGACAAGATGTGTAGGTATACGAGACGTGTAGGTAGACGAGATGTGTAGGTAGACAAGATGTGTAGGTAGACAAGATGTGTAGGTATACGGGACGTGTAGGTAGACAAGATGTGTAGGTAGACAAGATGTGTAGGTAGACAAGATGTGTAGGTATACGAGACGTGTAGGTAGACAAGATGTGTTGGTAGACAAGATGTGTAGGTAGACAAGATGTGTAGGTAGACAAGATGTGTAGGTAGACGAGATGTGTAGGTAGACGAGACGTGTAGGTAGACGAGATGTGTAGGTAGACGAGACGTGTAGGTAGACGAGACGTGTAGGTAGACAAGATGTGTAGGTAGACAAGATGTGTAGGTAGACGAGACGTGTAGGTAGACAAGATGTGTAGGTAGACAAGATGTGTAGGTAGACGAGACGTGTAGGTAGACAAGATGTGTAGGTAGACAAGATGTGTAGGTAGACGAGACGTGTAGGTATACGAGATGTGTAGGTAGAAGAGATGTGTAGGTAGACGAGACGTGTAGGTATACGAGATGTGTAGGTAGACGAGATGTGTAGGTAGACAAGATGTGTAGGTAGACAAGATGTGTAGGTAGACGAGACGTGTAGGTAGACAAGATGTGTAGGTAGACGAGACGTGTTGGTAGACGAGATGTGTAGGTAGACGAGACGTGTAGGTAGACGAGATGTGTAGGTAGACGAGATGTGTAGGTAGACGAGATGTGTAGGTAGACGAGTTGTGTAGGTAGACGAGACGTGTAGGTAGACGAGACGTGTAGGTAGACGAGATGTGTAGGTAGACGAGATGTGTAGGTAGACGAGATGTGTAGGTAGACAAGATGTGTAGGTAGACGAGATGTGTAGGTAGACGAGAGGTGTAGGTAGACAAGATGTGTAGGTAGACAAGATGTGTAGGTATACGAGATGTGTAGGTAGACGAGATGTGTAGGTATACGAGATGTGTAGGTAGACGAGACGTGTAGGTAGACAAGATGTGTAGGTAGACGAGATGTGTAGGTATACGAGATGTGTAGGTATACGAGATGTGTAGGTAGACGAGATGTGTAGGTAGACGAGACGTGTAGGTAGACGAGACGTGTAGGTAGACAAGATGTGTAGGTAGACGAGACGTGTAGGTAGACGAGATGTGTAGGTATACGAGACGTGTAGGTATACGAGACGTGTAGGTAGACGAGATGTGTAGGTATACGAGATGTGTAGGTAGACGAGATGTGTAGGTAGACGAGATGTGTAGGTAGACGAGACGTGTAGGTAGACAAGATGTGTAGGTAGACGAGACGTGTAGGTATACGAGATGTGTAGGTAGACGAGATGTGTAGGTAGACAAGATGTGTAGGTATACGAGATGTGTAGGTAGACGAGACGTGTAGGTAGACAAGATGTGTAGGTAGACAAGATGTGTAGGTATACGAGATGTGTAGGTAGACAAGATGTGTAGGTAGACAAGATGTGTAGGTATACGAGATGTGTAGGTAGACAAGATGTGTAGGTAGACAAGATGTGTAGGTAGACAAGATGTGTAGGTAGACAAGATGTGTAGGTATACGAGACGTGTAGGTAGACGAGATGTGTAGGTAGACAAGATGTGTAGGTAGACAAGATGTGTAGGTATACGAGACGTGTAGGTAGACAAGATGTGTAGGTAGACAAGATGTGTAGGTAGACAAGATGTGTAGGTAGACAAGATGTGTAGGTAGACAAGATGTGTAGGTAGACAAGATGTGTAGGTAGACAAGATGTGTAGGTATACGAGATGTGTAGGTAGACAAGATGTGTAGGTATACGAGACGTGTAGGTAGACGAGATGTGTAGGTAGACAAGATGTGTAGGTATACGGGACGTGTAGGTAGACAAGATGTGTAGGTAGACAAGATGTGTAGGTAGACAAGATGTGTAGGTATACGAGACGTGTAGGTAGACAAGATGTGTAGGTAGACAAGATGTGTAGGTAGACAAGATGTGTAGGTAGACAAGATGTGTAGGTAGACAAGATGTGTAGGTAGACAAGATGTGTAGGTAGACAAGATGTGTAGGTATACGAGACGTGTAGGTAGACGAGATGTGTAGGTAGACAAGATGTGTAGGTATACGAGATGTGTAGGTAGACAAGATGTGTAGGTAGACAAGATGTGTAGGTATACGAGATGTGTAGGTAGACAAGATGTGTAGGTAGACGAGATGTGTAGGTAGACGAGACGTGTAGGTAGACAAGATGTGTAGGTAGACAAGATGTGTAGGTAGACAAGATGTGTAGGTAGACAAGATGTGTAGGTAGACAAGATGTGTAGGTAGACAAGATGTGTAGGTAGACAAGATGTGTAGGTATACGAGATGTGTAGGTAGACAAGACGTGTAGGTAGACGATATGTGTAGGTAGACGAGATGTGTAGGTAGACAAGATGTGTAGGTAGACAAGATGTGTAGGTAGACAAGATGTGTAGGTAGACAAGATGTGTAGGTAGACAAGATGTGTAGGTAGACGAGATGTGTAGGTAGACGAGACGTGTAGGTAGACGAGATGTGTAGGTATACGAGATGTGTAGGTAGACGAGACGTGTAGGTAGACGAGATGTGTAGGTAGACGAGACGTGTAGGTAGACGAGACGTGTAGGTAGACGAGACGTGTAGGTAGACGAGATGTGTAGGTATACGAGACGTGTAGGTAGACGAGATGTGTAGGTATACGAGACGTGTAGGTATACGAGATGTGTAGGTAGACGAGATGTGTAGGTATACGAGACGTGTAGGTATACGAGATGTGTAGGTAGACAAGATGTGTAGGTAGACGAGATGTGTAGGTATACGAGACGTGTAGGTAGACGAGATGTGTAGGTATACGAGACGTGTAGGTATACGAGATGTGTAGGTAGACGAGACGTGTAGGTAGACGAGATGTGTAGGTATACGAGACGTGTAGGTATACGAGATGTGTAGGTATACGAGACGTGTAGGTAGACAAGATGTGTAGGTAGACGAGATGTGTAGGTAGACGAGATGTGTAGGTATACGAGATGTGTAGGTAGACAAGATGTGTAGGTAGACGAGATGTGTAGGTAGACGAGATGTGTAGGTATACGAGATGTGTAGGTAGACAAGATGTGTAGGTAGACGAGACGTGTAGGTATACGAGATGTGTAGGTATACGAGATGTGTAGGTAGACAAGATGTGTAGGTAGACGAGATGTGTAGGTAGACGAGATGTGTAGGTATACGAGATGTGTAGGTAGACAAGATGTGTAGGTAGACGAGATGTGTAGGTAGACGAGATGTGTAGGTATACGAGATGTGTAGGTAGACAAGATGTGTAGGTAGACGAGATGTGTAGGTAGACGAGACGTGTAGGTATACGAGACGTGTAGGTAGACAAGATGTGTAGGTAGACGAGATGTGTAGGTAGACGAGATGTGTAGGTGTACGAGATGTGTAGGTAGACAAGATGTGTAGGTATACGAGACGTGTAGGTATACGAGACGTGTAGGTATACGAGACGTGTAGGTATACGAGACGTGTAGGTATACGAGACGTGTAGGTATACGAGACGTGTAGGTATACGAGACGTGTAGGTATACGAGATGTGTAGGTAGACAAGATGTGTAGGTAGACAAGATGTGTAGGTAGACAAGATGTGTAGGTAGACAAGATGTGTAGGTATACGAGATGTGTAGGTAGACAAGATGTGTAGGTAGACAAGATGTGTAGGTATACGAGATGTGTAGGTATACGAGATGTTTAGGTATACGAGATGTGTAGGTATACGAGATGTGTAGGTAGACAAGATGTGTAGGTAGACAAGATGTGTAGGTATACGAGATGTGTAGGTAGACGAGACGTGTAGGTAGATAAGATGTGTAGGTAGACAAGATGTGTAGGTAGACAAAATGTGAAGGTATACGAGATGTGTAGGTAGACGAGACGTGTAGGTAGACAAGATGTGTAGGTAGACAAGATGTGTAGGTAGACAAGACGTGTAGGTAGACAAGATGTGTTGGTATGCGAGATGTGTAGGTATACGAGATGTGTAGGTAGACAAGATGTGTAGGTAGACAAGATGTGTAGGTATACGAGATGTGTAGGTATACGAGATGTGTAGGTAGACAAGATGTGTAGGTAGACAAGATGTGTAGGTATACGAGATGTGTAGGTATACGAGATGTGTAGGTATACGAGATGTGTAGGTAGACGAGACGTGCAGGTAGACTTGAGTTGACTAACAGTTCTTTTAGCCTCATACTACACCAGGAAGTTGAAACCATTTGGTATAGGCATCACTAACTCGTAGATCTGATCTCAAAGTCTGTATCTTCACCTCTGGGTTGAATGAATGTTCAATCATAGCTCATCATAGTTCTATGGTATGTCAATCATAGTTCAATCGTAGTTTCGTTCTCTTAGTTATTTTTATATTTAATGATCAGTGCCTTTCATCCTCATACTACCATAACAAAATAAAGAGCATACCGGCGAATACACTTAATTTTTACCGCAAAGGCTCAGACATATTCCAAGGGTATGCTTGGCCACCACATAACGCTTGCAACACTATCTCATAGGCTGGGGTTTTACTGTTTAATACGGTTCCTTCAACTTGTAAGTGAACACATCACTTGGGAGGTGAAAACATTGAAAATTTCCTTGAATAACCTGAATGTGCTTTTGTGATTGAACGTCACCTGTTACCTTAAATCCAATCATTATATTTGTTTTACGAATCAAAAAATCCATCCCTTTTATTTTTATACAACTTAAAGAATCCATTCCTCATATTTCTTGAACAAAACAAAAAATCAAATCCTTTTACTTCTCACACAGATCAACAAATCTAATTTTCATGTTTCTTGTACAAATCAGCCAATCCAATCCATATAATTCGTGTACAAATTAACTGAGTTTCGTCATATCTGTAACGAGTAAGAGATTCTTCACTACCAGTCTAGCAGGAATTTTTAGAGCCTCCGGCATCCACAGACGGACCGTCCTCACAGTCATGTTCTTGACGAGAGCAAGTTTTTCATCTTCGATTTCTTTACGGTTGCAATAGCTAGATTTGATACCACATCCCGTTTGAAATTTTTTTCTGTGGGAACGGAAGCTTTTTTAGGATTCTCAATGGCTGATATAATGAAGAGCAGTACGAGAAGGAGAGCATTGTGTTAAGGAGAGTAGGAGCTGTTTTTCAAGTCGAAAATGACCTACAAGTTTACTAAGGTCTGTCACCGGGACTATCTGCCGTGCCAGGATAAGGGCTCAGGTGTATTCTTGCATCGCAAGCTGGTCATCATTCTTTTTCAATCAAAAATGTTGTCGTTGTTGTGCTAAAGTTGTGAAAGTTACAGAGAAATCGTATAACGAGGCACTAAGCACACACATGTGGAATAATATCTTCTCACCGATTACACTCAGCTAATTGAAATGTTTTGATTAGTTCTAGATGACAACCAGTGTACATAGTAGGAGAACAGCGAACCGAGATGGGCTCGAGTATTCAAAGCTATTAATTGATTTCTCAATTTTCGTATAATAGGAATGAGGATGAAAAATATGCTTAAAATTTGTTTTGATTTACGTGTAATGGATTTTTCTATTGAGAGAAATTAGGTTTTTAATGATTTAGGAATAACGTCGTAATCATATATATATGTATATGGACTCCAACCCCTTTCGAAAAATTGCAGAGCATTTGTAAGTACTTTGCTCGCGAATCATAAGCTCCGTTTGTTTCAGAACTTTCTATACCCAGTCCAACTTTTTCACCGCTTGCATGCATGTTTTTCGCCGCCCAAGTAATTAAATCGCTTAGGCGGCCAAAAACATGCATGCTCCGGCGAAAAAGATAGACTTGGTTGGGCACTGGGTATGGCAGAGCTGCACGTCGCTAGGTCTCCATAGAACTCAGAAGCGGTTGTTTACATTCTCTTGATTACAAGGTAATGCTCTTTTGATGCAGTAAATCCTTTAAGTATCATTTGAATCTCTTTTGAATAATTTTAAAACAACATCAAAGAGTTGATTCTTCACCTTTCTCTCTGCAAGGAATTTGCATAAAACTGATAATAAGACTAAAATCGAAAAAAAAACATCGTCAAGATGAGATTTTATCATTTTTTGTGCTCAAAGAAATGGCTTTACGCACAAAGCTTTCTACTGAAGTAACAATGTTCCATTCTAAAACGCGAGAACTTTGATGCTACATTTACTAATACGGATGTAAATCACGTGTGCGGTTGTCATGGTTGGACAACAATTTTTGAAAATAAATGCGTGTTGATCTAAACGCCCTACAACGGAGAAATTTCATCATTTATAATTTATGAAATTATTGATTGAGAAGGATTTAATTTATATTATTTGTTAATCAAGTTAATTTATGAAATTAACTTGAAAGGCTTATTGCATAACTATAAATGCTAATTGCGAGGAACATCGGCGACTCATTAAAATAACTAATTAGCCCCAAGTTATATAATAAAAACAAAAAATTAGTCTCACGCAGCGCTTTGAGAGCGTGCTGTTGCCGGGAGACGCGGCTATCTAACACAAAAATTTTAAAGTTAATTTATTAAGAGTATTAAGAGTCTGAAAACTAAATTACAAATCTTTAGTGGCTAACTGAGAATTGGGAACCAATAGGCTATCGTAGGCTGTAGTACTGGAACAAAATGTAATAAAATGCGATGGGAAAAGTTCAATAAACAACAATTTTTCAATGGCTAACTCAGAATTGAGAAGTGATCGACTAAGGTACACCACAGCCCTGGAATAAAATGTGATAGAGTTTGGCAGACAAAGTTCAGTAAGGCACGTGTTATGAAGAGGACACCAGAATTTACAATAAAGATTAAGCCACTGAAAAAACGGTGACAGAGCCATAACGCTGATGAAACTTCAAAAGCTATTCCGTGCACGAAAGCCTCAAGTGCTCCAAGGAAAAATTCAGAGGTGCGCTGTGCAATATCCGTTCATTTCAGGTCTTTGGTCCCTGTAGCATTCTTCAGCTTTCAAACGAAGCCAGAGAGTCTCGCTGTGCACCCCGTGGAAATATCAATTAACGTAGCGAGTTATTTCCTTCACCACTTCCTCATCGGATGCATCGTGTTCTTGGGAAAATGATGACTTGACTTAATCTGCTATACAGGACTGCCAAACAGTAAAATTCGAAAATTTGGCCAATTTTAGGGTGGGAGGTTCCCTTAAACCGCGAGTGGGGAGCATGCGAATAATATGGGAGCTGAAATAAGATCCTTAAATCGCGAGTGAGGAGCACGAGCAGAATATGGGGGCTGAAATAAGATCCTTAAATCGCGAGTGAGGGAGCACGAGCAGAATATAGGGGCTGAAATAAGATCCTTAAATCGCGAGTGAGGGAGCACGAGTAGAATATGGGAGCTGAAATAAGATCCTTAAATCGCGAGTGAGGGAGCACAGCAAAAAATGGGAGCTGAAATAAGATCCTTAAATCGAGAGTGAGGGAGCACGAGCAGAATATGGGAGCTAAAATAAGATCCTTAAATCGCAAGTGAGGGAGCAGTGCAGAATATGAGAGCTGAACTAATATCACCTAAGCTTGGGACATAGAAGGCACATGAAGAATGTCCCCACATCTCGGCTGTTTCCAAGCCACACAGCGTGTGGGGATCGTCGAAATCAAACACCCAGGCTGACACGTAATGTAACGTCATTCTTTCTCCAGGTACTCACTCCAGAGCATGACAGCTGCTCGATGCAGTTCGAATTGCTCCGTGGTGTCTCGCTGTGACTACTGACGGCCTTGCAATTGCGCAATACAGGCCTATACCTGGCAATAATTGTCCGCGCCCCATCGATCGCGTCGAGCGCGTAGTGGCAGTCCATTACAGAAGAGCGTTGCGTGTCCGTCCGTTCAGGCTCCGTTCTCCCGTATCGAACTTTGCCTCGGTCAGGAATGTCGTTCTTTTGAGCGTTTTGTGAAGTGAGATATCTGGAATAGTTATTGCTAGGCTATTGGAATTGTGGTGAGTGTTGATGTAGGAATAAGCGAGTATTTTTACATAATGTCTTACAGTAAACTTGAAAAAGTTGTGAATTAGTGAACGAGTGAGCTGATACTCAATGAATTTTATGAATCGTTCACCTGCAATCATCTTCGCAAAGTTTGAACTTTTCTAACTTTGCTCTGAGTGGCAGTAGTGGTTCAATTGTCTCTTCAGCTCTGTTACCTCCTCATTAAATTTCAATATTCTCTATAAATAGCACAGGACCAATGCAAGTTTTGCCTGAGAGCAGCCTAATTACCAACTCCTTCAAAAACAAAATTTTGATGAGTTCTTCAGGATAAATTGGTAAAGTTAGAAAGTACGAATTGAAACAAGAAATGAAGACAAATTTGATCCCTAATTTCTTTCTATTTCATTGCATTGAGAAGCTTCTATTTGTTCCTTAATTTGTTTCGATTTAATTAAATTGAGAAGCTTCCATTGCAAGAAGATTTTATAGTTTAAAAATACAACAGATTATCGGGTCATAAATCAGTTCTCGCTCCTGCGCTCACAGCAAGGGCCTCATCGGTAGCGACCTTGGCTGCAGTTAAAGCATAACTAGCTTTTTATTTTATTCCATTTTTTTTTCAATTCCTACCAACTATTTCCGTCTCGCATACTCGAAAACAAATATCAACGATTGAAAACTAACGACAGCAAATAACTGTATGCTGTTCATTTTTAACTTGAGTTTCATTTTATCGATGTGATGTGTTTAAAAATTACTAACGTAAATAATTTGAAAAACTTCGCAGTTTAGCGTCTTTTTTCGGAGCTGTCATTTTTCGTTATCTTTAGTAGCATGCAACGAATGCCACGCCAGTGAAACAAGGCTACGGAACTCATTCGGCAATGTGCTCTTCTTTTAAATCCTGAAACTTAACAACAATACTTTTGTTTCGTTAAAATGATTAAACAGCGTGTCAAATGCATTAATTTGCGCCTCGCTAGTCACAATTTCCGCTCAAATTTTGCGTTAAAAATAAAGTAAGAGAACTCATTTACACACAGGAGGATATCAATTACTAAATTTTCGCTCAAATTATGCGTAAAAAAATATGTAGTTTGTGAACTCGTAAGTTCGAAATAAAGTTAGTGAACTCATCAAGTTACAAATTAAGTTAGTGAACCCATAAAGATTAAAATAAAGTTAGTGAACTCATAAAGTTAAAAATAAAGTTAGTGAACTCATAAAGTTAAAAATAAAGTTAGTGAACTCATAAAATTAAAGATAAAGTTAGTGTACTCATAAAGTTATAAATAAAGTTAGTGATCTGATAAATTTAAAAATAAAGTTAGTGAGCTCATAAAGTTAAAAATAAAGTTAGTGAACTCATAAAGTAAAAAAAAAGTTAGTGATCTGATAAATTTAAAAATAAAGTTAGTGAACTCATAAAGTTAGTGAACTCATCAAGTTAAAAATAAAGTTAGTGATCTCATAAAGTTAAAATAAAGTTAGCGGACTCATTAAGTTAAAAATAAAGTTAGTGAACTCATAAAGTTAAAAATAAAGTTATTGAACTCATAAAGTTAAAAATAAAGTTAGTGAACTCATTTACTCCCAGTGGGTACATTGAGAATCTCTCCCACACGGCGCTAGGAGCCCTGTATGTGAGTCGGTGTGGGCTGGAGACCGATCCATCAGCACGATCTCCAGAGAGCCATCAGCTTCATTATTGCAATTTCTAGTCGACTCAAGACGAGGCTCGGGGCCCCTTCAGTTTTTCTTTTAAAAATGTATTCGTTTGATCAGCAGCGCGTGATTCTCAAATATAGTTGATGACCTTCCAGTTTTACATTTAGAGCCGGTGATGGATTACTTTTGCTTGCGTCAACCTTATTTGATTGGGAAACGCTCCACGGTCGTTTTTCCTCAACCTTAAAACCAAATTTAACATTTTTCTACATGGTCGGAGAA
Organism: Morinoia aosen; assembly: GCA_030386875.1. NCBI lineage: Eukaryota > Metazoa > Arthropoda > Malacostraca > Amphipoda > Talitridae > Morinoia > Morinoia aosen. The sequence continues at coordinate 47,592,332 of CM059564.1, read as the reverse complement.
AGCAACACAAAAGTAACGATCGCCAGGAGTTGTTTTTAGTTTCCCCTACCGAAGTAAACATGAAAGAATCAATTCAAGTAATGGAAAACTTACATTTCCTTAAGCATCGACTTTGAGGGGTGGTTTTTATTTGATTTTCTCCCTGTCTTGTAGCGCAATGAGCGGAAAAAAGCTTCGTTAGTTTTCCAACGCTGCAATAATTTAATCGAAACAATTCATTCTACCGTGTCTCAAGTGAATGCATTCGTTAATTATACTTCCTATTCAGAGTGCTCGCAAAAGACAGTTATGGATGTGAGTGCTGTTTGCATGTGAATTTCTGGGCTTCTATAAACGTTTTTACTGATTCCCAAACATTGAGTTGTGTTAAGTTACTGCCTGCAATTGGATCTAGAAAAAGATTTCTGCAGTTTACAAATTTTTAAAAATTTCTATCATATACTCAACATGTTAGGTCAAAGGCGAAAAGAATCTCTAAAAACTGGACACCTAATTTACTTCACTTCTTAAGAATTTCTTTTACACACTCAGCATGCTTAAGCTGAAGCCGAAAAGAATAGTTGAAACTGAAAATACCGTTTTATTATTTCCTATGAACGAATATTTACATGAATATCACTTGACCAACTTTTCCCTCTGGCAGAGCCTGGCAGACATCTCAGGACACCACAAAAATAAAGCGATAATTTTCTCTGCACCGTGTGAAAACGTAAACAAAGACATTTCAGCGATATAAACACAAATACAGTACGTTCCTCTGAGGAAGGGAATATTTTCATCAAGGTTTTTGTTTAAGCCAAGCATGGCTGGGCGGAGGCAAAGGAGTGCTCCCATATTTTGCGTCCGGCCGAGCGGAGACAGGCCGGCCTGGGTCGCAATTTTCCTCGGATGCTTAAAAAGCGGAGCGGTCGAGTTTATGGGCGAGAGGACCTTATCGGTCCCGCGGTTTGGGGACTTTGTTTGGGGGGGGAGGGGTGGGTGGCTGACCACCGGGAATCGGGGTGAGGGGTAGGAAGGGCAAGGAAGGGTTGAGGTATGAGGGGCATCAGGGTGAGGGATGGTCGAGGTATGAGGGTATCAGGGTGGGGCTTGGGAAAGGGATGCTCGAGGTACGTGCGGCGTCAAAGTGAGGGGTGGGAAAGGGATGCTCGAGGCACCTAGAGCATCAGAGTGAGAGATCGAGTGGGGTGTTAAAGAGAGCTCGAGGAACGTGTTCTGACTAACTGATGTTTTGCATAGGGACGAAAGGAGTGATAAATACAGTCTTGTTTTGTGAGAAAGCCCGGCGACTTGCACGCATAGGGTACGATTACTTATCTCTTGAATGAAGGATTGATGAATGAACGTGGAGACGATCTGATCCAGAAAGAAATATTTCTCGTATTGGGCGACCACTGAGACTTGGTTATGCAAAGGTAATCTCACTGAGTTAAAAATCGTAAAATATTACGAAAAACTTAAGATCTCTTAAATTATTATCAGATACAGTTCATTGGACATCATATAATGGCGTTGATGTCCTAGAAATCACTGAATATATTCGGGCCCACAAGTAGATATGTTCAAATATGTTGATGGTAATAGCCTTAAAAACATTCCTCTTAATTAATCATTGAAAATAAATATACTGTTTACCTTGTTTAAATTGCTTTTTGTTTTCCATGCTTCGAGTAAAGCAAAGAAAATGCCTATGAACAATAAAATGTTATTACCCAATATTAATTTTTTCTGCTTGTCCACACAGTTGGTGTATATGTACAAAAGACATACGGTTCGAATTTCAATAAAGCCTGGAAAACTAATTAGAAATACCGATCAGAACGCAAATGATTTCTTTCATTAAATGATTTGAATGCGCACAGTTGGAATCAATGCCAGCCAGTTTGTCTTTGATGAAATTCAAAAATAATACATGACATTTTTTACCGCTTCTACACAAAATAATTGCGAAAACCCCAAATAAAGAGAACGAAGGATCGTCACTTCGAAATGCACACCGAAAACTTAACTACTGAAAAATACCGTGACGGAAACTTGAAACTCTTCTTCGATTTGAGAAATGAAACTCAAAAAATAAATGAGAAATAAAATTTGTCTTAGAAAAAGGCGCTTGAAATAAACGTGCTGGTAAAGCTGCTCATTTTCTTTTTTAGGGACAATAATCGAATGTAGGAAATAGGTTCAAGTTTTCTACACACAAGAAACAAAGGTCGATCACGAACTATAGGCTAGAAAACATAATATTACAGCTTCTTCTGTGGCATACCAGATAATTAGAATACATAAATTCAAAAACACAGAGTAAAGATTCTAAAAACTCCAGTTGTTATGCACTGCAGCTTCTGTGTTAACGTTTTTACCTTAATATTTTTAAGAATGTATTGTAAGTTATAAATTGCCTCATCTATTTCTCCTACATTCGAATTTTCTAACTGGTAAATTTTTTATCCATAGATCTCTTCCTAATTTTGGAGGAGTTTGATTGGCTGTGAGAAGAAAAATTAATTCAATTATGGTCTTATGTCAGAGGAATTCATGAGTTTGAAGTTGATCTGGCAAATAAACTATATAGTCCGTCGTAATTTCCCTGTGCCGAAATGCCCCTATTTCTTCGTTCTTCTCATCCCCCATAGCTCCACATCCCCTAAGCCAGTGGTATTCGTTGCGCGGCTCTCTAAAATATTCTAAGTTATTTAATTAGAGTGTAATTTATGTAATATACGCTAACTTGCAGTAGGTGCCTCACTCTCAATCAATGCGTTTAATCGAAGTGGCTCTCTCGCAAAAATTAGCGAATAACACTGAGTCCTAAACGACCAGATGCATAGCACCGAATATATTTATATTGGAGGTAAAGATATTCATTCCTTCCCAAATGAGTCTCATTCTCACAACTATACCAGGAGTGTAGAGATTTCACTTGACGTGAAGTGCACCTTTAACTGTGACGAGCAAACTCCGCAGACTTTTTCATTTTAGCTCCCTGAGATTCGTGTGAGCGGCCGCCGAAATATTGTGGTGAAATACAGGAACACTGAGAGGCCATCTGGGCAATGTCTGGTGCCGCTCTAGTTTGTCTTGATTTCTGGGCACAATCCTCCGTCTTACGGAATTTTTAGTTGAGTTTGGAAGAAAAAATTTTGTATGAAAATGATTTAAGCCGATCCGGTTCTGAGTTTCCAATTCTCAACACGAACAAGTTCTGAAACTGAACTAACTTGTACGAATAGTGTATTTATACTGGCATGATGTATGCATATATGAGAAGTAATCTTACGTGCTGGTTCATATTTTAAATTTGAAAACTATGACATTTTATTTACCTCATATAAAATGAGATGAGATACTTTAAGCGTTGGTGTAATATAATTTTTAAACTAAATTGCTCAGTGTTGTTCAACATAAAAGATAACTCTATAAAAGCATGACATTGGTGTTCCGGTTTTTTTTACCGGGAAAAAATGTTACTCCTTTTTATTAACGATGTGCTTTTAAATATTTTCCTGCAAAACTGATTGGTTCTAAATTGCTACATGGCTTCTGCATAACTCGTGCGAGCAGATTTGAGATCAATAAATCAGTGATTGCGACCCTGCAGTACCAAAAAAGAGCATCAAAATCCTATTTTTTTTGAGCGCTGTGTTCTGTATTGCGACGAAGAATTTTATTGAACTTTGTCCAATGCACGAGAATTTTTATTCGTTATAAATGTGTCGATTGTTTTCAAAGTAATTCCGAAAGATAGTGATATCGCGAAGAAAACTAACTAAATTTCTAGGAAATTTTGAGGATGTATGAAATATCTTAAAAATCTCACGTTCTAGAGATGTCAAAGTCATCCCACCCTCGCACTGGTCTCCGAGAGTTGAACATCTTACATGACCTACATTTTGCAACAGTAACCACAGCGCTCACATTCTGGACCAGTATTATAGGAAAATAAATTGGAGGAAACTGGGCTCCAAGAAATATAAATTTTGTGATAAATTTCACTCATTTACAGCAATTAAATCAAAAATAAAAGAAAAGGAAATTCAGAGAAGTGTTGCACCAATTCGAGGTTGGCACGAAAAAAATTGAATACCATCATTATATTCAAATCAATATCAAAGTTGGATATGATTTGAGCTTGCTCCACGGGCCTAAATTCCAGAAACAAGCATTTTAAATGGTTAATTTCTGATTTACGTTCCTTTTTTTCAGAATTAATTCATTTACATTTCATGGCTCAAGTCCAGACACAGACATCCTAAAGGATTGATTTTTGATTTTCATTTCTCCATTTTTTTAATTTAAAGTTTCTTTATTTGTGAGTGCAGAGTATCTTCTACTCAGTGCGACACGATGACAATCTAGTTCTTCATGGCCTAGACACTGCGTGATAAAGCACTATATCTTTTACGTATTATTTGCATTGGTCAGTTTGTAACTATCATTTTGCAGACGACAGTTGCAAAATATTTTAGAAATTACATTCTTGAGCAGGATACATTGGTTTGAAGACAGGAATGACTGCATTACGTTATCATTTAGTTACCGAACTTCACATTGTTCATTCCTGTAGCAATTGGCCGGAAAGTTGGGTAAAATATCAAAAGTGTTTTCCGGTTTTTGGATGTATGACCAACGCAACACATCTCACCTGGAAGATCGTGGATGACGTTGCGTTACTTTTTACGAAATTCCACTTTGGTTTCGGTGACTTAGAAGACTCGCTTTAGCGCAGCGAAGACTTGGTCAAATAGCGCGCCTGGTAACTTTTTGTGGGCATCTTTGCTGAGAAAGCGCTTCGGGTTCGTGCCTTGAAGACCATATCGCAATTAGGTCTGGAAACTTGAAGATCCCATCGTTTGACCCACACAAAAATCACATTGCAAACCGGAAAACTTGGGAATTGAATCATCACATCCCTGAAGATAAACGTCAAGTATTTGGCAAGGTGTTGACAAGGATCGCACATGTAGTTTCAACAATTCGACGTTTATTGTTTCACAGTCGTGAGCGTTTGAAATTGTTACAATGCATTGTTGTTGTTGATTTTACTCTTCACCGAAAATAGCGTTTGGGAATTATCTTTTCAAACTCTGTTTTTATTTAACGAACCTAAAAGCTGTGGACTTCGAAGGAAATACCTCGTACCAGTGCACTAAGCAAACAGTTTTAACTCGACTAATTTTTCCCCCTGTAGGCAATGTTGCATGGAAATCACCAAATGCATGAAGTATCGTTAAAATAGTGACTATCGTTAAAATGGTGGTCTTGCGGTTGTTATCAAGTGGTCTTGCAGTAGTTATCGAGTGGTCTACTGGTTGTTTCGAAACAAAATTTATTAAAAAAATTAGGTTCGTTATAAATAAGCTACTTGAAAAGTTTTTCTTGCTAACGCTTTTTAATAAAGAACGCAAGCAATCAGGAGCAATTGAAAACAAAGGAGGCACTTAGACATTTTGAGCTGTATCAAAAACCAGTATTAAAGCCATTGCTTGACTCCGAGGAAAGTTTCGAAGATTTGCTACTCATTTTTGCATTCATAAATCAAACTTTAACAATTCAAACTCACACATTTTAAACGAGCCTTTGAGCTCCACGATTAAAAAATGCGTCTAAGAATTTTCGTCAAATTTAAATTGAATTTTACATGAAGTAAGTACATAAATTTAACGAATACCCTGCAGGTTCTAAGACTTACAAAAGATCTCGACTTTTTCAATTATATATATATATATATATATATATATATATATATATATATATATAAAAGAAAGAATGAGGATATTATGTCAAAAATTAGCTCTAAGAATTACACAAAAGGAGCAAAAACTAATATAAAAGCCGTTCCAAGCGTCCGGTCATCGTCAGCTAAAAATGCAAAACTTGGAAGTCATCTGTAGAGCAATAGCATGAACTAGAATAGAAACTGGTCAAAAAAGTTACATCATTCTCGTTTAGTATACATCGAGCATTTTCATCAGATTTAGGACGTTTCTTGAACATATCTATGTTTGTATCAATATAAGAAGAGCTATCAGTTTGAAATTATTCACTTCAACGAGGCTTGTCTAGATTCTTCAATATACTTTTCGCAAAAAAATTCAACCTAAAGTTCCAGATAAAAGTTTGAAATAATGATAGTGAAGAAACATTTTTTTCAAGATCTTCATCGTAAGTCTTTGAAAATTAAGTGACGTGAGTATTCATAGAAAGTGAAGTAAATTTCGTTAACGTTATTTTACAGCGAACTACACAAACATATCGTAAAAACATGGTGAAATTGATGCATTATTTTTTCGCTAATGACATGCAAGATGTTGAAGGTTTCATAAGGTCTTCCTGTCCGCCAATAACAAAAGAGATGTAACTTGAACTTATCGTTAGATATATTTGTACTTTTGTATTTATAGCTATGTGACACCTGAATCTAAAAAAAATATTTCCTCAAAAATATTTATAGCTATGTAGAACATAAATTAAAAAAAAATATGTCCCCGACTTCTCCCAACACCACTTGAACCTATTGTTAGAAGCACATATTTGTAGCTATGTATTTGTAGCTATGTGAAACCTGATTTTAAAAAAATATGTCCTCAACTGCACAAAACCCCAAAAATTCAGGTCATGTGGAACCTCGTTGAGTTTAAGAGTAAACATCTACGAGCCGCGGTAGATTTCATAGTTAAATGAAATCTTGCAAGGACAATTCGCCGAACGCAGAACCTGCGAAACTCCGGCGCTGTAGTCCCTGAAATTTCGCCCAGAATAGCGGCCGTCCGCAGCAGCGCTATCATGTATGCTATTATGCCTTTATGTTCATGACGAGAGCAAGCGTATTGCTTGCTTTTCAAATAGCATCGTTCCAAGTTGAATTTTCTTGCTTTAATTTCAAAGCCTTTCAAAGAGTTGACATTCTTTTGCGGTGATATTGGAGGGAAGTTGTTAAAGGGGATCTGGAGATACGGGGATGTGAAATTTGCTTGTTACGTTCGAGGGCCAATTAGGGCAGGATGAAATTCCAAATCCCAATTTCATGGAATTGCCTATTAAAGAACAGCATGTGCAGTCGCTGGATAAAATAAACTGCAGTGATGTACCAGTCACGAAGCTTGAGGCTTTGACACAAGAAATATACTCAAAATGTGTATAGTAATTGTTGCTTTCAAAACGAATATTCTTCCTATAAATTGATAGGCCTGATTTTACGGAACATGAGCTATTTTTCTACTAATGTAATTACTGTTATATCAGTTTTCCTCCGGATGTGAAAACCAGTAAAACGAAGACAAGGTCAAACGGAACAAATATTGATCCCACATCAAAAGTTTCTCTCTATCTCAGTAGCACTATGCCTTCTATGGGATTAAATTGACCTCTCCAGGAGATTCCCTGGCTTAGATCCCTTGGAACCACTAACATTGAGTACATTCTTCGCTAAATTCATGGAGCGCTTGAGGTCGAACTTTCTTCTGTTCTCGAGAGAACAGACAGGCATGAAATCGTTCGTAGTTTTTATCAGCGTTCATAAATATTGGAAGTTTCGATGATGTCCATAGCAGTCGTTTGTCTCTTCTGAATTTTATCGAGTCCTTCAAGCCTTATTTATCGTTTGTTTTCGAGTCCCATGCTCGACCAGATGAGCTCGGCGCAGCGATTGTGCACAAGTTTCTAACAGCTTTACGACATATTTTTTCGTTAGAAAGTAGGACCATTGGTCTAATATTTTGTATATCATCGGTTCTTTTCAGTAACGCGACTTTGAGGATTTTTATAGAACCGAAAACGTTTTTGGGGAACCAGAGTTGACCGCAATGAATAGGTGCGTGTTAAAACCGCGAAGTTAGCCGCGATGAGTAGGTCGGTATTTGTGGGTTTTGAAGTGTTCATCTTTCTTTGCGAGGTGTTCAGTGTAATTCAGTATCCCAGAGACGCAAAATATCGAAAATGTCCATTCTGTGTTAATTCTGAAAGTACTAAGCTCTCAGGCATTCGTAAAATTTGATTAAATCTTTTGAGGCTGAAAGCCTTCATTCCGTTGAATGGAACTCGTCTATTTAAAAAATAAAATTGCTGGAAAAACCTTGGCTTGAATTTAAATGTCGAATTACGTAAGTTACTTTGTGCGTAGTGTCTGAAAAAAACCTTTCGCATGGAATGTATCCAGTTTTCATGATGCATGTTGCTAGTAAGCAAATTAAAAAATATGGGTAAATCTGAAGGAAAGGAAAATAATCGATTTCCGACTTTTCGATGCCTAAACATAATTAATTTAATCAAAATAAACAAGTTTTTATTCATGCACTTTTCTTCTGAAATGATTATATTACGAGTTATAGCGGTAGGTTTAGTTTCATCTTTGATGACAAATGCGCTCGAATAAACAACTACTCGTCGATTTTCGAATTTTTGTTGCTTGAATCATAGTAATAACATCAAAATAAACAACTTTTTTTCTATACTCTTTTTTCGTCAAATAATTATTTAACGAGGTATAGCGGTAGGTTTGGTTTCGTCTATGATTACGATCGCGCTGGAGGCGAGACTCCATTTCAGTGATGCCATATCACGGTATAGATGAATTTCTTTCCGCTTCAAACACTGGAGTTGCGGTAAGTCATTTACCGCTATAACTAATAAAATACTCATTTCAGACGGAAAGCGCATGGAAGAAAACTTGTTTATTTCGATCTAATTAACTATGCTTAGGCATCGAAATCTACAAAATCGATTATTGTTCTTTCCTTCAGATTTACCAGAATATGCTTCAACTAACTACTAACAAGTAATTGTATTGAGCTAACACTTGTCCATCTCTAGGTGAATAGTTAAAATTAATAGTATACTTTCAACCATGAGATGAAATAATAATATGACGCTAACGGCTGCAGCCCACAACGATTTAATGCGCAAATAATGACTCCTTTCACTATTTTGTTTTGTTTCTTTTAATTCAGACATAATGATTTGTACTTTTTTGAATTCACGATGGAGCGGGACTTCGAAACGTTTTCCAATTAAATATGATTAATATCCGTGGAATTTTCCTCGTTTTTTTTTGTTCCTCAATATATAGAGACCTCTTGCCAGCGCCACCACCTGACCAACGAGAGGACAGAAGCGTCGACACGAGCACTCAATATAGTCAGCGATCGTAAGCCTTGTCTCGCATTCAAAATCAGGGTAGGCGGGGGATTTACTAGGCGGGGGATTTACTAAGCGGGGAATTTGCAATGAGGAATGATTTTGACATCGGATTTATAATTAGGAAAAAAAGGTAGAATTTGCAATAAGGAAAAATACTGACAACGGACTCATAATTAGGAAAAAAGACTAGAATTTGCAATGATGAATAATTCTGACAACAGATTTAGAATTAGGAAAAAAGGCTAGAATTTGCAATAAGGAATAATTCTGACCACAGATTTAGAATTCAGAAAAAGGCTAGAATTTGCAATAAGGAATAATTCTGACAACGAATTTAGAATTCGGAAAAAGGCCAGAATTTGTAATAAGGAATAATTCTGACCACAGATTTAGAATTCAGAAAAAGGCTAGAATTTGCAATAAGGAATAATTCTGACAACGAATTTAGAATTCGGAAAAAGGCCAGAATTTGCAATAAGGAATAATTCTGACCACAGATTTAGAATTCAGAAAAAAGGCTAGAATTTGCAATAAGGAATAATTCTGACACCGGATTTGTAATAACAGTTCCAGGTCATGGTTATTAGTTTTCGAAAATGAATGTGCAATGATGCTTCAGCAGTATACTGAACCAGGAAGAGGAAGTTAGTTCGGTCTGTTGTTTGATTCAGTTATTGAAGTTCTGAAAATGTATTTCGTGAGTTAGTTAATTTAAATCCAATATAGTTTGGTTTGACAGGATCTACACAAATAAGGTAGCATGTCTCAAACAGCTCAGGGGTCATTATTTTACTACATGAACATTTGCTAATTTATGTATAAGAGTTTTTTCTCAAGTTGCTGTAGGATTATATATATATATATATATTGTGAAAAAGAGGACTCTAACGGTCGTTTTCTGTGTTGTTCAGAAAAATAATGGAGAATTTTTCATAGCATTTTGTTTGCATTGAATTTTCTCGAAATATTTTATTGAGTGTAAATTTCGACCACGTTTATTATTCACATATTTCTTTTAGCACGTTGTTAATTTGAACGCTTGCATTCCTTTTTATAAAATAAAAAGGACTGTAAGAAATTCATTTTAAACTTCAATGGTTCTAAATTAGCGCTCAACTTTAGTCCACTCAGACACAGTGGCACCTCGAGATCTGTGTCCGGCACATGAAACCATCGTCTCCCATCGCCTCCAGTCGACTACTAACACGGACAGAAAATATTAAAACAGTACAGTTTTGCATAGAGAACGAAAGAAAACAGCCGTTAAGCCAAACCACCTGTCGTGATGACGTCATTTGGGGAAGTTCAACGACACTTTTCTGTTTGAGTTCACTTCTGGCATTGGAGGTCAGGTGATGCTCAGGCAAAATACTGACTGAGGTAAAATACTGAAAAGTTGCTCCCGAGCGACAGCTCTGTGTAAATCGATTGTAAAAAGCTACAGCACGTAGCTTCCATATGCTGCGTAAAATGAAACACAAAATAGAGAGCTCATAATCAAGGCAAAATGAATTGATTTTATTTCAGTTGTGTGGAATGAAGAGACCTACGAAAAATATACTTACTTGTGAACTTGTGATCAACGAAAAAAAAGTTTCATAACCTAACGTAACATTACATTTCATAGCGTGGCATGTCGGTAATCATTTAGAGCTATCTTTTAGTTAACCCTTTCGGTCCTGACGGCTACTCCAGTGCCAAGTTGGCTAGTGCTTCCAGTTTAGGGCATCTAACCTAGTTTTAAACTAATTTAACTAGTGAGGGAATATTTTGGAGTAATAACAAAATTAGGGAAATTACAAACATTCATTAAACTAGTTTTTAAACAATTCCAGAAATCTGCACGCGTAAATTACCATAGGTTACCATAGGCCCCTGTAATTACCATAGGACCCTGTAGCACGCGTAAGTTCATGCTACAGGACCCGAGCAACATATTCAATACCCTTTCCATTTAACTTGAGCAAGTTTTTTCTGAACTTTGTTGATTTTTGGTAAATTCGGGCAAAAACGTATGAATAATTTCTTCGTAAATACGAAAACTTTATTATCAACATCAAAAATTTCTGTCGCCAAGCATCGAGCTTCAAAGATTCAAAAAATTTTTAAAATTAAAATAATGAAGAAGGCACTTACTTAAGCTAAAAGCACCACACTAGGACAATTTCACTGACAATTCAGGGTAATGACAACTTTTTCCCCAGGAAGTTTTTACCCAAACAATTTGAATTATCGTACCGAAAGGGTTAAATTCATTACAGTTCCTAATTTTACCTTCATCAGATCACTCAAATTTCCCTTTATCAGATGACGTAAAATGAGTGCAGAATTTAATACAACGCCGACACTGCACTGGGGCTAACCAATGATTTTTTCTGCCATTAAGATATCAATACGTCGCAGATGCAATAGCATATTGTAATGGAGCTTAAATCACGAGAAACCCGTAAATGATGTGTCACAGGCATAAGTGTTCGTAGTTTACATCTGAAAATACTGATGGGAAATACTTTGTTTTTTAAATGCTTCAAAAGAATCTCCTAAAAAATATAAACGATAACCTTGGTAATTAAAAAAAATAACCACTCAAAGCAAATATATGATAGATTAAGCTCTAGAAAAAATTTACGACGGGCGGACTTGTGCATTTTCCCGCTGAATGCATCTTCATTTGAAAGGAAGCCTTGCATTTTCGTTTGTTACTTTGAGGCGCCAGTGCAAAGAAAGGTCGCATCCCCGGGCCGAAGATCAACGTGCGCGGAGCTTCCGCATCAGCGGATCTCATTCCCGGTGCCGCGCGTATCGGCAGAATCCCGCGAGTCCGAGCAATGATGTTTCCGAGCAATAAATCTTGGAACTTTCACTAGAGCTCATCTCTGGAGACCGACAAAATATATACGAAGACTGGCGCTGAGATAGCGACTCCGAGTTGCTTTTTCAGCGAGGTTTTTGCCGAGGGAACAGATGGGGGCAAAAATTTTCGAGTTCAACTTTGATTCGAGTGCGAAAAGTTCGAATGAGCGATATCGGATCGTCCGCACCTAGTCAAGTTTTTCACGTTAAGCTCCAAAATGAAATACTTCCAGCCAGCAGAAAAAGATATCTGGTCGTCGAGCGGTTGTTTCTAAGTTCGATCCAGTGTGTTGCACATGGGATGAGAAAAGAAGTCGACCTGCTTTAAGAATGTAATGTCATCTCCACCGTAGGGGAAGAAAATCAATCTTATTGTCTTTCGATTTCAGTGCTTGGTGGACTGTGAAGGGCTTCTATATAATTTTATGACCGACAGATGAACATTTAAATTGTCATGCAGCGTTAGGAAAGTTCAAAAAACATATAATTTCTACTTTCACAGCCCCGTAGTCTCTATTGCTGGTAGTTTTTGCTAAAAAGAAATATATGTATTTTCTTGAAGACAATCTTCTCCCGTATTCGACCGTACACTAGATTATTCAAGTGTGAAATTTTTGTCGACGTGGGCACAATCAAATATTCCTTTAGTTTTAAGTGTACGCAATCCTAGTTTCTGTTAGCCTCAATTTACTGTTCACTTTTCTATATACGGTCACTTAGTCCAGCAGACAGAGATCATGCTGTATTAATTTCTTTTTTAATTCGTTTTTAGACTCTAAAACGAAAGAAAACTTGGCTGTGCTGTGAGCATCAATAGCTTCAACTCCCAAACCTCAGCACCAAAACAATATTAGAGCCATTAGTGAAGATTGTGCATCCTCGTTGTTACAAATAAAGGAGAATAATTATTTGGATGTGGTGGACTTTTGAGGAAATAAATAGCGCTAGCACGAAATTACTTTTCAATCTTCAGGAGAATTGAACATGATGCGAAAGAAAAACATTCAAGGTAGAAATAATAATTTCGTTTAAAATCCCCTTAATTTCAAAACATACCAAAAACATTCGGAATAGCACACCATTTTGTGCTTGTATTTTGCGATTCTGTAATCTTGACTGTACAGACATGTCCTGATTTTATTTGCGGACTTTTTGTTGAGAATGAACCGAGGCTCGAAACATTCAAAGTAAATATTTCAAAGTACTTTCTCTCCATTTCTTTCATTATAAATTTGCTTCTCAAAAAAGATTTTCCTTAGTTCACATAAATTACCATAAAATCGCATTATACGAGTACCTACCTACACCAATTCCTCCGATTTTGAGTTGCAACACTGGAAGACAGTTACTGAAGAGGTTGCACTCCAACAAATGCAATTTTCACAGTCACCATTTATCTAGCACATGATGTCTAACTACTGTATATTCTGTGGTGTAACTGTGAGCTGCTGGGATTGTACAGTATATTGCATTCGAGTTAATCATGACACACAGTCAGCTGTCAGATTTATCTCCATGATATATTTCTAGCAGGGAGACTGCTTCGCAAGCTCTCTGTTTCTGCTTGTTTCGCTCGTCCTTTCTCTTTCTTTCTGTAAGTACTAGTATCTGTGTTTGGTATTGAAGCTGTACGTAAGTTTGTCGTCACACCATAGAGTGCAGTACCAATTTTTTTAATGTACTGAACATGTTTCCATGAACTGAAAATAAGCTGGTCCGGATTTTTAAGATTCAACAGCACTTGTACGAGTACAGTGGTTAGTTTTCACAACCTTATTTGACGGCAGTTTTTTTATACCGTCTAATGTGTAAATATCTCTACTTACGTTTACCAGCCTCTTCAATACAAGTTTTGAAATGATAGATCGCTAGAGAATCCATATAAAAGAGAAATTTTTATCTTTACTTCAGTTTTTTGTGTACTGTGCTTTTCATACGACTTTGACGGCCTCTTTTAAAACTCTGAACATATTCACTGCGGCAGGTAAAAATTAAGTTCGATATTCAACACAAATTTAAAGTCAAATGTTGGGACTAATTTTAAAAATAGCAAACACTAGTTAGATCGGTCGTGCATTTAGTTCTGACAAAGAATTTATGAAAATTGAGTTTGTGGCTACTGGTCGGTTAGAAGCATTATTTAAACAATTTAAACAATTTAAACAATTTAAACAATTTATTTACCACAGGAGATACAGAGGTAGAATGTTTCTTAAGTCTAATACAATGGTCAGAGTTGAGTATAGCTACCTGTGGGCCCGAATAAGTTCAGCGACTTCTAGGGCATCCTACCATTACATTATTCTAGGGCGTACAATAATGTTTAACCTAATTCACTTAGCCTAGTTTCGCATTAGACTGATCAACAGGATAATGAACTCGATATTGATGTTTAATTTTACAATATAGGTCATATGGACAATATTTAACAGTATATTCGATAACGATTTGAAAGCAGACTGAAAATCGGCGATATTACTCATGGCAAATTGCATTATTAGGACCAGACATGTAGGAGGCAGGATTTGACTTGGTGATCTTACACGACTAGTATTCTGATAAGAAGTGAGACTCAAGATTTCTTTTAAATACCTTGTAAGAATTACTTTCACGGATCTCCGCAGGTATTGAGTTCCAGGTTTTAGTTCCAACGAATAGTATACTATGTTGCGAGCGGGCCTTTGAATAATAAGGAAGCATGAATTTACTTTTATTTCGTGTTAAATGGTCGTGATGACCAGTTTGCGCAGTTAATAACTGTTGAAGGCTATTGTCGCCATCATTAGCTAATGTTTTGTAGATGAAATTGCAGATGGAGATTTTGTAGAGATCCGAGAGTTTAAGTATTTGTAAATTTTTGAATGAATCATTTGTGTGAGCATTATATTCTAGGTTCTTTACCGCTCTGATGGCTCTTTTTTGCAGAGTAAAAATTATATTGGTTTTATTTTTATCAGTTCCATGCCATGCTTCTATTCCGTATTGCAGGTATGGTGAAATGAGCGTTCGATAAAGCATTAGTAAGGCTGTTTCAGGCAGGAAATTTTTAACTTTATTCAGGATTCCGATGGATTTTGATAATTTAGAACTAATATGAGTGATGTGCTCTTTGAAGGTCAGATGTTTATCTATTATGATGCCCAGAAATTTACATGAGTTGGTTTCTTTGATTTCACCTTCGCCAATTTTAATGGATGGTAGAGATATATTTTTCTTGTATGAGAACGTAATATAATTTGTTTTATCGATATTGAGGCTTATTTTATTAGCTTTAAGCCACAGTGAAACCTTATGGAGTTCATTATTTATACTCTCCGCAATCGTAGTGGGATTTTCGTTCGGAAGGACCGCAGAAAGCGTACTGTCATCGGCAAAAAGTATGAATTTAAAAAATGATGTAGATTTAATAATATCATTGATAAAAATCAGAAAAAGGAGAGGCCCAAGAACAGATCCTTGTGGAACTCCATGGCTAATTTTTTGTGGGTCCGATTTTGCGTCGTCAATGACAACGTATTGCTTCCGATTTGTTAGGTATGATCTGAACCAATCATGGGCAACCCCACGAATGCCATAACAATGAAGTTTCGAGAGTAATATGTTATGGTCCACACAATCGGATGCCTTTCGAAAGTCAAGAAATACAGAGAAGACAGTCTTTCCGTTATCTATATTAGAATAAAGGAATTGTAAATGATTTAATATTGCCTGTGTTGTTGATTTTTTACAGCGAAAGCCGTATTGTTTATCATAGAGAAATGATTTTTGTTCAAAATAAGAGTACACTTTTTTATACACAATTTTCTCGAATACCTTGCTAATAATTGGTAACATGGAGATAGGTCGATAATTGTTTACACAGATTTTTTCACCATTTTTAAAGATAGGGGTTACTCTAGCAACTTTGAGGGAGTTCGGGAAAGTGCCTAGTAAGAGAGACTGGTTAATAATATTGGATATCAGCGGGGCCACAATATCAGCAATTATTTTAAGTATTTTAGTTGGAAACGTTTGTAACCCACTCGATTTATTTTTCATGTTGTTTATGCACGCAATTACATCGGAGGAGTTTGTAGGAGTAAAGAAAAAGGAGTTGTGTTCTCGAATATGATCCATAAATTCCAGGTGATCAGTAGGTTCACTTGGAATACCATTGGCTATAGTTTTCCCTACGTTTACAAAGAAGTTGTTGAAGAGATTAGCAATTTCATTCTTCTCATGGTATTTTACATTATCTTGAGTGATATAACCAATTTTCTTTTTTTCGGCGTTATTCGGTTTATAACAAGAGTTAAGGAGGCGCCAAGTCTTTTTAACGTCAGCTTTGAATTGAGTAAACTTGAGGGTAAAGTAGCTCTTTTTTGATGTTCTTATCTGGTTTGTCACATAGTTTCTGAATCGGTTATATGTTTCTCTAGATATTCGCCCTTCGCAAAGGAGGGCTAGGTACGCTTGGCGTTTCTTTATATTTATCATGATGTCTCTAGTAATCCAGGGCTTTTGTTTATTTTTCGGAGTAACTGTACGAGTTACAATTGGGCAACACTGATTGTATGCGGTCATTATAGTTTCAGTCAACTTTACTACTGATTCATCAATGCTCCTTGCATTATTGTTTTGTTGGGTGATGTGCGATGTTGGCATTAAATCTTCTAGAACGGTGCGCATTTCTTCTAAATTTGATTCGTTTATTTTACGATATGAATAAGTTTCAGCCCGTGCTTTGGTGCACGCAAGATAGACATTTTTCTTAATAAGAAAAACTGGAAAATGATCTGATAAGTCAGAAGTAATTATTCCAGCAAGAAAATCACTTGGGTCTGTCATAAAGATATTGTCAAGCAGCGTGGCACATTCTGAGGTTATTCGTGTTGGCTTTGTGATGATCGGAAGGAAAGATTTAGAATGAAATGCATTTAAGAAATTAGAGATTGGTTCATAGCATTCATGTTTCAGCAAATCATAGTTGAAGTCACCGCATATTATTATGTCATTGTAGAAGGACCTGTTGAACTGAGAAATAATTCGATTAAGCTCATTAAGGAAGGATATAGGACAGGCTGTAGGCGGCCTATACACCGTTCCAAGCACAATTCGTTTGCCATCTCTAGACAGTTCTACGAATAATGATTCTATATGATCCTGATTCAGTGTTGCACTTGCTATGATTCTCGAATCCATGAGCTTAGAAATGTATGTACTGATGCCCCCGCCTCGCTTGTTTTTTCGTAGCGAATGGTAACTATGATAATTTTCAAATTTAATCATGTCTTTGGTCGAGTCATCTAGCCAGCTTTCGGTGAAGCTAATCACATCTAAGGTATACTTAAGTTCAGTAATAGTGCATTGTATCTCTTCCAATTTTGGATAGAGTGACCTACAGTTCCAACACAGTAGCGAAAAATCCTGCCGGGTTATTCGTATAGATTCGTTGAATTTTGATATATTAGTATATCTGCAGATTTCAGAGTCGTTTAGGTTTGGAAATATTCTGTTCAAATGATTGAGATCCGGGTCGATTTCATCTAATATATCAGCGTGATCAGTCATTCAAAATTAGTAAACAGTAGGCAGTAAGTACTATTGTACAACTTAAAACGAAATACAGAGTCAAGATTAAAAGGATATATCTATCTAAAAACTAGCTTAGAAAGTATAGAAAAGAGTAAGAAATCTAGCGTGATTTCGTGGGTACACTCAATACTCAGCCAAGAGCGATTAATATTGGAGTTCAATATACAAAATTGATGCGTACAAATTGCTGAAGGCGTTGTTACAAAGTTCACATACAACAGGTAATAAGTTTTAAAAAAAATAAAAATAAATAGAAAAAAATTTAGCGACGATGATAATCTAATCAGCTAATATGTTTTACACATAATAATAGTTTGTTGGTTAAAAATTACATACAATTTACGAGGAAAGGTGAACAAGGTGGATATCAATATTCCATCATAATATTGGTAGGTACAAATTGCTGGTGGTGTTGTTGCAATTTCCAATACAGTTGTCATAAATGTTCATATATATCTGTCATAAGATTGTCAAAATTGAGGTAAAACTGCCGTATATATCTTTAGAGGTTGGAACTGATTCATGACATGAAGTTATGCAGTTTGAAGATCTAGTGTAAAGTTATAGAATTCTAGGCGTTATTGGCATACGAGTATATAATTTGACACAGGTACATGTTTTGATACCTAATTGAGGTGAACACCCAAGACCTGATTCGATGATTTATCCAGTTGCCGCATCAGGTATTGGTCGAGCTCTTCTGGCGTGTTAATCTGACGTCTCGAATCCGGTTGTCCAGGGATGAATGCGAAGATGTTTCCATCTTGGGTCCTCGGGGTTCCGATTTTTTCCGGGAAATTTCTCTTGGCTACTCTCAAGGTGTACATGATCTTGGCTCGTGAAGGTATTAGATATTCATTTATATAGAACGTTGGTTTATTTACTCGGCAGGCAGAGAGAATTTCACGTTTTTTGTTGTAATGTTTCAGTTCGAACGCGATGTTTCTTCGATCCTCGTTTCCACTTAGTGGTTTTCTTCCCATTCTGTTAGCTGACGTGATGTCAGCATCACTGAGGTCGATGTTGATGTCCTTCAGAATTTTGCAGACTGTTTCTTTGCAATTTTCGTTGTTGTGTGAATGAGGTAGTTCCCCCCCGGAAATGACGAGAGTACATTTTCTATCTTCCAGATCTCGGCGCTGATCATTTTTTTCCAAGCGATCGAGACGTGACTCCAAGCTTTGTATTTTTTCATTCTGCTCTTCAATAATTTGTTTGTGTTCTGCTTCTTTTCCTGCTATTGTTTCAGATAGTGTTTTAAGGTTGCTTATTTCACTTTTCATTTCGTCAATATCACTATTAAATTTTGTCATCACTGAGTCGAAATATTTTATTAGAACAGATACCACTTCTTTGCAGTCTTGCGTTAGGCTAGACACATCAGGATATTGACCAAACTTTGGTTGATATTCACAGCTGTTATTGCAGCTGCTGATGTTGTTGCGTTGCTTCCTCGCTCCCATCTTGTAGGTTTAGAGAGTTGGCTTTCTTGTATAAACGAGGGTTGAACACCTTCACACTCTATGAGGGAATATTATATTCTTAGTTTGATGATTAATATGTTGATATCACATTTGAATCCTCATGGCGAGAGAGGGTACCCATTCAGGCTAGAAGTACATTCTTTCTAACAATAGGCACTTTGTTTCGGAGCGAGCGGAGCGAGCGCAACGCACATCCTCACCATATGGAGTCTCAGAGGACACTAAATCTAAAATTATGAAAATCTCCTACGTGTACCACCCGTGGCTCACGTCGTACTCAAAGTGTTTATTAAAGTTTTGAATTTAGACTCAATTTTTTCCCAATAAATTCCCAAAAATAAGTAGATTCATTTCTCTTTAGGGAAATTTTCTGCCATACAGGTTGCCTGCCAGAACTCTCTGACTCTTTCAGAGCATCTGGGAAAACAATTTAAACAATATGTTTACCGTAAGTGATATAACAGTAGATTGTTTCTACAGGCTTGTGCGATGGACACATTTGAACATAGCAACTTGAGCGACTTCTATATTATCAACGCTATTTAACAAACGAAGAGAATTCGTCATAAATCTATTCCAGTCTGAGCGGTTGATTCGAAGATTAAATGTCAATCATTTTGATTTCGAATTTACACTATCATTATTAATCATTTTCATTTTGTTGATGTGATGAAAACGATTTTCAAAAATCCGAACAACTCCTAATTGAAATTCCAATTTAAAAATTAGAGATGTAGTCCCATAATTTGTTTTGCTGGTTTTGGTATGAGTGAGTAAAAATTTGTAAATTTGTTACATATGCTTGAATAAATTCAGTATTTTTGGGAGAGTTAGACTTTCAACGCACCTACAAATTTTAAGCTAATTATGAATATTTTTTAACAGAGACTATGCCTATTTTTTGAACCACTCACGTCGTCAAAATAAAAATGAAACTTTTCGTAAGTCGATTTTCACTTGCACGAGTCTAGCCAGAACTAAAATCGACGAGCATTTTTACTCACAAAAATACATAATTTCAATTTTATCTTGAAAAATATGTTCAGATGGAAGAGAAGTTCCAGTTACAAGCTCTAGTTTTGGTTGAAAAGCGCCTTCAACTTTGGACGAGCATCGTAAAATACAATTCCAGCTGACTACAAGAACTAACTATAATTCTTGTAGGAATTTCAGCCGTACCAACTAAAATTGACCTGCTATTTTGTGCTCTCAAGAATTAGCCTGCCATTTGGTCTTTTGACACACACAAGGACGAATGAAAATTTTGAACACAACGCCATTTCTATTGTTCACCTAGTGATAGCACGTAATAACAGACCCAGAAATGCTTCGTCATTTTAGGTCGTTGACGCACGTAGGAGCGACGTGGTTGGTCATAGTAGGTCGTCGACGTACGTAGGAGAGACGTGATTGGTCATTGTAGGTCGTAGACGTACGTAGGAGCGAAGTGATTGATCATTGTAGGTCGTTGACTTACGTAGGAGCGACGTGATTGACCTACGTCATTGTAGGTCGTCTTCCACGTAGGAGCGACGGAGCGACGCGGGGTCTGTCATAGAGCCACGCTCGGATCGAACATTTTATGACGCAACTCCTAGCAAACGAACTCCAAATTGCCCTGTAGAAGCGAACATATCGCGCATCAGCAAGAACTTTCCATGTGAAACACCGAAAAAAGTTTTACGATCTCTCAGTGTTTGATGAAAAGAGATCGTAAAGCAGGGGAGCACGTAATTACTTGCATCAAAATACGCTTTGTTTCTGCATAAGATGTCCTTATTGGCGGAGAAAGAGCTGTGCTTAGAAAACATTTCATAATATTTCTTTGTTATACTAATTATTGATGTTATACCATCGAAAGAACTTTTTTATCGAAGCTATTAAGTTTGGAAACTAAATTAAAAAGTTGAAATCATTTGCAAAGATTTTTAAGGTTATTGATTAAACTTCTTCTCATATCGGGATAGTTTCGAATGGAAAATTAACATATAGACATAAATACAAATGATAATCGTTAAATTGATCTATAAAAATTTACATTGTCGGTTTGAAATTGGCCGCCCTCGAATAAGTGATGTTAGATTTACAAAAGATTTATTTCTCATTTTAATTCTTTTTTTTTTTAGTTTGCAAATGATCGACGAGTGATAACTTAGGTAAAGGTTTCCGATGATTTCATTACGCGAACTTTTCAATTCTCCGTAAGTTTTAAAAATAAACTGAACGAAGCTCATGCCATGTTATCTAATACTTTCGAAATTGAAGAGGAAAATATGACATAAACTCTATACTCATGAATGTCTGACATCGGTATGAAAATGTAGTGTTGCATTTCGTTGCACTTTGTTATCAACATAATAAGCGGTACTGGAGTTGAGTTCATTCAATGATTACATTTAAAATTACTACAAGTGGAAACGATTTGTGTCAAGGGAAAATAATTTTTTAAGATAATACGAAAAATAAACTAGTGATTATTTTCCACGAAATCTCTCCATTGTTCATTATTAGAAACTTTTTATCAATGATTTTTTAGTACATACTCAAACTTGTTTTATTCAGAGAATATTCTCGTTATTTTTCAAGTATTTATGAGAGCTTTCCTCTCGGCTCAACTATTACACATTTCAGAGTAACTCCGAGAGGACTTTAGGTCTGTAGCTTGTTCAGAACTCAGAAGAAAACCAAATGCACCCTCTGTTAAGTAGACAAGACCGCACTTCCTCAAGAATTCGGTATCATCCATTTGATGACCGGTCAGATTAGGTCTTCTTACTGCACACACGCTCTAAAAACAACGTTCCCAAAGTTATGTCCACATCGAAATTTGCAAGCATCTCTTGCCTAAACTATACGCTTTATAGGACAGTAATTTTTATGAAGTCACTTTTTACGTCATTTTTCATGTTTCGAGATCACTTTATTTCGCCTCCCTTGTGGGGATGCAGCAGAGCATGGTCTTCCAATGACGAAACTTGCAGAGGAAGGCTACGAAGTAGTCATCAAATCCCAAGAACTGGCGCCTGAGCTTCCCATTGGCTATCGTATTGTGTTATCTAAAGTTATAAGGACCGAACTTGGGCAAAGACGGCCTAACAAAGTGCCGAGCGTCATGCCATACTTTGTTTAGCAGGGAATACTCCGGAGGCGTTCTTTGGATGATGGTTCTGTACACAACTGCCTCGTGCATGGCTTCGTTGCTGCATCCGAGCAGGAGTAAGGGATACTTTTATGTTACTATGCAAGTGGGTGAAATGCGATTTCTTTTCAGTTATTTAAAATGGCGTGTAGTGTTTGGAAGTGGGCTATTTTGGTGAAGTTACCATGCAAGAGGGTCTTATGCAATCTCTTTGTAATCGTATAAAATAGAGTGTCGCGTTTAGAAGTAGGGTTACTTTGATGGTTACTATGCATATGGGTCTAATGCGATCTCTTTGTACCTATTGAAAATAGTATTGCGTTTGAGGACACTTAACTAGAACAAGGGAATTAGAAATCAAATATCTCTAGGAAAAGTTATATCCTCCATAACGGCCCCGAACAGGAGGTAGATGGTTTTTTCCTTGGTAAAGTACTTTGCTTTCGAAAAATAAGCCACTCTGTAAGATGAATTGGAGTTAAATGAAGCGAATTTTTACGAAACCGTGTAGTATGAAAGGTATGAAAATCGTTCATATTTCATTACAATGTAATAAAATATGATTCAAAATGGGATTTAAAAATTATTTAAAAATCGGAAAATCGGCAAATCTTTTAGCGAAATGTTAAACTCAAAATTCTTCTTATAGATGAACAATAGTTTTTACGGGCTATATTTAGATCGGCAGTCAGCGGGACTGTTCACCTCTAATTTTACGTTTTCGACATCTTCACAACTTAGCACGAATTTAATTAACGAAGGAAGGAAGGTTGATTTTCAATAGGGGTATCCATCACATTTTCACAGTATTCAAACTTTTAATACAGGAAAACCATGTGGAGAATATATAGGAGGTTTTCTTCAGTTTCAGGCTTCATGATTGTAATTTTTTAGAATGCTCTATAATTTCAACATGCTCTCCTCCTGTTACCTCGCGTATATTTAAGCAAAATTGGATATTGCATGAGGTATTTTCCGACAGCTTTTAAGTTCCTGCTCAGCTGGCGCTGCTGTTATCCTTGCCTTTATGGCCTCTATGTGAGTTAATTTTGAACTTAACTTTTTTTTACGTAGGCATTTGTGTAACACTTTGTGCACAGCGCTTCGAAGCATCCATAGCTCGAGCCAGCAATCTATGGCCATAACGCTTTGAAAAAACTGGAAATGATTTCATGGCTTCAATATAAATTATTTTTTGACTGTACATTTTTTGTTTGTGGGTATCTGTGTATCTATTTATGCGCTGTGCTCCGAAGCATCCATAGATTGCTCCAGCAATCTATGTTCATTTACGCTTTTAAAAAACAAGAAATGATTTATAAACTTGCAACAAACCTCAAATTAATGAAAGAGGAACCCGGCAGAGTAGACTCAGAGGACCTCATGAGCTACAAAAACGCTCAAGAATGCTTCGTGATTCCATAAGAAAAATTCTCACCTCTTCAGAACTTCATAACCCGGCGAAGCGACTCAAACCAAGCAATAACCTTCCCTGGCTTACACGAGAAATTGAACACTTTATAAGTGTCAATTTAACAAGTGTATTTCTTTGCATCTTTCCACATCGGCTTTACGGTCGTTTTTTCTCCGGGGAAATTGACTTCCATTTTTTCGAGATCGGAAGATGACGAGGAACATCGGAAAAGTATTTCATGTCATCTCACAAATCAGCTTTTTGGAAACTAGTTTCTCAGTGAAGACTGCCACACATGTTCCGTGTTGTAAAGAAACTTTTTCTGTTTTCCTCGTGACCAATTTTATCAGACCAAAGGACTTTGCAACTCGCAACAAACTTAATTTGACAGGACATTGAGTCGCACTGATTCGTGGAAAACTATAGGTTCAAACTCGATAATTTTTGTAATTCGTTAGTAAAAAAGAAATATTGCTTCATTTTACTCCAGCGTAGAATTGAATATTCATATTTTCAATCAAAATTGCAGTACAGAAACATCAAGCTTCAATGTTTAAAATGTGGTACAGAGTGCAGTTTTTTGGTCAGCACAATTTAAAAAAGTGTATATGTGCAATTATTGTGTGACCAGCCAGTAAAAGGCAAGAGAAATTCGTAAAGCTCGGCTACGGTAACTTGCAAATATTATTTTCTCTGTGGGTGTAGATGCCGTTCAGTAGACAAAACTTGCACCCGGTGTGCGGCTACCTGTTGTGGAGAGATGAATTGTCATCTCTAATTATCATCCTCTCGTTGTGGAGAGATGAATTATTATTTCTACACGCACATAGCAGGGCATCGGAGTGTACTTTCCCTACACCAACACACCCGTCACATCGGGGTGGGTACCCCTCACCAACACGCCCGCCATAAGCACTCATATCAGTAACATCAGGGGTCGCACCAATAGCTCTGATGTGCGACAGACCGATTTAAAGGTTTAAGTTCTTTGCAGCCCCGTGATTTAAGATTGTGTGAAATTAATTTATTTCATATAAAAATCTACTCTTTATAGTTATTCAGACAAGATAAGGTCACCAACGAGATGTTTCCACGTACCATCGAAATTGAAATTTAATCAAACTTACATTGAGAATTGAAGTCCGCTCGTCAATTATTTGTAAAAAACTCACTTCAGAAAAATTTGGGGTGTCAAATAATGCTCCTATATGCGACATAAGCTTTACACTGCTAGTTCAGAACAATTGCCTGCATTTTAATTATGCTAATATTTTCAAAATAAGTCCAGAAACACAGTATCTTTAATTTTGAGACTTATTCGTAAGTTATTAATTTTGATAAAAACTCAATTTACGTGTTAGGTACAGAGTACATTTTTGAACTATAAATCCATTCATCACACCTCACCAACTTTCGTAATAAAGTGTTCCAATATACCAGGTATTTTGAAGGCTCTTTCAGTCAGGGCTGCATTTAGGCGCGATATTCGACTTCGTAACTAATGAAAAAACATATTTTCTGCATCGAGCGGTGGAAAACATCACTCGGTTTTGTTTATGAAAGCAGACGTTTTGCTGGACAGGCCAATCAAAAACCCCTCCACATCCCTCCCTCACTTCCAAGCCTTCCCTCTCACATCCCTCCCTCATTTCCAAGCCTTCCCTCTCACATCCCTCCCTCACTTCCAAGCCTTCCCTCTCACATCCCTCCCTCACTTCCAGGCCTTCACTCTCACATCCCTACCTCACTTCCAAGCCTTCCCTCTCACATCCTTCCCTCACTTCCAAGCCATCCCTCTCACATCCTTCCTTCACTTCCAAGCCTTCCCTCTCACATCCCTCCCTCACTTCCAAGCCTATCCTCTCACATCCCTACCTCCCTCATTTCCAAGCATTCCGTCTCACATCCCTCTCTCACTTCCAAGCCTTCCCTCTGTCATCCACACATCACTTCCATGCCTTCCCTCTCACATCCACGCATCACTTCCAAGCCTTCCCTCTGTCATCCACGCATCACTTCCATGCCTTCCCTCTCACATCCCTCCCTCACTTCCAAGCCTTCCCTCCCACATCCCTCCCTCGCTCACTTCCAAGCCTTCCTTCTCACATCCCTCCCTCACTTCTATGCCTTCCCTCTCACATCCCTCACCCTTCACACATCTCTCTCTCTCACCCCTCTCGCCTTCCTCACCCTTCTCACATCCCTCACCCCTCTCCCATCTCGTACTTCTCTCACATCTCATATCCCTCACACATCCCAAACCCCTCTCACATCCCTTACTTCTCTCACATCCCTAACCCCTCTAACACCCCTCTCACACCCCTCACCCCTCTCACACCTCTCACCCCTCTCTCACGCCTCTCACCTCCCTCACCCCTCTACCACCCCTCACCCCTCTCTCACCCCTCTCACAGTCCTCATCCCTCACTCACCCCTCTCAACTCCCTCACCCCCCTTACATCCCTCATATTAGTTAGGATCATCGTCCCTCTAAAATGAGAATGTTTATTTTTCATCAGGCTTGTGATTGATTATCTATCGCTGCCAGCGTGGACTTGTTTTATTAACGAGGAATAAATCATTGTGAATTCATTTTTTTCACACACCGTAAAAATATACAATACCCATCAGAATGGTGAATAGAAAGAATAAATCCTTGAATTAGAATTAAGCGTTTCCCTTAGGGGAAACATCAAATTATGGCGTATTTTCTACGAACATAATGAATATAAATGTAGGAAGTACGAACAGATTTTAAAGATTCCCAAGCTATGAGTCGAGATCAGAGACTAGACGCTGTGTGTTGCTGTGTTAATACGTGTGTGTGTACGTATGTACGGAGCTGTGAGTTGCTGTATTAATGCGAGTGTGTGTGAGCTGAACTCATATAAATTGGCATGGTACTTACTATACGAGTCGCACATAAACTAACCGGAAAGTGGAAAAAACACCTTCAGCGCCGAGCCCAGTTAACCATGGTAGCGGCCTGCATCCGCGAATAATATTTCTGGTTTCGATTAATTTTATTTCGTGTCCCCGGCTTGACAAAACTTGAAAACTCCAGTTCGGTGTAAAATGAGCACCGTAGCGAATTACAAAGGCTTTATCGAAGCGCGAGTGCTTCCTTTTGTTCAATTTTTTGAGCGACATTGCAATAATTTTATTAGATTAATTTGACCTTCTTGTAATGATGAACGCTCAATGCAGGTCAATCAAACCGTGAAATTCACTTTCAGTCAATCGCAATTAAAAAAATCCAATTTTAAACACTATTTGATGAACTAGCTTTGCGACCAATTTCATTCGTCTCAAAATATTGTTAGGATCAGGTTTTTGGCAAACACATGGTACAAACCCCAAAGATTTAACGGCAGCCATTTCATGCAACGATGATAGTTCTTCATACTAACCTAATTTTTTATTTAAAGCTTGATTCGTTATTATGGAGATTCTACGATCACTCAGTCACATGGACGAGTCCACTGAATATCAGAGAACACGTTGATTCTGATGTACGCGGAAGAGTTACTTCAGATGTATGTAATTAAATACATGACGTGTCTTTAAATATTAAAAATCGTTAGCATAATATAGACTCAAATAGGTGTTTTAGCTAGTATCCCATCCTCAGTACATCTGAAAAGAAATCGTTGGCAATGAAATTTAACTCAATGATATTCAACTCAATGATATTTAACTCAATGATATTTAACTCAATGATATTTAACTCAATGATATTTAACTCAGTGAAATTACAAGGAAAGTATTTGTTGAAATATTTCCTCAAATGCTTATCTTTAAAACATGACCTACGATATTCCAGTTACATATGATTTAAGCTGCCGCCCAGCTTCACACTCCAGTCTAACATTTTCGCCGCCTGCAAGCATGTTTTACACCGCCCAAGTAATTAAATCACTCAGGCGGCGAAAAACATGCATGCTCCCGCGAAAAAGTTGGACTGGGACTGTAGCTTTTAGGGTTGGTTGTAACGAATATTCCCAACTCTCGGTGTGGTTAAATATTTAGCAATTTTTCTTCCTGAGATCATTAATTCGTCCGTGCGTAGCACGCCTTCACTATTTCACTCCAAATTGGTGAACATATTTTGCCATTAGCTAAAGGTGCTCTCGACATGCTCGGCTGCGGACGCTTGCCTCTCCACTTAAGCTTATTACTGTGCTTCCATCCAAGCCTTTACGATTTCTACTTAACACTGTGTGGTCTGTTACTCATTAAGTAGGAACATTTCAGCAGTGCAGTGCTGTATGAGCTTTAACATGTAGAAATGATGTACCCTTTTTTGGAGCATTCTGGTAACTGGAAAATGATCGAATTGAAGAAAGTGATAGTGAACTGACATGAATCAACGAACAGCTGCGTTGTAAGAAACATCGTTGTTTTGATGAAATTAATCATGGTTTATTTGATAGAATTTTTTTACACAAAATTCGTCGCTGTGTAGTTGATGGCCTTCAAAAGACATACCATGTTTCATAAGACATATCTTAAAATTTGTCACGTAACTTAATATTTTCAATATCGTACTGTATAATCCTGTAAAAATTTTCACACAAATCCACATTTTAAAATGTCTGCTGTTTTTATTTACAAATAGACAACGAAAAACGACAACAATTGAGCTTTTGTGTGAGCATTTAGTTGCTGCTTACGATTCAAAAACTTTTTCCAATGACAATTTCAACAAAAAACTTTTTTCAACCCTTATCCACAGAAGGGAAAGAAATACATGTATGTCGCCGGTAAATTTCAATTGATTAAATTTGTGAATTTACCGCTGTACTACATTTTCAAATGCGCAATTTGGATTTTGTTACTTTGATGGGTCGTAAAATATTTCCTCATGATAAAATAAAGTTTTTCATAGTTTCATGTATAAGGCTTTTTTATGATGAAATAATACAATGCGATATTTTGTCAATAACAAAGCTTGAAGCGTCTTGACCGCTAGTGATCACGAAAAGCCTGATTTTAGTTGCCAACAGCGACATTCAAGTCCGAGTAAATTCAGTCCGTGCTCGATGCCCTCAATATTAACTGAGAAAATAAACAGTTCTTTAAGCAGGTCAGTTGATTCTCAAGAAAAACTAAACATCATCATCATAAGCCAACCTGCCAATTCTAATAAGCCAATTTTCACGGATTAGAATTAGTCTCAGTTTTTAATAGTTTGAATGAAACATTTTATTGTTCGAGTTAGAGGATTAAATTTCTATCCTTAGAAGCTGAGGCACACGTGAGATGTTGGCGTATAACTAATTCATCGCCTGCATTGACAAAGACAAAATAATCATCAACTTAACAAGACGTTGTGAAACCTAAAATGTACACATTAGTTTCCATATTGATGACAACAATAGTTTAATCAATAGTTGAATAATTTCAATAATTTAAATTCAATAGTTGAGTAATCAGGCATATCAAAAATATAATTGAAACTGCATAACAATGAATTTTCGAAAAATAGACTCTTCTAATTTATTCAAGTCCAACTGTAAGGCCTTCTCCCCATCGTTGTTTGGATGTCATTTCATAGGCTCCTTCTTTATTCGTTCAGCCAGCAGGATTCTTTATTGAAATAAAATGCCCCACGTGTGTTTGAAACTCTTGGTGGAAGTAAAATCAGGCTCAACGCTGCAGTGACTCAGAGAAACGTAGCTCTGTAAAGCCCGTTTGTATATTTTTATTTAAGTTCAAGCTGCATGTACGAGACTTTCTTCACAATTGTTAATTTCTGCAATAAAAATATAAAACTGTTAGAGAATATTTGCGAGCAAATAGAAACGTTCATAACAAATTCTGTTCAAATAATTCGTTTCAGACTCTTTAAACAAGGGAAAATCTTAACCATGATATGAATAAATCTCTGAAATTGATTCAGCAAATTGCAGGGAAAACAGTCGAGGACGTAGATTGCCATCGACAAACATTTGCGTCAAATTTCAGGAAGGAAATACATGAATTATAAACTTATGCATAACGACGTTATGGGCGCCGTAAAAATCGTGAAACGTATTCTGACGCTTTCATTTCAAATAAAGCAATAGATATGCAAAGCAATACAAGAATAATAAACTTACATATTACGACGTTTTGGGCACCGCACAAATTATGAAACGTATATTGAAGCTCTCATTTCAAATGAAGCAATAGATATACAAAGCAATACAAGAATAATAAACTTACACATTACGACGTTTTGGACCCCGTATAAATTGTGAAACGTATTTTGAAGCTCCCATTTCGCCCGTGGAGGGCGCGACTCGTGCTTTAAAGTAGGCACAATATGTCGCTACCAGGCGACATTGTCCGAAAAAATCCGTGTCCAGGGCAAGTCCAGGGCTGTCAGATCTCTTATTTGTGGCTCTGCATTTCCTTGACAGCAAATAAATTAGCATTCTAGTAGGCAGGCGCCAGCGAATGGGGCGATACCGTCCAGTTTAGGGAGCACATCGAGTTTTTTTTAGACAGAAACTCTCTCCAGCGTGACAGAGGCGAGCCTGTGGAGGCATTTGCCACGAGTGTGGAGCATCTGAAAGAATTATTTGAGGCCGAATGTGTGTTGAATTTCTCTCTCGAAGTTTTACATGAAAGATGAAAATATTTTTTCCCTTCTACATGTTTTTCATATTTAGGGACATATTTTCACGGCGTTGGAGGATTTAATTCGAAGTTTTACATGATGAATAAAAATATTTTTCTGTCCTACACGTCTTGTACATCTAGAGACTGATATTTTAGTCATGGCGTTGAAGGATATCAAGTGAGCAGCAAAAGTTATTGTTGGCAGTTCAAAATCGTCAGTTATTTTTTTCCCAGTCAAACTTTTTTGCCGGAGCATGCATGTTTTTCGCCGCCTAAGCGATTTAATTTAATTTAATAATTTAATTTCGCCGCCTAAGCGGCAAAAAATATGCATGCAGGCGGCGAAAAAGTTAGACTCGGTTTAGGACACAAACTTTATGTCACTGGAATGTGAACCAAAACGGAAGATGCACTAAAGTAATGCCTTCACTGGAAGGAACAATGCGCCTACCAATTCTATTAGGATTTCTGGAGAAAAATAATCCGACAAATTATTCTGAAAAAATTCATTTCTTTCGTTTCAAAGACATTGTAACGCCCCAAGTGAAACCTAACCCACCTAGATATTTAAGGTAGGTTTAATGTGTTTAATCAAATAATGTTGCTCAATAAATCTCAAGGTGTTGTCAAAAAATGGCTTCAGCTCATGTCCAGACAGTTGAATGAATAAACAATTATAAAAGGATAAATAGAGATTTATAATAATAAGTGATTAATAATTAGCATGGATTTCTACCTACCGATGAAGTTTTCTTTATGTTACCCTTTCTATGAATATACTTGGATGTACAGCGCATATATTTATTAAACTTCAACCATCTAATCACTCAACTGCACTCATGTAGTTAATCTTCCTTTTGAGAATCAAAGCGCAGAGGATGATAACTCTAGCAAATTTTTCCCATCAAAAAGCTTGAAATTTGATGTTACGAAACTAGATCATCAATAAATCTTACAAACTCACGTCTGTTGAGTTCTACTGCCGAGGAAAATGTTAAATCTTATCTTATTCTTAACAGGTGTTGACAGCCTCTAACTTTTTATTCCAGGAGATTTTCTCAGTCACAGGCAGGGCAAAGCAGTTTACAACGCCAGAGACAAACGGGATAAGCATTTTAGATAAAAAATTAGTGACTTATCGTAAGGACTAATATAAATCTTTGTACTAGGTGAATTTGTTTTTTTACAAACAGAAACTGATTTAGTCCCATCGCTTAGTCAATTTAAAATTGATAATTAGAATATTAGTTATTTCAAAATGGCCTCGTAACTCGCTGCGATGGTTGCAGAGATTGCTTATTTCTGTTAATAAATGTCATTGAATGAATTCAATTCCAGTTTGGAGTTTTACCTTCATTTCGTCTTTCGTTGTTATTATTCAGCATGTCCCACAAAAACTAGAACCGAGTTTTTATTTTCTCCTTTCAGTAATACCATCATAAGAATACCATAAGCGCTACTGATTACTACTGATACTGATTACTAAATTATAATAAGTACAATTACTATATATACAGTATTAGATTAATTACTACATTAATGATTACTACTGATACGAAAAATAATTACGGTTATTACCGATACCGGAAAATAAATACTCGGTTCGGGTTTTTGTGGGACACAGGGTCTTTAAAAACTTTGTTGAGAAGAGTAAGATCATAATATTGTGGTAGAGTCCAGCACCGAGATGCCGCCAAAACACGGCGTCCAAACTGAAAACCAGATGTTTTATTCCAATCAAGCTTGAAACATATCATCTTGTACGTTGGTTTTTCAAACGCCTTATAACTAAAGCCAGAACTCAATGACGCTTGCCCCCGGTCAAGCCGGTACCCATTTTCGACACCTGGGTGGAGTGGGGAATATTTGTGGCTTAGTTCTCCCTTTTCCCAGCAGCGGTAACGAAAGCCTATGCGTTAAAAAACGAAAAACATCGTGAGTCTTGTGCGAAGGATGTACATTAAATGAACATTTAGTGTAAAAGACTCAGTCCCTTGTTTCAGACGCACACATAAATTGCGTGGTGTAACCATAACGCCCGAGCAAGAAGCCGAGACCGACTCTCTGCTGCAAGGGCTGCTCGCAGTTGTCATGCTATAAATTAGTTCTGAGCGACCTGAGATCGTAAAAAAAGCGATAAAGCACATTTGTGCGCTGGGGACACACCCTGGACAAGCAGCCAACCAAGCCCTTGTTGTCATAAGCAAGATTTTTGTGACCAGAGAGCTCTAATACGACGGGGAGCGCAACACCTACAGCCGCACGGCGCCGCATGGAACAAACACGGCGACTTTACGCAATAATTCCGTTGCAAGTGCGCCAATTGTGACGGTGGTGTTTTGTTATTCATGGTTGAGAGTTGTTTCTTTTGCTTTTATGATTTGTCTCTGATCAATAATTCCAGTGCAAGTGGGGTAATTGTGACAGGTATTCTCTTATCCATGGTTCAAAGTTTTTTCTTTTGCTTTAATGATTTGGTTCTTATATTCAATTTCATTCTGTCTGTGATGAACGTTTCTCAAAGACTTTGGTGGAGTGAGCGTAGGGAAATAATCATTTACACTTCAACAAATGGATTAAGTAGCAGGTTGGGGTATTTAACGTAGCGTAAAACAAAAGAATTTTCATGTGGTTTGTTACAAAAGGTTTCAAAATAACACATGAGCGTCAACATGTATAGCGTCAATAACATTATTATAGTCGTATCTAAGATACTGTAGTTGTGCAAATATTTGTAAACCATGAAGTGTTATGAGAGAAAACTTTAATAAAACTGATAACACTGCATGAAATGGTAACAGGTTTGAGTTTCATTCAAAGCCGGTCAGTCTTTAATGACATAAAGGGATTTAAAACGAGGAAATCTGTTCGACTGGAGGTAGTTGCAATCATCTGGAAATCGTCAAAACGAACAAGGAGGTCGCATGTCTCTGCATGAGGGACAAATTGCACATGTGAGCAAAGCAGATTGCATAGGAGATGAAGTAGGAGGAAGGGTCCGGAACTCCTTCCAGTATGCTCTGCTACACATAGGCTGAGAGCACTCTTTAAATACCCGGTTTACCTACCACGTACAACCTCCTCAATAGCGTTTGTGTACAACTGGTGAGAGCACCATCGTATGAAGTTTGTTTTTTTCATTGAAGAGGGGTAACTTTAGAGAGCCCATCTATACTATAATAAGAGTCTGCCTGTATGCCCGTCCGAAGCCAGCCTGCAGTGAGAGATGAGCGTATCTGTGATAAAAGCTTCATCAACTCCGCAATTTTCGGTGCCTTTAACCCAGCAGATTGGGAGTCGGTATGAATATTACGTGTATTGGTAGGTTATATTAGGTTGTATTAAATATCAGCGGTTGAGACTTGGCAAAGTGTAGGAAAGACAAAGAATAACATGGGAAATCATTGGAAAGCCATGTTAAAGCTCAGTTGGTCTGTCGCTCTGTCCCGCTGTCAAGGATGCTTAATGAATAGTTTTGAAAGGAGTTTCACCAGCGCACAAGATTGAGAATATTTTAATCGCAGGTTCTGTTGGGTTCTATATATTTGTTTTTAATCCATATCTGAAATATTTGTTTTAGAGAATTATCGATTTCCGTCATTTTTGACCGGTCGCGTACACTAAAAACCCTACACCTCGACCTTCTTGAGATCGACCGTCTTGAGACACACTTTAGAGATTGATTTTTTTATTTCTATAGGCCTTTCTTT
Organism: Morinoia aosen; assembly: GCA_030386875.1. NCBI lineage: Eukaryota > Metazoa > Arthropoda > Malacostraca > Amphipoda > Talitridae > Morinoia > Morinoia aosen. The sequence continues at coordinate 47,558,417 of CM059564.1, read as the reverse complement.
CATTTCACCTTCTTTCTTGTTTCAGACTATTTTTTATAACTGACGAGGGGTTGAATTTTGAAAAAATCCACCAGAGTGAACAGAAATTCAGGAAATATTTTATAAAAGCAAACTCGCGTTAGATTTTTACAATCATATGTTCAAGTTGAGTAATTAGTTTTTTTGATGTACGCGCTCATACAAAAACCGTTTCAGTGGTAAGAAAACTTGATGTTTGTTATCGAGTTTTGGAGGGTTAATCAGCAGAATACTAACAACGAAAAATAATTTTCTGCAGCGTAACTATCCTTACTTTTTAAATTTTTCCCAATAAGTTAATTAGCATATCTGTGTGAGTAACCTAGGTTTTAAAGCTCGGATTCTAACATCTTGCTCAGGGATGTCGTGTCGCTGGATGCGTAAGTTTTGAATGTCGTTTGGTCAACCTGGTACAAAATTATTCTCGTCGGATATCCGTGATCTCATCCCAATGGCACAGCTAAAACTGAGGTAATAAAACATTGGAGTTCCTACTGGAAAAAACATTGCAAGATGACTGTAAATAAACCGAACGTTACTGTTAAGCCGCCTGCATTTATTCATATAATAATCATGCACGAAAAAATGAAAATAATACGTTCAAAAAGTGACTCAAGTACTCGATACTCTCTGCAGACGAAGGAATCTTTCAATGTATTTGATAAGTGAATTTGGTTCAGCTCAACTCACTGTTTTCCATGATACGATGATCTACGATGGCAATTTTTTTACATGACTTCGAAGTACTGCAATGCAGTAATCAAACTGAGTTCGAAGAATACTTATTAATAAATACCAGCAAAAAACTGAATTATTTTCTTGAAAAGGAAAGATTTCATAAGTGCGTCGAAGCATATCACAATTGTAAGATTCACTTTGAATTTCAATAGCCTTGACGTGAAAGACCAAATCTCTCACATGTCACTAAACAGAGAACGTAAAGCGAGTTCTCTAAGCAGACGACAATTGGAAGCTGCAGAAGCAAGTCAGCCCTCGCTCTCGGTTCCTCAAGATATTAGTTTAAGTCATCTTGTTTTAGGGCGCAAGAAAAGTTGACTGTTGATCTCGGCACACACAATTTTCCGGCAGATGGCGCCGGGATAGCTGGTTCCTGCGAGACATTTCCATAATGCACCAGGGAAAAAAACAAGAAATGGAGATCCCTGGAAGGCGAGGAAATGGAAGGCTGAGTAGACCAAGGGCATCTGGGTGCTGCTGCGCTGGTACGCAGGTATGACAGTTGCATGATTTATAACTGCTCGTATTTGCATTAAAATTATTCTTAGTTTTCCATACAGTGCGATTAATTCGTAAATTATCATCAACTCGTTGAATCTGAATACTGTGCAAACCAAGATCATTACCGCCGCTATCATTGTGAGCTTGACACAAAAAATGAATATTTTTATTGTTCTTTTAGATGTATAGTGGACGAAACAGTGAAAAATACTCACTGTATTCAGATATAATTCATTTTTGTTCGTTTGAAATCAGAACAATATCACGGCACATACAATATTTAACATCACAGAGCTCTGGGATTGATCAATGGAATAACTCTGCCACTAAATATAAGAACTGAGATGAACACTAATAATACCTCCTCAGTCTCTGGGGATTGTTCCATTTGATTTCTTACAGTTTTTCTTACCACAGGAGTACACAAAATCATATTATCATTTCGTGACCACCCTATACAGCAAACCCATGTTACTACTACTACTACTACTACTACTACTACTACTACTACTACTACTACTACTACTACTACTACTACTACTACTACTACTACTACTAATACTACTACTACTACTACTACTACTACTACTACTACTACTACTAATACTACTACTACTACCACTTTATACAGTACGTCCCACAAAAACCCAAACCGAGTATTTATTTTCCCGTATCAGTAATACCATCATAAGAATACCATAAGCATTTAATTTCAAGCAAATTATGATGGTTGTATAACTCATACGGGCTTTCTTATGATAATATTACTGATACGGATAAAATTACTAGGTTATGGTTTTTGTGCGACACACTGTACATATATGTACATGTATTTGCTCCGTACGGTGGTAAGAAATTCAATCCCGTTTCGATATAGCTCCACTTGATGGACTTCAACCACTTCAACTTTACCTGCTCTCTTCTTCCAAGTTGATCTGTCATTCTTCCTCGGTCGATGTTTAATGTCCAAAATAACCCCCTGATTATGGTTAGGATTCAGTTACCGTCATTCAGAAAAAGAAAATTACATAACAAGTACTTTAAATAGCTGCATAGAAAGTAAAGTTTATTTGAACTACCCTTTAGGGCAAGACTTATTTTGATTAGCTTCTATAGTTGTAGTGTCTTCGATAATGACACGTAAAAATTATCTTCTGTAGTAGAAATATTTTCAATCCTAGATTAAATACAGAATGCCAAAGTAATATTGAATTTTGCATATTAACGAAAATTTTGGTTAAAATTAAATTAACCAATGTAAATATTTTGGTTAAAATTTAATTAACCAATGCAAATATTTTGGTTAAAATTAAATTAACCAATGTAAATATTTTTGTTATAATTTAATTAACCAATGCAAATATTTTGGTTAAAATTAAATTAACCAATGTAAGTATTTTTGTTAAAATTCAATTAACCAATGCAAATATTTTGGTTAAAATTAGATTAACCAATGTAAATATTTTGGTTAAAATTTAATAAACCAATGCAAATATTTTGGTTAAAATTAAATTAGCCAATGTAAATATTTTGGTTATAATTTAATTAACCAATGCAAATATTTTGGTTAAAATTCAATTAATCAATGTAAATATTTGTGTTAAAATTCAATCAACCAATGCAAATATTTTGGTTAAAATTCAATTAACCAATGCAAATATTTTGGTTAAAATTCAATTAACCAATGTAAATGTTTTGGTTAAAATTCAATTAACCAATGCAAATATTTTGGTTAAAATTCAATTAACCAATGCAAATATTTTGCTTAAAATTCAATTAACCAATGCAAATATTTTGGTTAAAATTCAATTAACCAATGCAAATATTTTGGTTAAAATTCAATTAACCAATGCAAATATTTTGGTTAAAATTCAATTAACCAATGCAAATATTTTGGTTAAAATTCAATTAACCAATGCAAATATTTTGGTTAAAATTCAATTAACCAATGCAAATATTTTGGTTAAAATTTAATTAACCAATGTAAATATTTTGTATATTAACCCATCCATCATGCCAACTCTGATGATAGTGAGCCAATGTGCGTCGGTGCAAATTCTTTTCAATTTTTGGTATATTGTGCGCAGTTTGCAGAGTAGCAGAAGCCGCCCCGAGCTGGTCTACAAACATTTAATTTTTTTCGATGGCCGTCGAAATTTTCGACTAAAATCGTATGAAATATTTTGTGATCGTATCGGTGATACGGGTATGAATACTACACTGAATTCAAGGGTATGATTAGGATTGTGTTTTTGTTGTAATTATGCGAGAATATTTTCTTCGGAAAGTCGCAAAAATGACGAGTCTTGAAAGTAGGGCTCTGAAATTCACGTTAATACTGTTCTTAACACTGATCTGATTTTCTATAAACTTAGATACTGGAAGAGTGATGTGTTGGAAATATCTTGTTTGAAAATGTTTCGTATTGCTCGACGAATGCTAATTTCCAATATACACATGTGAATCAATTTAGGCCCATATCTATCCACTTCCTTGTGGCTTACTCCTTAATTTTATGAGCAGGTTATTATATTTAGACATATTTATCAAATTTTGTACGATGATGTCTTTATTTGCAGCCGTTCCTGCAATATTCTGCAAGCCAAGGCTGATGAACAGACCGTTTATTAGCTAGAGCTTCGTTCTTTTCATTGAGGAGATTACAAACGAAGTGGCTTCAGAGAGGTCTAGGTGACGGTAAAGGAAACAAGGTAGGGTCAAACCAGTCTTTTTTTCGACGATTATGTGGGTTTGCTGACGTCACGGCAACGAACCAATAGCAGCGCTCATATTGCATCTGGTAACACTACTAGCCCTAAATCTGTCAAAACTATTGGCCTAACGACATGGCATTTTAGTGACGTCATAAAGTTTGTTTGAAATAAAGCCTTTCGTTTGCTAGCCGAACAAGAGGGGGTGTATTTTCCCCTACAGAAATACCCCTACCTTGTTACGATTGCGGTTACGGAAGCTAGGGTTCGTTTATGGGCCGTTCAATGAATAGTTTTCTAGGCTTTATTACCGTCTATTCCTTTGAAACAATTACTCATTTTCCACATCAGCTTACAAAAAACTGTTTAGCCTATATATATGTGTATGCAATTACAGATATACATATCTACGTATATGTAGATATGCTCACACATAAGAATAAATATGTAGCACATAAATATTGACGTACAATGGCGTACAATGCACGTACAATGCACACCCATTCTCTTTCATTAATTTCTCATTGAGCTTACAACACCGTCATGGAACATAACGGCGACCGAAACACCCGTTGTAACGGCCTCCATGCCGTGACGTGACCAGGCTTCATCGCCGAGCGCATCAATGGACCAAAGAGAATGCGCCTCTCGCGGCCGCTTGACGCGACAGTGAGTGGTGGTGGTTGCCTTCTACGGGAGATTTACAACGCCATGCGAAGAACAAATGATCATGCAATATCAGTCTCTGCAAAGAGCTTGCTATTGACATTTAAGGTTTCAAAAGTGTTCACCACTGAGCCAAAGCGCTTGCTGCACACTTTTAATCCTGGAAAAAAGGTTGGAAATATAATATTCAGTACTTTCTTTTGACATTTGAGGTTACTGAAGAGTTCAACACTGAGCGCAGCAGCTAAAGCGCGCGCTGCAAAACGCTTGTAATTCTGATAATAGGTTGGGAATATGATATTCCCTACTACTACTACTATTACTTCCGTGCCACTTTTAATACAGCTTCGATAACTAGGTTGAAAAGTTTTTCGATTGAAATAATTGAGACGGACGCTGTTTCTCAGTGTGTCCAAAGTGGGCAAGGAACGGCAAATAAGGCATCGAAATATTACATTCTTGAGGGAATTATTCTGGAAAGTGAATTTGATTCAAGAAAGTGAAGTGTTCCGGAAAGTAAAGAATTCTGAAAAGTGAATTATTCTAGAAATAAAATATTCTGGAAGGTGAAGTACTGTGGAAAGTAAAGTATTCTGGAAAGATGATCACTAAAACTTGCAACAACAATGAACGATTACATTGGGGAATGATGTAATGAAGGCAGCTTAAGTGGCAATCGAATTTTCATTCTTGCTTACGTAATTACTCGTAAGTTTCATTCTTTAGAGTCAGTGATTCACAAAATATTTTTTGACATAAGTTTCGTACAATGCTCATGTGGGTATTTCAGTTACCGAGAAGAAAAAGCTCAGTGATCATGGGATATTCAAATACAATGATTTAAAATTTAACCATTTGAGTATTATGACTCACCGTATTTCTAAATTCAAAACTACACATGAATAGAATGTCTCGTAACTTCACAGTTCCAGCATACAATTTAAATGTTGACGCTAACAAGTCCGAAGAATTCGAAAAAAATAATAATTTTCTAATTTTTTTTTAAATTAGCTTCAAGACGATAGGTAAATGCATAGAAACCAAATAATGTTCCAAAATTTGAAATTTATTGAATCTTCTACATTATCTTTTCGTAGAAAACAAACTTTGAATAAAAGCATAATTATGTTTTTCATCAAATTGCGAACTTCGATATCTATTTCACTACACTAACGGTGAGTCTCATGAAAAAAGCGGGCTGTTTAAAATCTATGTACAATAACAAAAGAAACAGATATAAATATCCACGTATTGATCCATGTCTCATGAAGATTGCTTTTCTTTGTCGATATCTGAATCAAAGATCAGATGGATCACAATTTTGAATCAATGAACAGATCTGGGGCAGTGCCAGCCTACAAGACTCGAAGATGTTTTGAAAAAATATTTTTGCAATTGTTATTTGGTGAACGCACCGCTAAAATTTATTCACTGATCATTTCGAAACTAAAATGTTTTATTTCTTGCCAGCAGTGAATAAGACTGTCTGTTGCGTAGCTCGTTCTGTAATTTAGTGTCTTCGATCGTTTTGGAAGGCTTACCTCGGGACTTTGAGAAATCACGCTGAGTTCTCTGAGCACTATAAATGAAGGTTTTCTTAACTAAAATAACAACTTATCCTTAGCTAGCCGGCTTATGTTTCTTCTGGTTCTCTCAGTACGCTACAATTCAATTCTGAGTACTTCAATTAGTTCTGTCAATAGGAGGAGTTTTTCCGCTCAAGTAACAATGAAAGTTTACCTAGTGAGTTCGTCAAATTCTCTTGTTAATCCAGTTAAATTGCATCTCACGTGGAGCTATTTTAATCTTGTGAAATCTGATTCAATTGCTTCGCAGATTAAAAAAATAACCAAGAAAAATTCAAACAGCGGGATGAGAGTGGACAATTTTTTAGTCTTGATCGTTGCGATTCTGAAACAGCTTATTCCACAAGTATTTCCTCTTAATGGAAACAGGTTTTACCTCAAATATCTCGTATCCACGTGCGTTTCCATGTACATTTTTCAGTCTTCATCGTTGCGAGTCTGAAACAGCTTATTTCACAAGTGTTCCCATTAATAGCAACGAGTTTTACCTCAAGGTTCTCGTATCTACGTGCGTTCCGAGATTCTCTTTCGATTTCGCGCCTAATTTATTCATACGTGCCAGCCTCCCTGTCTTGTTCTGGCTCCGAGTTTCTCAGAGCGCAGCTTATGCATTCACCTCCTCAGCCTCTCCAGCAGATCTGCATGAGCTTGTAACAGTCAATTGGGCCGAGGCAGATAGCGGACTAAAGCCATTTGTACTGAAGAAAATCTCGAGGGCTAAAATTGCTCTAGTTCAGCGTTCGGTCGTTGAGCGAACCTGAATTGTCGCAAAACTTGCTCCCGTGATAAAATCTGCAGAGCGGGCGGCTTTTTGCGTTTTATGAATTCAGAACTGACGTAAATTTGACATGAATAGTCACTTATTCAAATAATGGTGTGAAAGCTCGAGTTTTACGATATTTGGCGCCACGATACGCATCGGCCTCAGCAGTCCGTGTTTTTGTAAAGCTCTTAAAATACTGGGATGAAAATCAAGCGCTATTTGTGTCCAAAAATACACAACCAATGATGAGCATGAGTTCAGGTATCCAAAACCAAGAAAACGATAAACGAAACTGATGAGGTGGTACGAAAACTTTCCATCAACGTGAAGCACTAGAAATCATCTCTCAAAATTGTTCTACCTTCGATTCAATACTGGCACCAGCTTTGAAGGTTAAGAAACATAAATTTTATGGATTCTTTGTATCAGCATTCAATATTTTTTGCATACTCAGCAAGGAATGGGATTGAATTTTCCAAGATTTGAGTTCTCGTATTTGACATCAAACACGATTGTTTGCCCTCTTTCTTCTCACTGCAGTGGTGCTTGTTGAAAAGTTTGAGTCCAATACATTAGTCATGTCTTCAAAAGCGGCGACTCTTCATTTACCCTGCTGAACATCAAACTTTTTAAGCAATCTTATTACAGGAAGCAATAATCACACATTGCAGTAGTTGGCAGTTCTCAACAATCAGAGCATGTTGTTTCGACGGCAAAACCAGCCCAAGTCGTCGAGTGAAGCGTAAGAGGAGCTATACAGGCACTGGCTGGGTGCCGAGCAGACTACTGAGGGTGCCGTTAGCACGCTCCTCTGGTCTGTGATGCAGCACAATGATGCTCAAACTCATGCATACTGCACAGCTGAGTCGGTATGGGCTCCCGTCCGATATTGCTGCGAAATACCTTCTGTACGCGCTATGCACTCTTATGCATTAAGAACGATATTCCGGATGAAAGAAAGAACAGAATGAAGCCCGGCCAACGTGACACACTCTCCCACTTCACGCTGGCTGATGCTCTGATGTACTGAAAAGGAAACATTGACGTACAGTTCAACAAGAACTGTTCAACATGAGTTCAGCAGTTCTACTGGCTCATAATAGCCAGTAGACGAAGCCCTTTAGAGGCAGCAAGCGTCATGACTTGAACTATCCTAATAATACTACAAGTTACAATGTAGCAAGAACTACGAACATGATCAGTCATTTCTGGGAAAAACTCTGAGAATTATCGTGAGGTTCTAAGCGCTGCGTATTGCGTGATGCGGGAAAGAGTTTCAATTCACTTGATTGAATAATTCCTAAATAACTTTGGCATTTTTGTATTGCCTATTTTGTTTTACATACTTAGGCCCCATAGGGAAATTAGTCGAATTGAGATAGCAAAACACGATTAAGGTAATCGATTACTCGTATATGTGTCACTGGATTTGCTAGGATACGTACAAACGTATGTTTTACGTAGCAGTGCTGATAATCAGTGAAATAAGTTAGGTATTTTTTGGTATTTTGATATTTTTGTACAATGAAAAATTTCAAGAATTGCAAACCTATGACATTCATACCAAGGAATATACTGTGAAGAACTACCCATCGGTTGTTCGCGTCATCTGCGCTTCAGGGAGACTACCGGAAGAATAGCCTTGCATTTTAGAGTTCCACCATCTTGAGTTTCTAGAGAGATCAGTGGCGTAAAGGAATCTGTGCTTGGCATCCATCCTGTCCAAATACACCCTAATTGTGATGGGCGCCGGAAGCAGCTCTGAAGGGGAAGAAGAGCTCGATCGGAATTAGTAATCGCGGATTAAGGCCCCGTCTGTCAGCCTTACAACATATTACCTCGTAAAGTAGCAGACGCGGCTAATTGGAAAGCCCTCTGCTCTCTGGAGACATCGTGGCAAACGCCGGAGGTGCTTTGCCAGGCCGGCCCTCCACCTGTGTGAGGGTTGTTTTCGCTTCATTGTTCGAGAAGGTGGAGTTGAAAAGGAGTTGGATAAGGAATTGTTGGAACGAGTTGTTGGGAAAGGAGGAGTCTGTGCTACGTGTTGTTCCATGGGTAGATGATGTGTAAGCATAAAATTGCTATCATTAATATGGGTTGTCTGTGAAAGAAGCAGGCACAGCAGTGTTCATTAAGTGGTAAATTTGAAGGCAACTCAGTATTTCTGTCTCGAAAATTTTGAGTTAATTGAGTTTTTTAGACTAAATTGTGCTTACTATTTTCATAATGTGTTATGAAAAAAGTGGAAACTTCAAGCAAAAAACTCATCATAATAGTTAGCGTGCTGAGATGTTTTGAAATTATTTGGGTTCTTAAAGAACTCAAGGTCGTAAAAATAAATGTAAATTTGGCATGTATTTCAGGCTCGCATGTGGAGCTCTAGGAATAATCTGCGGCTTATGGCGAAATTTTGATACCTGAAAGAGAAGCAATGGTCACTTACGTTATTTTCAAAGGATTGAGATTTCATCAATCGTTTACTCTGAAACTGACTAAAATTGTTTGCTGTGATTTCAGAGAAGTAAGATATTTCTTCTAACATTTATGAATCTCCATTGAAGAACATGAAATTCATCAGGTGTTACATTCCAATGGCATTTTTCCCTGTTGGAGGAAATAATTTCCAATTGCATCGCTTTCTCAGAAGATAATTTATCGGTGCAGGTGAGCTCGTTGATTGACATTCCATTAGTCTGACCTTTTTACCCTATTGGAAAGCAAGTGAAAATAGATATCGACACAAATAAACATTCTTTGAAAAGTTTGAGTTTAGTTTTTCGATTTTAAGAAAGAGCACATGCCTTTCTCATCTGTAGGCAAGAGAGTAATTTTAGATCTCTCTTGTTTGCAAAGAGTGTGAAGTACTCTCTAGCGTACTCTTGAAGTTGCATGCTTATATTTCACAAATCCCAGCACGGTCTCATACAAATTCTCAACAGCGAACACCTGGTCGTACATTGTAGCTCTGCGAGTGGTAGTTAAATCAAGAGACAATTGCAGCTGTACGGCAATTTCAGCCAAGCTTGCTCATTAGCGTACAAAGCTGGTCGTCCATTTGGACAGGGAAGAGGTGCCACTTTTTACCCTAGAATGCTTTATCTGGAGAGCAGCTGAAGAATATCCTTGCTTCACTTGCCTTAACGACTTCGTAGCCGTCTCGGGCACAAAGGCTCTTTCTGCCTCGGTCTCGAAACTCCCCGTTTGTCTCAGAAAATGCAACAGGTTTTACCTTTTTTAATCCTAGAAAGTTATATAGTTTTTATGTTATGGTATTAGTTATAGTTATGATATTATGAGGAAAGGCATAGGAATTTTTAGTACATTGGAATGTTCTTTTCAAATGCCCGTAGTATGAATCCTACAAAGATATTCTCTTTGAGCAAATGGAAACATTTTTCAATCTCCAACTTTAGATGAGACTCAAAAACCAGGATGCACCGTTGCTTCGATAAAAAAATATATTTTATTCAGTAAATCCTTTTCTTTCTACGCTTACAAACAAAACCTTGTGTGAGAATGAACCCCTTCAAATATAATAATTGCATTTTGAATAAATATGCGACCCACAAAAGCTGGTGGATTTTAGATAAAAATGAGAACATCACTATGCCTCCGGTACTAAGAAAATTTTTTCACATGTTACGCTGGAACTTAGTTGAACTGTGAAAATTCTTCCGTAAAACTTGCTCCTTTATACTAGAATTTTAAACTTTCATACCGCATTTACGTTGATAATCTCGTACAATATTTCATGCTGGTATTCTGATATCAAATCGTACTCGTGATGTAATAGTTTGCTTACAAACGCTCGTCTACAAGTAAAAAGCAATGCTTGAATCTTAACTTTTCCCCCACTCTCCTTTCCTCCAATTTTAATGAAGTAATAGGGGTATTTCCTTGGCGCTAATTTATCATACCTGCTTTCGTACACACAGAAAATACATTATGTTAGATTGTGCACGTGCTGGATGAAATACTGTATAAGGTTTAGGAAAAATAGATATCGTAAATTGTTTATGAAAGGCCTAAAGTTTTTTGGCAGGCCTGTCAACTTTAATTTATTCTACTGAAACAATTGGAAAGAGCGTTTAGAAGAGTTCCTTAGAAGTGGTCGTGTCTACTTGTATAAATGTGATTGCTGCCTGCAGTCCTATGTTGGAAGTACCACACTCCAGCAATTTATTCGTCACAGCCAACACTCTGGTATCTCACATAGAACCGCGCGTCCATACTCATCTCCCTCCCAGTTAGCCATCAGAGACCATTGCCATAGTTCATTCTACTGAAATATTAACACATCTCATGGGAAAATAGTTCACTCATTTTTAAAGAATAACAAGAAATACATTCACTAAAGCTGTGAAATCTGCTCAGATGTACCGACCCTTTACTAAAGCTGATATAGCTGCACCTTAGCAGACCTGCAGCTGAGGTACTGGAGACATTTCTGGGCTCTAACATTCGTCATCATCGCTGCCGCTATTGCTCACTGTCTCGGTGAGCGAGGCAATCTTCTCTAGGTTTTCAATTCTTATGCGCTTGTTCTTTCGCAATTCTGACGGGCGTTACTGTGTGAGGTTAGTTGGCGTGCTGAAGATGTTTTAAGTTCGAGAAAAACTATTGTGGCTATACTATACTATACTATACCATACTATACTATACTATACTATACTACACTATACTATACTATCTATACTATACTATACTACACTATACTATACTATACTATAGTATAATATACTATACTATATTACACTATACTATACTACTCTATACTATACTATTCTATACTATACTGTACTATACTATACTATCTATACTATACCATACTATACTGTACTATACTACACTATAAGAATATTTCAGGAATATAACTGCCCTATTCCTATAATATACTACTTTTTAAAATAAAATATGTATTGCAAATATAAATTAAAAGAATGTTTTTGTGATTCAACGAGTAAGAAAGTGGTCATTATAAGAATAACGACATACTCGAATTTGTGCTGCTTGGAGAAGCTTGTTTGCGTGTTTATTTTCAAGAAGTGATATAGATTGTAGGTGTATAAATCAGTGTCTCTTGTGATGTTGGTGGGTAAATTTTCTCGGCCTAGGTAATGTGTTGATGGCATTGGTAAAATTCGAAGGTGCCTTTCTTCATTAAGAGACATTTGTAAGTAACATTGTCAATATTATTAATTTTGGTGACTTTTGCCCGCAAAACACTAGCGCAAAATGTGAGTAGTCTGATTCAGGACGCAATAGGATTGGTTTGGAAAAATAATGTTAACTTTTAGTGAGCAAAAAATTAGCTGGAGATATAACTCAAAACCACCAATTTTCGAGTTCATATGCTGAATGAGAGTAGTCAGTTAAACAACTGTTTATGCCTTTCAATCTTAATGTTGATAAGGCCTAGTTAAAGAAAATGTCCTATCTCATATTTATCCCATTACTTCAAGGATGTGAGGAGGGAAAAAAGTTTATGGACCGTTAGAACAAGCATTTGTAGTTCAAATACATAAGCTCATAAACTCAAATAGCAAAATTTTTTCAAGATACCTCATGCAAGATGAGGGGACAATACGTTCGTTGGGACAGACGTCGCGAGGAACTTTGCCCAGCAGTGGAAGCTTAATGCTGGAGCAGAGCAGCAACTCTGGGAAACTTCGGCAGGGACAGAAGTTACCAGGTCTTCTTAGGGGCCGTGACGTGAGGAGTGGCCGTGGGGATGTATCCATAAAACGCTTCTTTACTTTATTTTGAGGCCCTCTTAAATTTTCAAATTGTCGTTAAGATATTGCCTAGAGCGAGAAAATTTTCCCACTAAAATTTCACTAGACTTTTGAAAATTTATTTTCAGGCCCTTTTAAATTTTCAAATTGTCATCAAGACGTTTCACAGAGCGAAAAAATGTACCCACTAAAATCACAATGGACTTTGATTAATAGACTTATTCCTATCTAATAGTTCTAATGTGTTACGACGTTATCTGACTTCACCCTAAACACTTGTTGAAAAACTATTAAAAAAATGTATCATTTGTTCTGCTAAGCCACGTGATTTCTTTTTTTATAATGGGAAAGTTAACGTTTTACGAGTTCGTTGCAACCCAGAATTGAATTCTTCGGGATATGTAATATCAGTGAAATTTTGTAGAATAAATGTTTTTTCATGATTCCTCTAATGAATGGTGAAAATTTGCGTGGCCTCGTAATATTTTTAGATCGATTCAGCATTTTTCCCTCAATCATGAAAGTTAAATTTATTTACATATCACTGTACTGAGGTTTACAGTAATATTTCATTATTTTTTGATTTTCAAGCATATCGTCTTTCACATTTCTTATGTGCAATACCGCAAAAAGCAAACCATCACTCTGAAGATGCTTTAACTATTGCTAATTATTCAACGCGGGAGAAATAATCGCCATGAGCAAGAAAATTTATTCAAAATAACTTGAGTGACAGGGATTTATGTAAGTATTTTTCTGCAGTTTTTTTGAGGCACTCTAAGGTCCTACTTCGATAAGAAGGTTTTAACTGAGCGCTTATAAATTTCACCGCACTGAACATTTCAAATTCGCACTACCTGCTTGGAAGGCCTTCTGCCACTATTTCCAAACTGTTCTATTTTTAAATTTTACCATGCAAAATATTTCGTTAGTTATCTTCGAATTTTCTATCTAAGTATTCTACTCTTAGAATGATTGCGTTTAGAAGCAAATTATTGAAACTTATAGATATTTTCTTAATGTTTTTGTGCTTTATATCATCTTTACTTTCATTTCCATCAGCGCAGCGTATGATCTCATTAAAATATCACACAAATAGAAAAAAAAAATTTTAAAGAGATACATCGAATATGCAGGAGAGCGCCGTTCGCATTCTTTAACTCTCGCTCTTAATGCTTATGCATTTTATATCATCTTTACTTCATCTTGTATCAGCGTAGCGTGTGATCGCGTTAAAACCTCTTACAAATAAGGAAAATAATTTTTAGAGAGATGCAGCGAAGATGCAGCAGATTGCCGGGCGCATTCTTTAGCCCTCCCTCCGTATATCCATGTCGAGAGTTTGGTTCAGCTGGCCGCGGATGACAGATGGAGATGCAAGCACTGGTGAGTGTTGCACCTATCAATAACGCAACGGTTGATCAAGTACCCAGGCAGGCCAAAACTTTCCATATTTTGGGCGACCAATTTGAAGTATCATTTATAACGGGCGCGCGGTAGGCTGCCTCGTATGACTCAGCCTCTCTCCATGCGTCGCTGTGTGCATCTTTTGGCCAAAATATACTGTCTCTATGTATGTTAATAATTTATACCTACTTTTTGACTTGAAATTCCTCGAATTTTCTTTCCAGGTATATTAAAAAAGACTTTTATCATTGTTGTTCCCTGAATTTTAATTGGTCACGAGCTTCTCGAAACTTGGTTTATTCAAATAACTATAGATAGATAATAAGGCATAGAAAAAACATCAATGCAGAACCAGCATTTTATTTGCATGATGCTACCACACAACGCTTTACATCATTACTCATTGAATTTCTCATCGCAAAAAATTAATTTGTGTAAATCGAAAAAACATGCTGACAATTTGGAAAAGAATACGTCCACAGGATATTATGAAGAATAACTATCCCTTTTCTTTTGAAGCCTAAAAGCATTCATGTTTGTTAATGCTATCAATAAAGTGAAAGTGTGTTGAAAACTTTGAACATGAAGCAAAAATGTCTATTTTTTACTCTAGGTTCAATTGCTTGATGAGGCAAAATGTATATCTACACTTTTTAGACTCATTGATTATATTTTCTATTTAATTTTATGTACGAATTGTTTTACACCCAACATTAAGTTAGAAATATATTTAGCAGAAGATATTGAAAATTCAGCTCTCCATTAATGAAAAAAATTTCGTTTTTTAATTTTTAAATGAAATGGTTTCAGAAGCATTAATTATGTTTTGTCTTTTCTCCTCTCAAACATAGATTTTTGTCTTGTAAATATCAGAAAATTCATTTGAAAAATTATCTAAGGCGAACATACATGAAGCACAATTTTTTGACTTTTTTTATTGCGATCATGAAGCATTTACAAAAGAGATAATTAACTTATGCTAATTGCAGAACTCTATGAAATAAGAATTCACGATTAATTCAGTAATTTTTATTTTCTGTATATATTCTTAAATGAACATTCGTGCGCAGGAGCACTGGAACATGAACACTTGCTTAGATAGTTATGTGTTGGTGTACTGCCCGTAGGTTGTGATTATTCGATGAAATATAGTTAAAATGTTTTTTTTTTCTGTAGAATTATTCAGAATAAAAAAGATAGTTAAATGCTGGTTTTATTTTCCGTAGAATTATTTAGCCCGGAAAAAGATAGTTAAATGTTTGTTTTGTTTTCCGTAGACTTTATTCGTGAAAATCCATGAACACCCGTCAATAATGAGGTGCATTCATTTATCAAGCATTTCCATAAAAACTAAAGCCAAATTATCTAATTTACATGCACTTAAATACCGAAAGAAATACTCAATAAACGCTATTGGATATACTAAGCCTGCTCCAGTGGAGAAGTTATCAAAATCGTGAATCCAAATCGACGATTCAACATAGTTTACACCGAAAGTAAAAACAACTGTTTACACAAAAATAAAAAACAGCTTTTGAATCCTGATATTCTGATTTTCTTCGTATATCTCATGAACGTGAAAGACTACAACAAAAGCTTGAATTACGTTAAAAAATGCTAATGAAAAAAAATACTAATGAAAAATACTAATGAAACCAATTTAAGATGAACGGTTGAATTGTGCCGTCTATAAAACTGCTACAACTATGACATGTTATTCTTCTTGAAAGGGCCAAAACATTTAATGTTGAAGAATTCTGGCATCAACTCAAAATCTTTTGTAAAAGATTTATCCTCCTGATTTGAAGAAGTGTAATACGCGCCCCACTATATTTCACGATAAATTCACTGAAAAAAAGTTAAACTGTACGTGACCCTTGAAAGGAGAAAAAAGCTGACAATCTGGTCTGTGATGTAACATTCAATAAGCTTAAAAGATAAACATAACCTTCAGTAATGCTCGGCAACGCCAGTAAATATTATTGACCTCGATAATAAAAGAAATCCCCAGACCGTAGAACCAGGCTGTAATAACAGAGACCGCGGTGGAAAACTTTTAGAAGGGAGGCTGCGAGAGAGAGCGTCCATATCGGCATCCAATACTCTGTGACAAACACAGGGGCTGCAGAGAGCCCTCCGCAACACTGTCGTTCACGACCCTGTCATCCTCAAATTTCATATTAAAAATTTCTTGTTAGAGAACAAACACTGATGTTTCGTTATTATATTTTTTAATTCTCCTCAACATTGTCATAAGCAATTTTCTTTTTAAAAATTTCTTGACGAAGAACAAACAATGATAGTTTGTTATTTTATTTTTTAACTCTCCTCAACATTGTCATTAGCAAATTTATTTTGAAAAATTTCTTGACGGAGAAAAAATACTGATGTTGTATTATACTTTTAATTCGTCTTCGTACTGTACGAGATAGTCGCCAATATTTCATAAAACCTTGCTGTATGAAGATGTTGCGAACTTAAAAATCTTTTTTTGGGGGTTTTCGGTTAGAAATCAAGCATTTATTTTTCACTGTTAAGTTACAGATTTATTTGAAGAAAATTGAAATTGTGAGGGGTTTTGTTCCCAAACTTGAGTTTGTTCAAACTCACTGATTATGAAAATTAAAGCTTTAGCCAAGCTAAAGCTAAAATACAACCTCTGAAAAGAATATGAATAGTGTTTTATGTGCCCTAGAAATTTGATTGATGATATACCTACAAAATTTGGTGCTAACAAATGGGAAATGAAATGTTTAGGGGGAGAAAGCCAAGCTCTTAGAGTTACTCTTTATGTGAAATTCTCGCTTCAGTCGCAAAGCTGTATAGTTACGCCCAAAAATCTTCCATCTTACAACAAGAATTATTTTGTATGAGTGATTTTGTAACGTCTTTTCGAATTATAATTTACATGAATACAGATAAATGGATTTTAGTGATTGGTCTAAAATTTACTTTATATATATATGAAGAATTTCTGATCAATTCAGGGTAAAAATGAATGAACAATTGAATAGATTGAATAGGTGAATAAATAGATTGAATAGAACAATTGAATAGTTTCGGGGAACGACTTTAAAAACAAGAAAAGCAAAATAGATGCGGATTATCGTCAGATGCGGACTATCGTCGTCGGATCAACTCATCCCGAGATAGAATTTCTGCCCCAATTTTGTGGTAGAAGAATTACGAGCGATTGATTTTTTTTCGTCCGTTGCAACGGCTTTCCATTTTTAGGAACGACAAAATTGCTTTTTTTGTTCATTTGAAGCAAGTGCAATCTGTTTTCGTTTCTTCTCTTTCTGGTAAGAAAATCCGTGAGCAGGGAATGGGTCGTTGCGTGAACGGTGCTGTAGCAATGCCTGTCAAAATGGCTAAAACACAATTTCTCTTGAAATGCCAAAACCCAATTTTCCTTAATTAATACATAGCGCAAGGGCTTCAATTTCTCAAATTAAATTCGCTTGCATAATACTCGGAGCTAATCTCATTTAGAATATATCTTACTGATAGATGCAATTGAAAAGGCTTTAAATAAAAATTTGATATTAAATATAACGATCATGAACAGTTAGTCGAGGTCTCTTACTCCATATTTTAGAGCATCAGGAGGCGTCAGATTATCAGGGATTTTTCCGAGGTTCACGTATTCTTTCACGGGTTATCGTACAAAAAGTTCTCATTCGACTCGTTTACACTTCCGGTTATCTATTTTCAAAAACGCTACCACCAGCGCTTGTGAATTTCAACAACATAATCAGACAGAAAATGAAATTTTTACGCAAAAGAAAAAAAGGTTCCCTGAGCTTGGAGGACCGACTAATTTCACTCATAAAAATATTAGAGTGAAGACAAGCAATTTCAACAAGCATAAAATAATCACAAAATATATAAAGGTGGCAACCGTGCGCGTGTTGGCAACCGTGTGTGTGGTGGCAACCGTGCGTGTGGTGGCAACCGTGCGTGTGGTGGCGACCGTGTGTGTGTGGTGGCAACCGTGCGTGTGGTGGCAACCGTGCGTGTGGTGGTAACCGTGCGTGTGGTGGCAACCGCATCAGGTTAGTTAAATTAAATAAGTATTATATGACTTCCGTTCAGCAAAAAATTCATATATCTTTCGTTTGAACATTTTAAAAACTGCCAAAGTCGAACAAAATCATTTCCTGTTTTCATAAAATTCCGAGTCTGCAATAACTCGTTTTTTTTTAAAAGGAAATATTCGTATATGTTTATTTCATTCCCATTAAGTTTAATTATCTGAGCAATCGACCCTTGAACTCGACTGTCTGTCCTAACCAAAATACAAAATATTTCTGAAGCTCCACCATGAGGCAGATGGTCATTCGTATCCCAACCTCCTGTGCTTGTACTGAAGAGTGGAGAGCTCCATGCACGTCGGCAGCAACCACCACCCCACCCAGCAGAGCCGCCTCGGCAGCACTGAGAGCTTAAGCAGCTTATGGGCCTTCTTAAGGTCGCTAAACCGCTGTAGCGACGGACGGGCCGACGGGCAGAGATGGACGGGCTTAGACGGACGGGCCGTGATGGACGGGCTGCGACGGACGGGCAGTGATGGACGGGCTGCGACGGATGGGCAGTAATGGACGGGCTGCGACGGACGGGCAGGGATGGACGGGCTGCGACGGACGGGCAGTGATGGACGGGCTGCGACAGACGTGCCGTGATGGACGGGCTGCGACGGACGGGCCGTGATGGACGGGCTGCGACAGATGGCCCGTGATGGACGGGCTGCGACGGACTGGCCCTTCCGCCCTTTGGCGGAAGACTTTCTGGCGCAGGACTTTCTCCACTTGCTTTTGCATGATCTCAGGAGCAGGATGTGGAGGAAGAGACAGCGCGCTAATCCGAGAGGGGAGTCTGTATGATCAGAGCATCTGAGAAATCCACCGAAAATCACTTATGCCATTTTGCCAGCACCTTTTGCATTTCTCAAATTTGACCTTGTTACATGAATATCTTTTCTAATTTCCAGTTGCATTGCGCCCCGTTTCCTATGTGGGAAAATATCTCCGCATAGATTCCACGTTCCCTTAACTCCATTTTGAACGGTGCCTCAAAACTGGCGCGAATGGGCAAATATGTCCTGATGAGCGTCCACCACGGTTGAGGAAACAAGGTAGGGTAATTTCTATATGGGAAAGTACACCTCCTCTTGTTCGGATAGCTAATGGAACGACTTCATTTCACACAAACATTATGACGCCACCATTGCCCAATGTCGTTAGACCAATAGAGGTGCCAGGTTTGAGGTTAGCAGTGTTCCCAGATGCAATATAAGCGCTGCTATTGGTTCATTGCCGTGACGTCAGCATTGCCACACGGTTGACGAAAACGACCGGCTTCACCCTACCTTGTGTCTTCTACCGTGGCGTCCACGCACCCACCCATGTCGTGCGTCTTGTCATCTCCAAAGAAGGGAAAATAATGCGGAAATGTTATTTCAAGCATTGAATTAGCCTTACTCTTCAGGAACATGTTGTGATAGCGGGTGCATTAATAGGTAAACGTGTGCGTTTTGCTGTTGAACTTTGCATGGCGATATAAAGTCTACTGTTCGGGAGATCGACAGCTAAACTTAATGCGGGATAATATATATGCAAAATTATAGTGAATAAAGCTGCTCAAAGAACACAATAGGTACAGAAATCAATGAGGAGCATTCGATATACAATTTCTTTGTGAGACTCAAAATCTCATAGTTACTATTCAATAAAGCAGCATCCAAGGCAATCAATCAATAACTCAATGACGCTGTTAAAAGCTTCAGTATTTTAGAGCGGCGAATTTTCTATCGAGAAACGCTCCAGGCGCCGCAGTTACAGCTCCAAATCAGAGACGCTCGTTTTCATTCTCTCAAATAAAACTCTTGAGCACGCAATTTGAGTGAGTGGATCTTGATAACATTCATTACCCATTTATTTGCTCGAACGAACGGCGTTTTCTGGAATTTTCAATAACATTTCGAGGAAGCAGAACAGAAATCGATCAAACCGAAAAATATTTTCCTGGGTATAGTTCATATCACTCTTTCATCTTTCATTGGTTGAGGAAGATCGACGGGATAGTCCATGATAAGGTAAGTCACAATTCATTGGGTGTGTTACGAGATCGAGCGTAAATGTAACCTTTAGTGCTGTTGAATTTGTTCTTTGCACAAGATTCGGTAATTTAGGAATAGAATAATTAGGCGACTGCAGTTAATTCAATTCACATAAATATCCAACCCCACAAAATTAATTCATTTATTTTGTTGTTATGAAGCTCTTGAAGTTACATATTTACTTATTATTTTGTAGTTATGAAGCTCATGACGTTACACATTTACTTATTTTGTAGTTATGAAGTTCTTGAAGTTACATATTTACTTATTATTTTGTAGTTATGAAGCTCATGACGTTACACATTTACTTATTTTGTAGTTATGAAGTTCTTGACGTTACATATTTATTTATTTTGTAGTTATGAAGCTCATGACGTTACATATTTACTTATTTTGTAGTTACGAAGTCTTTCATTGAACTAGCACAAACATCAGGTAGTCACCGACTTCAGGATGAGGAAGGAATTGTCACTTGGCAGCGATCTTCAAAGAATACACTTAGGAACAAATTTAATAATAAATACGTTATTTTTGAAATTATTTCCGAAAGATGGAAGTATAGTTTGCAAAGCGTTAAAAGGTTACAACCCAGCAGTGGTTCTGGTACTATATTTTTTACGTGCATAGTTATTTTTTTGTATATTCTGAGATTTATTATCGATGGTTTTTTCATGCTCACGTTGGATTGATTATACTTTGTATTTCACAGAACTGGTGATGGAGCTGGTCACCGAAACGTTTTCAATATTTCTTAAATAAAATGACTGATTTTATCAGTATTTTCTTTGCTTCTAAATTTTTAGTATTCTTTCTTGCATAGATACCATTCCGGACGAACTATAAATTTCGTGTCTATCACTGGTTAGATAATCAAACAATTTGCATCCTTATGGCTGTAAAACCTGGTGCGAAAGTTCTCCTATCGACTAGACTATTTTACGAGATCTTTCATCTCACTAATATTGTGACGCTTAGATATTTCAGCTAGGTTGAATGGCATATAAAACGTACGAGTCGAAAAGAGAACTTTCACTGCTGGATGATTAAGTCCAACCGCTGGATCACAGATGATTAAGTCCAACCGCGCCAAACATCACACAAACCAAAGAAACGAGCTGCAAAGCGCGCTTCTTTGGTTTTCGGGCGAAGAAATAAACACTTCTACACAATATGGAGAACTATTTGGAGAAACAATGCGTATCTTGGAACCAGATTTATCTTCAACGTGGTTGTTGAATGGCAGATGCTGATTATGGCCCATTAAATAAGCGTGGAGGAACATCGTAGTCCGGCACCGACCGATAAGATGAATAAGATCAAAAGAGAAATAAAAGAATGAGATACAATGAATGCTAGTTCAACAATTCTGAGAAAATTTTAATTTTGCCCATTTCGAGCGGATGCTGAACTCAGAGAGTGACGACAGAATATCGACAGTTTCTGGGTCAAAACAAGCAACGCGCTGACCTTTTTTGGCCTCTCTTGCCTGACTTCTTGGACGAAAAATTGATGAGTTCGACAGTGCGATATCTGCTGCCTTGCAGGATAATTTAACGCTCGTAAAGCTGCTTGGATATTTTGTAATTAAACTTTCCTCTTGGAGAACTTGGTAAAATATTTACCGTTCAAGTGCTCAGAAGCCTTATGCTGCAATTTACAAACAAGAAGGCCCTTACCTACAAATCTCAGACACATTCAATCATTATTCCACTTTTGTAAGAGTATCATTTTCTCAGACAGAAGATCCCCCAGTTATAAGTTAAGTGATGTTTCTTCACCATGGAACTTTTCTTCATCGATCGATGTTGCAGTTGCTACATACATCTGCTCACTACAGCAACCAACTCTCGTTCTGGTGTTCATCACAGAGCTGGAGAATTGGAACTTGCCCGGCTTCTGTCACACAACTTTCATTAACAATTAGCTTACTCTGGTTGAAGGAAACCAGACAAAAGGCATTTCGGATATTAAGATGAAATTCATTTAACCATAAAAGCTAACAAGACCAACCCAAGTGTGCATTTCTCTGTCTTCATTTCATTGCAAGGTGCTTCTTGATTTTGTCATCGTGTGTCTCCAAGAGTGCTTCAGTAATACCACAATAATTCTACCCCCAGACCTCATTTCACTTCCAATTAGACGCCATGTTCTGTTTTAGTCTGATTCGGTAAAGCGTCTTTTGTCTTTTCTTATTTTGTTTCAACTAATAATTAAGGAATTCTGAAGACTTCTCCAGTAGTATTTAAATTATTTATAAGTTGTCAGCAATCTCTTTGTGTATATAGTATTCAAGAGACGATATTTTGAATACATCTCTCTATAATTAGCCCCCAACACGGCTACAGTAAGCCTCGTAAGGTTGTCTATCAATTAAGGACCATTATATTAAAAATAATTAAAATCAATGTGTAATACATCTCATGTATTAACATTATTGAAATATGTAAACGGTTTCTCTTTCTTTCTTTTTTGACATTTTTCTTTCTTCACTTGACATTCGGTTCGTTTGCCTCATCGGTGTTTGTTCGCAGCCTCTTCTTATATTCTTTATCTGTGTAATTGCAATTCGCACCTCACAAGTAAAGGCAAATAGCTGGTTCTACTTTCTTGCGAAATGTATGACCGAAATCCACCTTACTAGCACTGGGCTGCGCGGTTTTTGTTACTTTCTGTCGAAAAACTCTACATTTTCGCTTCTTCTTGCTTGTTCCCACTTCACTCATCTAGGCCCAATGTTGCTGTTTCTCAAATTCTTCCCATCACTCACATTTTATGATCTTAATTGCTCAGGTTTAATGAAAATTAGTGAATATTCTAAAAAAGCTTTTAGTTTATTTCACTATTTTCAAAGTCTTCGGTGCGAGAACTGTTGATATTGTGAAGTAAAATGAATAAAAAAACACTCAACTTTCTTTAATAAACACCGAACTTTGTTTGAATGGAACCAGAAAATAGGCATTTCCAATATCAAGCTGAAATTCTCTTAACCATAGGAGCTTTAAGACATAATACCTTGACGTTCGTTAATCAGGATGTTTCGGGATCTAAACTCATCCTCTATAATCAAAACGGGTTAAGCAAAAAATAGAGTTACATATTATTTTATTCATAATCGAATACTAAAATTAGCTTAGAGGTCAATGAAATTAATGAAAATCGGCTAGAAAAATAAAAAAAATATGAGAAAAAAAGTTAAAAGAATACGAAATTAAGCTATTTTAAATTTTCAGCGGTTAAACAATCTATCCATCGTAGAATGAGGATTTGAATTTACAAATGCGCATGGGCCCGGAAATATAGATGCTAAAATTAGCAATACACATATCAAAAATTTCCAATTCATTTATAGAAATAACTGGTTCCGATGAACTTACGTTAGCCATGACGCCACAGTGAGACGTAGAACTTGGGAGGAAGTACGACACGAACATATTTAGCGACTCTCACGCGAAGAGGTCTTCGGCAACAACCCATGTTCTCTGATGCGCAACTGAAATCGAAAATTGCAAGGTAATAGCAATTGCATGCGGTTATGCCATTAATTGCGCAATGCCATTAATTGCGCAATGCCATTAATTGCGCAATACCATTAATTGTAAGTTAATGTCAACTGCATGCCTGTCCGTAGTGCGTTTTTGAAATGGACAACATATGAAGTTCTGCGTTTATTCAGTAAAACAATGCGGAAATAAATTATGCAATCTTTCTTAGCAAAATCTGCGCAACTGAAACTGGAAATTGTAAGTAAATGGCATTTGCGTGCCTATCGGTGGAGCATTTTGAAATGGAAAACATATAAAGTTAAGCGTTTATTCGTTAATATAACTTGGAAAGAGATTATGCAATTTTTAAAAGCAAAATAATGGCGAGAGAGGACATTGCACATGAATGTGACTTAACTTTGAATGTAGCTATTGCATGTCACAGGAATTAAACTTTAGGTCACTCTTATGCAGTGTTAAATTTTAATTTCAAGTTAAAAAAAACTCGAAATTAACGACTCAAGCCTCATAAAAAATTTGTGTGCGGTGTAAGGGAAATTTTATTTTTAGGAATGAAGCACTGTAACTATTGAGCGTATCCGAATTTTAAACACCGAAGTTTATTTTCATTTAGTTCTAAATACTATTGATGAGGCCAGGCCCAGCTCTTAAGCGGATTCGCACAAGTAATTCTCGAGTTCTTTTATAAAGATTTTATTTGGCTGTCCTTGAAGTCTGCTTTGTAGATACGAGCTGAGTTTTTTTCTGACAATGTACTGTTCCTTTTTGATATTGCAGGAGTCTTTGTGTGGTGCTTCCAAAGCTCGCAGCGATCATGGATCTCTTTGTCTGGACACAAAAATGTCCTATTGATATCTTGGACTTATTTCTGGAAATGTGTTTTCATGCTTATAGAGTTCCCGTTTATTTTCTTACGAGGCGGACTAAACAGCAAATATTGTCTCAAAATATCATCAGGAATACGAACGTGAAATAATTTGATACAGAGTTCCCACCCTCTGAACAGAACTTGAAACTTTGAATTTCGAGAAGCTCGTTACTTTTTCTTGTGCGTATATGAAATACAAAAGAGTACTCAACAGGATAGCTGCAACAGTCTTTTGTTCAAGAAATGAGCTTCGTAATTTTTTTTTTTAATGGCATTCTTGAATCAGAGTTAGTTTTTGTTTCAAAGACATGTTTTATTTGTGGTCCAGACCAAAGGTTAAATACTCACCCTTCATAGAACAATTATTTAGGGTCTCTGAAGAGAACGCAATAGCAGTACACATGAATCCGAACCCCCTTCAGCATCACTGGCCATATAAACAGACGTCAACTCGTTATTATTCCACTAATTTTATGAGTATTTCAAAACCGCTTATTTCCCGCGTTATAAAACCGGTGCTCGAGAAACACTATAATTATTTTACGGCTTAAGAAAATCCATGAAAATCGTGGGAAATCTGAAGCACAATGTTCACGCCCTGATTCTTGAATGCTTCATTTGACAAGTGTGCTTACAGTACCATTCACCTTATTTCTTGAAGATAAACAGTGGTTAAAATTTGTTCATTGATTCTTCTATTTATTTTCTCGTAAAAATTACATCTATTTCATTTAGGGTTGAAAGATTCATTGGTGCAGGAATTGAAGTTCGATTGCAATTCCGAGGGCTTAGAAAGATAAAAAAGGCAAAAAACTAAATCTAATACAAGAGTTCACTCAACTATACGAGTTGATTTTATTACTCATGCTGCTTCAAGTACATCAACTGATTTTCGTATGGAAGTTGATATTTGTAAGATTGCACGTGGTTAGCAAAAACTTATGAGTGCTATTTACGATGAAAAGACACAATTTTTCTCACCACGATTTCTCTATTTTGCTAAGACAAAGAACACAAAAACAACAATCGCTACTGCAATCTTATGTGAGGTAAGACCGATAACGATGGCACTCAAGAACTGATTGCTGATTTACTCACTATTTTAGAGTAACTGGAGGAAAATACTAATTGGGAAAAGGAAGTCAATGACTGCGCATATTTTGTTTTGAATATTATCATCACAGAATTGTGTTCAAATGTTCACTTATTCAGGGAATCTTTCACTCTAAATGTACTCAGATCTGTATTTTTTTCCGTACGTTGCATAATTAAGTAACTTTTATGGAACTAAATAACGTTCTTTCAAGATAAAATTGCCTGAACGGCTATACAAATTGTTCATAGAGTTCTTTATTGTTAAGGTTGTGAAGAATGGATCATTTCATTGTAGCTGGGAGATACTTGAAAGGAGCCGCGTCACTATTTCGTATATGTTGAACTTAAGTATAATATGGAATAACTTCTCCGCTTAGAGTCAGTTTCACACTATCCTTCTTTAGTATTTCAACTTTTTCAACATTGTTGCATCAGACAAAAGTTGTCGAGTACAGTTGATGATAATTTTTTGAACTTGTTACCGAGGCAATGAAAGTGGGCTTGGCCTTAATGATAAAAATTGATATGTACGATGTATTTCCGCGATTTCAGCGTCCTAATTTTTCTTGCATGCCACAATTTCTGCAATTTCAGCATCCCAATTTTTATCGTGTGCAATATATTTTTTAATATCAGGATCCCAATTATTATCGAACGAAACATTTTTTCAATTTCAGCATCCTAATTTCCTTCGTACGCAACATTTTTTTCAATTTCAGCATCCAAAATTTTTATCGCACGAAAGATTTTTTCAATTTCAGCATCCCAATTTTCATCGCACGTAAGATTAAAAAAATATCAGCACCCCCAATTTTTATTGCCGCAATATTTTGGCGAAGAAAAGCCGCACGGGACAGGTTGCACCTTTCCTTGAGAGCGTGTTCCCGTCGCTGCTTTTCTCTGATCCGGCTCTAAACTTCGTCAATTTGCAAGTTACGCCGCCGCTAACTTTAATGCGCTACATGCAGCCGAGCGAAGAACGAAGGCCCTTTGTGCCGAGCCCAGCTAGGCCTGGCGAGAGGCACATGCCTTGCAGATGCGCGCCTTTTATGAGGAATGAATTAAAATATCATCCTCTATTAATATTAAAGCATGAAAATTAATAAGAAGTGGTGTCTATCCTGTACGATCTCTCAGAGGCCAACGATGTTGCACGGTGAGGTTTACTGAAATAAAATAGTCCGCAAAAAATCTTAAAAAAATGTTCTGGATGAGAATGTTGAAAAATATCTAAAGAGGGTGGGTTCAACTAGAAGGTTTGTCAGGTGTGACTTAATTTTGAAAAATTACCCTAAATTACCAAAAATCTAAAGAAGGTTCAGGTTGAGACTGTTGAAAAATATTAAGAAAGCGGGTTCAACGAGAAGGTTTATCAGCTGTGACTGAATTGTGAAAATCTTTCCTTAAAATTAAAATTGAGACATTCCAATCGATTAAGAAATAAAAAGAACTCAACAAGATGACTGTAGGGAGAAATGCTACATCAAGACGCGCAGTAAAAACAAAATAATTGGCATTCAAGTCAAAGCAAATGAATGTCAACGTGATGAATTCCGAAGGTATTTTGGGAGCCGAAGAATCATCATAATCATTTGAAAGGGCTTGTCAATTTGAGTGAGGTAATATTTAATAAAAAATTACGTATATAATTGCTTTTCTAATTGTACAGAATATCAAATTCAATCTAATGACAATTTCTCTCACAAAAATTAACGGTTATTTCAAAAAAGTAGGTCGAGCTGCTTAACAAATTAAGCGCTTCAAAATTACGGTAGGTTATTTCTTCATCTTTACCTGTAAGAAATACCTGTCGTTAGTTGATCCTGTCTTATCTGCTCATTTTTGCCAGAAGTTTCCTAATAAAAAGGATAGAAATGTTTAATGTGCGCAGCGTTATCTCGAGCGATATTCTTTTTTTAACGAATATTCTTTTTAAATTCATTACACTTTATTTTTACCTTGCTACGCAGAACCACAATCTTGATTGATGTTTCACAGCATTGAAACCTACTAGTGACATTACAGGACAACATTTTTATCTACTCTCCTTACTAAAAATTTAAACAGTAATGCTTTACCACTTCGTATTTTGTTACTTACAGCACTGGGGCTTTCCATCGCCAACAAATACTATTTTCATAACTTTCCCTCGAAAAGATAAAGTAATAGATTTCAATAACAATTTTGTTCACAGATTCGAAAGCTAATTGTTAAACATTCCAGTGTGCAACGCCAGTTTAATCAAACGAGCTCTGGGAAGCATACAAATCTACGGGAAATGCACGACATTGTTGTGGATAAACAGACCTCAAGCTCTGCAAACAAACCCAATAGCGTGGCTTGCTTTGTCTCTGCCTACCTTATGATAACTGTGGCGTACACACGCGAAAACACGTGCTTTAGAGCTAGCAATCTGGGCTGTAACGAATTAGTTTGTAATGCTGTTATGAAAAAATTTACATGTGCTTTAAAGATATTTGTAACATAGGTGCAATATGTATTGATTACAAAACATTGTTTGGTTATTTCAGCTTTATATATTAATTTCAAGACATCGTTTGGTTATTTCAGCAATGATAATTAATTTCAAAACAACGTTTGGTTATTCCAGCATTTGAATTTGACGCTTGTTTAAAAAAAATTCTATTTAATCACTTTCTTATGAGCAAATTACTTTATGAAAGCATCAGATGCTCCAATCAGTTGGTAACAGAAGTATAAAAATTGCTGATGTATTCCGGTCTGAAAGAGAAGAGCAGAATTCATCTGCATGTGTTTGATTAGTTAAGAGAAAATAATGATCGAGAAAGTAGCATTTCACAAGTGAACACCACTTTTTCTGTTCATTTTTCAGCCTTTTATCGTGTTATGCGCTGCGTAGGAATGATATTGGTGTTAGATTGCGCGTTGAATTGTGACATTCAAAAGGGCTTTAAATGTTGCATCGTTTCTATTTTTACCAAATTTTTAAAATCGATACTCTGACACTTGCATTAGATTTGTGCAATACAGGTCAGGATGCAAGCTTTGATCTCACAGATGGCCTTCCTAGAGATGGTCCAACCCCATACTACTTTTTTGAGCTCTACATTTAGGGCATCTCAATCTCACTTCTATTGCAAGCTGTGGTGGTTTTTATCCCCAATTAAACATCACTCTGGAGTAATTGCATCTTGTAAACCTTTATTCCTAACTTACATAACATTTCTCAACAGAGGCAACTAGTCCAGAGCGCTCTCGGCTTCCCCCTCTAAAGAAATCTTATAACGACGATGTTTACAAAACTAACTTTAATCGAAGAATACCTTGCAAACTGTTCGTAAAGGAACGTCTCGACACAACCGACGATATGATATTTCACCGTCACAACTGATAGTCAACAGCATCCACCACAATATTCTCAGTCCATCTAAAACAAGAACACTCAAAATTCTCTTTGTTCAGGAATTATTCCTTGGGGAAAAACATTAGTTTTAGCATCAAATTGTGCTGCAACTTTGCAAAATGAAGCACATGAGAGCCCTGACTTCAACATACCGATAACCGCTACCAGGTCGCCATCAACAGGTCTTGGGAATTTTACAGATTGTAAAAATAGTAAAGTGATGTGATGAAGAGTACGAATTTCGGATCTGCTTATCCTCTAAATTAGAATTAATAGATACTCTTCCAGCAGTCAGTTCAGAGCACAAACTATCCTTTCATCATTTCACACGGCTAATAAAGAAAAATTTTCTACTTAATTATGTCATATACTATATTATGCCTAACAATGTGGGAAGAGAATCGAACTACTCACCGCTGATCGTGCTTGGTGTCTATATTTAAGGAATCCTTTCCTGATGTAAAGCATTCCTTTTAGCATCAAATTGCGCTGGAAGTTGACAATAAAAAGCATAGAAGAACCCTCAAGAGGCTTGTCAAATAGTGCACAACTTCATATCAGCTCTAAATATCAATCTGTTAAGACGGGATAGCGATTTCAAGACAAGTGGTGTAGCGAACACTATCTAACATGTAGTCAGTCAACTCACCACTGGTTAAGCTAAAGTGTAGCTAAGGTACACCTTGGCTTAAGTGTAGAGGCTA
Organism: Morinoia aosen; assembly: GCA_030386875.1. Taxonomy (NCBI): domain Eukaryota; kingdom Metazoa; phylum Arthropoda; class Malacostraca; order Amphipoda; family Talitridae; genus Morinoia; species Morinoia aosen. Next base: position 47,528,619 of record CM059564.1, on the reverse strand, counting down.
AGGTACACCTTGCTTAAGTGTAGAGGCTAAGGTACACCTTGGCTTAAGTGTAGAGAAGGTACTCCTTGGCTAAAGTGCAGAGAAGGTTCACCTTGGCTAAGGTGTAGCGAAGGTTCACCTTGGCTAAGTTGTACCTTATTGACTGAGGTGAAGAACTGCGGTATTTCAATCCCACAGCCACGAGCTTTATTCTCTCACAAGAACTTGTACAGTATGTGAAGCAGTACCGAAATTAACCAGTCGAAGTGTCCTCTCATGCTCTTGCTAATCCACGCAGTCAAGCCACTTGTCGTGCGGCAATTATGGAACCAGAATGGAAACGACCAAAATGAAAACACCTTACATTTGTGTTTGAAATTTTGTTGTTGGACGAATTCGAGGATGTTTGTAAATTTCGGACGAATTCGAGGACGTCATGACGTCAAATTCAATGTTTTGAACCAGCTGACTCCATTATTGTCCTAACTTATTACATTTAATTGCAGTGCTTCTTAATTATGCATTAAGAATTGAACAGCGCTGGACGCAGCATACAGCAAAGGCTTAAGCGTTCACGGCATCTCCTAATTCACATTCCTAAATTCGGTACTCCATCATTTTGCTTATACAAGTTTGTTCTGCAATTTTAATTGGAGATGGCCTGTAAATTATGGCGCGTACGTATTCTGTTCTTCTCGCACTTCTCCGTCCTTCATAAATTAGAGCAGTTGTCGGAGGCAAATAGCCCTAGGGTAAATAATCACAGGTGTCTAGGGTAAATTGCGCCTCAGGAGGTGCAAGAAAGGATGTTTTATAACAGCTCTAAATTACTGCTACTCTCGCTGACGTCTTGCACTGTACCCAACACTCACTCACCTTTCTTTTACTCTAAAATTCTGTGTGCAAAAAATCTTTTAACTCTACAAAAATGAATGAAGGGTTTCATCTAAAATTATACCCGTGAAAAATCTTTAAACTCTTCAAAAATGACTAAAGGGAAAATTGTGATATACAGACTGTGTACGCAACGAGCATGCATGTTTACCAGTAGAGCTTAGTAATAAGCTGAATATCTCACACACGAAGATACTTTAACTGTGATAATGAGCAAGGTTGCAGACAATTCCGTGACAAACATCTTCAACACACACCAAGACCGCAGCATAAATTTTATAAATAATTTATACTCGAATAAAAAAATATTGTGCAGAAGAATGAACAAATCCAACTTCACAATATTTTATTGACATCAAATGGATTTTGAAAATTGTATGTTAGCATGGAATTATACGTAAACTAATGACATATTCGCGCATATTTATATGTAATAAAAATAGTGAAGAACATAGGAGCTCGCAACAATGCTCATGGCAACCAATCTAGATTATTGCATTAAAAACTAGCGCGGCAATATTTCCCCATAATAAGTAAATGTAATATTCGTACGTGTAACATTATCACATGTAACATTCGTACGTGTAACATTAGCACATGTAACATTCGTACGTGTAACATTAGCACATGTAACATTCGTACATGTAACATTAGTACATGTAACATTCGTACATGTAACATTCGTACATGTAACATTCGTACATGTAACATTAGTACATGTAACATTCGTACATGTAACATTAGTACATGTAACATTAGTACATGTAACACTAGTACACGTAACATTGGTTCATCCCCAAAATTAGTACAAGTGACATTAGTACATCCCCATAATTAGTGCATGTAACATTGGTTTATCCCCATAACTAGTGCATGTAACATTGGTTTATCCCCATAATTAGTGCATGTAACATTGGTTTATCCCCATAATTAGTGCATGTAACATTGGTTTATCCCCATAATTAGTGCATGTAACATTGGTTTATCCCCATAATTAGTGCATGTAACATTGGTTTATCCCTATAATTAGTGCATGTAACATTGGTTTATCCCCATAATTAGTGCATATAACATTGGTTTATCCCCATAATTAGTGCATGTAACATTGGTTTATCCCCGTAATTAGTACAGGTAACGTAAATGCCTACACGCGTGCGGAGCTTTCCTTAATACACATAATAAAAGACCCGCAAAAAAGACAGCTCATTTCGCCACCATTTACCACAAATGATAGTTTTACGAGGCTGCTGCGGTATACTGACTATAGCCACATTTATCAGCAGCTTCCAGTAGCGCAGAGAAGCAGCATACGATACTGCGCAGTGTTTGATTTAAAGCACGGCTGCAGTGTTGCAGAGCCTTTTAATTTCCTGAGCTAGCGATCTCATCGAGATAAGACGCGGGAGGCCAAGCAGGCTCTAATGTTTTGCCTCTCAGCCTGAAAAATGGAAAAGAAATCGCAAAAAGGAGCCCGTGAGCGAGAATTTGTGCAATCGGGTTAACCAATCACCGATCCGAGCGTGAGTTGAGCAGAACAGAAGGTGCGAGGCACGGTAGAAGAAACAAGGTAGAGTCAAACTACATAGTTTTTTTTCCTCGACCGTGTGGCAGTGCTGAAGTCATGGCAACAAACCAATAACAGTGCTCATATTGCATCAGCCTACACTGCTAACCCCAAATATGGCACCGCCATTGGCTTAACGACATGGCACAATGGTGACATCATAAATTTGTTCGAACAAGAGCTTGCCGAAGAAGAGGAGGTGTATTTTCCCCCTTATAAGTGACTTTACCTTGTTTCATCCACCGTGGTGCGGAGGTTCGAGTTTGGTGATGCGGCTTCTGAAATGTGAAGTTTCGACCGAGTTTGATTAGTCTGGTATACATGATACGGTGAGACGAGTCTAAGATCCCAAGATGTAATGCGAGACAGAGGAGGAATATACGGGGAATTAAAAAGTAACTCCTTAGTTTAAAAATCTTGTTATTTTTTCTATGCAGTTATTTTTTGTTTGCCTTTTTACTGTATGTTCCTTAATACATGACAATTTTAATTGTTGTTGTTTTTCTTTTCAGACTGATTATTTTGTATTCAAATTTGAAAGTCCATAGACATGTTTGGACGTCTAACTCTATGAATCAAACGTCGAATAGCCTTCGAATTTGAATACAAAATAACCAATTTGAAAAAAAGAACAATTAAAATGTAATATTAAAAAAAAATAAAACACACATTAAACGTAGTGTATACGACAAAGTGAATTCAAGAGGAAGTTGAGTGCGTGAATATACAATATATGAACCGTTTGGAGAACATGCGCTTAATATGATGTATTTAATTCTATGAATTCAAGAGGAATATCAGAGGTCGTGACCACGTATAGATAAGTTAAAGACATCGTTAAGATCATGACTAAAGATAAGATCATGACTAAATATAGATAAAGTGAAGAGAGCGTGAAAATATGCTATGAGGCACTGGCACAATTTGACGTCAGTGATATTGTACTCGAAATTGAGGCATGCAAATATGATAGATACGATTTTGAAAGGAATAACTGTGGCTTATAGACATCATACCGAGGTGACTTGAAAGACCGAGACGCACTATTTTTTTCCTCAATGATTAGGTTGGCTGCTATTTATACTGGATGATGTGCGTGAAAATAGCTGTGCTAGCGAGCGTGACGCCTTCAGTGTTGAGCTATTAAAGACCAGCGCACGTGTGACCGGACCATCAAGCAGCAGACGACTGAGGAACACGGACACCGCTGGAAAAAGAACTGAAAATATCACAGTTGCACGTATCACAGATACATACCATTTGCTGCATTGTTTTTCCTTCATCATTAATTGTACACAGACGTATGTTTACCTAAAAAGCAAATAACTGATGTGTGACAAGCCATAGCACTTGAAATTGGCACATATTGTTAAGACAATTGTTCGTTCTAGAGACGAATTTGAAAAGCAAAGTAACAAAAATTTTTGTAAATGACTTCGTCACTTGTGCTGTCAAAAAAGAAAAACGGTTCACAATTACATTTCTCGCGAGCTATAGTGGAAGTCTTCCCCTAAGAGTTTGATGCAGTTAAAGAATAAACCAGACACTGGTTTCTACGTAATAAAGACCTACAAAAGACGAGGCTCTGAACTGATTGTAGAAGTTGATTGAATTAATCTCCTCATCCAGCAGTTGAGTGTCATGTCATTGTGATGTAAGTGTGCCGAGTGCGTAGAGCGTGTGATACGACAGTAAATTAAATATGAGAAGCAATCCTGCAGACATGATGCATCAGTCCTGCAGATAATTATACAGCATGATGTGTCTGTAATAAGAGAGACAATCATACCAGCGTGATGTGTCTGTGTAATAGGAGAGACAATCATGACTGCGTGATGTGTAATAAGAGCGACAATGATACCAGCGTGATGTGTCCGTGTAATGATAGCGACAATCATACCAGCGTGATGTGTCCGTGTAATAAGAGCGACAATCATACCAGCGTGATGTGTAATAAGAGCGACGATCATACCAGGGTGATGTGTCTGTGTAATAGGAGCGACAATCATGCCAGCGTGATATGTAATAAGAGAGACAATCATGGCACACCGATGTGCCCTGGACACAACATCAGCAATCATTACATTGGCAGCAAAAAAAAGCTGCTCACCTCTATTGTAGAGGCCGGCATTGTCTGCACCTTATTGAGTGCTGCTCTTCTCTTTGTTACTGGCTTCGATATTTTGGCAAAAAAAAGACAACTGAGCTACGCTGCGTTTGACGTGCGTCATATTAAATAGCGCGGTTTTGTGTGAATTTATCCCTGAATGGGTTATTGCAATACTCCCCGATGAGTCTTAATTTATTTCAATTCTGTCTCCAGAAACAGGACCCACGAATGCTGGTATACGCTTCCAAGGCCTCATTTTTCCCAACATCCATTTCTACGGCCCCATTTAGAGCAGGGTATTTCGCACTTATATTGTTCCACTCTGTTATTTATACCTAGAGCCCCCCAGGCCCGCAATAATGCAGTCATGATATGAAATTCTAGTGCTGTGCGGAGTGTCAGTGACAAACGTCCTCTGTAACGATTGTCGGAGGTTTTTTTTCCTTTGTGGACAAGGAATGCTAACCAGAGAAGGTGGTGTTTCTTTCTCCACTCGCCAGGATTTATTGCGGGGAAGAGTGTAAAGCTGCTGCGAAAATTTGCATTCGAAATGACCGCATCGCTTGATGCGATCAAAGAATGAACCTGTTTTTTTTTCATGTTGAAGGATAAATTTTTCACCCACGTACAGAATTAATTTTTGGTTCTTCACTGAGAAGTATCAGAGAACACAAAATAATGAATTCTTAGTTTGCATTGAAAACAATTTCACTTTTAATTTGAATTGCCTGCTGAGAAGTATCAGAGAACTCAAAATACTGAATTATCAGCTTGCATTTAAAAGAATTTCACTTTAAGTTTAGCCTGTATGAAAATTATACAACTACTTAGATCGTCATTTATAATTTGTTGTGCTATTATCATTAAGGTATTTCCGATTAGATAATTGAAATCCTCACGTAATATTGATGCTGTTCTAAAATATTTAAGTCTCTTTATAACAACCTAAAAAACAAGTAAATGCGTTTGCGATCTCATCGTCAAGATCACCAAGTATCGTCAGAGGCAGCTTCGACCGCCTCTGCTCGGGTATACACTAAATGAAACCCTTTGACTCCTAACTTGGAATCACTGAACTTTATATATTTATTTCCTCGAAATTCGTATTTGATCAAATTAAGTCAAAAATAATGTAAGCTTTTTGTGAGCTTCCAACTATTCTGCTTATGTTCCACAGTTTCCTGGTTGTTTTTAGTAAATACTGAAAGTCATGAGCTGTATCCCTCCGAGACATGTTTGCTCAGCTACAAAGACAAATTCCAGCGCGATAAAAAATATTGTAGAACAAGAATTCATTTTTGGATGTGCGGAACGTCTTCAAAATACTCTCGTAGCCTTTCCAGTACAGAAGAAGTCGGAAAAGCTAATCCTAAGTCTCATACACATGCTTTTATAATGCAGTACGAAGATCGAGGATGCATTTCGCTTATCATAAAATTTAAGGGAAATCCGGAAGCTGCAAAGGTGGATCTTGGAGGCACAGGCGAGGTTTTTATATTCAGAGAGAGGTCGTAAAATTCTCGTCTGCAAGTCTGCGTAATTGATAGGGCAGCCGTAATATGTTTCGTATTCTCTCGTGGCTTGTGTTTAATGGGCCTATGAATATGGCTTATCTGCGCTATTCAGTCGTAACGTGGCGGCGGGGCTCCTTAGACTTTCTTTTTACGACAACCTGGCGCTAAATCTGCCGAGCCGCTCGGCATTGGTAAAAACACGAGGCTGCTTACAAAACCACCGCAATTCACTGGCCTGCTAAACACTGCTCCAGATGAACGATCAAGCATGCCTGTGCATCAGTTCTTGGCGCATCCAAAAATATTTAAAAACCTGTTAAGAGGAAAGAAAATGGATTAGTGTAGTTGCAAAAGCAGCCCTCACAGCTTCTTCTCTATGTAGGAGAAATATGCGTAAAGTTATGTGGCTGAAAACATATGAAAAGAGAAGAAAAAAGTTCTAAGAGCATTCAAAAATATAAAAAACCTCTTAAGAGGTAAGAAAATAGCTATAGTGTAGTTGAAACAGCAACGCTCACAGCTGCTTCTGTATGTAGGAGGGATTTGCGTGGAGGTATGTGGCTGAAAACATACGAAAAGAAACGAAAAGAAAAAAGTTTATCATGAAAGACATTGACATATGATGTTTTACAAAAACGATATTTTAAAAATTTCTTAATGTAAAGGTCCTTAATTGATAGACGAACCAAAAGTGGTTGATACCAACCGTATGAATATATTCTCTTGAATATTTTACCCTATAAGGACGAGGACTGATAGTTTATAAATACTTCATACATGCACTATTGAGTAAAGACTCCGGAGATGTTCGCTGTTAGTTATTAAAAAACAATTAAATACAATACTGAGTAGACTAAATACCGTCCTGAATGATTTTCACTGTCGAAATGTTGGTCGAAAGTAATTTATAAAAAACATAGCACAAACACGCACATTTACAGCAAATAACAAACAAATAAACAAACACACACACAGAAATGAATTTTACAGCTTGTTCACTCACGATGAGTAAAATGATTTGTTTATAAATCCTAAATTCAGATTTCACTTATTTTCATTAATCTATTTTCACTTTGAGATACAGGACAAGTAAACAAGTAACGGTATTTCAGCTTCACAGAGTTTGAAATGCTGACATTAACGTAGCAGAGAGCAGACTTAAGACAAAATGTTTGATCGTTCAACAACAAAATGTTGCAACACGATATCCTCTATAACAGAGATGCGAAATGGCGTAACTCGTTTACCCTAAATTTTTCTTCCAGTTTGAGAGTTTTTTATACGCTGTGTTAGCTTTTCCAAAATGGAGCTCCAGAGATTGAGAGAGCTCTTTGTCCCTGGTCAGATGATTGGTAACTTAGACATCATTATTCCGATTTGATTTCAGTTCGGAAAATTAGGAGGAAATTTTTTTACAACTTTTGCATTACTTTAAGGTAGCTATGAAGACAAAAAAAAACTTGTCGAGTTTCATGAATGTAGAATCTTTTCAGTTTTGGGGTCAAGCCGAAGTTTCTTTGAGAGAAGGGTTCCATGATCTCATTTCTTGAAACCACCTTTGCACACCACTTTGGTTGTGAAGTTCAAACATTTTTGCAATTATTCTTGAAGATATTTAGGAAATACATAGCTATGTCACCCGGGACCAGACTACAATAGTCCAAACGCGATAATACTGAAAACTGAAGCACCAATAATTTAATTTTCTCATCAAGTATATTTTTAATCCGATGCAAAAACGTTATGGTTCTGCCCATTTTGTTGCACAGTGTTTCCACGTGTAGTTTGAAAGTCATATTTATCTCAAACCAAACCCCATGGATTTTTAATTTGTCGACAAGTTCGATTATATCGTCTCCAAACGTCATTGTGAGTTTTGGGTATTTTCTGATAGCATTATTTGATCCAAAAATGATGCATTGCGTTTCATTTGTTGTAAGTTGAAGACCATTTTGGTTGTACCTCGATTTTAAGTTCTTCAGAAAGTTTTCAGCGTTGACCTGTGTTTATTTCGTGTCAGCTATCGATCTCCTCACGGCAACTTAGATAATATCATCAGCATACATTCAGGGCTTTGTTTTTGCTGGCATGGCGGAGACATCATTAATTAAAATAGAAAATGGGAGTGGGCCAAGGTTTGAACCTTTGGGAACTCCAAAGTTATTCAGCATGAAGGTGTAATTTCGTTTTTCCCCCTCGCTGAATGAGAACGGCTCAGTTGGTAGCTTGCAAACCTCGCACTCTGTATTTATTCTGAGCTTTGATGATTTTTTACATGAGTTTTTTAATGCTCAGAACTGTTGAAAGCTTTGGAGAAATCGAGCACTACCCAGTCTAACTTTTTCGCTGGAGCATGCATGTTTTTCGCCACCTAAGCGATTCAATTACTAGGGCGGCGAAAAACATGCATGCAAGCTGCGAAAAAGTTAGACTGGGTAGTCGAAGAGTTCATTTTTTTGCCTATATCATTGTATATTGTTCTGTGATGGTCAGCAAAGCCCGTTGTGTACTGGTATTTATTTTGTAAGCATGGTGATTAAAATGAAGTAGGTGTGATTAATCTATAAGGGACGAAAGCCGGCAGGGTATTATTTTTGCTAATATTTTTGCTCCCTCACGTTTTGTATTTCATTTCGTTTGGATTTCAGTTTGTAGATGCATTTTTACAGTAATTTTTTAGATTGTAAGTAATTATTACTGCAATAACTGGGACCCGCGTCTGGCCACGACCGAGCTCGACTAGAGAGCATAGATTGTAATTGAAATTATTCAGGTGAATAACGTGAGCGTCATAACCTGAATCATTCTCACTGCATAGTTAAGTGAATTACCACTCGAGTGATATTTTACTATTTGTACTATTTTACTATTTTTACGATTTTGCTATTTTTACTATTTTACTATATATACTATTTTACTATTTGCTATTTTCTATTTAAAAATACCACAATTCCATTCGGAGGTGTTTCATGCAGGAAAAAGTCAAAGGCTGAAATGCATGAAGCATAAATGTTTCAACGAAGGTTCTCTGCATAAGAATTCTCTAATTAACATTGCAAGTAATAAACAACTTCAGAACTCGATTCCGTTAGTGTTTTTCCTGTAAAATAAACGTCAGTGAGAAATTTTTCGAGCAAAATTTGTTAACAAAGGTGAGCTGAAAATAAACACATGTTTTGATCCTGAGAAACATTTCTGAATTAGATTCGTTAACGTTACGCCCACACAATGAAGAAAATATTCATTTAATGTTGAAGCTTTGGTGCATGAGATATTCGCAACAAGTTTTGATATATTTTAAGTACCGTGAAAGTCAGCTCAAAAAATCCCATCCTCTGAAATATGTAAACTCTTAAACACTTCAAAATGCAGGTTGCGTTGTAGTAATCCTTAAATAGTACGGAAATGTACTTCTTGGCATAGGATGTACCGGAAATGGTGCGTAAGTAAGCTTGTAGCCAAAATTTTCTGTTAATGTTTAGTATCTCTAACTCGGAGCTTAATAAAGGGGAATCTGGTTGCGTTAAGTATCAGGATTTAAATCAAATATATTTAAATTCGTTGGTGTCTGTAGACCAACGAACTTACCGATTTCAGTGCAAGCGAAAAGGATTTGAACTTTTAGTCTTAAACTAGACTCGTATCACCGATGAGAGATACAGTATATTCAATGAATTTCATGGTAAAAAAAAAACAATCAAAATACGCAAACAAATATTGCACAGAGAAAACGTGAATTTCATGGAGGTGCTATAGAGAACTCAATTTAAAGCCTTACAATCGGACACAAACATACAGGTTCTATGAGAGCCTGCGTTGCGTTAGCAGTGCGAGACAAACCGGTTTGTTCCTGCGTTAGGAGCAAATTACCATAATCATGACGCCGCTCTCAAGACCTGGAGAAAGCTCGTGGGGCGGCTAATGAAACTGATGCAGTCTTACTCTACCTACATCGAGCTCGCTTTTCTGAACTGAAAAAACTTTGGAGTTTTGTTTGGTAAAAATACGATTATGACTTTCAAACCACACGGAAAACAATGTACAAAACCCGAATCCTTACCTCCATCGAGCTCGCTTTTCTGAATTGAAAAAACTTTGGAGTTAGGTTTGGTAAAAATACGATTATGACTTTCAAACCACACGAAAAACAATGTACAAAACCTGAATCACTTATCTGCTCCAAGCTCGCCTTTATTGATTGAAAACTGCACCAAAGCTGGCACAACTGCAGACTATTTATCGTCACCTGGAAAATGTTGGCAGAGTTGTAAAATGCACTGTAAAATTCCATGGACTTATGAAATTGTATTTAAAGTTCATAATCTCATTATTACGAGATAATTGTGTTTGTTTTCTAGTAGGGTTTTCAAATATTGGCAGAGTTACAATTTTCACTGTAAAATTTCACTGGCTGTGAAATCGAAATTAAAATTCATAATCTCTTTATAACGAGATGATTATGTTTTTTTCTTCGAGTAAGATGTTGAAATACTTTAGGGTCGAAAAGGTCGTATTTAAGTTTTGAGAATATAGTTAATACGAACAAAGTGTCGCTAAATTTTCAAATACAGATTTTACCGCAGGTCTTGAAAATACACCACTTCTGAAGCGTGGACTGAATTTGTTAACTAGTTCTTTGTGGTATAAAATCCAAAATTTACATTTATTTATTTGTCCTACTTGTAAAGAGACGTATTTTTAGCTTAAAAAAAATCTTCGAACACCACACAATGAAAAAAATTCTCTTCAAATGAGCAGAAAAATGTCCCCCGTTTTAAATATCATAATGAGCTCCGGTCCAATAGAAATGTGCAGCAGTGACAAACGAAGCATAGCGAAATTGAAAACGAAAAACATCACTTTTAATAATTAAAGCTTCAGATCAAGAGCTCTGCTGGGATACTCAGTCTTACTTTTTCGCCGCCTGCATGCATGTTTTTAGCCGCCCAAGTAATTAAATCGCTTAGGCGGCAAAAAACTTGCATGCTCCGGCGAAAAAGATAGACTGGGATAATAACGAAACTGTTCGCTGTCACAGCACAATTAAGCAGTTCATTTTATTAACAGATGAAGGTGATTATCTTACCCAGGGAAATAAGACGACTTTTTGAATTTTTTCTTACCCCTGGTTAATGACGTGGATTTCAACTGGATATTAGCTTTATTGATATCACTTTAATTTGTGCCATGGTTTAATGATGGAAATTTTTCTCTGATCAGGAATTTTTTGTTACTATGGATGGATTTATTATAAAAAATCATCGGTTGATTTAACTGAAAACCTGTCTTTTATGTTTTGAATGTTAGAACTATCATGTCGAAGAGCTTTAGTACTTTTAGTGAGAATAACGTTTAGTGCTGAAAAGTTAAACATCCTCGCATGACACTTTTCAGTTTCTACTTGCACTCATCGCCCTACAAAGAACGCATGTCGTGGGCAATTCCATAGAAACCTATTCTGGGCGTTGCACAAATGAAATGGACAACCAAGTTATTCATTTGTTGCAGAATCTTCTTCATTCAATCGTAAATTTCCAGTTGAAGTACCGAAAGTACATCGAGCATCGATATCTTGCATAAAATTTTTTATCATAAGACTTTCACTCACACGCAAGTGATCATGGACCTTCTATATTTAAACTCTTTAAAGTGAGATCAAAAGCAAAGCTATAAAACCTACCACTGGCTTTGTAGTTTACGAATACAATGAACTTCTCAATGGACAAGTTTATAACTTGACGTCAAAATATGCCCAAGTTCACTGTGTTTCATTCAAGTTACCGCAAAAAAAAATCAAATTTCTAAGCGTGTGCAGCCTTTACCAGAAACAGAGCATCTTTATTTTTCCCTGAGATTTGGCTATGACGACACCAGGTCTCTAACGCTGGACCTAATTGCCATACACGCCATTTCCATAGCGCGCCGGAACAAGAGCGCAGACGCCTGAGCTGTTCCAGAGACTCGTTCCAGCGACTCCACTCATTCTCATCACTATCAAATTAGGCAGAATTCTGGCGGCCGGAGTCCGGGTCCGGCTTTTAGATGACTTCATTTGAGAGCTAGCCATTGGCCAGCGTCCGGACCTGATAAACTAATAGGGACAAAGCCTCGTCCCAAAATAAAGGATAATTCTAGGAGACACGGATTGAATTATTTACATCTGCTTGAGCTGCGCTGGGGCAAAATGTGCGCTGGTTAGGTAGAATTGTTTGTACAATTATTGAAGAAATAAATGCGAATTGGGAACTGCAAACGAAAGCTCGAAGCGCTCTATCCCAGTGAGGTCGTGCGTGTGAGACTTGCTTGAATCAGAACTTATTCTCCAGTAACAGGACTGTCGTTTACTAATATTTGTATATAAATGTATTCTATGATGTAGCTGTCACTGGCTTATGTTTGGCTTAAGTAACAGCGGCAACATTATGTTATTTTCCAGTCAATCCGCTTAGTGTTATTCAAGTAGGCAATTCAAAAATCATTTGAGTAGTTTATTATCTTCACAAACAAGATACCGGAGTTGAACTAGCGTTGCAGAAGAAATGGGGCTGTGCGTCGGGCAGATTTATCAGGAAATTGCGGCATAATATCACGAATTGATTAAAATTACAAATTGGATTGATAGGAAGACAATGGCACCTAATTCTCAATATGACCCAGAACACTATATATCGAAACCTGCGCCAAAATTAATATATTTCATAATATCGGTTGTATTGTTAATCATCTCATACTATTCAGATGGATAAGCCAACCGCGAAAAAAATTTCGGTTCCTGACTTGCTCACACAACTGGAATTGCTCGCGAATTGCTCCGACTGCAATCTGCACTGCAAATTGCGGAAAATTGTAATGAATGTTGAGACGCAATTGAAGGATCACTTGCACCTTTAAAGCCTTCAGTAACGCGTCGGGGTGCTGGGCTCATACCACGGTGGAGGAAACAAGGTAGGGTCATTTCTATGGGGGGGAAATACACCTCCTCTTGTTCGGCTAGCCAATAGGACGGCTTTATTTCAAACAAACTTTATGACGTCACCAACTGTGGCATGTCGTTAGACCAATAGTGTAGCCAGATTTATGGCTTGCAGTGTTGTCAGATGCAATACGAGTGCTGCTATTGGTTCGTTGCCATGACGTCAGCATTGCGACACGGTCGACGAAAAAAAGACAGGTTTGATTCTACCTTGTTTCTTCTACCGTGGCACACACGAGCGACTACGCTGATTAGTTCCGACGTGAAACTTTTTTGATGATGGAATTACCATCAATTATAGCGAGGGCTGCTGCATCATTGTTCTTGTTTGTCAACATCTTCACCACCACTATATCAACTACATCACCATCACAACATCACTAGCATCACATCACTACCATCAACAGCATCACATCATCACCACTTCATCCCCACCACGTCATTACATCTCGCTGACTCCAGCAGTTGCAGTGAATGAGGTGGCGGCTGTCGTACTCAACACACTTACTGCGATGGGTTAAACTGAAGTTTAGTATTCAACTCAAATTTATATTCAAAAGTTTTTATAAGTTTTATACATACCAAACATTAACAGGGTGCATTAAATACCACTAATTTTGAAAGATTGTTGAAACTTGATCAAACGACCCATCGATGACGTTTAGCATCAGGAAAAACTTAAGCACGACCCACCGATGGGTCGTATAGCAGTCGACGTGTTAAAAAAATTATGTTTCCTTTAACACTGCATTTCAGTTCATAAAACACCAACTTTCTCGTCATTTCGAAGATACTGGCCATCATTTTTTCGTAAACCCATGAATAATTAAGACGGTTTTGACGCTCAATAGTTCAGCGTATCGTTTTTTATTGCAGAATTCGATTAATTTCCTTCGTCCGATCTAATTCGAAATTCTGGGGAACTTTGGCACGAACTTTTCAAAAATTCTATGAATAACTTGCTGCGGATCTATCGACTTAGCTCATAATAAGCCTTCAAAAACTCCCCAAAGCGATTAGTCACTTTACAAAGGCTGAGCAGAGTTGGATGTCGAACTTTCTAGTCGCTACGATTAAAAAATCACCAGGAATCGGTTCACAGGAACAATCAAATAGCTTGTTTAAGCGTTAAAGTTTGCCTGGTATTGACAACAGAACTATAGGAACTTTTATAAATTTTTGTTGCTGGTGAAACGTAACGTAACAGATCGGGGTATTAGGTTCTGCATAAATTATCTGCATATCACTGTATTTCCTTTATATTGTTTCACTTTTTTGTGAATGTATACATTTCTTGTGTTACACGTTCAGGTGCTTCAGATGCTTTTTGGGTTAGATTTTATTCCTTTTATCACCCCTGTTAAAAAATATTCCTGGGCTAATATTACTCTACCATGCTACCACGGTACAGGAAAGAAGGTAGGTTCAAACCAGTCTTTTTTCGTTGACTGAGTGATTTTGCTGACGTCAGGGCAACGAAACAATAGCAGCGCCAAACGAAACAATAGCAGCGCACTGCTACCCCCAAATCTGGCTCCACAATTAGCCTAACGAAATGGCGTTTTGGTGACGTCATAAAGTTTGTTTGAAATAAAACCTTTCTATTGGCTAGCCGAACAAGAGGAGGTGTATTTTCTCCCGTAGAAATGACCCTACCTTGTTTCCTCTACCGTGCATGCAACCTTCAATACAGTACGTATGGTAGGTATCTTGAGTGCACTGCTTCTCAGCAAAATTTTGTCATGTTTATACCATGTGAAGAATCTGTTCGTGCCATGTGAAGAATCGCATCATGAGTCCAAAATTCTGCTGCGATAGAGAATTTCCTAAGCATTTGATACCATCAAAAATCATGGCAAAAGGTTTCTAATCAATCAGTACCGTACCTCAACGTGTCTAACAAAATCGAAACCAATCGTTCCATCTAAAATAAACAACAATAAAAATAATTCATGCGTTCCAAAACGTACCTCAAAATAATTCACATAAACAATTCACGACACATTGCCAATAATTGACAAAATTATAGAAGCAAGCCTGGAGCGGAGGCTATTCTAAATCCGATTAGTCTGGATGGCATTTGAGAGCGGGGAAGAATATTGGCTCGATTGTTTTCAGAATTTCGGAGATAACCAACATGGAGGAGGGTGGGAACAGGCTTCGGTGGAGTCGGAGGCGCTCGAAATTATAGTGAGGTCTTTTTATTTGTTTTGTGGGTATTAAATAACGTGTAAACAATTTTCAATAACGCATTAAGAGAATTCACTAATGCAGAAAGAGTATTCAGTAACGCATAAAGAGGATTCAATAACGTATAAAGAGGAGTCAACAACGCATAAAAAGCTATTCCTAATTACCCCACAAGTAATTTTATAGTTTTTTATCATCAAATTTGACTCTGAAAGTTATTTTGAAAGTCTGGCTCGCTCTATGATGATTTCCTAGAGTTGACAATGATTGGATGTGAGGGCTGAAGGTTGTGAGGGCTGAAGGTTGTGAGGGCTGAAGGTTGTGAGGGCTGAAGGTTGTGAGGGCTGAAGGTTGTGAGGGCTGAAGGTTGTGAGGGCTGAAGGTTGTGAGGGCTGAAGGTTGTGAGGGCTGAAGGTTGTGAGGGCTGAAGGTTGTGAGGGCTGAAGGTTGTGAGGGCTGAAAGTTGTGAGGGCTGAAGGTTGTGAGGGCTGAAGGTTGTGAGGGCTGAAGGTTGTGAGGGCTGAAGGTTGTAAGGGCTGAAGGTTGTGAGGGATGAAGGTTGTGAAGGATGAAGGTTATGAGGGCTGAAGGTTGTGAGGGCTGAAGGTTGTGAGGGCTGAGGGTTATGAGGGCTGAAGGTTGAGAAGGCTGAAGGTTGTGAGGGCTGAAGGTTATGAGGGCTGAAGGTTGTGAGGGCTGAAGGTTGTGAGGGCTGAAGGTTGTGAGGGCTGAAGGTTGTGAGGGCTGAAGGTTGTGAGCAAGCATGGGGATTCATGATATTCTCTGTCAAAATGATTAGCAAGTCAGTGATAGGACAGTGCTATTTATTATCAGTAAAGGTTCAATAAAATTCAAATGGTTCTTTCTGGAACTGAATTTCTTTCCAGAGTGCCTGCAGAAGGTAATCCGCTCTAAAGGCACACGCTCATCATTTATGTGTTGAAAGGAACAAATTTTGAAAAGATTCATTGAAATAATTGATCATCATATACTTATTCTTAAAATTTTTAAAGCCACTGTTTACATGGTATATATGTGAAATGCTTTCAAGCTGCCTTTTTCAATGGTATGAATTCTCAATAGATTTTAAATGCAAATACCTTATTCCCTTCCACTTATTTATCAACTTTTGTTCTATGTCACTATTCACGACCGTTAATTTCTGCTTGACTGTAATGTCTCTTCAGTTGTTGCCATCAGAATCGATGCTTTTTCTTTTTTCTATAATCCAAAAATGTGAGGGGTGAAATATGTGTGGGGTGAAAATGTGAGGGGTGAAATAAAAATGTGAGGGGTGAAAGAACGATAGAAAAATCTCTCCGAATATAGCACGTAATTGAATGCATCAGAACAAACGAAAAATTGCTCCTATAACACTACTTTACAATTCTGGGATCAAAATAAAAAAATGCTCCTATATCACTACTTTTAAGCAAATTCTGGGGTCAAAACAAAAAGTTGCTCCTATAACACCTCTGTTTAACTATTCTCTGATAAAACAAGCTACTTCTACTATACTACTTTGTAGCAAATTCTGGGATCAAACAAAAATTACCCCCATGACACAACTTTACAGCGAATTTCAGCTTCAGAAACGCAACTTCTTAGGTGATCAAAACTAAAAAAACACTTCTATACTTTATAGAAAACTCAGCAGAGAGATCACGGCGCGACTCACCGAGTTGACTCGATAGCAATGCACCCTGCGTGGTGCAGGTCGAAAATCCCTCCGAGGGACAGGATATTTAGAGCCCAAATGGCAGCCTGTGCTTGCTCAGGGATCAGCTGGAAAGGGGATGCCTGCGAGAATTTTTCAGGATCCCTCCGTATGGACTCTCTTGGGTGTCTTTTGTAGAGGCCACCTCCATAGCCTTCGTGTCTTTTGTTGACCGTGCGATTTGTGTTGTAGAATTTCCCAAGATCGCTTCCCCATGTACCTCTTTCTTTCTCTGCCTCACTTCAGAGCGCTGTTCCGCTTAGGAAAGTCACGAGGGAATTGCAGAAACTTGTAAACGTTTCATGCATAAATTTTAATTCAACGCAAATGGAAGCTTTCTGGTGTCACTGTTTCCTCTCAATTCTTCAGGAATTTTAAGTGACCGTCTCACATGAAGAGTAAATTAGTTCTGCGTGCACCATTGATGCAACGTGATGTTCAAACTGCATCAGTTGACTTGCAGTGAAATACTGCATATACGGAAAACAAATAGTTCATATTCACCGTCACAAATTACAATTTCTCTCGTGGTTTTTGCGTTAAAATTATATGAAGCTTTTCTCGTAGTGTAAACTGATACATGGAATAGGAACATTTGAAATGAGGGTTGGATTTTTAGAGAGAAGTTGCTTCCACACCACCTTTTTTCCTCACTTTTATTTAATGAAATCTCAGGATTATAATACTCGGAATGATATTTTCTTCATTGAGGCAAATTCTTTGTAATGCAGTTAACTTTATTACAAGCCCGTAAGAATCATTAAAAATTTTAATATGCAGAGTCGTATGTGTTGAGAGAACTCTATTATTATGTTAGAATTTATAATGTTCCATAACGAGTCCCTCATAAGCATTGTTTCCAACTTTTCACAAAAAAATACCTGCTTTCTTACACCAAAGGTTTTTGTAAATTCTCTGTATATGATGTCCAGAGCAACAAGCCCGCGGCTAAGTAATTTTTTTCATTTTAGTTACGCTGGAAATCTTTAGTTCAAAGTGAACTTGTCCAGCAAAATAAAATTTCATTAATAATTGTCGGTGAAAAAAAAACGCTGAGAGCGAAAAAAAGGTTTTCATTTTCATGGTTGCTTCTGCGCCTCGTTGAGGAGAAAGCTATTAAGATAAATTAAATTTTTAAAATTTTATTCCCCACTCACAAAGTAACTGAATAAATTTTTAAGGGTGCCAGTCTACCTAAAACAGAAGAGTTCACTTGAGCACCACTTTTGCAGCCCTCCACCGCAAGGGTCCACTCAGTGCTCAAGCAAATGGGGTGAAATTGGAGAACCGCGGAGTATTTTTCTATGCTGGCAAAGCAAGGGGATATTTGCATGATTACAGAGGCCAGTGGAGGGCATGTTGGAGAAGAAGCTGTTACACAGCCCGTCAAAACAACCACTGACGCAGAATGGCTTCAAAAAAGCCAAGATTTCTCGAGTGTTTGCCGAGCTCATCTCAATAATGTTGGCAGAACCATTTGGCTTTCGCCGGCCACTGCTTGCAGCTCCGAATAAATGCATGTGCAATGAACGACGAAAGCTACCGAAAACGCAAGGTAAAGTTTGAGTTTTTGACTAAATGTTTATTGGGATTGACTCGGTGTGCGAGTGGACGTCCGTTCTACTTCGAGAACGGGAGTTTTTCAGTCGCATGAAAGGAGAAACATTCCATGTAGGCATTTCTTTGCAGTAAAGCTTTGTTCAGGCGTTGAGGCAAGTTAAGCGCGGAGTTACTTGCCATTTTACTATGGTCTAAATTACGTGACTTAATCATAAATCTCGAAAAATGATCTACGAAAAAAAGAATCCTTCCTTGAAGATCATGAGGTCAACTGCTTGTGTGCATTGCCACTTCGAACGTGAATTTTGGTGAGCAAAATGACTTTTCGAGCAAGGATTCTACCACACCAACCTTACTTCACATGTCGCATTGTTCATTGTACTAACATACCGATCTCTCAATTTTCTCAGAAAGAAAGCTCTGCAAAAAAATGTACTCTCTTTAGGTCTGAATAATGCCATCCAATTCTTTTGTCCTGCACGACACAGAGGACCATCAAGGTAAGCAAGACGACGTATGTATCTGGTCTACAGGGCGACCCAATATTCTCACCTCAACCAAACCGCATAGTCCATTCAGTGAATGCAAAGCGAATTAGTTTATATTCTTTATTACTTTGAACTTCTAGAATGTTCTAGAGTGTTCATTCAAATTAAAGTCTTTATGTTACCGCCAAAGGACATACTTAAGTAAACAAAGCTATTGAATTCAGAGTATCACGAGAAAACTGATAGCGAACGATATCTGTCGCTTGGAGTTGGATCGCTCATCTTCACAGGACCCTGATGTTCAATTTATGGTGGCTGTTGTGCTGTTCTGTCAGGTGGATTTTTACTGAAACTCAAGTCGTCACGCAGTCTACATAGATGTCATTCCTGAGTTAGGCTGGAGAATCCAAAGTACTACTTTTAATTTCAAGTGGAATTACTTCGTACGGGAGTTCGACAACCTGGATACTTAAGATCAACAAATTATTAGACATAACAAACTCGAAGCGATTGCGCAAGGTTCAATTTCGCGCATAGCGATAGATGAGGGAGAGAGAAAATGCATTATTCGGTAAATTTAGCGTGTAGTTGAAATAGATGAACTATTTGTTTCCTAGAAATAGTTTAGTTCGTTGATGCAAACACTATTCCGGCTGCAGGGAAGTTAAGTTACTGAATTTGAGAGCGACCAGCCAAAACCTTAGAGCAGGGTAATTTTAAGCCCAAGCAAAAAGTTCAAAGAGTTTTTCTTGCTTGATATTCTGGATAAAAGTATTACTCTGCTGATATTGAAACGACTAAATGTCACTCAATTATTCTTGGGAAGCGTGCAACTTTCCCGTCAGAAATGAAAGATTAGAAACTAAACACGGTGGGTTCTCCGCTACTCAGCATGACTCTCAGTTTCGTATGGCTCAGTTTAGTGAGAAGAAATGTTCGAAAAAGATCATTGCGGAGAGGTAGCAACGCGATTGTGAGGTAACAACGCTATCTTTCCCTGATTTTCTATTCGTTCTAATTTTCATAGATCATGCTCTCCCCTTTTGAAGAAGAGAATATTTTTCACATTCATTGCTGAAAGATCGGAGACAGTCGTGATTCAATTTTTTTGAAGTAACAGCGTCATATTTTTGTCACCTCGACTCTTGCACGATGATTGTCGCTCCAATATTTGTTTGCAGCAGCATTATAGTGTAAACAATTTAAACAATTTATTCATCACAAGTGATACAGCAATAGATTGTATCATAAGTCTAGTACAATGAGCGTATTTGAGTATAGCTACTTGTGGGCCCGAATAATTTCAGCGACTTCTAGGGCATCCTATTATTTTTTTATCGAGAACCTATCACCTGAACGTTTGGATGATATTCTCAGCAATATGTTTGTGGCACAATATTATGGAAAAACTGGTTAAAATTCTTCATAATGTTTTTCGAAAGGTACAGTGTGAATGATATTGGTCGTAAATTTGCCTTTTGACAAAATTAAATGTACCCACACAAATTAACATCAGAACAACTCAGCTTTTCATTCCAACCAAAAGTATTCTCTCTGGGTGGGAATTGCGCGATGATTAAATATCTGTACTAACAAAATTCTTAGTACATTTAAAAATACAATCATTGAACTCTCGATTCTGAGTTATCTACAATTCTCATACCCGTGAAATAGATATTGAAAAAAGAAAAAAATGATCAAATTCTTTCGTTCATAATGAAAAAAATAACAGAAATGGATATAATATGAATATGATTATAACCGTGCAATGTATAGTGAAGAAAAGAAAACCAAAAAAATGGTCAAAGCCATTCGTTCATTGTGAAGAATATCGCAGAGTATTTTCAGAAGCCAATATTGGAAGATCAAGATTTCGTAATTGGAAACACGATTGTAGAGCCAGCTTCCTCCCTGGAGCATGCATGGCAACGGGCAACTTCAAATTAACGTTCACTGGCCTGCGTAAAATCAACCCACGAGAATTTCGTGGAGGTAATCTTTATCGAATTCTCTACTCGGATTGAGCTCGCTATCAACGAGGCCAGGACGGCTGAGAGCTCCACTTTAGCCATGGCTCAAAAATCTTTTATCTGATGATGGAATTTGATAATGAAAATACAATCAACTGTGCTTCAGAGGTGAAATTTGGAATCTGCTCACGGTGTAGCTTATGCATGTTATTTTTGGTAAACTTTTTGAAGGATGTCTTGCGATTTAGACGGGTTTGTTGTGATCAGTTTGTATGGGTGCAAAGTTGAGCCAGTGTTTTTTTTTGTTAACAATTAGAGCCGGGTCTAAATCCGGAGAATCTAGTTGAGTAGCATATCGGAGACTGCGGTCTTCGATATACTTTTAATTAATGATTTAAACTCCCAAAGGTATTGAAAAGAATTAAAGAATTCATATACGAATTAGCGAGTTAAAGAATTAAATTAAACTTTCAAAATAAAAAGCTGTTACCTGCTCTGAATAATTTTAAACTTCTAATTCATCTCTGAACGAGACTAATAATCTGATCTTCTTTCGTCGGCCTTCAAAAAATCCTTAACGCGATAAAAGCAAATAATGGAAAACGTCAGCACATATGATTCCTATTTTTATTGGAAAAAACACCCCCTGCGTTTAGGTAAGACAGTCGTGAATCAAAGGATAATTGGATTACTACCATCTGGCACAACATGTTTGCCTTTTGCAGCAATGATATAGTGTCATCCCTATTGAGGTGGAAAAAAGCTTGGTTTTTGTTGAAAAAATAATATAGAAATCAAGCCAGAAGTTTTTTGTCTTGAGCGGCGTTTGAATGTTTTCATTCCCCATCGAGCTAAAAAATGCATGCTAGTTTTAAGAAGACAAGTTTCAAAACAAGTGAGTAGTTTTTTCGTCTAGAGCAGCAATTGAATATTGTCATTCCCCACTGAGCTGAAAAATTCTTGCAAGTTTTTAGTGAAAAATGAACTTAGAAAAAATCAAGCCATATTTTTTTCATACCACATTGGAATCCCATGTGCGAGTTTCAAGGACGAAATTAGCGCTCGTGTCGTTCAAGAGCGTTAAAATCGACTGGCAGAAAAACTCATAAAAAATGAAATTCATCGGCAATACTGAGCATGACATGGCAGAACTACTATGAAAATTGCAACTTATGAGCAATACTGTACGTGTCATGAGCAGACATAAAATAACCATTCTTTTTTCTCCTTAGAATACCGAATCCTAAATACATTTTTGACGTCAATACACATACTCAGTCCACTGCATAAAAATTATTTTGCGTAGCCATACGCGTAAGAATAATTCCCAATTTACACCTCATCTAAATGACGTGTAATATTTGAATTTATATTTTTTATATATGATATAAAAAAGCTTACCTCTTTATAGCTTACCTCTCCGCAAATTTGTTCTCGAAAAAAATGAACACGCTATAAAGAGTTGCAGTCTTTTTACGCAAACAATTGAAAGAACGAATATCTAGACAAAACTTTTCCGGCATTATTAACACAAGGAGTATAGCTAGCAAGTATCTGTTCCCATTTGAAATTCACCAGGAGTATAATTAGCACGTATCTGTTCCCGTTCAAAATTCACCAGGAGTATAGTTCTCCCATCAACAAAATAAAGTTCACTCAATTATCTGCTAAATGAAGTTCACTCACTTATCCACAAATGCAGCTGGACATCAAATTTACTTTTTTTAGTAAGTATAATATAAAGCCAACTATTGGTGGTTACATGAGGACCCTTAAGCATTGCTAAACCCGATTCACTGAATGAAACAATTCGCTGCACGAGAGCATCACAGTATAAGCAATTAAATGGGAAATGAACCACTCATGCATCTTTTCGGCTTCTATGAACTCGCGATTCCATTGTTTCAAGTGGTTCACGGAATTGCACCTCACAGCAAATTGGTACTCCAACATTCCCCAACAAAACAAGTCATATTTCGCATATGTGTAGCTACTTGAAATCCTCCAGCCTCGCCTGAGGAGCTTCTGGAAACACAAGTGAAGAGTCACACTTCCATGACTAATGGATGTGATCCAGCGCGTAGACAATGACAGAATAAATTAGTGTTCCCTGAGGGATGAACCGGACTGGCCGGGATGAGACATCTGTGACCACGCCAAATTATTGCGCAAAAACATGATTTTAGCCTGGAGCGTTCCAGGCAAAACTTGGACATTCCAGTAGGGAACAAATATGGTGAATTTTCTGTGTGATATATTTTTCGTGTTTCATCTTGCTATCTACATCAGCTGAAGGATATTTTTTGAAGTATTTTGTAACAGACAAAAAATTGTAAGGGTCATCGGTGCAGCCGTTGTGCCAAACAAATGAAACAAAAGTAGATTCTTAACTGGCCAGTAAACTGGTATAGCATCTTAATTATGTCTTCATCATTAAATAAAAATTAGTGCCATCATTTATTTATTAACATCTGATAATGAGACATTTTCTCGTAGAGTATTGTGACGATTTTCAAAATTTAGAAGGATTCTTCATCTTATTAGGAACATGGCGGACCGATGCATGTGGAGATTGAGTTGCCATTATTTCAGAATTTGCTCATTTTGCTCTCTAGTGTTTGGTGCCAAGAAACGACTGATAATATCTTGGAATATTACGAATCAAGAGCTTAGTAACACAAGAGGCAACTTTGGGGATAAAGAGCTTAGACACGACATAAAAGCGCAGTTCGAGTACAGAGCTGCCTGGCTGAAGAACGCCACAAGTTTCCACACGAAACACGTGACAAATATGACTATAAAAAATTTATAACAGAACAACACATTCTTTGCTCTTCAATAAAACTGAACTACAAGTAATTACAATAATTAAAGCTAACAAGCTATAACCTTTGTTCGATTCAATGTAAAACGAGGAACGATGGTCGACTGGTTATCACGTCTGAGGGAATTCACGTCTGTTCATAAATTTGCATTCGACAAAATTAAAGGTAAACACACGAAATCTGAGCAGAATACCTCGGCTGTCATCCCAACCAAAAGTTTCCCAAAGTTCTCAGTCCAAGTAAAAAATAAATTATTGCAAGTTATCAAAAACAGTAAACAAGCTGTAGACAACCGTAAGGTATCTTAATCATGCTGTATCGTGTAAACAGAACAAGTATAGAGTATGTCCCTCAAAACTCGAACTGAGTATTTATTTTCCCGTTTCAGTAATACCATCATAAGGATAGCATAAGCATATACTTTCTAACAAACTTATCCTTCAAAAGTAACCTATAGAAAAGGTTTTACTGATTATGATGGTATTCCTGTTACGGGAAAATAAATAGTCGGTTCGGGTTTTTGTGGGACATTCTGTATATCATGTAAATGTATTAAAACGGGTAATTTTTTCAATTCTATTCTTACTATCTTAAAAATACCTATTTCAAGAGTGAACAAATCCAAATGTACGTATATCAGTGAACCAAAACATATAGTGTTTCAGTTGAGCTAGACCGCCTGAACTGTCGAGTCTGAGTAACACAACTGATGAAATTACGCATTTGAATGTTTACTTTCAGGAAAATAGTTTTCCGTAAATTATTTCACATTGTTTTCCTGCATAGCAGGAAGCTAGAGCAACAATTGAGGCTTCAATATATGTTCGTCTACGTACAAAAAGAACCTTTTTTACAAGTGCAGATCTGATATTGCGTGTTTGTGCTGTCAGGCTGATTCTTTTTCAAATCTGCATCAACAGTGACACAATGTGACACATCAACAGTGACACAATGTGACACATCAACAGTGACACAATGTGACACATCAACAGTGACACAATGAATTATTCAATGTTGTCGCAAATTAAAAATTGCCTGAAGGTTGTCAGATGGGATTTTCTTTTAGAAAATTTTAAAAATTGTCATTTTCGTATAAAATATGAAGGGGAGGGGAGAGGGGTTATGGTAGCCCTTTAGAATTACTGAGTAATTTAATAAACAGAGTGAACTTTGAATGGTTACTGAAATTCAGGAATGTTCAAAGCATCCGAGAAACCATTTTGAGTGACGATGCTGTAACCAATGAACTTCAATTTTGTATTCAATTCTATTGAGTTCCAGCTGCTTAACCGCTGTAGTTTTTTCTATAAGTTTTCTCATTCAATCTTGACAAATTTTCCGATTATAATTAAACTTATTTGCTGATTAGTGAGGTTTAATCCAAAATTCATCTCACATTATTTGAGAACATTTTTTGACCTTGGAAACGTTTTGCTCGCTCAGGAAATATCAGTGAATATATTATTTTTTCAGCTGTTAATGAATTATCAGGCCAAAGTAGACGCGAAAAATTGTCCATGCAAAGCCAATTGTATATACTGTATTTTAGGGTACAGATAACGCTTCTTTTTAAGTCGCTTCCCCGTTTAGTTAATTTCAGAACACAAAGGATTACGTCCGAAAATGACATGTACTGGAGGAAACGGCGTCAACACTACAGCAACAGTTAAGGCTTCAATATCTGTTCGTCTATACACAAATGTTTTCGATATTTGTTCGTCTACACACAAATGTTATCGTTATTTGTTCGTCTACACACAAAAATAACGTTATTAGTTCGTCTACGTACAAAAATAGCAGTATTTATTCATCTACCCACAAAAAACTTTATTTATTCATATACACACAAAAATAACGTTCTTTGTTCACCTATACACAAAAAATAACGTTTTTGAAAAGCGCATAGCGTGCATGTGCTACCAGGCTGATGAGAGCTTATGTTCGTGTAATTATTTACTGCCTGACCAGTCAGTAATTTTCCCTAATAAATATCCTGAATTAGACAGCATGAAAAACGAGTCCATTTCATAGGCGAGTTTGACTTTGATGTGTAGCTCTATTGCAGATTTCAAGATCCACGCTTGAATTTAAACCTTTAACTCTACTCGAGTTTTGTTCTATCGCAGTGAGTCAGTTCGGTATCAAGTGTCTGATTACTGTGTTTGTCTTTCTTTGCGAGGGTACTTTTTATGAGCCGTAATTACTGCCTTACTTCGCCGCGGGACGTACGGTTAATTGCTTCTGATGGCTAATGCCAGTATGGAGTTGTAATTATTTTTATTTATGGCCTGAGTACTGTAGGGCTCCATCGACACTTCTAATTTAAAGAACGATGAACAATGAGAGCAAACGATATTTCAATATAATACGAGTAACATTCGAAATAATATATACTGAACAGTTCCATGCGAATGCTAAGAATAACCCTGCTGAAACATAGCTACTAATTGCCTGAACTTTTATTTGAAAAGATCGATAGCTCTTTGCGCTGGCCTTTTCATGCCCTGGCAATAGAATATGAAATGAAGCCTAAATGATAAATATAACGCCATGCACCATGAAGGGGACTAATTCTAACGTGGGTTTACGTGTGCTCTTTGCTTGATATATTACAATGACTCAAGGGTTTTCTTAACATTTTACACTGGCTTAAGCTTAAACGATTACCGAACATGCTTTAAAAAATCCTTTTGTCGCTGTACAACAGAAGACAAAAATGTTATACTGACGTGCAAATAAATTTCTCCAATGACGATGAATTTAGACCAGTAACAGCCGTGAAACAGTTTTTCGCGGGTAGATCATTGTTCAGCGCGTGGACATCGGAGAGCATCGATGTCAAAGTCCACGCTTGGGGTAACTTAGTCCGTGGAAAAATGAGGGAACTCCAGCGAGCTGGGCAGGAAATTGATGGTCCGAATGATCCGAGCGAGCGAGAGTTTACTGCAAAAATGAGAGCTTACTGCAAAAATGATTCACTCGAGACCAAGTTCTTATCCAAGCAAGCAGCGAGTACGACTGCCTCGACCAGCCCCTGAGAGGAAGAGAAGTCCTCGCTAAAACTTTCTAATTTAACCTACGGCCGAGTTTTGTCCGCATTTTGGACAGCGAACTTCTAGCTCTGGTTGGTCTGAGCGTGTGTGATGGAGAAGATGGGTTGTGCAGTTTGACATTCTGGGGTTTATGTTGAACAACTTTGCATTGAAATTATTAAAGTGGAATATATATATTTGATCATGATAGAGCGATAAGTCTTGCGATATAAAATAGCGTACAC
Source organism: Morinoia aosen (assembly GCA_030386875.1). Lineage (NCBI taxonomy): Eukaryota > Metazoa > Arthropoda > Malacostraca > Amphipoda > Talitridae > Morinoia > Morinoia aosen. The sequence goes on along the minus strand of CM059564.1, from coordinate 47,501,558 downwards.
AAAATGAGTTTTATGTATGATTCATGTTACTCAGCCGCAAAAGAAAAGCTCCGGATATTGAAAATGACAGTGTTGAAAATAATTTAAGCATGATACTAAGTATATTTTCCAACGCTAATTTTCTTGAACTCCAAATACTGCGCCTCAAGTACTATTAATTCCCATTAGTCAACTGTGTACTTTCAGAATTAATGAACTGAAACTATTATTTTGGTACTTATTAATTAGTGCTTTATTAATGCAGTTTTCACTGACTTAAATGACTTAAATATCCTGGCTTGAATATATATTAATTTTTCTTCATGATTTTCCAAGTGTCACGGCAACGAACCAATCACGACGTCATGGCAACGAACTGATAGCAGTGCTCATATTGCATCTGGTAGCACTGCTACCCCCAAATCTGGTTCCACTATTGGCCTATCGACATGGCGTTTTGGGGACGTCATAAATTTTGTTTGAAATAAAGCTTTTCTATTGGCTAGCCGAACAAGAGGAGGTGTATTTTCTCCCAGAGAAATGACCTTACCTTGTTTCCTCCACCGTGACTAGTAACTGCAATACAAAATGAACATGTGTGGGAAATTGTCTATCACTTCTCACAGAGGTATCGTAAATACAATATATTCATTTTCTGGTATTTCAATGTAAAACGTAATCTTATTGAGTCTGTCGTAGCTCTTAGTTATTAACTTTCTTGCCTTTTTGAAACACACGCGGCGATATTTTGCCTGCAATAACGTCTTCCGTTCAAAAAGAAATATAATCATTTTAAACTCAGTTTCTGGTCGCTAAGTCTTTATTTCGTGTGTTGTGCATTCTCTGCAGCAGTCAGTTTAGATGCACAGAGTACAATGCATGAACACATTGACTGAAGTTCACTGAAGTTCAGTATCCAACTCAAATTAACAGTCAAAAGTTGTTATAAATTTTATAAACAGCAAACATCTACTGGGTGGAATGAATACCATTAATTTAAAATGATTGTTAAAATTTTTTTCAAACTAGATCGTTTTGCGCTGAAAAAACTTAAGCACGACCCACCGGTGGGTCACACCTCAATGAATGTGTTAAATGCAGAACTCCGTCAGCTTCTTAGTCAAGCTGGAGCAAAACAGAGGGGGAGTTCAATGACAGTGTTCCGTGGTCAAGCATTTGACCACCCATTCTAACTTTTTCGTCGCCTGTCTGCATGTTTTTCGCCGCCTAAGCGATTTGAGCGATTAAATCGCTTATGTGGCAAAAAATATGCATGGGTGGCAAAAAAAAATGCATGCAGGCGGCGAAAAAGTTAGACTGTGTAATAAACCACGATGAAAGGTGAAAACTGTAATGCATAACGTCTGGATTTGTCACAACTGCGCAGCTGAAGTTGGAGGAAACTATCACTGTTTTTAATCGAGTATATCAATATTATTTTTCTAATTTTTCGTCAACCAAATTGTACATCATGAGTTCGTTTATGCGTCTCATTATCAATCCGATCATTTCTCCGCGCTTATCTTGCGCTGTTAAATACCTCGAAAGTGTCTTAACTTCGTTAAGCGAAAGCTTTTGAAGAAGCTACATGATGATCAAGTTAACGTGCACAACTTCTTTGACTTAACAGTCCTTTGTGTTTCCATTTTTTCGCAAAATATTCACGTAAAATTGCCGTCAGCTATTGCCTTGATTTGATTTATTTATTTAGATCCATTGGGTGAATGCACAAATACGATACACAATATTTGACACCAGTGTGTATCGATGAAAGAAATAGAGAAGAAGTACTTTAAAAACATTTACTCTGAACGTTTCGAGCCTAGGCTCATTCTCAACAAAAAGTCTGTAAATAAAATAATAAACAAGTCAGTTCACCCAAAATTACTGAAGCGCAGCATATAAGCACAAAAAAAATAAAAAAATAAAAAACAAAAAACAGTGTGTATCGTACATGTTGAATCACACAGTGATGAGCTCTTGTATGGCTTGGCTTTTGAGTGCTTCACGGAGAGAGTTTTCTGTTTTGCATTCATTTTATATAAAGTTGATCGTACTTGTTTTACCGACGTTTTATTTTTACGAAGCTCCGAGTTTATGACAGAGATGTTGGCCAATCCAATCAAACCTTTCAATTTTCTTATGGAAACGCTAAAGGAAAATTGATTGCTCTTAGTGGTGTGAGAACCTGAACAACATCACTGCATGAGAAATATACCAAAAACCGTGAATATAAATCATGAAATGACCCAATATTATTTCAGGATAAAAGCACAGTACCCCACATATTCTATTCCGATAAGATCTACAAACTTAACTCAGAATCACTAAAACTTTTCTTGACAGTCAATTTGCGCATCGTCATCAAATTGAAAACAAAGCGAAAAATTTTAGCTTATGAGACGGTACAAAATTGCTGGTGGTTATCACGGGGTTTCCGGTCCAGCGTGCCAGCGCGAGCTCATACAAGATTGATAACTAGTTAAGATGCGCTCTACCCGAATGCTGCTCTAATTTCTTCACAAATCTTCACTTGACGCCAACCGAACAGAAGAAGAAATTCTCAAAAAGGAAACTCTGCTTGCTTGATTCAGTGGAATAGTTTACCATCATTATTTAGCTACGCAGTTCATGGCTTTTATGCTTCAGTTAAGTTGTTTACAATCATTACTACACAATATCTGGTTTTAGTTTCATTTTACAATCATAGCCACACAATTCTTTAATTTCTGATGTCTGATGCTTATGCTTCAGTAAAACTGTTAACCATTAATAATACGCAATTCACAGCTTCTATGCTTCAGAAAAGTGGTTTCCATCATAACTACGCAATTTCTAGTTTCTTATGCATGTTTTCCATTTTCTCATTTATTCGAGCAATTATTTGATCTCCGCTAGCTACTCAAGTTGTAAGGATTTTTGTAAGACAAAGAGAATTATGTTTACTTAATTCCTTCAACTTTTGCGTTGCGGAGAACGTTTTTGACCCGGCTTGTCGGAACTCCTCTCGACCGACCCACATTTTCTCTCGGTCAAGGAACATTTTCACAAACGCTCCCTCCATTTATCTAAGTGCCTTGAGGAAATTTCACCGCAGTTAAATTATAACAAAACTATTTCAAGGAAAATATAAAACTAATCATAGGTATTTTATTGGCGTCCACGCAGAATATTATGTTCTCTACATTACAAATAAAACTGTCAGTAAAAATTTGTGCGGAGCGCACAAGTTTGACCGTGGTTGGCTCGAGTGTAGGAACGAATACAACAGACTTTGGGATTGCATTGCAGATGGTATGTTAAGCATAAGCACAATGTACTCGTGATTTAAAATGTGACAGGTAAAGCAGTTGAGCTTGCGTCACACTTACTGTAGTTATCAACTCCGTTGCCTTTTGATCGAGTCTTCTCAGGATATGTGAGATAATATCACAAGTGCATTTGTTTTGAAAGACATAATTCCAAAGAGCTGTTCAATTTCACAGTTCAATAACCATAGACTGCATCCTGTGCGATGTTTTATTTTCATTTTAAATTTATGAATATTATCAGAACCTTCATACCGGACTCAGGATGCAAACACAGTCAAAATATTCATTGAAAAAAGAGGATTCTTGAACTCATCTCGTGTAAAAAATAGCTTGCAATAAGAAGACATGTTGCATTCGTCATCAGACATTCATGGGTTCTGTAAGAGGCCCCAGAATTCATCTCTGTAAAATTGGTTTACACTAAAAAGACATGTTGCATCCGTCATCAGACATACTTGTGTTCTGCAAGAGGTCCCAGAAAGCATGAGCACGAGGCCCCGTACGGCTAATTAGAACCGACACAAATCCTGCACAAAGTTACGAGAGATTGGATGCCATCGCATGCAAAGTTGCGCAACTTTGAGCGGCGAAGTCAAATTAAACAGCGCATGATCGCGATAGTCTTTGGCTTTTAACGTCCGAGACAGGGATGAATTAGATCAGAGTTCGATGCACTGAGGGATTCTCGAGTGAGTGTTAACCGGGTAGAACTTGGTTATCCTGGTCTTGACTTGTTCTTCGAAATCAAACAATTCGAACAATTCAAATAAATTTAGGTTGTATAAATTGTGTATATTGTTTGATTTTTCAGGGTCATCTAAATCAACTAAACTCGTCAGAGAAGTAAATGATCTCTTTCCCTACACTTAACTTGGTATCGTCGAAAACAGCTAAAATTAAATTATTACAAAATTCGTTATGAATAAAAAAAGACTCAATTCTGTTAATTAATAGAGGTTATATAAAAGCATTCCACGTGCAGAATCATAATGACCAAATACGTTACTGATGCTCATTAGAGCATGATGACTCTAATCAATAATACTTCAAATTAATACTAAATATTAATAAAAACTAAAAAAACAAAATAATAATAATTAATACACTAATAATAATAATAATTAATAATAACACGATTGAAAAGACCAAATTTCAAAATCCGATTGTTACGGATTTCAATCATTCATGTACGATTTCCAACTTTCTAACATTAACCTAGCATCGCACACAATAATGCTATATGTTTTCAAATTGTACATATATTCGTGACGATCTTTTACTCTTCGAACCATATTATACAATAAGCAGTCGACCATAAATAGCTAATTTCAATATCCGAGTAATTCAGTAATTAAGGTTGATTAAGATTACAAGACGCATTAGTTTGACAGCGTATAATTTTCCTAGCAATTGGCTTATTTTCGCGGTCGTGTTTTGAAGCGAAGGTGTTTTTGAAAATTGTTAGCAAGCTTCTCAAATGAACACCTCAGTGTTGGAGTGAGGCTGGACACCTCAGTGTTGGAGTGAGGCTGGACACCTCAGCGTTGGAGTGAGGCTGGACACCTCAGTGTTGGAGTGAGGCTGGACACCTCAGTGTTGGAGTGAGGCTGGACACCTCAGTGTTGAGTGATGCTGGACACCTCAGTGTTGGAGTGATGCTGGACACCTCAGTGTTGGAGTGATGCTGGACACCTCAGTGTTGGAGTGAGGCTGGACACCTCAGTGTTGGAGTGAGGCTGGACACCTCAGTGTTGGAGTGAGGCTGGACACCTCAGTGTTGAGTGATGCTGGACACCTCAGTGTTGGAGTGAGGCTGGGCACCTCAGTGTTGGAGTGAGGCTGGACACCTCAGTATTGGAGTGATGCTGGACACCTCAGTGTTGGAGTGATGCTGGACACCTCAGTGTTGGAGTGAGGCTGGACACCTCAGTGTTGGAGTGAGGCTGGACACCTCAGTGTTGGAGTGATGCTGAACACCTCAGTGTTGGAGTGATGCTGGACACCTCAGTATTGGAGTGAGGCTGGACACCTCAGTGTTGGAGTGATGCTGGACACCTCAGTATTGGAGTGATGCTGGACACCTCAGTGTTGGAGTGATGCTGGACACCTCAGTGTTGGAGTGAGGCTGGACACCTCAGTGTTGGAGTGAGGCTGGACACCTCAGTGTTGGAGTGAGGCTGGACACCTCAGTGTTGAGTGATGCTGGACACCTCAGTGTTGGAGTGAGGCTGGGCACCTCAGTGTTGGAGTGAGGCTGGACACCTCAGTATTGGAGTGATGCTGGACACCTCAGTGTTGGAGTGATGCTGGACACCTCAGTGTTGGAGTGAGGCTGGACACCTCAGTGTTGGAGTGAGGCTGGACACCTCAGTGTTGGAGTGATGCTGGACACCTCAGTGTTGGAGTGATGCTGGACACCTCAGTATTGGAGTGAGGCTGGACACCTCAGTGTTGGAGTGATGCTGGACACCTCAGTGTTGGAGTGATGCTGGACACCTCAGTGTTGGAGTGAGGCTGGACACCTCAGTGTTGGAGTGATGCTGGACACCTCAGTGTTGGAGTGATACTGGACACCTCAGTGTTGGAGTGAGGCTGGACACCTCAGTATTGGAATGAGGCTGGACACCTCAGTATTGGAGTGAGGCTGGACACCTCAGTGTTGGAGTGATGCTGGACACCTCAGTGTTGGAGTGATGCTGGACACTTCAGTGTTGGAGTGATGCTGGACACCTCAGTGTTGAGTGATGCTGAACACCTCAGTGTTGGAGTGATGCTGGACACCTCAGTGTTGGAGTGATGCTGGAGACCTCAGTGTTGGAGTGAGGCTGGACACCTCAGTGTTGGAGTGAGGCTGGACACCTCATTATTGGAGTGAGGCTGGACACCTCAGTGTTGGAGTGATGCTGGACACCTCAGTGTTGGAGTGAGGCTGGACACCTCAGTATTGGAGTGAGGCTGGACACATCAGTGTTGGAGTGATGCTGGACACCTCAGTGTTGGAGTGAGGCTGGACACCTCAGTGTTGGAGTGAGGCTGGACACCTCAGTGTTGGAGTGAGATTGGACACCTCAGTGTTGGAGTGAGGCTGGACACCTCAGTGTTGGAGTGAGGCTGGGCACCTCAGTGTTGGAGTGAGGCTGGACAACTCAGTGTTGGAGTGAGGCTGGACACCTCAGTGTTGGAGTGAGGCTGGATACCTCAGTGTTGGAGTGAGGCTGGACACCTCAGTGTTGGAGTGGGCTGGACACCTCAGTGTTGGAGTGAGGCTGGACAACTCAGTGTTGGAGTGAGGCTGGACACCTCAGTGTTGGAGTGATGCTGGACACCTCAGTGTTGGAGTGAGGCTGGACACCTCAGTGTTGGAGTGAGGCTGGACACCTCAGTGTTGGAGTGCGGCTAGATACTTCAGAGTTAAAATGAGGCAAACATTCCAATTTCTATCGTTCCTACCCTCAGGATGCCTAATTAACGAGCGGGCTTGCGTTTGTCGTTAGCAGATTAGCAGAGGGCTGACGACAAAACTTTTAATTGCTTGTCTCAATTTTCCTAGTAAAATCTCCTGTTCTTTACGAGACTTTGACGAATGGAGGCGACGGAACCGCGGGCTATGGGCCGTGGTCGCGACAAGTGGGTAATTATTTCACGGCCGCGTGTTGGCAACTCGAAGCTATTTCGAAATTAAGTCAACACGTAGCGGTAGCGAGATAGGAGAAAAGCGTATTAAAGTAAATAATTCGCGTTTTAGATCGAGTAGCTCAACACGTAGCGGTAGCGAGCTGGGAGAAAAGCGTATTAAAGTAAATAATTCGCGTTTTAGATCGAGTAGCTCAACACGTAGCGGTAGCGAGCTGGGAAAATAGCATGTTAAACTGAATGATTCGCGTTTCAGAAAGTTTCTCAAATTATTCATAGCAATTCCCTTCACATGGCGTGTGAGGTAACGTCACAAGTGCATTTGTTTTGGAAGATGAGGCTGTTGGGATACTTTTCGATTTCACGGTTTAATAAGTTTAATAACAATAGCCTGCATCCTGTATCATGGTTAATTTGCATTTTAAATGTGTGCATATTCTCAGAACCTTCATCCCGGACTCAGTATGGAAAGATAGTCATAAAATAATCTAAAATAGAGTACCATGGAATTCATCTCATGCAGTAAGGCCACTGTAGAATAGCACAGAACAGAAATTTCTTCGCAGTCTAATGTTCATACTTTTCAAAAACAATACGGAAGGGCTTAGAATTTTTTCCTTCCTCTCACGGTAATTGTGAATGTTATCATGAGTAACTCGCGAGTACGCACTTGTCCAAAGAAAGTGTTCAAGTGAGTGCAGTCGTGTTTCAAGAGTACACAAGCTCTTCACTTCAGCCTTTGAAAACAGACGGCACAAAATTAATAAAAATAACCAACACTTAACTCTGTAGCTGCCCCGAAGTTTGGTCAGTTTTTGGCGTGCACTCCCCTAAGATAAAATTGAATGTGAAAAAGTTTGCGTGTTATCAAAAGTAAACGGCAGCGGCGAGTGGTTGCCGTTCTGCAGTCTGCTTGGCCACCGCTGGTGCAAGTCTCAATTGATAGCAATCTGCCAGTGCTCGGTGACCAATTGATTGCAATCTGCCAGTGTCGGTTTGCCAATATATTGCAGTCTGCCAGTGTTGATTGGGCAATCTATTGCAATCTGCCAGTGTTGGTTGAACAATCCATCGCAATCTGCCAGTGTTGGTTGAACAATCCATCGTAATCTGCTAGTGTTGGTTACGTCAATACAGAGGGGTCCAATTTTTCCACCAAGTCATCAATGCTTTCTCCTTATTGTTCAAACATTTCGGCAACAAAACACTGTTGCTGCATTGCTGAGGAGGACAGATACCGATACCAAATTACTTTCTTATTGTTGAAACATCAAAGAAACAAAGCTTTGGGTGCTAGGTGTGAGGAATTAATTTTATTTTCAGAACGTATGTGTTACGCTATTGTCCTTCGCCTCTTAACTGATTTTTCCGGTTACACGTACTGCCTAACTAACTTTACATTTTCGTTTTCTCCTCAAAAATGAATTCAAAAAAGTAGAACTTCCATTACAATATCACTTTCAAGTCACGAATAACTTTGAAACTAAGACAGCTCCAGATGGTTACACATACTTTCAATGATATAGATTTCTGTAATTTAAATATGCGTAGGAAATATGAATATCATAGATTTTCAGAAAATTTTGAATTCAGAAATCCAAACTGAATCTCTCCATTCAGCGAATCAGAAAACTTAATTTAAATTTGAATGAGGAAGATTTACCTGGAATCAATAGGAATGTTGCATATTTTGCCGTAACTTTCAAAATTTCTAAAAAATTTTGATTCAATATATCCGAAAATCGAACTTCTATCGTTGGGTCTAATAACGAACGTGCTGCGTTCAACCTAAATGCCAATGTTGGCTCGTGATATTTAAGAGAAAGAAAAATGGCTTTCTCTAGCAGTTGAGGCTTTTCTCGTCTCTGTGCTTTTCTTCTCCTATCCTGATGCTGCCTTCATCGTAAAAAATTCCTATTTGTGCAGCTGCCTAGTACCTACTTGAAGAAAATGACTGCATTTACCGAGTAATAATAAAAATCAAAAATCCTACTTGAAAAAAATGACTACGTTTGCAGAGGAATGAAAAAAGTCAGGACGAATAGAAATATTGAGACCGAAAATAGTATAGCTCTGGATATCCAAAGCTCAATAGCAACTGCACTTCCCCCAGACAAAATTTTCCTCACCCTCACAGTCCTCATCTTGAGGGAATTGTCGCTGGTCTCTGAAGCGCTCAAGTGTCGCGTGAGATAATACCCAATTACATGAAGAATATCCTATTTTGTGCCTCAAATTTGCCTTGGTAATTGCGCCAGCGACAGCTGGTGATTGAATGCCTGAGGCCCTCAATCCTCTCCGATTGGCAGCATTGACTGCCACAATCCTCTCAGAGCCTCCACAGCCTTTACAATCTCTAATAAATTATCAAAATCAACTTGAAGTCTCTTCATCTGCAGATATTCTTATCAAGACCTTCATATGTTTGGATTAAAGTATGTTTTCGAGACAATGACTTTCGAGATCCTGAAACGTAAAACGTAATTTCCGTGTTCCCGGAAGGCGAAATTCGAAGTTGTTTTGTGTTTCTTATTGAGATCTTTACTCCTTTGACTTAAAAAAACATCATATGAACGACACGTGTAACTTGAAGATTTTAAATTCAGCTCAAAAGGATTTTCATGCTTTAAAATTATCGTTACAGTGAAGCAACTGAAGGTAAGATTCTTAGTTTACTTACTTGGATTAATTTAAATACACGCGTAGCGGAGAGCTAAAGTTGAAGAAACATTTGCCTTAAACAAACAACGGGTGACTCACAACACAGAAAACTCGCTTACCACATAATGTTGCCATTGACTTGTTTGTGGGAAGACTACAAGCGCTATTTTAAATCAGCATCACTAACGAATAACCATTTCCATGCTAACAACATCGAACTATATATGACGAAGCCAGTGTGTTATCAGTAAGTCATCCTGGAGTCTGTTTATTGTGTCAGCTCCGGAACTAAAAAAAACTTATCTACACAGAACAAGCTATGATAAGAATTGCTATCGTCTGTGCTCATGTCATTTGCGAACGCTGTAAAAAAAATACATGTGCACATATATGTTGATTTATCCCTTGATTTTAACACTGAGGTGCTGTTCGTAAGCACCATAATTGCGTCTCCGCTGGATTTCACCCCCAAAAAATTACTCCTCATTTGAAGATACGTCAATACTCGTAAGATAAATTTCCTGTCTTCCTGTGTCCACTTCAAACTCAATGCCCCCCGTGAGCTGATTGTGTTGCCCATATTTTGGAGCACACAATGAGCTAGCAGTGCGAATTAAATAACAACTACACGGCACGCAATGGGTAGCATACTCGTGCGCTCTCATTGATCACGAGCAGATTCACCTCATAAACAAGAGGCCCTCCATCTTGTACGCCTGACCCAAGCATTTCTCATCTACTAATTACATGAGTTAGGAGCGCAGGTCTCGTCTTATCTTCTTGGTGCTGATAGTGCCGTAGCTCACGTAATCTGCGGTGACAGCAGCGCAATAGACCGGATGGAGCACGATGCTTCTCTGCAGTCTCTTAAGCCTAATAAATCGAGGCCTGACACTCGAGGCGCACTGCACACTTGCAGACAAACAGTTGCTGCTCTGCAAGATTCAGTGCCACAGAAATGAACTCCTGGGTGGAATGATGCTGCGCGCCGCGAGGGATGGACTAGGGGCTTCAAGATTTACCTCTTCGTTTTTACTCTGCCTGTAGCTTGATTAGGTTCGTAATTGACCATGAACATGGAAATATGCTCTCAGAATGACTGAGTATATACTGTTAAAAAGAATTTCCCTTTATTAAATTAGTTAAATCCATTCAGAAGCTTGTTCGTTGAATGTGTAAATTTTCCACTTGAATAGACGTAAACAATACTGATTTTTCAAGACCGACCTTTCTCGACATAAAACTGCATTATCTTAACCAGAATGCTAACCGAACACGTTGTTAACAAAATGGAGTTTTTATTTTGAACAAGAAAATAGCATCCATCCAAATATTCCAGGCAAATCCAAAGTCAAGGTGTGATCAAGTTCATGCTGTAGTGAGCAACTTATGTAACAAAGCAAACACAAAGAGACCATTGAAGCTGTTTTGGATTAAATGTGTTCGATAAATCCAAAGTCATTTCAGTATAAATCGCATCGCTCAATAATGAAATCATGCATGATCACACAGTAAATGTAGACTGTGTCCTCAAGGACGTTCTTTTTGAAAATACCATATTTTGTAACCAAAATTAATGTTTTTTTTAACCAAAATTATTGTTTTTTCAAACCAATATTATTAAACGTTTTATGTAGGCCTCGTTTGACAAGAAAAACGGAAAACTAAGGTACTTTATGTTAGAAATCTTTATCTTCTATTCCTATAAAATTGATAAATAAAATAATCAGTCCTTAGGCAAACGAGTATATTCTAGGCAGTGTTAGATGGTTGACGTTCGAGAAAAAATATGTTGTAGCTAAAGAAAAGGTTCGCAAAAGTGATAACAATTTAAACGATGAAGCTATTAAGCATATTGATCGTCATTTAATCTAAGTGTCTGAGTTGGTCGTTCAGCGGGCACGAGGAAATGAACTTAGGCCTGTAAGCGCTGTTAACCTTTATAGCAGACAAGAAAATAGTGTTTTGGGTCAACGCAGAACTAACGTGGTGCACTGCAGCAAGATATTAAGCTTCAGAGTTACTTACCAAACAACAACATGGTGGAGGCTTTCAGTTAATAAAAGAAAGGCAAAGACCGTGACTTATAATGTTCAACACTTTTTACCGTGTGATGAAAATTTCCGTATGAGCTCATTTTCCTTGCGTAAATTTAAATTTTCTTACATAGCATGGAAATTTAGTGTTGCTCATAGGCCAGTGTACAGAAGAGTGTTTGTGACCGAGTAAAACGAGTACACGTGATAGACTCGACAAAATCAAAGCTTTTCGTAAAAATAATGATATGAACTCAACTTTTAGCTATACCGACGCTTGCATTTCATTCTCGAATACTCTTTTCTCTCAGCAATCGTCATTATTCCTTCTACAAGAAAAAAGAATTCCATTCATGGCGAAAAAGCAAACATTGTCTGTTTCTTCTTCATAAACCTAATTAACAAAGGGTAATGTTATTAATTTCATTAGGGAAGAGACTTATTCCAAGAATTGATTTGGCTGACCTTCATAACAGGAATACAATAACATCTTCAGTTCATTCACTCTATGACATGTTAGTCCCACAGAAAATGTTTGTTAATGATCGTAATTAGGTGAAACTAGAGTAATTTAAGTTAGCTAATAAGATTTCTTCTTTGTGAAACAGAATCTGACAAAATGTTGGGTTAACATACGGTGAAAACAATAGTAATTTATGTTGGCTAATAAGATTTCTTCTTTGTGAAACAGTATCTGACATCTGACAAATGTTGGGCTAACGTAATGTGAAAACCAGAGTAATATATGTAGGCAAGTAAGATTTCTTCTTTTTAGAACTGTTCCTGACAAATGGTGGATTAACGTATCCATTAATTTCTTGATATGAACAAAAACTTCGCGCAATTCTTTATTTCTGCGGAGCTGCAGCAGCTTAGGTCTTAAGAGCTCTAGCGGGAGGCCTCATTTCATCAAGTCTAGTAACATTAATCTTGCTCACCAGGCAAATCAAAAATAAAAGAAAGTTAATGTTGAATGAAAACAAAGCCGTTAATTCGCCCATTGGGCTTTAGCATAATCCATTGACTTGAAAGACTTATGAAGTTTTTATTAAAATCAAACATCTGCAGCACTAGCAGATCTCTCGAGATTGACGTAGAGCTCAAAGTTCTTGATAACACTCGCCTGAAGCCATTCCAACTTCGTCGACAGTCGGACTAGGACAAATTAGAAGCCTTTATTAGAGTCTATTTAGCTGTATTGCAGCAGCCGTATCGACAACACGCGTCTCTCAATAGAGAACAGCTATGCAGTTTTCGAAGCTCGACAAAACGGAAAAACTTTCAAAGGAATCGATGCTGTCTGATTGAAAATTTCCGGACTTCTTTCATTTTCTGCTGCAGACAAGATCCGTCTGAGATTGGAGTCTCCGTCAAAAGATTTAAGAGACCTTCGTATTTAGTACTGGCGAATTCCTCGCGAATTTCTTCCGTGGGCTTCAAAATGCTGTTACTATTGTAGCCCTCGTGTCTGGGGCACGGATCTATTTCATAGACTGGAGTTGCAGGCGGAAAAGATCTTTGTCGCAGCCGTCTAGCTGTTTCTTGATATATATATTTTGTTTTGAACGAAAAGGAGAGGCTTTACCAAGCACTCAAAATGCATTCGAGAGTCTAAAACTCTAATGAATGAGTTTATCAGCGACTTTTTATCGGTTTTAAGCTTGTGCGAATAGTTCCTACTTCATTAGATGCGTTTATCAACAGCGTACCATTGATGTTGGCATTACACGATTGGTTCATCAAACGTAAGAGGAGAGAAATAGAATAGCGCGCAATGCTCCTTTCATTTTTACTTCACCTTTTTTCGTAATTTTGAAAAACACTTTTCCTTTACATTTTGACGACGAGAAAATTCAATCAAAAAAATTTGGCAACCACACTTAAATCTGACCTTCTGCTTCAACTTTTTGCTCAGAGTGTACGCAAGGAATGAGTAAGGCATATGGTATCCAGTCTCACAGAGAACAAAATAAACGAGCGGTTTTTACACTCATGCGTAACCTGACATTATAAGAGCATTAATTCTAGTTTTGTGATTGCACTGCAAATGTGTCTTTCGATGAAATTTTTCCCAGAGACAACCAGTAGCGTAAGATATGGCTAATGAGAGAGATAAAGATCCATCTCAAGGTTTACTTTATTAAACCACTCGCTACGAAAATATTTAGAAAAAAAACTGATATTAGGGCTCTTCCATTATTGGAGGATGCCAAGAACCTCAAGCAAGAAGCATAATTTCTACTGTAGACTGTGTGGAGAGACCAAAGTGCCGCTGGCAAGTGCTCATGTTTCGCACTTTTAGAATTCTGTTGCCGCCACTCTAGATAATTAGTTTAAAGAACGCTGAAGACTTACATACCAGGTACAGAACTGCTTAAGGTCGGAAGCAATGGATGAAGCTTTGCAAGTTTTCCACTTTTCTTTCGTTTCAATTGCCCTGCGCCACATGTGTCCGGCGACAGACGGGCACGAGTAGAGTTTAAAGGCATCCACTGTCGATAAATTTTCTTGGTTTTCTGAAATTTCCTTCATTTTGTTTTTGGGGTAATTTTCATTTTTCTTAGCTTCATTATCGAGTGATGGAAAACTCTACGCAATGTTGTAATAAATCGATAAAATAAAGGTCTTAATTCTTGCCCTGCTTACACGGACGCCAAAAAATAGGCACCTGTGAGGGAGGATAGTTGGTTTTTCTGAAGTTTCCATTAATTTAATTTCAGGGTAATTTTCATTTCTCTTTACTTCATGAGGGGTGAAAACTAGGTTGATGTATTCAAGCTTTGGCGCCTACTTTCTTATGTTTTGTTCAGAATTTTTGGGTTGGCAAAATGAAAAATTAAATTTTCTGTTTTGGTACTATGTTCATTTGGTTATACGCATTCGTATTTTTAGGTAATTATGAGAGAAAGATCCATTATTTACGTATTAAACATGTTATTTCCATTTCAACTATTTCTTCATCACAACTCACAAATTCGTCCATTTAGCCATTACACGTGTATTCAGTACAGAAAATTTCATTTAATGCAGGAATTAATTCCGACGCACCGTCTTGTGCAAGACCCAACAATTACATTTCGTTAATTGTTTTGCGCAATGTTCTTGAATGACTTTGAATAATTATTTTGATCATATAACACCAAACGTTTAAAAAGATCTGTGTCATGGAAATGCTACGCTAAGACCAAGTTTAGTGTACGAGTAATAAACGGTTCTGTCAGATTTAGTCCGCCGCAGTTTGGTTCTTTATTTTAATACGTTGATATGGTAGGCATTTTATTCCGTCTCAGAAAAGAAAAGGGTGGGACAGTAGCGCTATACATCACACTCTCTAGCGTCAATATATTCTGCCTATGCTAGTGATCCGTACAACCGATCCAAAGAAAAATTTGTAGTATAAAAGTACAATCACTTTTATGCTGGGAATGTTCAGCGAATGTTACCAATAACTTTTGTGCATTAGAACAACGCTAGAACTCATAAAATTTTGTGGTTTCTCAATCGAAAATTTAACATGCATTTA
Source organism: Morinoia aosen (assembly GCA_030386875.1). NCBI lineage: Eukaryota > Metazoa > Arthropoda > Malacostraca > Amphipoda > Talitridae > Morinoia > Morinoia aosen. The sequence continues at coordinate 47,486,415 of CM059564.1, read as the reverse complement.
TATGACAAATTCTATACTCCATAACAATACATTCACAATTGCTATTGAGAGTGGTTTCATTTGACTATTTCAAGTAACTGATAGCGAACTGATTCAACAAATGATCAGATCTGACAGGTTAAGTTTCTGTTCCGTTAAGTTTGATAATGAAACCATGGATAAAAAATTCCATTCTAAGTTATTATCTTAGAGTAGTAGTTGGAAATATGGAAGGAAAACTTCTTTTACGGAAACGACTAGCATGAATGTGTGCATGGGTCCCGATTTAGCTGGATGTGGATAAGTTCAAGTTATCAAACGACACCAGTCGAAGTCATGGAACCTACATGGATCATTGTCTCTCGAGGTTTGTACCTAAAGGGAAGTACGCTAGTTATTTGTTGCTCAGCAACTGCCATGAAAAAAATCCATTTAAATATATTTTCCAATAAATTACTTCTTAATTGTTATCACATCAAGGTTTATTTATTCACCTATTTAGATTTTGGCGTCTCTATATGCCTCGCAATTTAGAGCATCATGCTGTAAAAATCTACGGAATTAAACTCCCACATTCAACAATCACTATCTTGTAAAAATCTACGGAATTTACGACCTACATTCAACTATCTCTATCCAGCAAAAATCTACGGAATTAACGCCTCACATTCAACTATCTCCATGCAGGGAAAATCTACGGAATTACCGCCCCACATTCAGCTATCCCCATCTAGGGGGAAATCTACGGAATTAATCTCCCACATTCAACTATCTCTTTCTCAGGAAAAGCAGTCTTGAGCAGTCTTAGTTGTAGTTTTTGTTATGCGTAAGAGATGTCGTTCAGTTTTCCCCTCAAGGCTACCCAGTAAAGGCTTCAAATTGATTTCATCTCAATTCCAAGGTCAATTTTTTTCGACGAGGCTTTGAATCAGAGTTACCAGATTTAAATTTTTCTTTACAGAGTCCCTAAGTTTGGCATTTTTAGCGACTAACTTGCGGCCAAATTGGAAAATAAGGCCAAAAAAAGACTACTCGGAGATCCCGGGTGAGAGTTTTTATCAATTCACTTCGCTTCAATATATGTGGCATTAAGCAAGACTGTCCGATCTTGCATGAATATTTTATTTAATTCGAATGTATCTCACGTGTAGAACTAAAAAAATTGACTTAATCTGCTTCTAGGATTTTGTATTGAGCTTTGGAAATCTTGTAATGTTGATTGGAGAAAAAATGTTTATTCTTCAAATTCAAAATTAAGAGTCTACTAAAGACAGCCTTCCAAAGGAAACAGAAATGTTCGCCTTTTTTCCTAGGCAGGTATGACTGCTTTAAATTCTAAGCTGGCAATTTTACCTACTCCAACTTGAAGTGAAGCGTGAGAATTATTTATAGCGCATTTAAATGCATCTACAAACACCAAAACTCTCCCAGAAACTGTCTTAAACTTTGCGCTGGGGTAAAGTTACCGTCTGACTTTGGTATTGATCAGTTAATTTCGAGTCTTACCCAGCATCGACTGAAAGGATTCTCACTAATTACGGAAATTTTTGGCTGTCTTTGCCCACGAGTCTCAGGGAACAGATGTCGCTGAGTGCAGCAGGGACTAAAAAGGACGAGGGTAGGAGGGGCTCGAGCAGAACTTTAGAGGAAGCTCCTCAGGAGACAAGGATTCCCCGGCAACAAAATTGGCAGACCGAAACGGTGTTTCCCGCACTAAATGAGAATTTGTGTCCTATTCGTTGGAGGTTGTTGAAGTTCGTGCAAGTACTCCCAATTAGTGTACTCGAACCTTTCTTTGGTACCTGTAACGGACCACTATTCTGTTCGGCAATTAGAGCTACGATAACCATTTTACCACCACCAAAATGGGTGGAAATTGTGGATGATTAGCTTTCCTTTGAACAGGTGACATTGATCAAAAATGACGCTGACGACTTAGCGAACTAAAAGTGAGCATCACACGATTGCTCACATCTGCGTTGTAGATTGAAAGCTCTGCGCTCAAGGAAGTCGACTGGACGCAAAATAACGTCTTTATAGCAAATTCTCTACACAAACAAGTTTAAATATTGTTGACTTTAGTTTCACAGTGAAATCGCTCAGCAACTCGTCAAAAAGCGCTATTAAACTATTTAATAAATCAATATGGGTTTAATTAGGTAAGGTCAGGTTAGGTTTGATCAGGTTAAATCAGGTTGGGTTTGGTTAGGTCGGGTTAAGTTTGGTTAGGTTATGTTCTTATGGCTCATGTCGAGTCAGTGTGAGAAAAAAATTGAGGATCAGTTTAATTTTGAAGCACCAATTCCTACTGCAGGGCCCCATTTAATTAAGTTCTCTATATGTGCAATTTCTGAAAATAAATCTTTTTCATGAAGGAAATAGGCCTCGGTATGTACATAAGGATATCGACTTTTCATACCTTAGTGGGATCCAGCTTTGAAACGATATTCTTTTTTCTCAATTATTTCATGTTTTATTTGATGCTAATTTATCATCCACTTGTCTCGTAATTTTAAAGCATGTGAGATTCAAGTCTAGTCGTCAATTTTTGAAACGTGAATGCATAAGCAATTTTATTTTCAGCAATGACTCGTGAAGTTTTAATGTCATATAGAAGAAACAGATGAATCAATGTGTGCTAACTTTGAAATTTTCAGCACGAAGCTACTTTTGTCTCAGAATAATATCTACAAACATTTCATCTCCATAAGAAAAGACTCGCTTATAATTTAAACCAAAAATTCTACTCAGAATTTCCATTTTTCCATGCGAGGGAACTAAAATTTGAAAAATAGTGATCCAATTTTCAGCCTTGAAACACGAGTATGCTTCAGCATAGCAACCACAGATTTCAAAGCAAGATAACTGCGGCGGGCGGGAGAGGAACCTGACCGAAGTCGGTAGTGAGGCGCAGGACACGCAGAGAACTTAGAGGCAGAGTTGAGCAGAGCTCGGACTCCCCGGAGACAAAATTGCCGGACCGGAACAGCGTTGGACACAGTTTGAGAGCAAGGATGCCCGGCTAATTGAAGTTCGAGAAAGGAATGTTTAAAGTTGGCCCGAATTTTATCTTTTTAGAGTCTCGCTAACTTCAATGAGGTGAAAAAATCTCTTCAAGAGGGAAAATGCAAGATTTCCCCGATAGTTGTTTGACAAGAAGGGACGTTTAGGAAATGTTATTGGAAGTAGACGTAGGTTACAGTAAATTAAATCTCATAGACTTAGGTGTCGGTAGCCATAACTACTATTTCATAGCAAAATTTCAACCAAATGAAGCATAGAAAAAAACGAATGAAAAGTAGGCTTGTGCAGCGAACTTGTATCAAATACATAATGTGACTGTCCGAAGTAGGTAGCTTCTTTATACCGTTACTATGGAAGGTATTGAAAAAAAGTTGAGGATATCAAAATAAATGGTTAAACTTAGCAGTGCCTACACAAATGTAATAAGATCGAAATTCTACAGTTACTGCAAAATTTATTGGTGAAAAGGGATTTTCTTAACCAAATGTGGAGAGAACCTAATAATTCACAAAATTTTTCATCTTATATGTATAGTTGGTATATGAATGGCTTATCTGAAAATATTGCGATATTCCAATATTAGACGGTTCTGAAGGATAATGTTAACTGGACAGTGCATTGAAGAAGTAATTTCGAAAATACAATTCACTGCAAATTAAACAAGCCCAATGCTCCTGATGTTTTAAGGGGGCCCTCCGAGGCCCCTATTCTCTCCGATGGTCATTTTTCATGTTTTTGTTTGAAAAGGACCCTTAGGTGGTGGACTATTCGTTCCTAAAATTTTATGGCGCTACGGACAATAGATCCCCCCAGGGGGGGGGGGTAAGGGGACCAAAATCTTAAATTTTCGACCCCATTTCGAACCCATATAAAAAGAAAACAAAAGAAGAAATAAAAAAATTGCGAATGTACTTTTGTTAGATATGTTCCAAGAATTCTAAAGCTGTCTTTATTTTTGTTCTAGCATAAAAACTCAATGAGTTCTATTCTGTTGAAATATCAAAACCAGTGGACTAAAAACCAATATGTCAAATTTTTTTAAAAACTAAGGCCTGAATCAAACAAATGTATGGAAGAAATTGTGTTTCTTTTCAAAGGTTACATATAATAGTCAAATTTTATAATAATCCGACTGAAAACAAAAAATTTCATAATTTTATGATATATGTAAAAAAAATTATTTTTTCTTTTTTTTGTAAATTACAATTCACAGTGTGAATATGATGTTATGCACGGATATTATCGAAACAAAAATGAGAACAGCATTCAATTACATAAATTTTCCAGTATATTACACTTCAACAAAAAATTTTGTTTATGGCCTGTACTGTCGTCACTTATTTTCAAAATTCGAAAGAATAGAAGTCATTGAGTTTTTATGCTAGGAAGAAAACAAAGACTGTTTTAGAATCCTTATAACAATTCTAACAAACTGAAATTTCTTGATTTCCCAATTTGTACGTTGTCTTTTTTTCTGCTCGTTCAAAACCTAAATATTCGGTATATTTTAAGTATTGATCAAATATCGCATATATAAAAAAAATTCAAATAGAAAATTCAGGAATGTCAGTTTGTTTGAAATGTTACGAGGATTTCAGAACTGTCTTTGTATTTGTTCTAGCATAAAAATTCATTGACTTCTATTCTATTGAAAACATCCCAAAAATGAACCAAAAAACGAGTTTTAATAGAAAAAAACTAAGGTCTTAATCAAAAAACTTCTCGTATAAAACATGTTTCTCCTGCAAAAATACATATAGTGGCCAAATTTCAGACCAATCGGATCAAAATTCAATTTTGACGGGAGGGCCCCTTAACCCAGTCTAACTTTTTCGCCACCTGCATGCATGGTTTTCGCTGCCCAAGTAATTAATTCGCTTAGGCGGCGAAAAACACGCATGCTCTGGCAAAAAAGTTTGACTGGACAAGAATCCAACAAAATACCCGTGCAAAATGTCTGACGTAACCATCATTCCAACGATAAATTCGCAAATGTTACAGGAACTGCATCTTTCCATCAGAATATCTGAAAGGAAACGAGACTAAAAGGTAAATTAATTTCCAACAGCTGCATCGTCAGTCAAATAATTCATCATAAGACCTAGTTACAAAGTATTTATACATGCAGCACTCACAATGAATTTACAAGTATGTAGTTCCGACAAGGGTAACATTGCAATACATTTAGTTGATCCAATTCGTATATTATACTCTTTTGAATTATTCCGATATATATACTTCGTGTTAATGTTAACGAAACAAACGCCATGTCGGCAGCAGCACTCATTAATTCACGTCCTTGGTGATAAAAGTTTGCGAAGCTGTCCTGAAAAATAAAGAAGAAATTAATCATTACACACACCATACAGCCATTACACCCATACATACACGCACACACACACACTTTCATGCATACACAAGAAGCGTGTTTTCACATGCTTCACCCTGTAGAACTAAATCATTTTCATCTATAACGGAAGACTGGAAAAACTTTTAGCTGAAGATCAACTGCGAAATGTATTAAATACGTTCTTAAATAAAAAAAATGATCTAATACTTCTAGTTTTAGGTCGAAAAGAACCAATTCCGAATTTTTTGAATAAAATGAAGGAACAAATTCCAATTTTTTTTAATAAAACCAAGAATAAATTACGATTTTTTTGGTGAAGGAACTACGTCACATAAACACAAGTTTCGAGTAAGCCTTCAAATCTGAACTAAATTATATAGCGTGGATGGTTTTGAAAAAACTTCTTGATTACACCGCACATAAGTACATCTATAGGTAAGACATTGCATCAACTGTATCACTCTTCTGAAGACATGTTAAAGAGCCCTGAAATGGGGGACTAAATATCATACACATAGAAAAGTTAAACCTACATTCCGTACTCTCTCAAAAGAGCAATAAAATACATAAGCCTTGAGGATCAAAAGAAACACTAAATTTAACTTGAAATCGTGGCAAAGTTTGGCTTCAGTTAAAGAATGTAGTGAAATGAAGCTGCTTGAAAATTATCAAAACTCAAGAACTATCTTAGCATTCGGTAGCTGAAAATATTAGAATAAATAGAGCAGGAGGGCTGCTATACGATGTGAAAAATAACGGCTATGAAGAGAAGTTAAACTTCTGAGTACTTTTTCGGAAAAATAAAGGATAACATTTTTTATCCACTCGTATTATTTTTGAAGTGTATTTTGTCAAAAATTTTATACAAGAAGTGAATGAATGAATTTTGAGAATTAGTTAAAAGTTCCTCAGAAATGCTTATATGAAGAAATCATGACGTAAATTATTGCACTTATATGTGGAAAATACAAACCGGAACAAAATTCAGTGATATATTATGATATATTATGCCCACAGAGGTTTGATGCAATTTAATCATTGGTATTTGTGAATACCAATTTACGAAAAGGAAAGACTTCATTATAAAGATGATCTGACTTTTCCATTAGTATGTGTTTTTTCACATGTGATTTTTAGCCTCACAGTTATTCATCACGTGATGCGGACAATCAGTAAACGTTCACAAACAACTGAGTAAATAAGTGCAATGCTCACTAAACGCATGAATCGAAATGATCTACAATGACCAGAATAGTTCGCCGTAAAAATATGCCTGTTCGATACTCACGGTCCCTGTATTTAGGCGAATGAAATAAAAATCAGTGCATCATCAACATAAATGGGTAAATTATCGCATATCAGAGCTTGAGCAATAAGAGATCTTCTGACCAAGAATGCGATTCTGATATGAGCATAAGCTTTTACGAGGGAGACAATCTGGCGATCGCCAGTGAACGCTAACCATCCTTTCTCTTTGCAAAGACAAGTCAATTTGAAGACCAGCCACTTCTTCTTTGCTCGGAGCGGAGTAAAGAAACAACATCTCTGTATCTGACTTGGCGAAAGTTCGCCTTTATCTCGCAACGTCTTGAGAAACTCACTCTGACACAGATGAAACTTCACTCTTCATTTCCAAACATTTGGCTAATGGAGATAAATTCGAGAGCATGAGCAAAATAAACCTTCGTAGTGACGTGGCACAGAGAAATTGAACAATCGAAAATTTAACTTCTACTTAGGGCGGAGAAATCTACTTTTCCCGCTTGGATGTTGCTACATTTTTGAACGGCAGTGTACCTAATGAATATAAGTTATTTATGTCATTTACGTGGTGCAGTTGTTCCCGATAAATTCTGGACCAACGACCATGATAAGTGTCATTTACTCGCTCATTTTGCTGCCGCTTCTGTGTAAATTCTAAAAACTTTCGGGCGTTAAGTTCTGTCCAGTGTGGGGTGACGCAAAATTAGATGAGGAATATCAGGTGTGCGCTCTATAAAAGTCTCAGTTACCTCATTAACTGTTTTCATTTTTGCTCAGAGAACAACACGTATTGTAATGGGGAGCTACGCATTTTTAGTTTAATAATTGCCGTGGAACTTTTCTCGAAGATGCAAATTTATATTATTTCGTTGAAATACTCTAAAAAAATAACGTTGTTTTAATTAAAAACCTACTTAATTCAATTTAATATTATTAGAACTTCACATTGCACTCCTTTCTTATCCCAATAAACATATAATGTTTTTGTAATAGATAATCGAAGATGCTTCTTGGTGCTGCCAATGTTTTTTCCTGCATCTGATGAGGTAGCACATTATCTTTGGTAGGTTCAAGTATTGTTTAGTTTCAAAACAACGCAAAAAAATTCATTTTTGATTTTTGTCAATAGAGTAAAAATTTGTATTTTATATTCAGATCAGAAATTATTCTAAGGCAAGCCTTGAAATCGACGCTTTTTGTACCTAACGCGTTCTGTTATTAAAATCCCTTTTATGAGTCCACACATATTTTCTGATACACACTCATCATTTGTGAAATTAAAGTCTTGAACATGAACGTCATAGAATCGATTTAAGAAACCGTAATTGGAAAATATAATTTTATTTTGAGCAATCTTTCCTTCAATTTCAAAATCGAAATCAAACTCTACTTTTCTACAACGTGACATCTAACTACCATGTAATAAAATAAAATATTATTTTGTCTCGCGCGTTGGCAACACTTCTTTTCAATCAAAGAAATATATTAGAGACGCGAAACTTGGTGGGAATAATTGATAAATGACTAAGTAATGTTCAAATAATCTTCTTAATTCTTGTGCACCCCATCACAAGCGGAACATTTGAAGGCAGAACATCGAGACTTGGCTGCTAAGAGCAGTTTTTGTCCCATCAGATAAGAAGCAAACAACGGCAGACTTTTTCAATAGCTTACCAAAGATTAGAAGCAAAGTTGCAATCTAAGAATACCCAGCTTAGAGGCTATTAAAGCTGGAGCAATAATAGTGATGGAGTCTGTTCGAGAATATAAAATCTGGTTCTTCTTTAATATGTACGCAGTGCGGTAGAAGCGATAACACATGATAGAGTAATCAATTTCTCTTTAGTATTGTTTCTGCTTCTAACAGTTAGTAATTACGCTTTATAGACGGTTATTAGAAAGGTATGGCCACTCATTTTGCTTGGAAAGTAATATGCCTGATCTATACTGAGCTAACTTGTGAGGTCGGAAAAAATTGCTGATTGTAAAGCGCGTTAGTTTGCTCTGAGTGCGATACAAACCATCGAAAGCTGAAGGAAAACCTCAAGAAAGTCAGCTTGTTGGTTTTTAATTAGTATCAAGCATTGAAGATGTTTACTGAACGCAGCCTGAAGAAATTGAACGTTGTTTGTTGTTTTACGGTTATCAGTTTTTAAGACAGCGTTGAATCTTTACAGGACTTGTATTCGATTTTCTTTACCGCTCGTAGGATCTGAGTTGTTTTGAACATGAATAGTTTTATGTGTTACGAATTAGAAAAAAATAGCAATATATGCTTGAAAAGTTTATTTGTTTATAAAATATTTTGTGGTTTATTACTACAAAGAAGTTTATTAACACCAATGTAATTTAGCAGTTATTTAACCAGTCATGCAATAAAACGCAAGGTAATATTGTACATCATCTGAGGTATAATATCCTCTTCTGCTTCTCGCCTCATCTCCAAAGTTGCAATATTAAGCGAAATTGATCTCTGCTTGCTACTTCCACGATGTGTTGGAACATTTAGCGTCAAACGCTATTCTGTCGCGAAAAGCCTCTCGTATCAGGACAAATTTCAAATTCTTTGGTCGAATCTTTCAACCCCATGCATATCAACGCAAAATGCTTTTATGTTAAAAAGTTTTCATCACTGAGAAAGATTAAAATTAATTAGTGAACAATCAGTTTCTTAAAAAGAAAACACGTCCGGAATGTTTGAACACGTTGATAAGGGGAGATGGCAGATGCTTTCAAAAGCTGTTATCGAGTGAATCAATGCTGAAAACATTGCAAATTTGTAAAAATGCGAGCATGTATTATAAAACTACGAAACAATAGAAACATGTTTCCCATCGATCATGTTTAACCCTTTGCGACTACTATTGTTGAGTTTTGTAGACTTACCTACAATTTGAGGTTTGACAAAAAGTCAATGTTTTTAACGTTCCAACCTTTTTTCCTGGAGCTTTTAGGGTTGCAAGGAATGGATTTTCTAGTTTTATGAAACCTTTTTGCGTAGGAGCACTGTTCTGCAGGGAAAATTCTGTACAAACATTTTAAAGAACAGCACAGTTGATGAAGCTAACAGTGGATTGAAAGAAATTCATTGGAGATATTTTTCATCAAGATGATTCATATATACATGTATATAATTATAATATATAACAAAAAACGAAGCGACGAATAACTCCAATTGACGAAGACTATACTACTAATAACTGCAAATGACCACACCAAAACACCTATAAAGAACACATTTTTATGACTGCAACAAACGAATACAATGAGTCTGAACTACGGCCTCAACAAATCTGGGAAAATTACGTTTATAAACGCCACGTTATTAAAACAATTCAAAGAATTATGGAATTTCAGCCAATGGTGTCTAGTTCGCTAGCACTGAACTCAGTTACTAATGGGTGCTTAGGGACTCGAAGTTTGCTATTTAAGAACGACGAATTAAAATGGTGTTCATTAAAGGGATTTTAGGGGTAAAAATGTTCTTTGAGGAGTGCATTGTGCGACGGATCCATGAGCTCATTTATTCAAAATGGTCAACTATGTGGAAGTACGTAGTTTGCTATTTAAGTGAGACAAATGAAAATGGTTTCCGATGCGAAAATCAAAGTGGGAAAAAGGTTCTTTGAGGAGTGCATTGTACGACGGATACATGAAATTATTTAGGTAAAATTGTACGTTTAGTCAACTATGTAAAAGTGAGTCAAAGCACGGAAATGGAATAATACAAATTAGTTGCATAAAATCCTTGAGAGCATGAAAGTACATAAAGCTGAAAATTCTGTATAGTTTACTGATTGTTTTAGACTGAGCTCTAAGCCATAATCTGAACTCTAAACATTGCGATAAATACAATTTAAAAAATGATTTCAAAAGATTATTTATTCTAATTATTTACGGAGAAACGAAGACACACGTTCGGTTAAAGCTACGTCTAATAAGATTTTGGGGATTGCTTTCATGCAGCTTTACTCAATTATTTGTTTTATGGGAACGTGGACTTAATTCAGTAACAGACGCACATATGCGGCTAACATGTTCAAGTAGGCATGACTCATTTTTTCTGTAGAACAAATTTTCACATGATAATTGCGTCGATATGCTTGTCAATATTATTATCGAGGGGGTAGCCTACTTTATATATATTATGATATGATAATATGTTTTAAATGAAATTCGCTTCATATGTACCACATGGAACGCGTAAAAACTATGCATTTTCATGTTGAAAAAATGGTTAACTAACCTGTGGCGACGATAAGTTTTTCCACTACTTTGAACTGAAGAAAAAGTACTTTTTTAATTGCCGAGAAGGTCAAGTGGTGTCCCTTCTTTACTTTTCGAAAATTTTATCGATGAAATCTAGGAATCATCAAATGATGCAATCTTTATTTCGTAAGCAATGATTGCCTGTCACCTCCTGACATGACTCTTTAGGTTCAGATCAGGTCCAGTGAAAACGATTCCTTTATGCAGTACGCGCTGATTACAAATGATTTTCAAGCCATAATAAACTTATCAAACACTTTAGCAAAATGTAGGACTACTTTCAATGTAGGCTGAGAAGATACAATGAACAAGAGTATGAAACATTCGTATCATGCACCTTAAAATATCTCGAATCGTCAACAATTTCTACTATCTGTCCAAATCTTCATGGAGAGTTTGTGTCTATTATATACATGGATTATTATCTTCAAAGTTTTCCACGTGAAATTATCAAAGTTTCCAACCTGGAATCACCAAAGTTCGCAACCTGGAATCACCAAAATTCACGAGCTGCAACCATCAAAATTTACAACCAGATATTATTAAAACTTACAACCAGAAATCATTAAAATTCACAACCAGAAATCATCAAAGTTCACAGCGCGGAACAAACCCGTATCTGGCCCATAAACTTTCAATTATGGAAGGGACTCGCCAGCGGCAGGCAGTGCGATGTTCCAGAGGTCACGCACACACACACGGGTCGCATTGACCAGGTAAGTGCAGCGGTGCCCGGATGGATGAGGTCCCAATTACAAGTGGACCATTACCATCGATTTGGTATTAGTCTCAAGGAGCGGCGTCGTGATCGCCTTGCGAGGACGGGCAGCGGGGGTAGAGTGTGTGAGGGGCGCTTTTGAGGCAGGTCAATGCGAACCTGTGCTTCTTATCTTGAGTTCCTTCCTTTATTTGAAGTCTTATGATTGACGCCAAGGCTTTCAAAGCTGGTCAGTGAGAATCTTTACGTCTTATTTTGAGTGTTTATTTGAAGTCCTATGATTGACACCAAGGCATTTAAACCAATGCAGACATTTGCCTTTTATCTTGATTTTTATCTTTTATTTAAAGTTTTATGATTGATACCAAGAATTTTGAACCAATGTGAACTTTTGCTTCGTATCTTAAGTTTTATCTTTTACTTGAAGTTCTATGATTGATATCAAGGCATTTGAAGCTGGTCAATGTAATTTTTTGCTTCTTATCTTGAGTTCCATCCTTTGTTTGAAGTCATGATTGATCCCAAGGGTTTAATGCTGCCGGTTTCAGAAGAACGCCTAAAGGATTCAATATAGAAATAAATTCAAGAACACGGGATTTTCAATTGTGTAGTTACCATATGTATTAGATGCTAGTGGTTGAGTGACTGCCACCCCACAAATGTCATTAGGAACTGCGGCCAAATAATATAACTTTTTGTTCCCCACTCATAAACGAAAACGATTTAATTTGGTATTTTTCCCCAGTGTGCTGTGAAAGCAGGCTGTATTTGACGCCATTGAAGGCAGACTTTCAAGTAACTTTTTCCAGCATCATCGTCGTGCCAAGATATGGATCGGTAATAACAAACTAGGTTTCAATTGATATTCTAAGTCAAACTTCCAAGTTCTTCATGAATATTCGAAAGTCAGAAAGGTTTTAAATTATTATGAGCTTGAAAATTACTTTGCAAAGTTTTTAGGATTTGAAAGAAATTTTTGTGTGAACCTTACCCATTTCAGTACACTTTACATTAAAAAAACAATGTTCATTCTTAGAAAAAATGAAGTACAACCAATCTCAGCAAGGGAATTTTCTATACTTCATTTCTGTGTGGACTGCTCCAATGGAAAATAAACAAGCTTCAGTGTTCATTCTGTTCAATTGGTAAAATAGTTTGAACATTGCGTGACCACCAAACTATTTTATCATTTTCTTCCTATTCTAGCCTCAAAATCGTCAATAATAGAAAATACCGAATTTAACCATGTGTGAATATTTACGCAGAATTCAAGGTTCATCCGCTTTATTATTGTAAATAAGTTCCATCTGAATTTGTTGATAATTTTCAATCAACCCAGCCGACTTGCAAAACCCTTCCTGCTCTATACCCAGACCCTTGTTAAATAAGTGCGAGAATAAAACACAAGCCATATATCTGTCAGGGCAAGCAATAAATTTATCAGCACTTCATGCTAAAAAGAAACTGCTACAGCTTTAGAGGGAAAAAAAAGATATTTCACCACCGCAATCATCGTATCCATTCGCAGCTTACGCCATAATAAGTCAGGTCCAAACATTGTTGTTCTAAAATGGACGGAGAAAATGGGATTAATTATACGAAGGCTTGATGTTAGAGGGCATTGAGCACCCTGTTATTGTAGGCAGATAATGGATCGGAAATTACTGCTTTAATATTTCTAAAAACCTTGATGAGTAATGACGAAATAAACTTTCGAATTCTTTCGTCCAAAAAAAATGAAAACTTGCCGATATTGGTTATTTTATTGTTAGCTTTTTTCAGATAGAAATATTCAGTTATGAGCTTTTCACATTGCACGAAACTTATTGTTGCTTATATTTTACTTCTGGAGCTTAAACTCGTTCTCTAAGCGTGCATCCCTGCATGGAAATTGATCTTTTTGACTCAATGTTTAACACAATCCGTGCAACAACAAAAGAAATGAGTTAAATAATTGCTACATTCGCCCCAAAGTTTCACTGCGACTAGTACGATCCCATGCCCACAAAAAAAAGGAAGTCTACTACACACTGAACGAGCTCTGAAGGGACAGTCCATCATCTCGAAATGGGTGGCTGTGCACAAAAAAGATTGCGGTCAATGGGGCTCCCACGAGGAGTTCAATCAAAGCAAACTATGTGTAATTTGAAACAAGAATTGATCATAATTTATGTGATGTGTCTGTTAATAATTACGAGTCAGGATTTAAGAGAGCGAACGCAACGCTTGTGCAGTAACTGAGTCGAAATAGGAAAGGGATGAAGGTTTAATTGCAGCATAAATTTTCTGTTAATTTGAGATCGGCAGATCGATCTCTCAAGTTCGCCGACGTGTAATTTCGGTTAGAAGTTAGTTCGCCTGTCATATTGTTGATACAAGAAGACATGTTGTTCGTAGTTGCTCATAACAGGTCATTATTGACACCTTCATAATCAGAGTAAGGAATAAGTTGAAGAACTTATTTTGAGAATTTATCTTCTCTTGAAGTGTACTTTCCAGTGTTGGGATTTTGAATGATGAGACTGAAATTTAACTTCCATTTTCATACAAAGATAATTTCACTTAGTAGTTTAAATGGGCATTTTCACAATCAGGCAAAATCTGCGTTCAGTTTTGCTCCGACGAGTGAACGCACTTGGCTCAGCCGCTCTGGAAGTCATGACTGAACGTTTGTTTTATTTTAAATTTGAATACTTAACGCTGTGCGTCCATAAACTTCATAAGAGTCTACTACCGGTGGTGTTTTTCGTGAAGAGCAGTTCAAAATTTTGTGCATTACATCTAACTTACCGTGTGTTTAGCAGAGAGTGCCTACATACATTTAAATACACCGCAGATTCGTCGTTTCAATGTTCAACGCTTCAGAAAATTTATTACAAAAAAGCATTGAATTGCCATTTCTTACTGAAGAATGCATCTAAATATACTGCATATTCGTCATTTCAGTTTTGTTCTTTCACAGAACATCGATATCCACAGCCATTATGCTTTTTTACAATTGACGAAGGCCAAACATTTCGATGGCGTCGTATATCACACGAGTAAAAACTTACAAAGAGGTTTCTTAAGCGGGCCATCAGCGCAGCTCCTGTCAATAGTGAAATTAAATGCTATGTAGTTTCTTGTGATGCAGTAAAAAGTATGAATTAATCTTTTGACCCCCAGACGGATTCGTATTTTTTGACCACCACATTATTTCGTATCTTTTGACCACTATACGGTTTCGTATCTTTTGGCCATTAGACGATTTCGCCAGCAAGTATAACGAGCAAGAATTCAGCTCATAACGGCAATCAGAAAATCGGTGGATTTAACTACTGGAACTGGCGTTTGGGTCGATGGATAATTGTACTGTAAATTGGTTGCCATCAAGTCTAAATTTGAACTATACGACGAGTGCAATTGATTGGAATACTTATCTGTAGAGGTGCAATAAATACTGCTTTCGTTGGTAATACTCAACAGATGAATCAACTTTATTTATCATCAACGTTCAAGAAAGCAAATGAACCCATGGTACAAGCGTTTTTTTACCGGTTGCACAGCTACACGGTGCGAGGAAAAAATTGGGACACGAAGACAACAATTGAAAAAATCCTAATTTAAAGGCAGAGAACAGGTGAGAATAAAATAGGAAAAATAAGCAAAAGGAGCGTAAAACTTTTCAGCATGAAAGAAGGGCGGGGTTCTGCTTTACTTCTTCTAAAACTTTCATCAAGGCAACTGGTATTGATTTTTCATGGTTCGATTTTCAACTCGTACGATATCAAGAATATTTTAATGATTTATTTTCCACAAGCAAGTGCTCTGTTAGAAATAAGACATAAGAATATACTTAAGAACATTAGTCAACAACACTAGAATGGCCTGTGAAATAAACTATGAGGCTTCAGCGTTCTCCTATTCGGAGATGAACAAATTCTATAGTGAACTGTGATAAATAACTCAGAGTACTTTGGATCAAACTTACTACATGAAAATAAAAAAAATCGAATACGATTATATAACGCAAAAAGAAGTATTGTGTGATACACTGATGAACGTTTTTCTCTGTGGGATGGGTCTTTTTTGAATGGTAGCTTCATAGATAAAGGTTTTTCGTGATCATTTTTCCTGGTGTAATATAAAGTTTAGAAGCGATGTTTGGCTTCGTTCTTTTTAATTTGCTGTTGTCATTTAATTTTTCTCAGTTAACTTTCAACTTACCTAGTAGTTTGAAAACATATAAGTTTTAAGCATACTCTTCAAAGGTAGCGTGGGCCTAGGCATCGGAAACATCAAGAAGTGTGTATGGTATTCCAGAATTTAGCCCACGCAAAAGCAAGCCTTTCATTACAACTTTGAATTACAACTCTAATTACAAGGGAGTATGAGCCCATTTCGATTTCTTTGCAAGCAGTCATGGTATTCATCTTGAGTCGGAATTGATGACGAAAAATTTTTTAGTTACTTTCAAAGTATTTTGTATACAAAATTTCTAAGGGAAAATCATTATCAACTGTGCTGTTACTAAATTTTTAGTTTCCTGGATAAATTGTTTGAACGGGCGTGGAAAGTCGAAAGTAGCTCATATTGTTTTTTTGCAGTTTGAATATTCTGTGAATTTTATTTCGGTGCGTGCCATGCCGGTCTTAAATGCTATTTGGAATAAAAGTATACACAAGTACGAAGTGAATGTGAAGGATTTTTTGCCCTTCTATTGGCAGGACATGATTGACTTTGTTCAAAGGACTGATTGAGATGGAAGGTTTTCGGTACCTAGGATTCATGTGTTTTTGAAGGCAAAATTTTTGTCTAGAATTCACCCTAAAAATTTTCAGAGGTGACTCTTTAATTTTTTCTTCGCCAATTAAAACGGTAGGAAGCGGTGCTTTTCTTATAATAAAGTGGTATATATTTAACACTGTTGCCGTTTTAACTGATTTTAGTTTCTCCGATGCCACAACAAAATGTTGTCTATTTTCTTATTTATTTAAATTGCAGTCTTTAAGATGTTTTCGCGACGAAACTTCGAGATCATACTAAAACAATACAAAATTTGAATAAAAATTATTTTAACTATCTCGTTAAAAAATATAAGAAATAGAATGAACTTAAGAACTGATTCTTTATGAATTCTTCGGGCCATGTTTCGAGCTTTATTGTGGAACAGCCAATTATTACGCATCGGGGATAAGCCATCATTGCATATTTGAGATACCTTACAACATCCTTTTGGATCATTCTCGAACTGGTTTAATTTTTCACAGATCCAACTTTTTTGGAAGCTCTACTTGGCTGAAGACGTAATTTGTGATTCTTCGAAGCATTTCTAAAGAACTTCTCCTGTCACTATCACAAATTGAAGTAGTCAATTCATTGATTATATAGCTAGGAAATTTTTATTTCAGACTTGGGATCACGAACAAAATTTTCCAGAAGCAGAAGGCGTACGAAGCACTGACACAAGCCATTCTTTTTGGCAGCGGGGCTTGTGAGGGAAATAGGGCCGTGAATATTCGAAATTCCGAGAGTAGGAAGCTTCTCCTAGCGAGAAACTCTCCTTAACCCCCTGTTCTACCAGTGAACTCACCTGAGCACGAATGTTCAAAATTAGAAGCAATTACAAAAAAACTTTTATAAATTTTTTCTTACGGTGAATCGTTCCTCACCTTATGTCAAAATTAGTTCCTGGATTAGTTCAATATTAACATTCTAGTAAGTAAACTCCTTTTATATTTTAAATTCTCGTGGAGAATTGAATTCACCTAAAATTAAAGTTTATGTACATTTGTTTTTTTCATTTTAAATGACCCTCGACATTTTACTTTAACAACGAGCTGTAAACATGATCCAAATGATCATCAGGGAACACAACACGTGGTGTTCCGGTGCCTGAAGCTCATCTGCTTCCACTCTTTGCTGTCATTTCTTACAATAGTTACAACGAACAAGACAAGTCATTATGGAAGCGCGCAAAGTCGTCTCTTATATAAGAAATAGCCGTACGTCGCTGTTTTTTCTTGCTGGAGAAGTATTATTGGAGTTAGCTTCGTTCCCCGGGATGTTGTAAAACTGTTTTGCAAGTTACAACATAAATCTTGTTAATTGGCCTCAGTGTTATTCATTACTTATTTACCACTGATAGACTGATTAAGATGATCTTAATGGCGTGCGTCTCGGAGCTCTACTTGTACGTCAAAAAACTCATTTTGTATCACTTTAAAATGGCATTTTTCTGAGCAATGAGAAATTAATTGGAGATTTTAGTCAAAATTTACAGGAATTGTTGCATATAGTTTAGAGCGAAAAATTATTTAGGGAAATCCGTTTCTTCAATCATCAGGTGTCCAAAAGTGCTATTTTAGGCACTGAAAATTGTATTAAAAAACGTGTACCTCGTCCATGGCTTGGCAGCGCGCTGTAATTTCTCTAAGATCTGCATATCACTGCTCAATACTTCTGCAGGCATCAGTACTTGTTACCCTCATTATCGAACTGTTATTCCCAATAACGTCAATGGAAGCGTTAGATCTGTACGTTGCAGCTCATTGAATTATTCAGAATATAATGGACGTTGCAGCTTAGATTAGATTAGATTACTAGTAGGTTCAAGCCTCACGATCCGCCACAAAGGCGATCCAAAGGAATGAAGAACGTAGGCACCATTTAGCATGGAGTTAAGGGATTTTGGAATCTATGCAGAAAGGGCGTAGGAATAGTAAGTTGAGAAAGAAGATTAAGCAACGAGATCAAAGTCAAATAAGGTAGTAGGGACTGAAAAACAAGACAGCAGTGAACCCAAAAAAAGATAATCCTTAACGTAAAAAAAAAATTTATTGCAACAAAAAAAAGCCTACCTAACTCTCAGCTATGGGTCCTCACATTTTCCCCCAGAGAGTGCTAATTCCCACAGATACAATAGATGTATCCCCCTCAGGGGTGTACACTGCTCTTAACCTTGATACTCTCATTGCAAGGAACATTGCAGAGGATGCTGAAAGGTTTCATTATATAATACAACGTCAAAAAATTGCAAATTTTATGGAAATAAAATGGTTGAGAAATCGATTTGTGTTAGCGCATCAGTGTAATTAATTGGAGTGACTGTTTTTTTTTATTTAAATACGTTAGAGTTTCTGATCAGACTGTGCGGGAAAAAATTTGGATGAAGATTGATGAGTGATTCTTTAGTTTTAAATCCTACACTTCCGGAACCCTAGTATAGCTGCAAGGCTTTGGAATTTCAGGTATTTATGTTGTATCAAAGTGTGGACCGAGGGACAGCAATATGATGGAGAACTGCGACGTTTACTGCGGATGTTGTTACAGAGTGGGCTGCAGTCCAAATGCGCATCTTAGAATACGGCGAGTGCATTTATACTCACAAAACGAGGTCAGAGAGACAAACGCACAGACGTGCTACACAGCAAAGTATTAGAGTTGGGGGCTTGAGTGTGGCTGGACAACGGGAGGGGAGACTGGAGTGCGCGAGAAATTCTAAGATTTTCCAATTTTTATTACAACCGTGGAAACATACTTCAGTCGTTTTGGCATCGGAGCAAATGTTTTGCAGTAAATTTACAATAAGATTTTCTAATTTTTGTTACGCTCGTTCAATGACATGACAACTAATGTTTTGTACTAAATTTACAAAACTTGCGATTATTGAACATGCAAATGAATAGCTAAACTCTCTCAAAAAATAATCCGCATCTGGCTGCAAATCCACATTGCGCGCAATTATCTATGCAGGATTCTAAAGCGAGCGTATAATTACCCGAGACTTGAGCTAGAGAATCGTCTCTTTGTACTCGAGGAGGGTAAAAGGGGAGCTGAGCTATCATGCCTGGGCGCTCGAGTAACAAATGCAAATTTAATGTCATCATCAAAACCTTGGCATTGCATCCTCGTGAGATCTGCGCTTCGCAGCGCAAAACACGACTCGCTGGAACTTGGAAGTCTCCCTGGAATCGCGCTGCTTACATTATTCTAATCCCAGCTCTGAACGTCACACACATATTAGCAATTAACATCGCTCGATGTTAGCTTTGCTATTTTTCTCATTTGCTATCGGAGATAATTGACGTTTGTCGGGTTGTGAAGAGCAAGGATGCTTTTGGAGCCCGTATTCTGAGCTCAGATGAAGGGGTGAGACCGATGTTGGTTGATTATGTTTTCTTTCCAACGTGAGCTCTGGAATTCAATCTGTTATGTTCTATGCAACTGCTCTTATCTTCCATACTTGCTCATAACCAACATTTGTAACTCCCCATGTTTGAGTTGGTATTTTCCTTCTATGTGGTCCGAGAAAATGTTCGCAGAATGTCCATGTCAGTAACCCCTTTTCAGGAGTATGTACACTTTCAAGTACAAATCTTGACTAAATTCATCGTCAACTTCGTTTTCTATTTAGAATTTATGCAGGGCGTGAAATGAAGTGATGAATTATCCAAGGCATTTCTTTTGTCTTCCGAAGAAATCGTTGAGTTTTTTACTCACGAAGAGCAGGCAAAAAGTGGTTCGTTCACCACTCACGCAAGATTAACAAAACTGCTCATATTTTGTATTGAAGTCATTGATCCATACAGCACTTTTTGATTTCATCATAGAATATTATTTGCAAAACAGAACCAAGAAAGGGGCATAAGATTGAAATAATAACTTATTTCTCCTTGGGAGTTCGAATCGACCCAGGAATTTCAAGACATGATGTTTTGCGAATGCATTCACACCTCAATGTTATAAAAAAGTTGAGTTGGTGTTACTAGAAGGACAGTGGTAGTGGCATGAATTCGAGCGTGGAATTTTGCACATACTGTATATCTAGAACAAGGGTGTTTGTAAATGGGAATGATTTAGGATAAAACTGTAGGAGCTTCTTTACTGAACGAAGTAGAACGAAATGCCACACAACATGCTCAAGATCAGGACATTGCTAGGAAAGAAATTTTAAATTTCAATAAAGCTCGTTATTGGCATGTCGATGATAAAGAAATTCCGATGAGGCTTTTTATTGAAATACTTAGCTTTAAATTATTTAACGGATCAAGTTCTCATAAGCATATTCTGTTGTTAATAAATAGTGCAAGGTTATTTTTCGAATTGCCCAATTGTTATCAGATTCTATGGTTGTCTCAAAATACTTGTTCTGACTATTCAAAGATATTTTTCTACTACAGCTTCGTGCACTTGTACGGTTGATGAACTTCTTTATTCTATGCAGCTTTGAGAAAGAAAAGAAACACCGTTTATATTAAAAAAAATTGGCATATGAAATGCATTACAAAATATTTGCTTTAAAAATTTCTCAATATAGAACGTCCTTAATTGATAGACGAAAATACCATACGAGGCGTACAAATAGACAAACCATACGAGGCGTGCTAATACACAAACCATACGAGGCGTACCAATAGACAAACCATACGAGGCGTGCTAATACACAAACCATACGAGGCGTACCAATAGACAAACCATACGAGGAGTACTAATAGACAAACTATACGAGGTTTACTAATAGACAAACCATACGATGCGTGCTAATAGACAAACCATACGAGGTGTACCAATAGACAAACCATACGAGGCGTACCAATAGACAAACCATACGAGGAATACTAATAGACAAACCATACGAGGCGTAGATGTAGACAATGCAACTGCTTGCTATATTCCTCATGGCCGAAGCTAGAAGGGAAATTTACGGCTTCAGAATCCGGACATTACTGGGCACCCAGTGTAACTTCTTCGCCGGAGCAGGCATGTTTTTCGCCGCCTAAGCGTCCTAATTACTTGGGCGGCGGAAAATATGCATGCAGGCTGCAAAAAAGTTTGACTGTGCATAGGCGTTTGTGTGAGACAATTTGCGTTCCTGTTTTTGTTCCTCAAATTCAGAAAATTTGAATGATCACGCTGGGAACTCAATTATTCTTGACACTTCTGTTTCTTTTCCCTCATTTGTTCTTAACACTTTCTTTTGATCTCAAGTTTCCTTACCTATTTTATTTTCATTGCTTTGTGAGGGCAGAAGTCCCTTTTCGTTACATCAGTAATTCTAGCAGCATTTTATGATCCCGCTCTCCAACTTTTGTGCTTTGATGGCTTAATTAGCGGCGAAAAAGTTCGGCAACAATATAATAGACTCTTGCTGCAGCGTTCTGGTTTTCGAGACGCATGTCTAGTTTACGTCAAATTCAATCAGTGGAGCAGATGAGTTGAGAAAGCTTGCATATTTATCATGAATTTATATTTTCTGGGTTCCAAAAACCAGATTTATTTTAAGCTATTTGGATGTACTCCCGCATCAAAAAATACATAGTTTTCATAGTTTAAATTTTCCCACACAAATTTGTAGCGAGTCTGGCTTCGAATACTGAATCATATACTCTTTTTTCATGTTATATATAATTATCAGTAAATCATTTGCAGAATCTAAATTATGTACTGATTGAAAAAATTGATGCAGTGAATCTGAATCTGAAAACCTATTAGAGTAATTCGTTGTAACATTGTAACTTTGTAACATTGTAACATTGTTACACAGCATCAGCATAACTGATGAAAGAAACATGCTCTGTTCTCTCTCAAAAAGAATATTTTGGGCCTCACAGAGGTATTTGTGTAGCATAAAGCCCTTTTCAATTAAGAACATAAATGATAGAGTTTTGCTCTCCTTAAGTTTACTTAGAAAAGAAAAGCTTATGCTCTAAATTTTTCATAATGTCGTTTGAAAAATTATGGAGTCTGCTTCATTTTTTGTTGGCTTCAAAGAGCCTTGCTTTCCAGAGCATCATTAAGAAGCAAATGAAACATTAGTCTTTGTCAGATGCAAAACACATTGTAAAACATTATGCCCCAGTAAAGCATAATTGTCAGGAAAATATTCACAAATAGATAATTTAAAATGCTAGGACGCTCAAAATTTTGATGAGCGAAAAAAAGTAAATTTGAAACATAGGCTCTTTAGGCATCCAGCTGAAGACAAACTTTTGCCGTGATAGTTTAGAGTTTCTTCCGCTCGAGGGTGCAAGGTATTGCTCAAAAAATAAATTTAGGAATAGGCTTAGTTTCCGTCCGTAGAGTAACAGCTTTGAAAAATTTGCCATTTCTACAGTTCGTTTTAAAGCTTCAGCAGGAAATGATTTCTCAAAATATTATTTATTTTCTGTGGCCTAGCGCATTTTTCTCGTTATCCACTTTACATTATTGTGAATAGCCTATCTGAAGACCTGAGCTGAATAGTATGTCGCCACTAAAAACCTGAATATCTATACTTAATAAAATGTTCCTTTGCAAACTAAGCAGAACTTCAGAGTAACCTTCACTGCTGAACATCCACACTGAACGTCCGCATGAGCAGCGAACGTAGTCAGCTTTTCTACTTTCGCCCTTCAATATTTTTATTTATCAAGAGCGCCAATTTTATTTCCAGACTCGCGGTAGACGCAGTCAGGTTCGCAAAGCAGGACTCCCAGGCTTGTAATTTCCGACGACGCTCAACACACACAATGTTTAACGTCAGGTGCAGCCTGAGGCTGTTTTGGCGTAACCAAACATGTCCGAACTTCTCGTAGATGCGATACGCTCGCAGCCTCAGCGAGGCTTCGTTTTCAGATCATTTTTGAGCTGCAGTTTGAGCGCAGAGCTAGTAATATTGCGGACATCTAAAACACTTTCTCGGTTTGTTGGACTTTATCAGGGTTTTTCATGAATTGTCTGAAACACTCAACTGTATAACTTTGTAGCAGATCTCAGAGTGTTTTTTATGACGTGTCTGAAACGCTTGTCTGTATAACTTTGTAGCAGATCTTGCTGCGGGGAAAGTAGGTCTTTGAAGGAAAACTATAAAAAAATTGTTGACGCAGTAGCTGTATGCCTTATTTGCTATGACTGTGTTAATTTATAAATATCTTATTCTAGAATATTGTTTTCAAGGAATGGCTTCACACTAACCGCAAGTTTATTGAGGAGTTAACATGGGTTAAACGGAAGTTCAATATTCAACTCAAATTTAGAGTCAATAGGTGCTATCAATTTAATAAATATTAAATATTACCTGGGTACGTTAGATATCATTAATTTAAAAAAAAATTAATTTTTTTTCAAACGATGGGTCGTTGCACAGAAGGAAAAACGTAACCACAACCCGTCGATGGGTCGTATCACAAGCAGCGTGTTAAAACCTATTGTTACGATGCTCACTCGATTTGATTGGGAAAATAGGTATACTTTTTTTGAACTCTAAGCTGTAAACTTCGATGGAAATGATTTTAAGAATTCCTCTGGATTGAGTTCCCACTTGTGAAAAGTCTATTTTGTACTATAGTCAGGGCTAGAAATCATGATGGAAGACATATTCAGGCATTCATTATATACGATAATAATCAGTTCAACGTTTTGAATCTATGACCAAGATAACTGTATTAAGAGCCAATTATGGAGTTACTTTACAACTTATCAATTAACCTCAAAAAGTTAATTTAGTTGCATCAGTTGCTGGAACTATAGAACTATTAAAAATTGCTATAAACCCTTTCCAGCAATTCATTTATGCTAAATTTTAGTTAAAGAATAAGTTGACCAGTAATGCTTTCTCAAATTCACGACGAAAAAATAACCAATACTGTGAAAAAAAAATTATGAAGACTCAAAACATGACCCGGAAAACCATTTTGCAAAAGACCGACAATATTTTCCAAGGAATATATATTTAGTGCCACGAAAATTGTGCACTAACTTCTATCTCCCAGATGATTTATAGTATTGTTTTTCTTATGAACATTGCCAATTCCTTCTTAATATTATCGAACGAAAATTTTACTGTGACTTCTATTTCCCAAGAGATTAACAGTATTGTTTTTCTGTAGAATACTGCCAGTTTTTACTTATATTTTTAACTTGATGTGTAAATTTTAAAATGTTCGTTGCAAATTGCACCATGAATGTTGTAGTTTTTGGCATGAATATTACCTCCAAACTTGATGCGCCCTTTTTCTACAGTACACTGTGCAGAGTACATTCCTTGCTGTAGTTCCGTGACAAAAAAATGTTTAAGTGACGCAATGAACTAACTATACTGTGGGCATACAGTACCGCTGTGTGATAGCTACTTGTATACTTTATCTGGTGTACAAACAAGTGAAAAAAAATAATTATAACAAATCATATTAGATAATGTAGCACGCTTGTGCAGCATTGGTTTACTCTGTAGGTGTGGCAATGAGTGCCTTCTGCTCATGACATACATGAGATCTCACTTTTGAACGAAACGATATTTACCTTGTTAAAGATTCTTCTACGTTTACTTAATTTTATACTTCATTTTTTGTTCCTAATTATATCTGAATGGTATTCGTGTTGATATGAGAATATATTTGAAAATGTATTAATATAACTGCAAAACTTGCTCATTAGTTCTGCGAGCAAACGTTCGTAGCTTTACTTCCAAAAAACGCTCGTATTGAGCTACCTTTGTATCCATTGTCGTTATAAATTTTAAATTCATCTTCCAAAAGAGACACTTGTTGAGTTTTAGCTTCATTAAAAGATTCCACGAGTAGTTATAATTTAAATTAGCAAATAACTCGTCCAAAATCTCCCGAAAACACTACTTTGAACGACAGCGCTCGGTCTGGGAGTTAGCGAAATTCAATATTGCATACTGAATAACTTATGCTATTCAAATAGGTTTCGAAACTCTAATGTTTTGAAAGTGATTAAATCTTGTTGAATAAGACTTGTGAAAGTTTCGGGGATTAACTGCATCAAATAATAATGATTATTGTTTGGCTGAGTCGAGCTTCAAACAACCAGCAACAAAGGAAACAAATGTTTAGTTTCTGGACCTCATTTCGCAGTCTGGTATCTGGACAGGAACAGAGTTTCTATTCCAGAAATTCTCTTCAGTTATAAGAGAGGTTAAAATAAAGACCTAACTTTGTTTTTTTCTTAAATAGAACTTTTTCCAACAGGGTGAATTTTGTTTATAGATGACACGACATTAATTTATTCCAAAAGCTATTTGATTTTTATTCAATTAATTTGATTTTTGTCTCCTTAATAGCGGCGGACAACTTGTGTTCTTTGCAAGTACTAAGGGCATAAATAGCAAATTCGTTCGTCTCATTACAGGTTATCTGGTCTACGGGCTTCATAGCAACTTTGAAACTTGAACATCGAATGAACGAGCGTTACTAAAAACAAAGGAATTTCGATGTCAGATTTGTTTATATACTGAAAATGTTCAAAATTTAATAAGCGTGGTGCGCTAATCTCCTTAAAATTCACTCATGAATTTTAAGGAAAAACGTTCAATGGAACATTTTTTAAATAAATTTTAATTTCAATGTACAGAAGTATATATAGTTATATATAAATAGACGATATCGGAGTTCTTCCGCGGCAGATGATAAACCATTCCAAGTTATAGTCCATCATTTCCGATGATTGCATCTATAGGAATCTCACAAAATTCAATAGAGTTCTCCGCTGGACCGATCAGACTCAATTACGAGAGTTCGGTAGGAAGAAGCCAGCCTCGTACGCTCCAGCGGAGAGGGTTTCCCTGTTCTCACAGCAAAAAGCTGCCTGCTGTTTGTAGGTTCCCTTTTTTCACTTTTTAGGCTCTGACGAGATTGAAAAAAAACTACCTTAAGCAACGGGCAATTATTGCACATCGGCGGATAAAATAAGAGCTATGCTTTCGGTAGGAACTTTCCCTTGGTGGCGTTTTCAGCGATTTGGGCGTTAGAAAAATTTAATTCTTCTCCCTGTTTTCTTCATTTGACTCATAAAATTTTGATCGGCTGTGTGATGAAGTCGTTGAACACTTGTCAGTTAAATCATATTCCGCTAATTTATTTCATTTCTTCGTGAGCTCTACACTTCGTGAAATGAGAAAACACTATTTGGGACTACCAAATGTATACGTATACTTTAGTTTAAAGCGCTCTAAAAATATTAATTGATTACTTTTGCTTTCGGATTTAAAGGGCTTATGACGAGTGGAATGTTGTTCGAGAGACCTAGGCAAATTCCCGCAATGACAAAATTTACTGTATATGATAATGGTGATGGTTCTTCATAGTCTTATAAACAAATTTACTAACTGAATAATTTGACACATAGCGTAGAATTTTTCATCTTATTTTGGATAGTTATATGTATATATAAAAGCTGATTAGTTATCCTCTAATAGATGAGTCCAATGAGAAAGAATTACAAATAACACGGGCATAGACAGTTTCTTGCAACAACAGTATAGGGGAAAATTATTAAATTTTTTCTTTCTACATGTATATATTTTCATACAAGTATTTGAATTCAATCAGTAACCCAAGTGTTTAAGTAAGATAAGTCGGCATGCAACACAGTCAGAAAAGCCCCACTAAAGAAAAATTAAATAAGTGGCCAGTTTGCTCTCTCGTCGCTGACCAAATTGACACTCTATCATTCTAACAAATCTCTTCCCACATTCCTCACTTGACGACACCTATTTAGCTCCTCAAAATATCCTCATTCCTCATCGCTTATTTAGCTCGATGAGCCCAAGCCAACGTAAATGCAGCACTCAAACCTAGATTACAGTGCTTTATTGATATTTTTATTTAAGTTGAGAAAGTGATATTTTTCTCGCAGAGAAAGTGGCTTTTTTAGTGGCTTTTCATTATCGAAATTTCGAAACTCAGGCTTCATGTTGAAGTTACTGCCAAATTTCGGCTGGTAGTATCTTCAATCAACGTTGTTTTTTACGGGATTGTAGCTGTTTTCTACCGATGCAGCTTTTCTTTACGAATAATGGTTTCTTTATGCTTATGGTAGCAGGTTTCTACGGGATGACAGCTGTTTTCTCCGAATAGCAGGTACTTTCAACGGTTAACAGCTGTTTTTTACGGTTTGAAATTTTTTCTACCGAGTGACCGCTGCTTTCTAAGGATGGTAGCTGTTTTCTACGTATGACAGCTATCTCGTACGGGATGGCAGCGGCTTTCTACAAATGGCAGCTGTTATCTATTGGATTCAGCTGTTTTATGCAGGATGGCAGCCCATTTATTGTGCTCATGTCCGAACATTTTTGAAAATTCTACCAGAGGCTGTTGAATAAGTGCTATTCTGTCTGCTGAAACATTTTCAGCAGAAATGAATGTTGCCACGAGAAGTAAATTCGACTTGATGTCGTTGAGCCTAAGCCCTGCTTATTGTTTTTAATTCAAGCGACAGAATTTGGTCACTATTCAAGCACATTACTTGTATAAGTTCCAATCAAAATCTATGAGTATGTGAATTTTTTAGTACATCATAATCTAAAACTACGAGTCACGATAGGGGAAAAAGTACGTGAACATTTTTTCATCCGACGACGAAGAATCTGATATTTTCTGGCCTGCGTGGCAAGTAGATTTAAAGCAATTTCTGATGAGCGGGAAGAAAGATGTAAAAAAAAGGTTCTCGAAAGTTTTCAACCATGAAATAGATATTTAAGGCCTTTGTGATGTGACATAACAATAAATATGTAAATTCCTTCATAATCAGCGAAGTGATCAGGATGCGGGTTCAGTGTTCAAACCGGTTCATTTCCTCTTTCGAGTCACGCAAGCGATAAAAATTACAAGCCTGAACAAAAATCCACGGAACTTTGTTGTATAATTTGAATATATAAAGACGCTCAAAGTAGAAGTTGGTGCAGAATGCGGAAGAACACTTGCATGTGATGAATTTTAAATGTAAAATAGATGTTATGAAAAGAAAGAGCAAGGCAATGTGCGGTTACAAATTAGAGCTGTAGGGACAAAAGAGTACACGATATTTTTTATGAGGATTTTATGTCTGTGCGGCGAAACGTCAATTTATGGTTGATAGTTTGAACTATTTCTACTTCATTGAGTGAATGTTGAGCAAAGCATCCGTTCTTCTGTATAGAGATAACACTGCGATGTAATATCAATATTATATTCGTTAAATTTAATTAAAACGAATCTAATTAAACAACAGACGATGTTAATAATTTCCAAAGGAATTTTCTACTGAGAAAATCTCGTTCCTAAACTCTCAGAGCTGAAGTTGCTTTGAATGAACGAAACGGACGAGAGAAATGCAGTAAAAATGCTTGTGAGAATATTATAGAAAAATTATTCTGCAGTACATGGCACGTTTTGTGTACTTTGTGCGGTACTTTGAGAGCCGATTAATTTCAATGCAATTTAAAGCTAAAACAGTGAAGCATAAAACAGTGTCATTAATTATTATCTAAGTATATTTGTGCGTCGCAAATTGACCGATTGTAAAATACAGCGGGTGATGGCTTCTGAAATGTAAAACCATCTGTTGGTATTTATTTTTCCGCTGCGAAGGGGACATGTGTTGTATTTTACCGGTTGAAGGAAACACATATTGCGGAAATTTTATTGCCTTGAAACCTTTTCACCATACATTCTAATGTGAAAATTAAGTGTTTCGAAGCTTTTCGCTGAAAGCAACCCTTTTTTTCGTTGTCAGTTCGGGGTATCGTAGACGAATCGTTCAGCTAACTTGATGGATCGAACCTCGGCTCCACCCACTCGCTCAGTGTGCGAGGCTTGAATAAGTCTAATCAAGCTTGTTTTTTGAGTGAGTCATAGTATGAGTGAGTGAACAAAACTTGAATATGTTCGATTGATTTGCAAGATATAGAAACGTACCTGTTCCTTAGCTCATTATGAGCATTTTTGATGATTAGCTCAACGTGCTTTAATAATATTGAAAATTATATTCCGAGGTCTATAAAAGTTGAACATGTTCACCAGATTTGCCAGCAATATAAACGCACCTGTTCCTTAGTTCATTATGGGGAAGTTTTCAGTGCACTCAAAAGGAACGAGATGTCATTGTTAAATTACTGGTTGCAAACGTACTAGGCGAATGAAGCATTGTGTTCATCATTCGATCGCTGAACGCATGAATATTCTATTCCTTGCAACGCACATCACCATGTTGGACATAATTCCACCGTAATGTTGTGCTTTAACACTTCACTCTTGTTGAAGCAATTTATGTAAAATGGGCACATTTTGTACACCAGCTGCGCATCGAGGCTTGAATTTTATATTCCTTACAACGATCAAGATTAGACGGACATGCCCTAACAAGTTTGTACGATGTTGCACCTCGTGATAGGTGTTTGTGTGTGTGTAGGTGTTGTGTGCGTGTAGGTGTTGTGTGTGTGTAGGTGTTGTGTGCGTAGGTGTTATGTGTGTGTGTGTAGGTGTTGTGTGTGTGTGTGTGTGTGTAGGTATTGAGTGTGTGTGAATTTTAACACGTTTGTTGCTGCTTGACGCATGCACATGTGCGTCCAGCGGTCTCGTGTTGTGTTAGGTTGAAAGTAACGGAGTTTTTAAAACGACTTCACTGCTCGAAATCTTTTTTAGTTTGCCTAAGAATTGTGAAATTGTAATAGCATGATGATATTTTACCCTTTGTGTTTAAATCTCTTGTAAAATGATTTTGAACTAATTAAATTGTTCTTCATTCAAACCGATGCATAAATGAACAACTTACCAGGTGGTAAATCGGCAGTGCACGTGTAAACGCTACACAGTCTCTCAGTGTGCCCTGAACTCAGTACGTCACACTGAGCACCACTGCTGCATGCTGAGCTTAAACATAGAGGCGATTATTTTTTCGAGGCAAAAAATAGTGCACATTGCCAGAGAACGAGAACGCTGAAATTTAAAAGATTTTCTCATTCATCTACGTGAACTCATTTCGCAGGTGATAGTGTACGTTGAAGCTAGAATTTTCAGGTTCAAAAAATATTATTTTTCGTAACCATGAGCATATTTCGCACATCTTGGTACGTGTTTAAACCACAATATTCCTGCACAAACGATACTCTCATAACTGTGAACACATTTTGCATAACTTGGTAAGCATCAAAGCTATAATGATGCAGAGCAAAATGTTCTCTTTCTTTCCCTAACATGAGAATCTTTCACATTTCAAGATTTGTGTTGAAGACAGAATATTTTTGTGTAAAAAATACTTTCTTTCACAACCTTCAGCACATTTCGATCATCTCGGTGCGTTCAGAGCCAGAATATTCCAGCACGCAAGACGTAAGCTCGCCTTGCCCCGCGTGCGTGCGGAGCACGACGTTTGCGTGTCACGCAATCAGTTACGGTGACGCACGGCCGACCTGCTGCGTTCGATAATCGAAGACAGCGTCCGGGCTAAAATCATATTTTTCGCCGTTTGCGAGCTTGAAGTTATTGATCATTTCCATAATATTTTTAGTCTTTTGCAGGCTCCGCGTTATTGATTGTTTCTGCGTGGCAGACAGTCGATGGCATGACCCGCCTGTCTTGGCTGATAAGGGATCTTTGTATCAGGGATTCTATCATTCGTGTGCATGGCGAATAAAATGAGATGCATTTAGTCATTCTATGCAAGTTCTCCAATGTCATGTTAACTTCCGACATTAAATATGGAGTGCTATTGTTGGTTTGAATAAATCGAATAGGTACTCAACCTTACATCAGCAGTGTGTTTTGGTTAGTTTCAACGCTGAAAAATCCTTGACGTCAAAGTTTCTCCGACCCCGCATAAATTTCGTCTCCAGCTTAGATTTTTCTGAATTTCTTGACTTCTTATTTTAATGAAATCCATAATTTATTTCCAAATAGAGCCAACATTTTTGAAGCAAAATACTCATATTCAAGTCAATAGAAAACTAAGTTTTAGTGTCAATATTGCCATTTGAATATTAACGTCAATTCAAAAAGTCTTTTTCCTCAAAGTCATACTGATATTTTCTTCAGTATCCTAACGGCTTATTCCATATATATTTTTTAAAATTCACTGACAGCTCACATCCTACAAAACATAACGTACTGCCTGTTGCTTTTAAGGCTCCTAACAAAATGAAAGATTAACCGCACGTAGGGGCAATGTAAAGCTTCATGTTTAAATAACATTGCAGCCATTTCCGAACTGCCTGGTTGTTATAAGTCGTTGAATTAGTGACCAACATCACCGAAAAGAAATAGCGATTAAAATTGGACATAGATTGTGAAATTGACATATGTATTCTCCTAATTATTACGATACAACGCTCAAGTATTTCTTCATGAAGTTGCATCTTTCATGTAAAAAAAGGTTCAGTAATTTTTGAACTCTTGTTAAGGCTTTTATTAAAGTGCAGAACGTCCCACAAAAACCCGAACCGAGCATTTATTTTCCAGTATCAGTAATACCATCATGAGAATACCATAAGCATTTAATTTCTGGCAAAATAATCCTTCAAAATTAACTTATACTAAAGGTATTACTGGTTATGATAGTAATACTTATACGGGAAAATAAATACTCGGTTCCGTCGGCTTTGAACGTGAGCACCGAATGAGCGTAGGTTAACAAAAAAGGAAATTTCACGTCAATCTCTTTTTCCCATCATAATTAGAGCCAGCAACTGGCGAGGATAGTGAGAGCTGTGTTTGAACTTAAAAGTCTCATGCAACGGTATACTATTCCAGTCAGGTACAGATCGCACACAACTCCATATATGGAGGCAGGATGCTGCAGTTCTATGGACCTGTACACCAAAAAACAGCACTACACCTTTTTCGATTCAAGTTAAAATATCTGACATTCAAGTTAAAATATCTGACATTCAAGTTAAAATATCTGACATTCAAGTTAAAATATCTGACTTTCAAGTTGAAATATCTGACTTTCAAGTTAAAATATCTGACATTCAAGTTGAAATATCTGACTTTCAAGTTAAAATATCTGACATTCAAGTTAAAATATCTGACATTCAAGTTAAAATATCTGACATTCAAATTAAAATATTTGACATACAATTTAAAATTTAATATGAATTACTTTAATAGAACTAATTAGTCAGCTGAGGTCGAAGC
The DNA here is from genome assembly GCA_030386875.1 of Morinoia aosen. Taxonomy (NCBI): domain Eukaryota; kingdom Metazoa; phylum Arthropoda; class Malacostraca; order Amphipoda; family Talitridae; genus Morinoia; species Morinoia aosen. The sequence continues at coordinate 47,453,939 of CM059564.1, read as the reverse complement.
TTCAGTCAGAGCGACGCTGCTCCAATCAGCGCGGGGAGGGAGTGAGGTCCCACAATGCGGGGCCAGCAGAACAAAGCTCCCATTATCGAACCCGCTCACAGGGGCTCAGAAAAAGCAGGACTGTTCCGCGTGCTGCTGCGACTCTGATGTAAAATAACCTGTAAATAAATAGTAATGTAAATCCCCTGCAAATAACATGTAATGTAAAATATCCTGTAGATATCCTGCAATTCAAATTAAATCTAATCACCCAGATCCGAAAATAACGGTAATGTAAAACAACCCGAAAATGACCGGTAAAGTATGATCCACTTAAATAGAGGTAGGGCCCAGGCTGGCAAAAAAAAAATAAAAAAAATAATGGTAAAGCAGCGTCAAAATTACTGAGCTGCAAGTCTGAATTAATATTTGAACCTTCCATGAGTTGAGAAATATTCAAATAGAAAGATGAAAGTCGTTGAGCTTCAAATGAGCAATGAAAACTTATATACGACAACAGCGAAAAACATGAAATAAAAATAATGAAAAACAATGGTCCTGAATATTTGAAAGGGTTTGAAGGCAATTCATTATAAATAGAGCAAATGTATTCCGTGAGCACCATCATGAGTCACCGAATAGTTCAACCATTTCATTCTACTTATGAAAGTCAATTTGCACCCCTTTATATCACTGTTTGTTGTGTCCAGGATGTACTGTCGCTCTTATTAGATCTCGATCCTTGTTTGGATATCTGACTAATTCAACTACGAAATAAAGAGGGCGTAAATTTGAGGTTTCCAGTCAATGACTTGGTAGCCTAGATACTTACATTTAGAGACAGGACAGTTGACAGCGTCCGGGACACGGTAGAGGAATCTAGGTAGGTTCAAACAGTATTTTTCGTTGACGGTGTAGTTTTGCTGACGTCACGACAACGAACCAATAGCAGCGTTCATATTGCATCTGGTAGCATTGCTACCCCACTATTGAAAACATTGGCTCCACTATTGGTCTTACGACATGGTGTTTTGGTGACATCATAAGGATTGTTTGAAATAAAGCCTCTCTACTGGCTAGCCAAACAAGATAAGGTGTATTTTTTCCCTTAGAAATGACCCTACCTTCTTTCCTCTACCCTGGTCTGGGAGTTCTTTCGCGTCTGAGACTGTGCGGAGTTCAGTAAGAAATTTTCTATTCCGCTTTGTTAAATTTGCTCAAAAATGCGTGGAATCATTGATTGGATGTGAAAAATCTATTTGTGATGTTGTTTGTATACAGAGTGATCTCTCTCGCTTTAACAAATTGGGTTAAAAGTGCGTTGAATCAATGACTGGATATGAAAAATCGATTTACGATGATGTTTGCACACAAAGGGATGTCCGTTATTTTACATCTTCGTGTCTGCGCACACTGTCAGGAGAACAAATCCATCATCGTGATGTGTCAAGTGAACATTCAGTGTTGGAGAACAGGAGCTTGTCAGCTCTGAAAAGATACCGTTCAGGGACAAAATGTGAATTTATATAATTTTTTGCATTAAAATCTGACAACATATACCTTAAAAAAATATCTCCTGCACCTTCTGACCTTCGCTGCACGCCTGCGCACTACGCAAAATATGTCACGCCAGTCCCGACTGTCTGCATAAAATGTTTGACCAGTTTTCGACCTCGAACAACTTTTGGAATGCGTTCTCGAATTTTTATTGATAACCTGTTCGACTACAGAAGTTTGATTAGAGCTTTCAGCAACAAAAAAACCGCGCGGAGTTTGTGCAGCTGCCTCTATAAAAAGGCAACTCGCTTTGAACTGAACACCAGCACGCAAGCGACCTTGATTTATTTGTTCGATTGTAAAACAAAGTCGAAGTTTGTTTTCTGTGTAGCGACCACAATTGTGAGCAGCGGGACTGAATATATTTCTTTTTTAATGGTATTTCTCTATTTTATGGTATTTCTCTATTTCTTGAGCGGAGACATGAGTGAAATACAATGCGTAGGTTGTTCTTTTTAATGGTATTTCTCTATTTATTGAAAGAGTATGATGAGCTAGGTACAATACTTTATTGTAGGCATTCTGATTCTCCTTAGCTAGAAATTGTTCGTTATGCAATTGCAGAGCTGCACGACCATATGTGCCAAGGACACAGGTAGGAAAGGAAAAAACAGAAATCACTAAACTAGAGCATTGTAAATTTATATTTTAGCGCAATATCGTCCAATTAGAACTTTTGAATAATTAGAAACCTCACATTGACTAGTAAAATAAGAGCTACAACCGGTCAGCTTTTCGTTTGGAAGGGCAAACTCGCGGAGGAAAACCTTAAATCACTCAGCTAGAGCATCATGAATTTATATTTTAGCGCAACATCTTCTAATAAGAACTTTTATATATGAAGAAATATCATATCAGCTAGTAAAAATAGGACCTGCACCAGGTCAGCTATTCGTTTGGAAGGACAAACTCTCGCGGAGGAAACTCTCATTGCGCCATTTTATTTGCACGGGCGAAGGCTCTCATTGCTAAAGCGTTGCATTTAATAGGGCTCTATTACAAGAGTCATCTTTTGTTTTGGCATCTCGCCTCAGGCTCGAGGGCTCGAGTGAGACAACCAGACGGTCTTGTAATGGCATCTCCGGCGCTATACACTCGTGCTAAATTCATTCTTTTTAGTCTTCACTTCGTTCGCAGGGACGAGAGGCGGTGGAAATTTTACGTCGACAACAATAGACAGAAATGACACTCGGGTTCAAAAAGGCCGCCCACCACCGAAAACTGAACTTGTGAGAGGAAATAATTCGGTTTCGAGTGTGAAGTCATCGCTTGGAGGAGATAGGGGATGCTGCATCGGGAATTTACGTGGAACATACACAGAACTGCATGAACAATTACGTTACTGTGATATAAGAAGAAAAGAATACAGAATTCTTGCTAACACAACGCAGAATGTGTATTGGACGTTGATTCATAAGTCGATTGATGTTGAAATTCGGTTGTTGTCGTTTGATATTGAATGAGTAGAAGTCGATTGATGTTATTCATTTTGAAATCTATCATTTAGGATTGAAATAAAAAAGCTGTAGTCATTCTGGAATGCAGATACTTGAAAATTGTTCTCGTATATTGAAAGTCCTGAACACTTTTTATCATGGGAGTCGTTTATAACTTTTGAATTAACATATGTGGAGAGAATTACACTTCTAATTTTGATCCTTGCACTTCCAACTACTAAATCGGAATTTAAAGTAGAAACAAAAAATCACCGATAAACACAGACCTTGACGCCTGCCGCACCCAATGTTAAAATGGAATCAGTGGAAGAATAATTTTGTTTTAGCGTGTTATTGCTACCTAGTCTAACTTTTTCGCCGGAGCATGCATGTATTTCGCCGCTTTAGCGATTTAATTACTTGGGCGACGAAAAACATACATGCAGGCGGCGAAAAAGTTAGACTGATTATGGCATAAAAAGTAAAGATACCTTTCATTGGGGTATACGATGCAACACTTACCAGTCGCACGGCTGCTGCTGCAAGCGTATCAGACAGTTATGGTAATTTTTTCTTATAACTCACAACCATATTTTTAACGTCAAATATTTTTCTCGCTATAAATTTAACACGTTCACCGCGTTTACGCGATTCGGTTGTGAGAAGCAGAACTCGAAAGTAAGCTTTACTACTCGAATACATTGTTGTCCTTCCTGAGAAATATGAAAGTGCAATTTCACGATAGCATTGCACTTCGGATGATAACATTTATCATTTGAAAAGATCGAGAAACAGGTGAAATGTCATTCATTTATACTGGTACGAGTATGAGCAATTTACTGAATGGTACACATGTGTTCAATACGCGGGGAATGTATTAATGCAGAGCAGAAGGTGTATATGCCTCGTTTAAACAATAGAATGAGCTCTAGTACAGTGAGGCGAAATGAAATGAATTATAGTGAGGCGGAATGAAATGAAATAGAGTGAGGCGGGACAGGGAGTTACTTGTGAATTACCCCGTATTGCTCCTTCGTCTCGCATTACATCTTGGGATCTCAGACGCATCTCACCGTATCATGTATACCAGACTAATCAAACTCGGTCGAAACTTCACATTTTGGAAACTTCATCGCAAACGCCCCCTCGTACACGGTAGAGGAAACAAGGTAGGGTCATTTATATTGTAGAAAATACACCTCCTCTTGTTCGGTGAACCAATAGAAAGCTTTTATTTCAAACAAACTTTATGACGTAACCAAAACACCATGTCGTTAGGCCAATAATGGAGCCAGATTTGGGGTTAGCAGTGCTACCAGATGAAATTCGAGTGCTGCTTTTGGTTTGTTGCCGTGACGTCAGCAAAACCACACCGTCATCGAAAAAAGACTGGTTTGAACCTACCTTGTTTCATCTACTGTGGTACCATGCCGGTATGACATTTAATTGCTTTTAATTCTGAAGTTTTAATTTGTGTCACAAGGCTTTGTGTCACAAGGAGTTCATTGGGTGCGGCTGATGAAGGGTATAAACGTTAATAAAATTCTAAGGCATGACCCCGTAAAACTTTCCATTTCCCATTTAACGACACGACGCGGACTATAAATTAAGTCGTATGGTCTGGCGGTAACGGGCACCGTAAATTCATGCTCTATTTATTACTTCGATGCGAGTCAACATATAATTTGGCATCCCTTTTATGGCAACAGCTGAGCAGGCTGGTGGCATCAGGTGAGCAGGCTATCGCTTCTGATTTATTTAACAGTTAACTCTCCCCTTTCGATTGCAGCTCATGCCGTTCGCTGAAGGGCTTAGAATTGTATTAAGTTTATTTTACGGAACTCAACTCGAACGTGAATTAAGTGCGACAAATGTCGTCACTCCGTGTGACAAATCGAAAATGAATTCTGTCAACCTAAAATTATATAAGCGTATAGTTTTAACTCCACGTACAGTAAATAATGTAGGTTAAATCTTAGGTTCATCCAAAATAACCATCCAGGTCCTGCTCTCAGAATTTTTTTAGCACATTTGTACGTGTCAAATTTGGCACATTTGTACGTGTCAAATTTGTCTCATTTGTACGTGTCGAATTTGGCATATTTGTATGTGTCAAATTTGGCACATTTGTACGTGTCAAATTTAGCACATTTGTACGTGTCAAATTCAGCACATTTGTACATGTCACATTTGGCACATTTGTGCATGCCAAATTTGGCATATTTGTATTTGTACGTTTCGAATTTGGCACATTTGTACGTGTCAAATTTGGCACATTTGTACGTGTCAAATTTAGCACATTTGTACGTGCCAAATTCAGCACATTTGTACATGTCAAATTTGGCACATTTGTACGTGTCAAATTTGGCACTTTTGTGCATGCCAAATTTGGCATATTTGTATTTGTACGTTTCAAATTTGGCACATTTGTACGTGTCAAATTTGGCACATTTGTACGTGTCAAATTTAGCATATTTGTACGTGTCAAATTTGGCTCATTTGTACGTGTCAAATTTAGCACATTTGTACGTGTCAAATTTAGCACATTTGTACATGTCACCTTTGGCACATTTGTGCATGCCAAATTTGGCATATTTGTATTTGCACGTTTCAAATTTGGCACATTCGTACGTGTCAAATTTGGCACATTTGTACGTGTCAAATTTAGCACATTTGTACGTGCCAAATTTAGCACATTTGTACATGTCAAATTTGGCACATTTGTTCGTGTCAAATTTAGCACATTTGTACGTGTCAAATTTAGCACATTTGTACATGTCAAATTTTGCACATTTGTACGTGTCAAATTTGGCACATTTGTACGTGTCAAATTTGGCACATTTGTACGTGCCAAATTTGGCACATTTGTAAGTGTCAAATTTGGCACATTTGTACGTGTCAAATTTAGCACATTTGTACGTGTCAAATTTGGCGCATTTGTACGACTCAAATTTAGCACATTTGTACGTGTCAAATTTGGCACATTTGTACGTGTCAAATTTGGCACATTTGAAGGTGTCAAATTTGGCACATTTGTACGTGTTAAATTTGACACATTTGTACGAGTCAAATTTGTCTCATTTGTACGTTTCAAATTTGGCACCTTTTTACGTGTCAAATTTGGCACATTTGTACGGGTCAAATTTGGCACATTTGTACGTGTCAAATTTGGCGTATTTGTGCATGTCAAATTTGACATATTTTTATTTATCCGTTTCAAATTTGGCACATTGTAAGGGTCAAATTTGGCACATTTGTGCATGTCAAATTTGGCACATTTGTACGTGTCAAATTTGGCACATTTGTGCATGTCAAATTTGGCCTTTTTGTATTTGTACGTTTCGAATTTGGCACATTTGTAAGGGTCAAATTTGGCACATTTGTAAGGGTCAAATGGTCACTCAGGGAAATCAAAGTTCATGTGGGTGTGTCACTTCTGGCCACCTCTCCATGGTTAATTCATATATCCTTGTTTCGCATGGCCGAAAACTTTTAGGTAAAAAATCAGCAGTCTTTGGAATTTGCGAATGAAAATTGTTTTTTTGCAGAACTGCTTACAATAAGCCGGTCTCAGCCCATGAAAGTCACTTTAACAACTAGAAATAGGAAATGTAAATTTGTGTAAGTTTACAACGCATGGTCTCTTAAGCGTCGAAAAAAAGCACAGAACCTACATCAGGATTTTATTTTCAGTCTTCTCAAGCTTAAAATTTATTGATTGCGTAAGAACGATAAACATTGCCTATGTTTGCCTATGTACTGAAAAGTATCGCGTCGCAACTGCAAGAAACTAAAAATGCTATTCCGCCAAAATAGTTGTCGTAATCTGATGCTCTTTCCCCTTTCTTGGTGCAGAGGCAGAGAGCATAACTTATTTATGAACGACTTGAAGTTCAACTGCTTGTGAATAATAACCATCGAAAACCATCTTACAGGTATGTCCGTGTTGCCTTACATCGCGTATGCAGCACACAGGTCGTGGTATGGCCGATACCGACCTCAGACACTCTGCTCGTATACGATGGCATCTTGATTGTATGAATGCGTTGAAATGCCTCACGAGCAAGCGTGTGATTTTTTTGGTGGCAAAGTAACATAAAATTTTTTCTAAATTTATCGAATAATTTTCACCGTGAAATGGTATTTCCTAAGATTACCTATTACACTGTTCGTGCGGAAGGAATTGGATAGGAAATACAGAGTGTGTTTATTTTCAAGCTGATTTCTGTAATAATTCTACAGGTATAATTTTCATTTTTTGATTGCTTCACTGTGTATTTTTGGATAATAATGAAATAAATTTTCTTACGAGTGGTTTCTGTTTACATTCAAATTGAGTCCTAATATCATATTTAACTTTTTGAAGTGCCTGACCCACCCAGGGGGGAATGTGTTTGTGCCAGTTTCAGGTTTCCATGATTTGGTCATCGATTAAACGCCAGAGAAAACACACGTTCATCAACAAAATTGTTAATATAGTTAATCAACATTCATACATTAACAACTGAGTTCTGGAGCTGCGCACTAAGTAAGGAATGTTACAAATAGGAGGAAATCATGGCAAGTTGAAACACCCTAACGACGCTCAGCATGGGTCTTATGTAGGTCCACGCGCAACAGCATCGTTGATTCCATTATGAAAGCTCCTTGAACTCCATAACTTCCCCTTTGCTCTAAATTCATTAGAAATTTAACAGGATAAGATGAGCTTCTGGTTTGAAAGATTTATTTACTCCAAGCGTTTAAATTTTTAAGGGCGAGACGCAACAATAAAAAGAAAATCAAACATTGCAAAGTATCAGAACGGAGTGCGTGGTAAGCTGCGAGGCTCATAAGGCTCTCAAAACGAACAAAACGTAGCTGAACAGAACATTGAGCGTGAGCTGCGTAACTCTATTAGATCGGCTTTGAAATTCCAAGAAAGATCATCGGAAAAATAGCAAGAAAAAATATATCCTTGTTCTGCTAAGAAGATACGGGATGGCTTAGGACAATCTTAGATAGCAGTGAAAATATCTTTGGGGTAATAAAGACAGACAGAATGCGATATTTACTAGATAAAAATAAGTGTTGACGCCTAAACATTAATTACTGCCTCCGTAATACTATATTACAGAAAAAATCGTTCACTTCAAACACAAGCAAATGTACAAACTATTTGAAGAAACTCTTGATTTTGTATTAACATTTTTAGATAATAATGAAACACCCCTGGTTGTCTTCGGGTTTTTAGCCTAAATAGGTTTGTTTTTAACTCTTTTATATGTCCTCTCCAGTGAACAGCCCCCGCGAAACAGCTAAGGCGACACAAAGTGGCAATATTTTCTAGCAGAAAGAATTTTAAAAGCTCCCATGCTTGAGGCCATTCTTTAGAGCAGAAGTATCTTGATTTTTGCGCTGCGAATTAACGATGCCAAGAGCTGTCGAGCATCTTTCTCGGGCGAAAATTGTTCCTCTTGGAACACCCCGGAAGAACCAAAATGAACGACTTAGGGTAAGTGGCGAACCATGCCTCCCTAAAGCTCCTCTAATCAGACTCGTGCTTTAGAAGCTGCTCTTCATGAGCTAGAGCGCTGGCGGCAGCGGCGGAAACCCTCCTGTTAATCTTAGAGTGGCTTTAATCTTCCCGGCAGGGCGCCTTTACAAATTAAATTGAACAGTTTCTGGCTGCCCATGTGTGATGGAGAAAGGGCCTTTGTGTGTGGGAGTCTCAAGAAGACGTTCGTCTCTCCAGCCACGAGCAGGAAGAGGGCTCTTATTGCTCTCCAAATACGGCTTGTATTATAACCACCGTTGACTGAGGGCTAAAAATTACCTGAGTCCTATAATTATTCCCCTGATTTATTCGGAGTGTGTTGAAGTGAAGGTGGGTAAACATTGTTAAAAAAATGAGCTAAAACATGTGATAAAATTGATTGACAGGAGCAAATTTCTTACTAATGAAATGTGAATAAATTTTCACGATATCACATGACACTGTGTAAAGCTCTAAATTCGTTCCTAATAATAATTTGACGTAACATTTTCAATTAAAATAATTCATCAGATATTAATATCAGAAGATAGGTGCAGACAACTGATCATATATTCCATGTCATTGTGAGCCTTTGCAGTAACGTCCCCAAACCATCGAAGCGCTAAATGAAATTTTCGTCGCTCTCTTGGCACGATCCGGCGAAAAATTTGAAGCGCCTCTGAATATCTCTTTATCCTGAACTACGATATGAGCAAGAGTCCTGCTGATCCTTATGAGGGTAAACTCGTAAGTAGCGAATTTCCCTCTCAATAAGGCAATTGGGGAGGCTCCATATCGCCATTACGGGATGAGGGGAAGCTTCAATGCTCCCCTCTGGCTCCGGCTCTTCCGACTTCCCGCTCCGGACGTACGATCTTCTGTAGCAGGACACCAGCGCACCGGGGCGTGCAAGCGCCGATTGGACGCGGCAAATTTCTCGCATGCGTAGTTCTCTTTTTCTCCTAAGACAGCCGTTCGCAAAATAACAATTAAAACAGTTACTCAATGGATGCTTTGGGAAGCTATTTCTGTTTTGAAATCTTTGCGTTTATTTTTTGGTATTCAAAATAAAAATAAAACAGTTACTTAATAGATGCTCTGAAAATCTATTTTATGTTTCAAAATCTTTGTTTTTTTGTGATTTCCTTAAAAAATTGAAACTGTTACTCAATGGATGCTGTGGGAAGCTATTTTCTGTTTCGAAATCTTTGCTCGGCTTATTTATGATGTAACAAACAATAAAACCACTAAGTTTTGTCGACGGGATTTGTGTAGTTCCAGAGGCAGACCAAATTTCAATGAATTCATTTCAACTTTATATAATGGGAGAGAAAAAAGATATACGTAACAAAAATAAATTGGTTGACAGATTGGTACTTCTATCCAGATATACAGAGATTAATTATAAAGACATTTGACTCACCGACTCTTCAAGTTAATGCGTCTAAAGTAGAGAAAAGTGATGTTGTCGATGCAAAAGGCATATTCAGGAGCCAAATCCTAAAAATTTTGGAGCGTGTCTTAAAATTTCACTAAGCGCTGCCAAAATTTTTCACGAGTATGCAAACAAGCTGCAAAATATTCTTGAAAAACCATAGGAATTTAAAATTAATTAGAATGAAGTACAAACGACTTACAGACTTGCTGCAAGGATAACCATCACTCTGTAAAAGAAGCAGTTGATCATGCGCTGTTTTTTGATGTGAATATACAATAGGTTTGCCTGATTTTGAAAAGTATTTTTATTTTCAAAACTTGCAGCTCGCTCTGAACAGCTGAAGGTTAACTGCATGAAGCCAAAAATTCAGCACCCTAACATTTCAGTCTTTACAGAAGACAATAACTTAACTTATATCATAGAAAATTGAACATTTATGTGATTTTCAGTAAATGAATCAGATTCTCCGAAGCATTATTTTGGATTTGGCCTATGGTAAGTTATATGTATTTGGGAAGGATTTTTGGATACCTGAGCAAATTATTCTGAACACGTGACTTCATTAGACTTAGATGTCTGAAATTAAAATGATAGAGCATATATTTTTCATCTCACATTCTATGCCTGACCAAATCATTTATAAAATGGCTAATGAATATATCTGAATATTATGAATATATCTGATATAAATATCGTGTCAAGCATTGTTAGTGAATGCTGTATCTAATTTTTATCTTACACTCTTTGTATTTGTTCTAGGAAGTACAGTCAAACTTTCCCAATTAGAAAATGGTGACATCTATTTTGAGAACCTCCACCCAGATATACGCAGCTCTCTATTTCAATGTAAGATGAAGACATTTTTTTCGTGCTGGAGACAACTGATGGAGACACAATTTTGAAAACCCTTTTGTCTTCACTAAGATTGTTGTGACCGCCCAAATCGCGGCAAAAGAGAAGGAAGTTTTCAGTATTTCAAGTGGGTGATAGAGACACTTTATTCGTGTGGCTATCTCTTGTCTCGATCACGGAGGCGCAAATAAAGGGAAGTCCTTTTTGTTGGTTGGATGTTGCGGTGGCTTCTTATAATGTGACCGCATACTTCGTCGTTGTTTGAGCTCGGGCGACGTTAGAGTTTTGTGATGTGGGGTAATGGCATTAGGAAATAGTTCCGGGCTAATGGCGCTATGGAGAGCAACTTTTAACCCAAGTTTATGCTATTGTGAGCCCTAGAAATAGTGTTAGCAACTTTCCGTCATCGGAAGAAGGGCGGCGGAAAATTAACTTTGGAGCGAGACTCTTGCTCTTTTACAAAATTAGGACGCGGGGAATTTTTGAGGGCAACTACATTCAGGCAAGAGAGGTGTGTAACTGAAATTTAAAAATTCGCGTAAACATTTGTAGACGAATCGTAGAAGGGATCTATTTTACAAATTTTGTTTATAATTAACGTAGAGACCCGAATTGTGTATCCAATTATGATAATATCGATTAATATGATACTATGCCTTACTGATTCAGTGCATTCCAAACAACCTTACATGCTCTTCACATTTTTTGCTATGGAATTTTTTTTCATGGTGCCAATAGTGGATATAGATTTTAGAAGCTAGATGATTTTTGATGGTTCAAGAAGTGTTTTTTATCGCTCAACAAACATACTAAAAAGTTAGAATCCTTCATTAGCTCGGCGTTGGAGTACAATTGCGTTTCTGACACACTACATCACACAAAAAAGTTACATTCAAAGTTTTATTATTTCCAGCTTCAATTCCAAGTCGCTTTTTTTTTCTCACGCAACACGAAATGATTTTTTACAACTCAGCAAATTATTTCAGTGAAGCTTCATGGTACTCTAACGAGAAACCATGTTTTGATATAAAGTATGTAGCTTCAAAGTTTATGCCTGAAATTGAGCTATATGGAATGAAAACAACAAAACTCTGAAGTAAGTGATCCAAAAACCATTTCCGTCCAGCTTTTGTAGAGGTCTCGGCCGGTGTCCAGTCTCTCTTGACGGAACATGGATTCTTACTTGTATCGGCGCCCTGCACTCAAGGCAAGATCTACGGAGATTCTGCATGGCAAAATCATTGGAGATTTCTAAGCATATGTTGGTCATGATGTCGAAGTATTAAAAAAGTGAAGTTAAGCAGCGAAGTAAATGGTCAGTTGCATTCATCAACAGATTTATGAACAGAACTGTCACCGCTCACAACTAATATAAGTCAATTGTTTTAATAAATCATTTTGAGCCAACATATACTTGAAGTTAAAAAGTAGGGCCTAATGTGTATTACCATTGACTTTTTCTCGATAAACTTGAGTTTTTCAACTGTTGAAACAGACAGCCGGATTTTGATGTGCTGTCTGCATACCTTAGTATCAGGTACAATCAATGTTTTAAAAAAAAATGAAGCAAATGAAAAACTAACGCTGATATGGGGAATTGGATTCCCCTGCTAATTACTTCGTACCAACTTTTTCCTTAATGCTGAGCTGACGAGCAAGAACGAGCAAGTGCATTCAATTGAAACTTCACACAGAAAAATAAGATATAATAATAGGACTCTTTGAATTGTTCGATTTTCAGCGAAATGAGAAGCAAGCATTTTACGCAAGACTTAATACTTTGAATTCGCAAAGCCCCGAGCACATTCTGCAAAAACTACTTAGCATTTGATATTGCATTAAATCTTCTGTTGAAAATACTCTTTTGAAGTTATAAACTTGATTGAAGAAGTGTTTTTGACCTGATGCTCAATATGCGTTGTTTTTCTTTCAAAGAGGATCTTATTCTGTACGAATGAGAAATCATTTTTGCCCTGATCAAAGAATCTCCTCGCAATCATGAGCAAAATTTCATTCCGAGATTTTTGAGAGTTTTTCCACTTAAGGCGAGTGAAACTTATCACTTTTTGTTATCTCGAGGAAGAATGTACTCTTTTTTGTTGAGTTTCAAGTCATTTATTCTCTTGCTCCTAGTTGTTAAAAATAAAACGCTTAAAAACAATCAGAGCAGTTGCAAGTTTGTTGGCTTTTAAACATTAAGAAAGAAACATGAAGTTTAAACATTAACAACTTTGGTAGTTTTTACTGCACTATAAATTCCACCTGAAAATAATTTTGCGAGATCGCTGTTTTTTTTCGTTTTCTAAAAGAAATTTGCACTAATCTGAATGGAAACCTCGTGTGATATAAGTGATTTAATAATAATGCACATACTGAAATAGGAAAACTGTCTTCATCAGCAAATTTCGAACAAAAGAACCACGAAAGTCATGTTGCTGAAGTCAAAACTGAAAGAGAAGTTCCGCAACGCAGTAGATGAGCACTTACAACTATCCTCACATTTATAGACACAATTTTCATCTCTCACAATAAATTGAAGTCAGACTTCTTTAAAAAGCAATTTTGTGCCAATATGTTGTGGCATATTATTCCACACTCAATACCATTCGACACAAGCGCTTTATTTCTATCGCCATCAGAAAGTAAACTCGACATTAAAGGGTTTGAGCTAAGAGTGAGTGTGCAAACGGAATACATTAATGAAAAATTCGTTATTGATGAGAGTGTTTCGAAGCGTCATAATCAACACACATGAGGATGATAATTTTTTCCTTTAAATCATAATCTAAAAGAGTTCAAACCCATTAATATATGTTCGATTACACTTTTATTTATAAGTTAAATCAGTTGTTTCTAAGACTTACTAGACTGACTCCATCAGAGTACACAGTTTTGAGGCATAAGGGAGCAAATCAAGTCGCAAGTTTTTATAAATGTTACCAAGAAACCAAAGCTATTATAAGGGAAAACTGATTAATTTTAATCACCTAATAGGCATCTAGAAATATAAATTTATTGTACAATATGTTGGCTGGGTAATGTCGTTAATTGCCGATTTCACTACTTATTTCAAATATTTTCCGACCTAGTGGTGATTATGTTTTGTAGTTCATTTTAGTTACACAGAATTAAATGATGAGAAATAGCTTTCATGGACTCTCTGAGGAAGCGAACTCTGGAAATGAGCACGAATTTTAATGCCGTAAATACGCAAGTGAAACACCGTGCAAGAATCATTGAAGAAGCCACGTGTTTTTTTTACATTTTATATGGCAAAATAAAAACTGGAAAAGTGGATTATATTTTATTGAACCCTTCTTCGTAAAGAACTCCGTCATGAATCTCAAGAATAAAATAAGAATTTTATCGATGTAGTATCAGTTAGGAGTAAACGTTGACTTTGCAGCCGAGGCGCATTGCTCTCGTGGGGAAGATAGCCTTTGTAATGCAACCTTAAATTGCAAAAACTTAGGTGGCTTTCAAATGGTGGCTCTTCATGGCTCAAAAATTTAGGTTGTTCTTTAGGTGGTGGCTCTTTTTGGCTCAAAAATTTAGGTGGCTTTTTAAATGGTGGCTCTTCTTGCCTCAAAAATTAGGTGGCTCATTATGGCTCAAAAATTTAGGCAGCTCTTTTTAATTCAATTTACAAATAAATAAATTTTGCTTGCATTCGGACGACAGGTAATGAAGCGTCTGCAGTTTTCTCTTTTTGCTGCCCACCTTCTTTTGCTTTTTTCTTCGTTTCCATGCCAAACACAAACAAGTACAGTTGCGCAAGTTCTTTAGTTCGCGTCTCGTGAGAGAACGTGTGGGTAACGCAATTTTCTGCCAGCTCCAAGTTAGTGGTCTCATGTGCAACTTTTTTTGATAGTCTTGTGAAGTTGAAACCTTTACATGAAACTTCTATTTAAAATCTTACTTTGATTTAGAGTGTGAAAAGGAAATCAAGTTGAATGTGATGTATTAGGTTGTTGTCTCATTGTTGGACCGTCAAACACGATTTTTTGTGCTCTGAGAGTCTTCCATTGAAGTAGGTGCTGTGAATGAACACGGAGTTAACATTAGATAAATTACTCTCTCTTATACGAGGGCTGAGAAAGACACTTTTTTGTTCGCGTGATCTGAAGACATTGGAGTTTTTTGTCTTCCATATGTGGGGAATTTTATGATAGATTTGACTGTAGTGTTTTGTTCACGTGAACTGATAACATTGGAGTTTGTTTTTTGTGTTACTTATCTGTCGTGATTTTATGACAGATTTTGCTGTTTCGCGAAACTGCAGCGACGCCAACAAAACTTTTTCCTCTTTCCAACTGTTCGTCTCTTAATTTTCTCATCGACGGGGGGCATATACTCGAGATGACTACCTTGCATAAATTATTAGATATTCTAGCCCAGTGGGATAATATTTCGTTGAAATTAAGCTCTGTTCAAATATTCAGTCCAAGAGGGACCTTTAGAAGAAATTGTTGTGCACAATCAGCGAAGGGAAATATCTGCTACTGTAATATTAAACATAGCTTT
Source organism: Morinoia aosen (assembly GCA_030386875.1). Classification (NCBI taxonomy): domain Eukaryota; kingdom Metazoa; phylum Arthropoda; class Malacostraca; order Amphipoda; family Talitridae; genus Morinoia; species Morinoia aosen. The sequence goes on along the minus strand of CM059564.1, from coordinate 47,438,638 downwards.
GCATACGAGAGTGCTGCGCTTTAGAACACTTCAGAAGAAAGAGAAAGATGAAAAAATAGATTTCAGTGTAGTTCTGCAACCAAAACGTAATTTAGTCCCTAAATGAGAAGGATTTTCTGAGAGGTGCATCGGGTTTCATGTTGAGCACCTTTGAGTGTTCATTATTTTTAACTTTCCGCTTTTTTAAGATTGCAGGTAAGAATATGGTCAGTGTTGGACAATATTTTTTCCCAATTTGTAGGCACCTTCTATTCTATTGTACGAGTGCAGACAGGAATATAGACAGTACCAGACACAATTTCTCTCAATTTATTGGCACCTTCTATTCTATTGTACGAGTGCAGACAGGAATATAGACAGTACCAGACACAATTTCTCTCAATTTATTGGCACCTTCTATTCTATTGTACGAGTGCAGACAGGAATATAGACAGTACCAGACACAATTTCTCTCAATTTATTGGCACCTTCTATTCTATTGTACGAGTGCAGACAGGAATATAGACAGTACCAGACACAATTTCTCTCAATTTATTGGCACCTTCTATTCTATTGTACGAGTGCAGACAGGAATATAGACAGTACCGGACACAATTTCTCTCAATTTATTGGCACCTTCTATTCTATTGTACGAGTGCAGACAGGAATATAGACAGTACCAGACACAATTTCTCTCAATTTATTGGCACCTTCTATTCTATTGTACGAGTGCAGACAGGAATATAGACAGTACCAGACACAATTTCTCTCAATTTATTGGCACCTTCTATTCTATTGTACGAGTGCAGACAGGAATATAGACAGTACCAGACACAATTTCTCTCAATTTATTGGCACCTTCTATTCTATTGTACGAGTGCAGACAGGAATATAGACAGTACCAGACACAATTTCTCTCAATTTATTGGCACCTTCTATTCTATTGTACGAGTGCAGACAGGAATATAGACAGTACCAGACACAATTTCTCTCAATTTATTGGCACCTTCTATTCTATTGTACGAGTGCAGACAGGAATATAGACAGTACCAGACACAATTTCTCTCAATTTATTGGCACCTTCTATTCTATTGTACGAGTGCAGACAGGAATATAGACAGTACCAGACACAATTTCTCTCAATTTATTGGCACCTTCTATTCTATTGTACGAGTGCAGACAGGAATATAGACAGTACCAGACACAATTTCTCTCAATTTATTGGCACCTTCTATTCTATTGTACGAGTGCAGACAGGAATATAGACAGTACCGGACACAATTTCTCTCAATTTATTGGCACCTTCTATTCTATTGTACGAGTGCAGACAGGAATATAGACAGTACCGGACACAATTTCTCTCAATTTATTGGCACCTTCTATTCTATTGTACGAGTGCAGACAGGAATATAGACAGTACCAGACACAATTTCTCTCAATTTATTGGCACCTTCTATTCTATTGTACGAGTGCAGACAGGAATATAGACAGTACCAGACACAATTTCTCTCAATTTATTGGCACCTTCTATTCTATTGTACGAGTGCAGACAGGAATATAGACAGTACCAGACACAATTTCTCTCAATTTATTGGCACCTTCTATTCTATTGTACGAGTGCAGACAGGAATATAGACAGTACCGGACACAATTTCTCTCAATTTATTGGCACCTTCTATTCTATTGTACGAGTGCAGACAGGAATATAGACAGTACCAGACACAATTTCTCTCAATTTATTGGCACCTTCTATTCTATTGTACGAGTGCAGACAGGAATATAGACAGTACCGGACACAATTTCTCTCAATTTATTGGCACCTTCTATTCTATTGTACGAGTGCAGACAGGAATATAGACAGTACCGGACACAATTTCTCTCAATTTATTGGCACCTTCTATTCTATTGTACGAGTGCAGACAGGAATATAGACAGTACCGGACACAATTTCTCTCAATTTATTGGCACCTTCTATTCTATTGTACGAGTGCAGACAGGAATATAGACAGTACCGGACACAATTTCTCTCAATTTATTGGCACCTTCTATTCTATTGTACGAGTGCAGACAGGAATATAGACAGTACCGGACACAATTTCTCTCAATTTATTGGCACCTTCTATTCTATTGTACGAGTGCAGACAGGAATATAGACAGTACCGGACACAATTTCTCTCAATTTATTGGCACCTTCTATTCTATTGTACGAGTGCAGACAGGAATATAGACAGTACCGGACACAATTTCTCTCAATTTATTGGCACCTTCTATTCTATTGTACGAGTGCAGACAGGAATATAGACAGTACCGGACACAATTTCTCTCAATTTATTGGCACCTTCTATTCTATTGTACGAGTGCAGACAGGAATATAGACAGTACCGGACACAATTTCTCTCAATTTATTGGCACCTTCTATTCTATTGTACGAGTGCAGACAGGAATATAGACAGTACCGGACACAATTTCTCTCAATTTATTGGCACCTTCTATTCTATTGTACGAGTGCAGACAGGAATATAGACAGTACCGGACACAATTTCTCTCAATTTATTGGCACCTTCTATTCTATTGTACGAGTGCAGACAGGAATATAGACAGTACCGGACACAATTTCTCTCAATTTATTGGCACCTTCTATTCTATTGTACGAGTGCAGACAGGAATATAGACAGTACCGGACACAATTTCTCTCAATTTATTGGCACCTTCTATTCTATTGTGACTTGTAAAGTGCAGTTAGAACGAAGTTTTGATTAAAACAGTCTCGCCATAATTCACGTCAAATTATTATCATTTTAAACCGCGACCCAACTGAGTTGAAAATTGAAATTTAACATCACTTCGAGCTATTGCAGGAGTCAATACAACCGTTATGGATTTATGTGATTGGATAAATAAAACTTTTTATCCACAAACTATTCTTTAAGGTATGCTGTAAAAAATTTTTACCGGACATTATGTAGCAATACACAGATTTTATAACTATATTTGGCAAGTGAACTGCTTTGGAGGTTCTATAATTTAAACAATTTTCAAATTCTTAACGTTTCAGAAACGGAAAAGCTTAAATGAGCAATGGTATTATATAAGTGATAATTATTTTAAAATTCATTCAATTTAACTAGGTGATCATATTCAGAATCACCCATTGAAAAATTTACTAATTACATTTTTGGACAAGTGAAAGCATCTGCGATGCACTTAAAGAACCTTTAGATTTTATTGCAGGAATCTTGAGCTCTGCAGCCGAAGATCTTCTAGGAAAGCACTATTCCTATTCATCCATCATTCGCTAAGAATTAATCACAATTCACACTGACAATTCACTATTCCATTCATTTGCAATGAAAAAATTGTTTAAACGAACGTAATTGCCGAATATAGTTGGTAGAATTCAAAAACGTTCAAGTACCTCAAATGTGAAGGCTGAACAAAATAACAAAAAGATTTAAGCAGCATTTTCTCGTGGCAACACCTGAAGCGTCCCTGACTCCCCACCACAATGTCAAGCACTTATTAAAACTGATTTAATTTCAATCAGGAGGAGGAACTCGATGATAGGCTGTCTGAACTTTTGCATCTAATCGTTGTTATTCAGTGGTCGGATGAAAAAAGATGGACAGAATTTGGAAGGAGTTAGTCTCTATCATGAAAAATATTGACCAATTATAGTTGATAGAGAATATAAAGCATTTATTTTCTGCGTACATTTAATATCGAAATAATACTCAAGGTTTGAGCTCATATAATACTCATTATAATTCTCATCCTTATGAGCATGAAGTTATTCCAGACGATATTCTACATGGGCGCCAGTGGGATGTGCTGTAAATAATTCTCTAGAGAATTACTATGAATTTCCATGTAATAATAAGAAACGCCTAGAGCAGAGCAAGGCCGCAAGTATTAAAAAGAAGGGCAGAGGCAAAAACTCTGTTCTGCCAGAAGTCAAGTTAGCGAGAGCACCGTCCGAGTGCGCGCCAAAAAAAGCAATTTTCCGCAAAATGCAAAGGTGTACGAAGTTTCACAACGCTCGCTTTCAAACTTCGTGGAGGACTTCTTTTTGTAGCATTAAGTGAACTTTGAGCCGAGCTTTATGAGCTCAGAGAAAGCTTTGTTCCTCAAACTTTCGTTAGAGTTGTGAAAATTAGAGCCCGTCTAGATTCGCGATATCGTTTTCTTGCCGTGAAGCGTTTCGCAAGATTGTGCCAACGGAGCCGGGCTCTGTGATGTTTCTGACTTCCTGCATTCCTTGCCAACATTCTTGGTCTTTCAAGAGGAATTGAAAATTTGATGATATTAATCTTTATTACGCTCGACAACTTGGAGTTCGGAGGCATCGTATTTCTAAATGACAAATTCATGCGGCACTTTTATGACGACCGAACTGCAAGGCTGCTCTACAAAGAACCAATCAAACGTTTTAATTATCAAAATTTTCAGCACAAATCTGGTCACAAAGGCCATGAATATAATGAATAACATGCCTGTAACAAATGAACAGATATAGAGCTAAATTAATCGTTATTACCATTCCCACCTGACACACTTGTTTGCAACAGTGTTCACATCATTGCTTTTCAATCGTTTCTTATCGGTGCGACTCATTTGTACTGTTTTATCACTGTTCTAAAACTCTACCAATATTATAGTCGCTGCTACTTCTTCTAGCCATCACATTTTTGCACTTTTTTACCTTCTAATGATTTCAGTAAAACATCAGCCCGTATTTCTAATATGAACACAACTCACGTGAGTTACTTCACTATTGTAGTAGTAATGAAGTAGTTAGTTCGCTATTGGGCTCGTAGTAATGAAGTAATTACTTTACTGTAGTAGTGATGTGGTAATTACTTCACTATTGCAGTAATGCAGTAATTACTTCACTATTGCAGTAATGCAGTAATTACTTCACTATTGCAGTAATGCAGTAATTACTTCACTGTTGCAGAAATACAGTAATTACTTCACTATTGCAGTAATGCAGTAATTACTTCACTATTGCAGTAATGCAGTAATTACTTCACTATTGCAGTAATGCAGTAATTACTTCACTATTGCAGTAATGCAGTAATTACTTCACTATTGCAGTAATGCAGTAATTACTTCACTGTTGCAGAAATACAATAATTACTTCACTATTGCAGTAATGCAGTAATTACTTCACTATTGCAGTAATGCAGTAATTACTTCACTATTGCAGTAATGCAGTAATTACTTCACTATTGCAGTAATGCAGTAATTACTTCACTATTGCAGTAATGCAGTAATTACTTCACTATTGCAGTAATGCAGTAATTACTTCACTATTGCAGTAATGCAGTAATTACTTCACTATTGCAGTAATGCAGTAATTACTTCACTATTGCAGTAATGCAGTAATTACTTCACTATTGCAGTAATGCAGTAATTACTTCACTATTGCAGTAATGAAGTAATTACTTCACTGTAGAAGTGATGTAGTAATTACTTCACTATTGTAGTAGTAATGCAGTAATTACTTCACTATTGCAGTAATGCAGTAATTACTTCACTATTGCAGTAATGCAGTAATTACTTCACTATTGCAGTAATGCAGTAATTACTTCACTGTTGTAGAAATGCAGTAATTACTTCACTATTGCAGTAATGCAGTAATTACTTCACTATTGCAGTAATGCAGTAATTACTTCACTATTGCAGTAATGCAGTAATTACTTCACTGTTGTAGAAATGCAGTAATTACTTCACTATTGCAGTAATGCAGTAATTACTTCACTATTGCAGTAATGCAGTAATTACTTCACTATTGCAGTAATGCAGTAATTACTTCACTATTGCAGTAATGCAGTAATTACTTCACTGTTGTAGAAATGCAGTAATTACTTCACTATTGCAGTAATGCAGTAATTACTTCACTATTGCAGTAATGCAGTAATTACTTCACTGTTGTAGAAATGCAGTAATTACTTCACTATTGCAGTAATGCAGTAATTACTTCACTATTGCAGTAATGCAGTAATTACTTCACTATTGCAGTAATGCAGTAATTACTTCACTGTTGCTGAAATGCAGTAATTACTTCACTATTGCAGTAATGCAGCAATTACTTCACTATTGCAGTAATGCAGTAATTACTTCACTGTTGCAGAAATACAGTAATTACTTCACTATTGCAGTAATGCAGTAATTACTTCACTATTGCAGTAATGCAGTAATTACTTCACTGTTGTAGAAATGCAGTAATTACTTCACTATTGCAGTAATGCAGTAATTACTTCACTATTGCAGTAATGCAGTAATTACTTCACTATTGCAGTAATGCAGTAATTACTTCACTATTGCAGTAATGCAGTAATTACTTCACTATTGCAGTAATGCAGTAATTACTTCACTGTTGTAGAAATGCAGTAATTACTTCACTATTGCAGTAATGCAGTAATTACTTCACTGTTGTAGAAATGCAGTAATTACTTCACTATTGCAGTAATGCAGTAATTACTTCACTATTGCAGTAATGCAGTAATTACTTCACTGTTGTAGAAATGCAGTAATTACTTCACTATTGCAGTAATGCAGTAATTACTTCACTGTTGTAGAAATGCAGTAATTACTTCACTGATGCAGAAATACAGTAATTACTTCACTATTGCAGTAATGCAGTAATTACTTCACTATTGCAGTAATGCAGTAATTACTTCACTATTGCAGTAATGCAGTAATTACTTCACTGTTGCTGAAATACAGTAATTACTTCACTATTGCAGTAATGCAGTAATTACTTCACTATTGCAGTAATGCAGTAATTACTTCACTGTTGCTGAAATGCAGTAATTACTTCACTATTGCAGTAATGCAGTAATTACTTCACTATTGCAGTAATGCAGTAATTACTTCACTGTTGCAGAAATACAGTAATTACTTCACTATTGCAGTAATGCAGTAATTACTTCACTATTGCAGTAATGCAGTAATTACTTCACTATTGCAGTAATGCAGTAATTACTTCACTATTGCAGTAATGCAGTAATTACTTCACTGTTGCAGAAATACAGTAATTACTTCACTATTGCAGTAATGCAGTAATTACTTCACTATTGCAGTAATGCAGTAATTACTTCACTATTGCAGTAATGCAGTGATTACTTCACTATTGCAGTAATGCAGTAATTACTTCACTATTGCAGTAATGCAGTAATTACTTCACTATTGCAGTAATGCAGTAATTACTTCACTATTGCAGTAATGCAGTAATTACTTCACTATTGCAGTAATGCAGTAATTACTTCACTGTTATAGAAATGCAGTAATTACTTCACTATTGCAGTAATGCAGTAATTACTTCACTGTTGTAAAAATACAGTAATTACTTCACTATTGCAGTAATGCAGTAATTACTTCACTATTGCAGTAATGCAGTAATTACTTCACTATTGCAGTAATGCAGTAATTACTTCACTGTTGCAGAAATACAGTAATTACTTCACTATTGCAGTAATGCAGTAATTACTTCACTATTGCAGTAATGCAGTATTTTCTTCACTACTGCAGAAATGCAGTAATTACTTCACTACTGTTGTAATAAACTGGTTTGTGTGCCCCCTGCACATGGCTGCCACTGAGGTGTCTCTCTTTCCCCCAGGTTTGCTGTAAAAATTTGCATATTTTGAACAAAAATCCCCCAAAATTTAGAGAAAAAAAGCAAATTATGGTGTATATTAAATATAAACTGACTTTACTTACTGTATATTTACCCTAGACTGCAAGCGTTTCCCCAAATCTGGAGGATTTCCCCTCATCTGTAGCACTCCTGCAAAGATGCAAATGCACAAAAAAGATGTGATGTATAGAAAAGATGTGATGTCACAGCGGCTCATTCTCGAGAATAAGATAAAACTTCTCGTTTGTGGCTTTTGTTCATATACAAATGCAAAAATTATCATGGAAAGAAAATTACTGCCAGTTTAAAACTCCAGTTTAACATTCACTCGTGTAACACAAAATGAGAGATGAACTTTAAAGATATTTCTGAAACAATAATATTCGCTAAATTATTTAATATTAATTAAGTATCATAATGCAGTGATCAGTTTTATTGCAATAATTAGATTATTGGACTTGTGTTGTCTTTTCCCAAGGAAATTCGCTTCGGAAAATAGGTCTGGAAGCCTAAAAATCCCTCTCTTATGACCGATAACATAATATAAAATCGATTCAGAATAATAATGTAAACCTATTTTGACGAATTCTTCTAAATTTCAGCATTCTGTGAAGAAGGGTTTACATTTCAACCTCAAAAACGTTCTTTGCATTGTTGCTTCAAAGTATGTAGTGAGGAAGCATGACAGCCGAGCATCGGTAGAGCGTAATGGCAGTAACGTCATTGCAGTACAGCAACCTTAGCAGCAGCAAGATCAGCAGCAGTAAGAGCAGCAGCAGTGGCAACAGCAGTAGGAGGAGTAGGAGCAGTAATAATAACAGCAGTAAGAGCAGCAGTAGCAACAGCAATAAGAGCAACAGCACCAACAGCAGTAAGAGCAGCAACAGTAAGAACAGCAGCAGCAGCAGCAGTGAGAACAGCAGTAGCAGCCGCAGCAGCAGCAGCAGTAAGAGCAACAGCAGCAGTAAGAGAAGAAGCAGCAGCAGTAAGAGCAGCAACAGCAGCAGTAAGAGCAGCAGCAGCAGCAGTAAGAGCAGCATCAGCAGCAGTAAGAGCATTATCAGCAGCAGTGAAAGCAGCTGCTGTAAGAGCAGCAACAGCAGCAGTAAGAGCAACAGCAGCAGTAAGAGCAGCATCAGCAGCAGTAGAAGCAGCTGCTGTAAGAGCAGCAGCAGCAGCAGCAGTAAGAGCAGCAGCAGCGGCAGCAGTAAGAGCAGCATCAGCAGCAGTAAAAGCAGCAGCAGTAAGAGCAGCAGCAGCAGTAAGAACAACAGTCGCACACGGCCCCTCATTTACTGAGAACGAGAGCGTCTCCCCCGAACAGATCCGCCGAGAGAAAGTCTTTAAAAACTTGCGCCGTTTGGCAGTCACACCGAATCTTTTCACCGTCTGCTAACGTCTCTTTTTCGGCAAAAGTCAATTCAATTTTGACGATGAAAACAAATTTTCGAAGGTGTTTATGTAAATGAGGCTCTGACATAAAGTGTGGCGGTGGGTTGAAATCTGCCTCTTGCTGAAATTTACGTCACTCTATTATTAAAGCAATGTCAGGATACGGACCTTAGTTCTTGAAACTATCGTTGCTGAAGCTGCCACCGATTATGCTTAGGCATTTCAAAAAAGCTGTGATTTACTTTGGCTGATGAGAGAATCACTGTGGTGTGAAAATTATATCTAAAGTAGTCAAGGTTTTTATTCTTACAATAGCACACGGACAGTACGGACGTTGAGTAAATTTACCTTAAATTCAGGACATGGAAATTGAGCCCATTCTTTAAAGTCCATGAGCCATGATCTTTTAGAATAACCTCAGGAGATTTTTGTGTAAATAGATATTTTCACATTTTAGATAAATATACGACGGTAATTTAACATCAGAGTAACTGCTGAAATCAGAAGCCAACTGCATTTATATCGGAAATATTACACAACTTGCAGAGTTTATAAAACGAGAATTTTTCGGGAAAGCGTCACACTTGCAATTTTGCGCCAGGCGTTAAAACTCAAAAACATTTTACCTACAGCATTAATTTCTGAAACGAAGATAGGACTGCATGACGTTCAGCTTAAAATTTTTTACTGAAGTGGGTTTGAATATTTTGGTAGAATTCACGCATCGCTCGCGCTGAAAATTCGCTCATACGGGAACAGAGCATTAGTAATTAAGCATCAAACTGGTTATTGCTCTGAGTGTGAGTGTACTAGCTCATTAAATGAGTGCTTTAAGGGCACAATACTTTAACGGCTCCATAAACAACTGTAACAACGGCTGTAACAACTGTAGCTCTGTGACGCCTTAAGAGCTACAGCTGCCTATGAAACTGTTTGCAGCCGCTCGACGGACTCACTTTAATGTCAGCGTGAGGCTCAGCTGTGCTTCTATAACAGGTCGTTAACGGCTTAACGCCTGGTGATCGCATCCAAGTTTTCCTCCTCATCGATCCCAAAAGTTTTGCACGTGCTGCGAGTAAACTTTTGTTTTACTGTCCACTGGTTCGTAGAGTGCTACTCAAAATACTTTTCATAGGAAACAGATGGAGAACAAACCGACTCGAGCTTGTGCAAGCTTCGTATGCCCTGTTGGTGATCACGTTGACAAGAAACGGAACTGCAGAATGCATTTTCCTCGTGACAAATTGCTCTTACATGAAGGGACATCTCAAGCATAGAATGAATAATTTACGATGAATTAATGATACACGATGTGTGTGAGACTGCGCGAAAATGTCAGGTATGTCATATTTTGAGCGTGTTGAAAATGTAATTCAGCAATGGTAATCAGTTTTAAGCAATTGATATCTTGATAAAAGGGAACCTGTAGGCTTGCAGAAATTCATTTTTTAGAAGCATCACATGCTTTATTTTAGGAGGTCAAGAATATTGTTATCTTATTATAGCAATATTATTGTACAAGTGAAAGAGTACGAAAGAGGCCCACTGGAGATGCAATTTTTAATCTCCAATATTCGCAGTTTATTTGTGATCATTAAATTACCTATTGCTTCTATGCGCCATCTGCCCATCGTATGAGTGGGATGATTCATTCCCACGAAAAAGTATGCCATGCGGGGCCCTAGAGATATAAATTTAAATACATCGGAGCTTCAATATTTCAAAATGTTTCATTCATTGTAAGGGCTGAATTTGATGAAAAAAAGCGTTGTGTATCGTGAGTTATAAGAACTGCTGTGGGTCTTACCTTCCTGCGGATGTTGTTTTTTTTTGAGGCATAATGAACAATTGAAATAATAATCGGCAAAATTAACTACAAAAATATTAATCAGCATAATGAACAATAGAAATATTGATCAGCAAATTGAACTACAGAAATAATATTCAGCAGAATAAACAATAGAAATACTAATCAGCAATAGTAACAATAGAAAAAATAATCCGACAAAATTATGAGCTACTAATTGACTGTCAATCCTCACTTGATAGATTGGGAAAGACCTTTAAAACGTTTTATATTCACTTCAAATAAGCAACGGTAAATTTCTGTAAGCGTTAGGTCTAAAAGGGTGCAGAAATATTTTTTCGCAATGAAAAAAAAAAGCTCAAACGAAGCTTGCTTACAAACTACTTGCGGAAACATTTTCCACTTGAAATTTTCTGTCAAGGGGAAAAATATCATTTTGAACGGACAGTAACGCTTTAACACTAACATCTCTTAATCTCTACTTCTATCATCATCAGTTTCTTCTCCATCAAAATTGAACATGAGAGAAGTTATAAAAAATATTTCTGCTTCCAACAGTTCCTCTTGATATTTGCGCAACAGAAATCTTATTGACGCTAACATCTCTCAATTTGAGTTACCGATATCATCAGTTTCTTCTCCATCAAAATTGAACATAAGAGAAGTTATAAAAAATATTTCTGCTTCCAACAGTTCCTCTTGAGATGTCTGCGCAAGAGAAATCTCATCAAAGCACTTGTATTTGGAGCAGGCGGTCACTGCGAATTGAAATCCTGCATTCACGATTAAAGCGAACTCTGAAATTTAGAGCGAATTAACAGCCTGAATATTCCAGGAAGCATCTGGATCTCTAGATGCATGCATACGCAAACTTGCGGAACGGAGGAGCGAGAATCCCATTACAGCGATCGTCATTGTTCATGTGGAAAGCATCCATCTTCATGAGCAAGAGAGATCTATTTCCATCATTGTAATGAAGCATACAAATTTTAGAGTCTCGATGTCGAGCGCCTTGATGGGACAAAGTTGAGCATTAAGGAGTTAAGGGTAATATCAAAGAACTTGCAAGTCTACTAATCTACTTATAACACTCCGCTCGAGTGAACTTCTGCCTCATGAATATGGATGCTGGGATGATTAAAGACAACTTCGACGCTGCAGCCCAGACATTTTGCCGGCAACGGAGGCTGGAACTGAGTGAGGAGTTCCTATAGTGCAGATGTGCGTTGAGTGCCCACCGAACTGAGATCTTCTGTGCACACTGCGGCCCAGGAGACTGAATACGGATTGCGAACGAGCTGTGATTAACGGAAAATGAAGTGCGAAGAATGGATTGTGAAATGAAGAAGAGCAAAATAAATTTACCGTGATATGGAAAGCACGAGTAATTTACTGTGATGTGAAGGAGAGCACACGGAATTTACTGTGATATAAAATGAAGACATAACATACATGTGACATAAAAAGTACAAGGAATTAACTGTGATTCGAAGGAAAGCATAAGCAGTTGACTGTGATATAAAGAAAAGGATTTGGAATTAACTGTGATATGAAGAAGAGCACAAGGAATTAAGTGTCAAATGAAGGAAAAGACCAAGGTAGCTGTAAAATAAAACAAAAATTATGTGATACTTCTGAGGCACGAAATCAGTCCCGCACAGAAGAAAATGGATTGAAAAGTCATTTTATTTCACAACATAAAAACGCCAGTGAAATATTGAAGGAAATGCGATACGTGAATTCTTATTTTAACTTTTTAAGCACTCGCTGTTTTAATTCGCAGAAGGTTGATGATTTACTTTTCTATTATAATGAAAGAACCTCGAAAATTTGAGAGCTGAGAACGCTTCATTCAAAAAGGAATATACTTTTTTCGTTGAAGCCTTTCGTTAGCCACGAAAATTTCTGGCAGTAATTCTGTAACAATGTATTTGTGGGTCGCGTATAAGTAGCGAAACTCATTCAACACTCCGGCATCAGAGGACAGCATCGTTGTAACACGGTTCTTCGTTTCCAGGAGCAGGTCTCTAAAGGTCGATAAGCATGAGGATCTGAAAGATTTCCTCCTTATTACAAAACGAACTTCGACAGCCTTGACTAAGAAAAGATAACAAGCATGAAATAAGATGTCTGGAACATGGTGGAGTGATAGTTTACAGCTTAGGTTATATTTCCCATACTAACTTTTTCGCCGCCTGCATGCATGTGTTTCGCCGACTAGCTAATTAAGCGATTAAATCGTTTAGTCGGAGAAAAACATTCATGCAGGCGGCGAAAAAGTTAGACTGGGTTGGCCAAGAAAAACTAAAAAATTCAGCGCAGCGTAGCGTTTGCCGAGGTCCAGTAGCTCATCAAAATTATGAGCCATGATCGGCGTCCAGAATTTCAGAAATTCACGGCTCGGTCGGCACCAAATATTAATATGGAGGACGTATATTTTTGGGAAACGAGGACTTTAATTGATTGCTCTAATTCAGTGCGTCGTAAATTGTTAACAATAAAAGCAGGATCGTAAATCCGAGGCTTTGAGTCGGGAAAGACGGTCTCAATTTCAGAGCATCGAATAGCTGTCCGAGCTTCATGGTAAATTGATGGTGCCTGGTCAATCGATGTGTCCCCGGCTCAATATGGTCCGCGTACAATGCAGTATTCTACGGGTAATAATTAGAGGGTGGACGCTGGGAAGCGACCTAGCTGATCATTGTTGCTGAGTCATTCAAGGGACAGTGATGCCTGTTTGTAACAAAACATTATTTTACACAAAATATATACGGTTGAATACAACTAAGTTACACGATTGCTAGAATAGTCTGATGCAGTTCAGCCATGTTCGGCAAACTTTACCAAATAAGTTGTAATATTTATTACATTTGGGAGTTGGGAGCATAAATGCACGAGGAAGAATGAAAGGAATTTCTAGAATTAAAAACTGCCTTATAATAAAGTGCAGGGAATCGAATTGCAGAAAATGTTCAATTTCGAACACAGTCGGGTGCTTGTTGGTTAATGAATAAATAAATCATGACTTTCTAAATCATGATGAATAAATCTTTACCTGGAAAGATAAAGAAGCAAGAAGCTCACCGTAGCGTTGCTTCATGTGACTAATAGTGCAAAGAAACGGTAATATTTTAATGTACGGCAGTATAATACATAATGCTGAAAAAATGCACAAAACAATGAGAGTACATTTCATGAGTACAATAATAAAATGTGCATCATCATACATCATCATACACACTAGATGCACGTATTATGAAGTACGCACAGTTTGCTACAAGGTATTGGTGTAAAAACTGTTTACCAAAATTTACTGTTGTGCACTTTGCACAGCATAATAAGCCGCCTTACATGCAGAATGACAAATAATAAAACTGTCGATAACGTGCGAACACAACATAATTTTGCACAAAATATGTACGGTAGAATACAACTGAATTACGCCAATGATAGAATAGATCGGATGCAGTTCAGTTACGTTCGACAAGCTTTGACATATGATTTGCAATTTTTTATCTGTCCCTCAAACAGCAGATACATTTAAAAAAAATCGGTGCATTTTGAGATGATCCGGTCAGCAAGACACTTATCAAAATTTCCGTAACTGTTGAAGTGTTGCTTGGAAAGTGTGGCAGGCATCGATGTGAACAAGTGGTAGTCTGAAGGACCCAAGTCTGGTAAGTACTGTAAGTGGAGGAAGAGTTCTCGGCCAAGTACAGAAGTATTGTTGGCGACGCCTTTTGCAGTGTGTGGTGAGGCGTTGTCTTGCTGCATGTGTGGTGAGGCGTTGTCTTGCTGCATGTGTGGTGAGGCGTTGTCTTGCTGCATGTGTGGTGAGGCGTTGTCTTGCTGCATGTGTGGTGAGGCGTTGTCTTGCTGCATGTGTGGTGAGGCGTTGTCATGCTGCATGTGTGGTGAGGCGTTGTCTTGCTGCATGTGTGGTGAGGCGTAGTTTTGCAGCCCAATTTCGATCGATGCCGGATTCATATTGATTTCCTGGTTACAGCGGATGGCAGTTTTCATTGTTTCACCAGGTTTCATTAGTTCATTGTTCACCCAACTCTCAAGTTTGCAAAAAAAAACATATTTTTCTTTCTGAAATCCAATTGGATTTGTGGTCAATGTTGATGGTTGCTCAGGGCCAAGCAATGACTATTTGTACTTGGATGATAGAAGGAGATCTATATGTACTTTGTCTTTTGTTACTATCTGATGCTGGAAAAACTTTGCGCCATCCAGCGAAGGAATTCAAATTAAGAATCATCGCACTTCGTAGATAACCAAGAATAAAATATAAAAAATTACATGAACGAAACTCGCCCTTGGAATAGATTTAAGTTCTTCAGTAATATAACGCTTTCAACAAACATGAGAGGTAAGCTCACACATTTCATCTTCTTTGTACTGCAAATTATCACCATAAATAAGGGATGGCGACAGTAAGTGTTTTGCGAAGCAAAAACCCGGTTCCTTCATTTAATGCTTCGCGTGATGTTCACGCTTGCCCTCAACGCACAAATTCCCGCGAAACCTTTCTCTTAACGGCTGTCCTCATAAAAGAAAACTCGTCCTGCCCATTTGCTCAGGAATTGCGTTTAATTTCATGTCAATTGTGGGATCAATTAGCGAAGGTCATTAGGGTATAAAAAATATAGCGAGTACGCGCCCAGTACGGAGAATATGACGAAGAAGCCATCATTAGACGCTGGAAGATTAGAACGCAACAGCAACGATGGCAATCTCCTCGAGGAAAATGCCCTAAAGTTAAAGCAAAAAAAGAGCCGGCACGGAAATCTCCAGTGTCTTCTGAGAACAATTCTAGGTATTTAGATTTTCAGCAGCGTAATTTAATAATTTTTAAACCTCGCAGTTACATCGCTGTTTTATTTCTAGAGAACCATTTTATTTCGATTTTCAGTCGCTTAATTTAGTAAATTTAAGCCCCTAAATTTTTTCAACCCCTAAATTCCATCGCAGTATTATTCCTTGTTGAATACCTACTCGCCTTATATCTTATGGGTCACTTATGAGGACGCAAACGACTCAAATCGAGAATATCGACGCTAAAGCCCAAATGAGTATCACTGATCTAAGGCATATTAAAATATTCTCACGGGATAGTTCGTTCTCAAACATGGTAATGAACTTTTTTATATTTTTCCCGGTTTAAGCGTTTTGTTTATATTTCACTTTAGAGAAAAATTTACGAGAATAATCCTGCGCAGGCTCTTTTAAAAATTAGTACCATTCATCAGGTGGTTGACTACTCGGGTTATTTTGTGAAGAAAAAGCATGGAATAAGACATCGGGAACATGGTAGAATGATTGTTCAAAGATTAAGATAAATCTTGTCTCAATATTAAAATTATTTCACAGACGCCTTACATTTACTTGAAGATGAGCTACAACTCAGGAAGACAATACACAGAGACACGTTTGTGATACTTTTGCGGTCAAAAATCATTTGAAATCAGTAATTCAAGAACAGAAAATTAATCCCACTTCCTTCACCAGCATTAGTTCCAAGTCTCTGCTATACGAAGTACTTGTACGTCTTCATGTAAATGTACGTCGAGAAGCTGATGATCTACTGGGGTAGCTTCGAGATCTTGTTAGCAACATCATTTTCCCTGGGAGGCCATTAACCAGAGCGAGGATTATTATCTGCTTCGAGAAGGATTATGCATCAGGTTTCCAAAGTGAACAATTATTACTCATCGCATTTACTGTAATTTATTCATTGTTTTGCATGCTATGCGAGAACGTGTCACTAGAGCTTAATGATTTTATTTGCGTCATCGCGGAATAAAGGAAATCTTTCTAGGAAAAACAGCCTTGGAAGACCATAAGAGTTTTTAAAAAAGGAACTTATTTAAAAGCCATGCGATGTGAAATGTCGTGAAATTCGATTGAAAAAATACGCTGATATCTTTAGGCAATGGCTTGGTACAGATACACAAAGAATTCACCTGTTAAAATACGCACTTCATTAACTCGTTTGAAATTAGCTGTCATACTTTAGTATGTAGAAGGCACATGAAATATTCAATGATTTTTCATTGTAATTTTTGTTGATGAATATGTTGTAGAGTGGCAACTGCGGAAACGTTCCAAAATATTTGCCCACATTCTTTGAACTCAGTACAGGAGAGAATTGGCATGTTCAAGAATTCAATATTTGAAATTTTGAAAGAATTAACCTTAAAGTATATTTGTTGTCAGTTTGATTCGCATGACAAGCCTAATATGAGAAATATGTGAGAGACGTTAGGGCTTTCTTAGAAAAAGTCACTGTGAGTGACTGACTACATGAGACTGAAATCAAATAATGACTCCATTAATCAATCATCGTAATTCAAGTTTTAAAAATGAATATCACAAATTTTCTATCAACAGCGCACATGTAGACCGTGTCCTAAAAGGCATTCTGTGTAGCTTGAAAGCACCCTCTACATTCGGATGTAGCTGTCGGCAAACGAATGTCTGAGTTCTGGGCCTGTGTATTAAGCACGTCGGAGGGATAATGGCTGCTTAATGGAAGGGCAACGCGCCAAACACAAACCAATCGTCTCCAGTTAGCCCCATCAGTCGGGGTCCCCTGTAGGCATGGCCAAGGATCTCGTGTAACTGGCGCTACTGATCTTCAGACCCAAACATTTCCTGTTTGTCATGTCCCTGGCTCCTCTAGAGGTGAGCACTGACTGATGGAAGGGATTTTTTTCGCACTCCATACTCTGTGCCTGCGTACGAATGGAAACATGTACTGCCAATGATCTTCAGACTCAAATATTTCCTGTTTGTCATGTCGCTGGCTCCTCTAGAGGTGAGCACTGACTTATCCAATGGTGTATTTTTGCGCACACCAAACTCTGTGCCTGAGTACGAATGGAAACAGGTAAGCGAGTTCATCTACGTTAGGAATGAGGGTAATTTTTATCGATATCGTTATATCGCTGTTTTGATTTTTTAATTATCTTTATCGGCTTAAAGTAGAAGAGTGTATTTATTTCTGCATATGCCGTGACTGCGGTTCATATTTCAACGTACTTTCAGTGTTGCCAAGCATAATTTCCGCCACTTTGACATTTTAATATAACTTTTCGAATAATGAGGAAAATTTTTACATTCGATACAAACTTTAACGGTTGTAGTGGGCCGTATTCTTAACTCTGACAAAGTAAATTAAGCGACTAGGTGAATCCTAGTTCAAGCCATGGTAGCGTTCCCTTGTATCTTGTTCTCCCGTGCCACATCGGAACGCCCTTCAGAGGTGTGTATGATACTTGAAACTTGAACGTGGGTTAGGTCAGATAATAGGAAAATGTCTTGTCATGTGTTCATATTTTGCAACAGCTTAGTCTTATTGTGTTTCCTTCTGTTTGTCCTAGGTTGCGTGAAGGGACTGTTGCTGACGTTCTCTCTCCCTAACTCTCTATAGTATATTTAGGTTAATGATGATTCCTCTGCGATTGTGTAGGCCATTACCTCTGATACGTGGATGTTCAATGAATTAGTTATTGGTTACTTTTCTTTTGGCTTTGGGAGACTAGTGGGGTGAAGGCGGCTTTAAACAAGATCAGATCTTGTTACAACGGTGTTAAAATGAAATTTAATCCTTATTTTCTGGCATTAAACAAAACAAAATTTAAACTGTTATCGGATGGGAGTGAATTTTTTATAAGGTAATTGCACACAGCCTTTTCGGTTGGACGTTCATTGGTTTAACAAGAACAGTTGATGGTAGAAAATTAGGAATTGTATTTTACAATTTTTTTGTTGTAACACAGAATCTTAGGTTCATTCAAAATATTTTTGCACCTTATTAATATTGCTTGACAGTTTTCAGAAATTTTAATATACAATTCATTTCGTTCCATTCATCGAAATTGCCAATTTTACAGTCCATTAAATTCCTATGAAATATTTATACCTAGCATTCATGACAATTATTGATATAATTTCTTTTTGTCGCATTGACACCATTGCATTACGTTCACAGCCACTTAGTGACGGGGCTCAAAAATGGATCCCTTAACATATGTATAACAATAAAACAAAACTGAACTTAAATTCCAAATAGAGGGCTTGAGTTTTGAGTGCGGGGAAGTGAAACGTGGGCAATGAAAAATAATTGCTGACGTATTGTACACACATTATGTCAGGAACTGAAACCTGCTGAAAATATGCGAGAAGGAATTTTGCGTGAGGTATTGATTGAGATATACAGTTCCGTGAATTTCATTGTACGTATAGATTATGTCAGAAACTGAAAACCGCTGAAAATATGCGAAAAGGAATCTTCCAGGAGATACTGATAGAGATGGACAGTTCCGTGAAGTTCATTGAAGTTTACGGGAAGTTTATTGATTACAGCAAAGTGAGACTCGATGACTCTCGACAGCAGCTCACAAACATTCGTTGGCTAATGAGTGTCCTGGAAGAGAGGGAGACTTTGTAAGGCGATCGCATGTGTCGGGTGCGTGATGTGGCACGCCAGGCCGGCGTCTAAATTGGTATATGAGCAGCTCGAGATTCGCTTCTGCAGACGTCATTTCAGGGCTGTGAAA
Organism: Morinoia aosen; assembly: GCA_030386875.1. Taxonomy (NCBI): domain Eukaryota; kingdom Metazoa; phylum Arthropoda; class Malacostraca; order Amphipoda; family Talitridae; genus Morinoia; species Morinoia aosen. Next base: position 47,419,251 of record CM059564.1, on the reverse strand, counting down.
ATAAAGCAATTCAAGGGGAACGGAAATGTAATTAAAATAGCCCAACTCCTACTCCTAATTTCAAGGTTGTGAAAATAAAGCATTTCAAGGGGAATGGAAATGTAATGAAAATAGCCCAACTCCTACTCCTAATTTCAAGGTTGTGAAAATAAAGCATTTCAAGGGGAATGGAAATGTAATGAAAATAGCCCAACTCCTACTCTTAATTTCAAGGTTGTGAAAATAAAGCATTTCAAGGGGAACGGAAATGTAATGAAAATAGCCCAACTCCTACTCTTAATTTCAAGGTTGTGAAAATAAAGCATTTCAAGGGGAACGGAAATGTAATTAAAATAGCCCAACTCCCACTCTTAATTTCAAGGTTGTGAAAATAAAGCATTTCAAGGGGAACGGAAATGTAATTAAAATAGCCCAACTCCTACTCTTAATTTCAAGGTTGTGAAAATAAAGCATTTCAAGGGGAAAGGAAATGTAATGAAAATAGCCCAACTCCTACTCTTAATTTCAAGGTTGTGAAAATGAAGCATTTCAAGGGGAACGGAAATGTAATGAAAATAGCCCAACTCCTACTCTTAATTTCAAGGTTGTGAAAATAGAGCATTTCAAGGGGAACGGAAATGTAATGAAAATAGCCCAACTCCTACTCTTAATTTCAAGGTTGTGAAAATGAAGCATTTCAAGGGGAACGGAAATGTAATGAAAATAGCCCAACTCCTACTCTTAATTTCAAGGTTGTGAAAATAAAGCATTTCAAGGGGAACGGAAATGTAATGAAAATAGCCCTGCCCCTATAGGTTTCATGATACATCCGTCAATTGATTTACTGTTGAGAGTCGCAGGAACTAAATACATGAACATGAACACGGAGAGAACGATAGTTTAAATTTTAAGACCTGTTCGTTTATTAAGTTAGTGTCCATGATGGTACTGGAATCAGAGGAAAACATTTTATTTTAAATAATGCACGCGCTAGGGATTATCAATTAATGAGTTCACGGTGTCTGAATAAATTATTCATGTTATAAAATATAGCAAGGATCATTTAACTTGGTGTATTTGAAGATCAATTTATTTTTATTATAAAAACTATGAAGTTTCGTGCTTGCACCGTTTGAAATAATTTTAAAACCGAGTTACGAGCAGGATTTAGTGCAGATGTCATGAAAAATTATGAGAGAATGTTAGTGAGCCATTTCAACTTCCATCATTTATTGATATCACGCTGCAGAAGAGATAAGGTAAAATGAAACGAGTTTTGTAAAATAAAACAAAATGGATGAAAATGGCCTCATCAATTAGAGGTATTATAATTTAAAGTTCGAAAAATAATCAAAGTTAGAATGCGAGTCCTGAGGCGCAGTGTTGACTGTTAACAAAATGAACAACTTTTAAACTTTAATTAAAATTAGTTCACAGTTGTTAAAGTTAACAACTTACATCATGAGTTATTGTTTTCCTGCATCGCACTGAAACAAAAGACTAATTTAATTTTTAAATATAATTGGCGGACTTCAAGGTTCCAATCGTAGTCATAGTGTTTAAGGCAAAGTCATTTCGTTGGTTGGGTTGTTTATAAGTAAACGAACAAAAGGAAATATTTGATTCAATTTTTATTTCAGCCAATTTCAAAGGTGAACTACAGAGGTCAACGTCTTCTAAGTTAATCCCTCATTTTTTAGCGTAACAGAGACAAAAGTTTGATACAATACTGTTCCGGTATTGAATTACTTGACCGCAGAATGACACAAATCCTTCGCGGAAATTTATTTGCGGGAAAACTCTTGAAAATTAGAGACACTCGGGGAATTCCCATATACTCAAATTAAAAGTTCATATTCTAACTTGAAAAATTCTTAAATAGTAAAGCCACCCGTGAAATTCCAAAATACCAAGACAATCATATTAAAAGAAAATTTTTGCGCAAAGAATTCTCCGAAATTCAAGCCACTCGGGAAATTTCAAATAATCAAATTAAAAGAACATATTCGAACTTTCCCCTCGGGGATGGGGAGTGAGCTGGTCAGGCGGTATCTGAGGTAGCTTCATTAGCGTCTTTAACTCGCCGAGGGCGCAACTAACTTTAACCCTCAAGGGAACCCTCTAACAGCATCACCGACGCACAAAAGTGATATTCAAATTTGGCATATTCTCGATATCGGGGTCTGGAAATCTGCCATCTTAATCTGGAATCCTGTGCTGAGAATATCTTGTAAATTCTAACCAAGTCTGATAATCTGAGCTGTAAATCTGAAAACCTGTGCTAGAAATGTTTTGTGAATTCTCAATAACAATTTCTGAAAATCTAAGCTGTAAATCCGTAAGTCTGAAATCTGAAAACATGCATTGTAAATATTTTGTAAATTGTCAACAACGAGGTTAGAACATCTGAGCAGTAAATCTCTAAATCTAAAAACCTGAATTTTTAATAGTGAATTTTTGTAAATCATCAATTACAGGGCCTGAAACCCTGAGTTGTAAGTCTGTAAATCTGAAAAACTGAAAATCTATGCTGCAAAATTCTGTAATTTTTAATAACGGGGCCTGAAAACCTGTGCTGTAAATATGGAAACATCAAAATATACGCAGAATATTTTTGTAAATTCTCAATTTCGAAACGTGGAAATCTGCTGTGTATGTTAGATATTAATCTTGCAAGTACGATGCGTTCTTAACATTTGTTAAGATATTTCTTTCTCCACCTGTGCAGTCTACAGCTCAGATGTCGGAGAATTCTTAGGAAAGGAACGCCTTCCTGAGAAAATGAACATTTCTTCAAGTACTCGATTGACTTTTATTCAGAGGGAAAACCAAGTTCAGGAGAGGTAATAATAAGTAATTCAAAGACCTCATTAATGTCGGCGGATTATCAGAATAAATCGCATTGAATATCCATTGGCTTGTCACGCTGCAGTTTTGTTCTCTCAGATGATAAATTAAAAAAAATGTTGTACATGCTTACGTCTTGTAATGTACATTCATGGATTCTTTGAAGACTGAAATAATTGCCAGTGAGTTTGTTGCTTTAGTTAAATTTTACCTTCACAACATTTATTTCCCGGCGAGTATAATTAATTTCAACGTAGCTCTGATTATACAAAAAAATTATGATAATTTTCTTCAGTTAATCTGAATTGTGAAAACTTCATTCTTGGTGTGTATCCTAACTACTAAATCACTTGAGAGGTTATATAAAATATCTGAACAGATTTATTTCAAAAATTTTGAAATAAATTCATTTAGTTTTTCCGCATACGAAATTTCAAGTTCCCAAGCAATTGGATCGAAGTGATCAAACTGAAATTGAAGTAATCAGAGTGAAGAAAAACAGAAAGGAAACAATCTTATAACTGCAAACTACACGGGAGTGTTTTTCTCCTGTCAAACTCAGATTCAAATCACTTCATTTTGGTTTATCTTATCCGACCGAACTTCACAGCCTCAGGTTATGTACATATGTACATGTACATATAAATCGATACCCTCGGTACCTATGGATTTTTTAAAACTATTGTAGATGTATGCTATGGTGCTCTCAGTTTTTAAATAATTTTCTCAGCTGCTAAACATATTCGCCTGCAGTCATGGAATGATTGATGTTGAATTTTATTCACAGCCACAAATCAGGGTAATTTTCATTAAAAATTTAGGTAAAGATTGATATTAATTATGTTTTGTCGATTATGCTTGAGTCATGGTAGAGGAAATGAGGTAGGGTCATTTCTAGGGAGGAAAATACATTTTTTTCTTGTTCGGCTAGCCAATAGAAAGGCTTTATTTGGAAAAACTTTATGACGTCACCAAAACGCCATGTCGTTAGGCCATTAGTGGAGCCGGATTTGCGGGTAGCAGTGCAACCAGAAGCAATATGAGCGCTGCTATTGGTTCGTTGCCGTTACGTCAGCAAACCCACACAGTCGTCGAAAAAAGACTGGTTTGACCCTACCTTGTTTCCTCTACCGTGGTCAGAGTTCATGCAACAAAATATAATTTTTGAGACGTAAAACAGAGAAACTTTCCGACAAAATTTTTTTTTTAATTTTAATATTGGTACTCGAACCTTCTGGCGATCAAATTACGACAGTACAGATTTTTAAACATATTCCTCTCTCTATTACGGCCCTCGTGATGTGAAATTACACTAGCTTAAAGTTTTATTTTGTTTTCAGCGACATTCACGGACCGTTTCTTATTCGTTAAATAGCTTTGACAAGGAAACGCATAAAACTGGATTAACTAAGGGAATAAAAATTATGCATGAAGAAATATTCAAATGACACTCAAAGAGAAAAAAATTACATTAGAATATTCACATGAAAAAACCGTAATGAACAAGGACAGACGGTTTTAACAATTCCCGAACATGAATTGATTAGTTTCATCATATCCACCTCACTTTTCGACCATTTACTCAGTGGATTCAAACCCGATCCTCAGTGATTACTTTAGTCTATAATCAAATGGATTTTCGACTTTTCCCTGCACCCGGAAATGTAAGCAGAATAACAGTCTCCCTGAACACGTGTCGGGCCGCGGGTAACCGCTGTGCCACCACTGCTGTAAACATCCAATTAGAGCCCCGGCCCGGGATGAACTTTGCGCTTCCTTGTAAAGTGAAAACATTACTTAAGCTGGAAATGGCATGCTGGAAGTCTTCGGAATATGAATTTTAAAGACGTGTTGTTCACGGAAACTGAATATTGCGAGCACGAAATTTATGTGCATAATAGATTTTGGAATTGAAATTAGCTGTGTTTTGCACCGATAATGTGTGAATAATAGGAAACTACGTGCAGTCTTTAGATTTGAGCAATTGCAGAAAAGTCATCTCATTACTGACTAGAACCGAGAAATTGATGCACTATTGGTAACACAAGACCATGGTAAAGTTGTCTTTCACACTGATAAAACCAATAAGTAATGCGAAATTGCAAAAAGGGAGGAGATCAAGAACTTTATCTGTGCGCCAACTTGATCAGTAGTAGATGCTCTACATGTAAATGAGTAAAACTGTCGTACAATTAGTGTAAGAATTCAGAGCAGATGTTGCTAATGAAGTAAAAATTATATTTGAAAGCGTTTTTAAATGCACAGCTATTTGGTATCAATTGTCAAGTAATTAGTCTTAAAGATCAGGCATTTAGTCAATGACCTACTCTACAAATTTACGTCGGACCATAACTCAAGATGTGTGACGCACGCAAAGCTGAAACAGGTCCACTCAATGAAGATGAAACTAGCGAAAGACGAGTGGCTGCTACCAAAAGCCATTTCTGTGCATTGTTTTCAGAATTATTATTGCTTCACAGAAGCCTGAGAAACGACTTAATTATTTTGTGCTTCTTATGTCTAGAGTTAGCGTATGAGCCAAACATATCACTTTTCTCTCGATGCCGCAACGTGATCATGTCTCAAGATTTTGGTCGTCAAATTTTGCATTATCTTGAACTACTTTTGAGTGTTTCAAAAAATTAAGATTCACCCATCATCCTCACAACATTCGTGACATTCGTTTGTCAATAAGGTTCTTTCAGCAAATTTAGCAATATGTCTTAAAATTTAAATTCAAATGTTTGACTAAATCTTACCTTTGAAATTCATGTACTACAAAGTTGCATGATCCCTATTACCATAGTTACACTTACCAGAATTGGTCGGTTCCCATTTCACGACACTCAGTTCAATTCATAACTTCTTCTCGTATTCCGTTTCAAAGTCTATCACTAAAGCTCTCAAAGTCTTTCTGATGCAGTGCACTGCTAATCCCTCCGAAGCTTCTTTGATGCCCCGATGTGCTGCTCCTGTTTTTCAGAGCTGAGCTTCATCCACTAAGGATATCCAATACCTCAATCCCAGCTCGCCAAACGATTTTTTCAAAACTGCAAAAAAATTTTCTCTAAAAAAAATGAAAAAATCCGCTTAGGAGTCTCTTAGGAGTCGGGCATGGCGTTTTCTTGATTTAAGTGGAAAATTTCAGGCCAGATTCTTTTTGAGACTAGGCTTTTCTACCGAGCTTTCCAAGTAGGTTGATCGGGTGCCCCCCGAGCGAGTGCAATCCCCAAGGCAAGGTCTGAGAGCGAGGTTGTGTACAGGCGTGCGTTGTAAACAGAATAATGCTGAGGAATCTTGCCTAGACCCTGCGAAAACAATCTGACCAGTGGCTCTGCATTGCATAACGACGAACGAAATGAGGGAAGGAAGCTGCCAAATTTTTGTGAGGAAACAGAATGAGGAAAGGAAGTTAAAAAATATTTTATTGGTCTTGCTTTGAAATCATGATATTTTTGAAGATTAGAGGAAAGAAGATTCAAATCTAAAAAAGTAATACATAGGACTTATGAGCTTTCAGTTTAAATACCAAGCATTTTGCCCAAGTGTTTCCGCATATGCCAGGCAGTCGGTCCGTATGTGACTACATTAGAGTCAATACTGGCAGCACATTGTTAGTTTGAAAGTAAGGAAAGTTATTAGAAAAACCAAGTGATGCTCTCGTTCTCTATCAAGAGCTAAACATTTTAGACCATTTCAGTGATGAGATGCAAATCTCTCTTCAAAAATCCGGTTGCATTCATAAATCAAAATTATCCACATTTGTGCATGAATGTAGGGTAAGTAACATTTACGTAATGTCAGTAAGGAATTAAAATTTTTCTTCGGTTGAGAGGCCAGAATTGCATTTATTCAGTATTTCAGTTTAAGTTTCAATTTAGTGTTCAAGCAGGGGATTTTTAAAAACAATCGAATTAAATCAATGTTTTGAAACACACAAGTGATAGTTAGTAAGCCAAAACTCATAAGAGATATTACTTCGATTCTTCCCCAGCATGTTACTCTCTTCCCTAGTTAAAGGTAATGTCTCTTTAATTTTATCAAAATTAGGATTGTATTTAAGACTAAAGTATAAACCTGCGATGAAATGAGCTGTTTACGCTCTCCCATTCATCAATGGCATTGTTGATCGTGAAAAAAGAAGTTTTGGAGAGATAATTCGGAAAATTCCTTCGTAATTCAGCTCAAACGAATTTTATTGACGCAAAGAACCTTTCAGCTTTCAGATTATGTAAAAAAACTCATCGGGGACTACGGGCAACATTGAGTGGCGTAAGCTTGCATTATAAGTCACGAATTCGCTTGTTGTAACTCAGGGAGTTACGGATGTGCTGGAATTACTGAACTACACGAGGATGTTTTGTTGAGTCCAATATGTTATGGACATGGTCGTGCCGCGTGTATTTTGCACGGCTGCCAAACAGAGTGTTTCGTGATTTTATGGGGTAGTTAAAATTTCATCGATCTTAATCATATGCATGGCTGTAGCACAGATTGTTATACGTGCATTGGAAAATGAAGTGAATTGGTTCACATTTTTTGGTCATCCAGCCACTGATAAACATTCGCAATTTCTCTGAGTTAAATAAAATAATTTGAATACCCGTGCATTTCATAAGTTCATATCACCGTTTAGAAACAACCAGCTCTATGGATTTCAATAACGATGTATCGTTGCCTGCGCATGAAAAAAATCAACCATACTGCAATTGAGCATTGTGGCGCTGAAACATTTCTGCGGCCACACACACGCAGTACACTACACACATACAATACACTACACAAACACAGCTGCTGTCACGATGAGCGAAAAAAATAACGTTAATATGAAAATTCCGAGAATGACTACAACGCTGCCACTTCATAACTATTGCACGGATCAGAAGCTCAGCAGCTACTGGCGAATTGAATTTTGAATGTGGATCGAAAATGATCATGCGCTTTGAAGAGCTTCCGCCACGCAAAGAAACGAGGCTCAGAAAATTTTGTTCGCTCTCAGTTATTCATAAGAGCTGAGGCGAGGATGTGTGTCTTTTGCATGCGAAAATGTGCCTGAGATTTTGTATTTGAGGACATTACAGTCCGCCATCGTTTTTTTTAGTACCTCACGTGTTATACACGTAGAGGAAGCACATAATTAACTAAAATTGTAATACCCATGGAAGGTTTTGCTGATTTATCTGAATTATTTTTTTGAGTAGTTATTTGGTCATCATTATCATGATTAAAATATTTAACGCCCTATTCGTCTGGTATTCAAGGCTATTGTAATTTGTTACATCAAGTCTACGGACAATGATCTTCGCTCTTCACTACTCAAATCCTGGATTAATACTAGGCAGTATTCGTAGATTTAGCTTACAGGTACATACAAAATTTTTCCAGACAAGAATTAGGTGGATGGAGATAGGCTAAGTTAAGGTTGTCTGAGAAAGGGTAATTAGCAGTAAGGAAAACTCATTTCCGAAATTTTTTTTCCAAAAATAATATAATTATAAATGTTATAGTAAGCGTTAAAAGCAAGTAAGCAATACACAGCCTTATAAATCTACAAGTTCCCGCAGCCTTGAAATTTATCTACGCATAGCAATCACAAGATCTGAAAGAGTCTCAAGTAATGGTGAAATCGAACGTTTTCTATTTCTCAGGTGATTGATAGAAGACCTAACTGTCATTTTCATAACTTCAACGCGCAAATATCATTCCCCAAATCGTAGCACATCGCAGGTTGTAATAAGCCCATCAAAATGCATAAAGATCTACCCGATTTTCATTTGGTTTTTGCAGAGCATCCCGACGGGAATCAGCAGACCCTTTTTATGAGAAACGTTGCGCTGGTGCAGGTGGCCTGAACGAACTGACGCTTTTGCAGCAGCGAGCTTTGACTGTGCGACATGCGACAGGGGTTGCAGCGTCAAAGGGAATGCGTGTAGACTGGATGCAGGTCTGGAACCTATAACGTTTTCCAGGCAAAGACTTGCCCTGATGTATAAGGGCTTTAGAACTCCAGCAATCTCGGCTTACATGCCCCGGTGCTGGGAGTTCGCTGGGAATAAAGAGACGGTTGATGTGAGACTTATGTGCTCGGAATATGAAGAAAGTAGCTGGGTTCATCGCAGCATCTCCTGGAATGACATTCTGCGATGCAAAGAGGTCCTTCTCTATCACAGAATTCAACGAATCGCTGAAGGATATTTGTGTTATAGTTAAAATATTAAGTAGGTGTTTCGAGTATTATTTCTTTACAGTGCTATTTGAGATTTTCCGGTCATATAAAAAGTATTTTTATTATTCAACATTTACATATAGTTGCTGAAAATTAGCATAGACTTGAATAAGATCAAATTCATTGAATTAATTTGTCGTTTAAGATAAAATTTCATTTTTATTAATAAATAGCGAATAAGTGCAATATAAAATATCATTTCCCAGCGTCCGATGTTCCAAAAATCGTTGATTCTATCTTGAATAAAAAAAAATAGATGATACCCAAAGACGAAAATTCAATGAAACAAAAATTGAAAATGCATGAAAATTTACCACGTAAAGAAATTGACTAATAAATAACCTGCCTATAAAAAAACTTAATTGTGTCAATCACTGGCTCCGATGAATTTAAAGTTGGTTCATGTAGTTTGATTGATAAACCTTTTTATTTAACCTTTGAAACATGATAGAATAATGAAGCAAATGCGACAGACAACACTTCTTATGATTTCAGCCTTGACTGTCACATCGATGTGTTTTTTAGACGATTTCATCATTTTCACTGATGTAATAAAGGTTAATTTTGAAGCCCTTGGAGCTTACAATTCGATTATGGACTGCATTATGCGTCACGAAAATCTTCTTCAGGATACTAAAATGGCTGACTTACGTCTACAAATCTATAGCTCTGAATGTATAACAACGATGAATGAGTATATTACCTACGTACTCATACATGATAGTTAGCGTACACTTCATTGCACTTAGAGAGGCTCTAGAAATGAAGAATGAGACTGTGCCAAATTAACGAGTGAGATTCATATCATCATGCCAGTCGCACTTATCAATTACCATCACGAAATGCCGTCGTAACGATATTGCTCAGCAAGACGGTCACTTCGTTGGCTCCACTGGAGTTAATTTTGGAAACTGCAGTTAATAAGAGGTAAGGACAAATATAGCAAAGGCCCCGTCATTACTGCAACGCTATACGAGCTGCGCGAGGTATAATGCGCATACACATGGCACGCCGGGCTCCATTTCACTGCTCCAATTGTTCCTTTCAAAGGTACCAGAATTAGCAAATGATACGGCCTCATGCTTTACAGAAGTTAGTCATGTACTGACAGAATAGTAAATGGTATTTCTACTTATCTGTCAAAGTTATCGTTTACCAACAAATAATAACTCTGTAGCTGAGTATTGGTAACATGACGGTACTCTAACGTGGAATGAAAAGGATTATTGCTCGATAAAAGTTTGAATTAAACTCCTCTGTACAAGAGTGTAGTCGAGCAGCTCTTTCAGAGTATTTTGTAATTATGTGGTTCCGTTAATCGCATCAGAACGGCTCTCAATTTCAACCGCGCTGGGAGCTCTAAATGATTAGCGATGCGCAATACGCAAAACATGCACCAGATTCGCGCTGTAATCAGGGCTTTACTAATTAGCATAAAAACTTTAATTGGAGACCTCACATTAATATACAGTATCACATGAATTTTATAAATATTAAATCCGTATTTTGATATTCCCCACGCCCAGTTTAATAGAAGTAAATCTGATGGAGCATGCAGGTAGTGCTTGGTGGTCGGTGCAGTCTAGCAAGACTTGAGTGTTTCTGGACACTTCTTTTTAATATACAGATGAATTTTTCAAATATCAATGTCGTCTCTTGATATTCCCTATGCCCAATTTAATAGAAGTTAACATAAAAAAACTCTAATTGGAGACTAAATTTTAAAACAACAAATGAATTTTACAAATATTAACTCTGCATTTTGATATTCCTTATGCCCAGTTTATTAGAGGTGAATCTGACAGCGTATGCAGGTAGAGCTCGGCGCAATCTTGCAAGGCCCGAGCGTCTCAAATTATTGAGAACTCCTCCAGAGTTTGCGCTCGCGTCCCTGAGAGGGGCCGCAGCTCGCTGTGATAATAAGTTCAGCGAGGTAGACTACCGAATAACTGCTCAGTAATTGTAGCGGGCAGGCTTGCTAATAAATTGAATAAGTGTCCATGTCAGGGACAGGAGCACTGCCGCCATTATGAGCATGGAGGCGCTCGGCAGTTTAGCCTTGGAATTGTACGTGGTACCGGCACGTGGAGGTGATCCAAAACCACAACACGCACGTGGTATCGGCACGTGGAGGTAATCCAAAACCACAACGCGCACATGGTACCGGCACGTGGAGGTGATCCAAAACTACAGTAAATTTACCAGGTTACATAGATTCACGGTGTGGTACACGCAACAAAATTTTCAAAATAATTGTTGTTTGATAGTCAGTTAATCCGAAGTTTCTTTTTTGTGCAACTTTAGGTGACAAAGATGCTACGGCTGGTATGTTCAACTAAAACATCTCGTACTATCTTGCTTTATCATTTTATTCACTTGTGGTTGTTTTTATTCAAAGCTTAAATTTTGAAGGAGCGGAACTGACAACTATAGTCATCCACAACCTGCTGGTGAACCTCTTTCAAAAGAGATTTATTTTTGCACACTATACTAGATAAAAGTTTATTCCTAATAATATAACATCTAACAAGGAAAAAATCTCTTCCTAAGTCTTTTGTTTCACAGAAATTTTGTTTTTGTTTATTTTTGGGATCCAATGAGTGTTTTTTTTTTGTCATAGCGTCCCTTGTGCTCAAAGAGGACGTCTGAGAGAATTCTGAATTGTTAATGATAAGCCATTTTTGAAGACCCAGTCGGAAGAGAAAAGCTTCCCATAGATTGCGTAGCAACTCCCCCGTGTACATCAAAGCGAAGCAACCGAGTCTGCAGCAGAAGACCAGTCAGCAAAATAAGAAACAAATAGCGGGACTGTATTTCTATGACGTGTCAAACATATATATACATAATTGAAATAAAATGTTTCGAACTAGTCAGCAAACTAAGAAAATAAAACAAATAGAGGGGTTGTATTTCTGAGAAGTTTCAAATAAATATCGTTAAAATAAAATGTTTCGGAGTTTCTATCAGTTACGACAATGACAATCATATTAAAGTAATAACTAAATGCTGTTACTGTCCATTTTTAAGAAATTATCAATTCCGAAAATGTTAATAATCTGACGCTTCAACCGTTTTGGTTGATAACACATTTACTACATTTACGTTTGTGCAGATATGAACGTATATTGAAGAACTTGCGTGGTACGTTACAACGCTGCTGGTGCTCTCCGTATATTGGTACAGAGTTCAGAATGCTTGCATATTGACACGTCCAAAGAAGAGTTAAGACTTTATAATATGGAATGATAAACCTGCCTGCACGCTCACTGCCTGCAACCACACTGCTTGCACGCACACTGCCTGCAAGCAAACTGCCTGCACGCTCACTGCCTGCAACCACACTGCTTGCACGCACACTGCCTGCACGCACACTGCCTGCACGCTCACTGCCTGCAACCACACTGCCTGCACGCACACTGCCTGCACGCACACTGCCTGCACGCTCACTGCCTGCAACCACACTGCCTGCACGCACACTGCCTGCACGCTCACTGCCTGCAACCACACTGCCTGCAACCACACTGCCTGCACGCACACTGCCTGCACGCTCACTGCCTGCAACCACACTGCCTGCACGCACACTGCCTGCACGCTCACTGCCTGCAACCACACTGCCTGCAACCACACTGCCTGCACGCACACTGCCTGCACGCACACTGCCTGCACGCACACTGCCTGCACGCACACTGCATGTACTGCCTGCAGTCCCGAGCAGCGTCGGTGCAGGAAATCTTAACAATCTCAAATTTACAATTGATTCGTGCACCCTCGATGTATGTTTGATATGTGGAAATTTTCAGCACTTTAATTTATTACTTGGGGCGCAGCTGAAATTGTTGCGTTTGTACCCCTTTCAATCGCTATTATTTCATTTTCCTCAGAGATGTTTCAGTTATTCCTAATTATTTTTTCAAAATTCTGTGAAATTTTTCCTTTCATACTTATACTACATACAAGGACAAATTTTTGGATAAACAAATTCTATCGATAATTATTGCAAGGAGTTATGGTATCACACGATAAAAATATTTTGGTCGCTAAATAGCTTTCTCATTCAAGTTGAAATGTTCACAATATTCCCTGTCACCTCCTTGAGATTTGCCTAGCTGCAATCCTAGTGTTTGTCTCTCAAACACTAAATTTATTTAACTTTTTTTCTGTTTCATTTAACCCTATCTTTTACGTGATACATTTCGCTATGCTCATAACGAATCGCAACCTCTGAAATTTCCACAACTTAACAAGCATCTTACTAAGCGAAGAGAATAATTTAGCATTTTGTCCATCGGAAAACAAAAAGTTCCATTCGGATTTTAACTGTCACAATTTTCTCATCACTTGCTACTGATGAGAGAAAATAAGGTTTCTTTGTCTCTCGATTGAATTAGCACTGCAGTCGAGCGTCACGAGTGACTGAGCAGCAGCAAATATGCAAGGCCCGAGCGTCCCCATGCAGACCTGACAAAGTTGAGCCTGTGCTACTCTAGAATGTCTGCTCATTCATTAAGCGAATGCCGCCTTGTTGAACAACTAGGCCTAACTCCGGACTCTAGGCCTCGCTTCGATGACAGCGACTGCTGCAGCCAATCAGAGCCTTCGCTTGCTACGAGCGATGTTCGACATCACTCATTTACAATTCTGCACGTCCTGCAGCAGCACTGTTGGCATCTGGTTATAATGGTGCGATTTTTATACCCACACTTCCTTTTTCAGTTAATTCTGAAGATTTTTTTCAGAAATTAGTTTCAATTCCAAGAAATAAGTTATAAAAACTAATCAACTAGTTCCAGCATGCTGTTGAGTACTGCCTTGTTAAACACCTTTGCAAAGCACTTGGGATATTAGTTGAAACCATTTTATCATTTGCTCTTACTAGCTCATAAAACCCGTTAATTTTCAATCAACCCCAATGACAGAAAAAAGGTTATGATTACTCAATTTTTTTCATAAGCCACGTTAGTCAAAGTACTCGCGAATTAGAACAAATATAGTCACAGTCAAGCTGTTCAAGTTCCATTCAAGAACTTGTCGTCGTTAGGAAAAGTTGCAGTGTCATTATATAACAGGAAAACAACTCGCTCTTATCTTTAAACTTAATATCTGTTTTCTTGAATGTGATTTTGGATTACGATTTAGCGCACTGGAATGAACTGTAGCGTCTTACCTTAGTTTCCCTTTGAAATAGTCTAAATAACATACTTCTTTGTGTGGATCTGTGGAAATAAAATCACAAGGACTTGCTGACCTGAGTGTAAAAGGTAGAGTTGTTGGCCAAATACTGTCATCTTGTATGGTTGCTCACTGCTGAGAAGAGTAATGGCTGAAATAAAATTAGTGTGACTTTATTCCGGAAAGTAATTTTGGCACGAAAGATTTTTGCAAATATTCTGATGTTGTGTCGATGCTCGCCAAAAATTAATCTCCTTCCTCAAATAAATATAACTAGTGGAAAAAAGCATCGAGATGCAATAATTTCCTTCCAACTAGTCCACCGACAAACTAGGTTTGGAGCCCCAGCATTTCTTTTCCGTTGCGTAAAGCGTTGTGGGGAAAATTCCCCACAGATTCCTTCGTAGTGTACTTTGCTGTCTGTACTCTTAACATAAACTGCTGGTGTTGCGTGGCAGGAGAGGTCGCGCAGCAGCAGCGCATAATAAAGTGTGGTGTCAGGTAAACAGGTAGCAGGCTGCTTGTGTCGGGCTCTGACTGCGTCTTGGTCGGAGTCATCGGTTACGTCGGCACGTCGGGGGCACGCTCGGCTCGTGGCGTGGAGTTTGGCGACGGTCGCAGGCCTAGCGCTTCCTACCCTTCTTTCTGCATGTTCAATAAGTCCATGGTTTGATTGCGTGTGTGAATGTGTACAATTTAGGTTCTAATTTTTTTCATTAAACAATTGCATGATTAAGGCGGAATTCACACCGCAATTAACTTTCCCTAAAAGGCGTGTTCGCTGCTCTAAAATTCGGGCAACCTTTACCCTATCGCAGTGAACCGCCGTCTCTATTAAACTTTTGTTATTAACTACTATTGCTATTACCTATTATCCATTAACTACTATTGGGCTTCTGCCTCCATTACCATTTAAACTGTACTGCGACTCCTATATCGTCTTTACTCCCCACGTCTAACAGTCGCTATGCGCACTGGAGGATAAATTCTTCAGGTTGGTTTTCATGTCTCTAATATTTTCCGATTACTGAAGTTTAATATCTTTGTGCAACTTTATCAAGAGGATTAACTCTTTTCTTACCCGGTATCAATTTTTACAGTATCTCGCTGGCGCTGCGTCGCCCTGCGCACTTCATGCTTCGCCACCTTATCAGCTAATTGAGCCATCTTGTGCGACGGCAGTAGCCGTAACTAGGTAATATACGTTAACCGTTCGCTGCTAAATTCTTTCTAAATTATTTGTATTGCGCTGCGTAAGAATATTTCTTCATTTAATTATATTCTTGTGTACATTTATTCATTTTTGCATACAGCTGTGAGGGGACTGGAGGCGTTGGTCGCGGCCCAGGTCATAGCGCTGTTGCCGTGCCTGCTTCCTTCTAGTAGCGTCAGTTTGCCGCCGAGTTCTGGCTTCCTGAAGTGCTGTTGACAAGCTCGCACGTTGAAGTTCAGTTGATAACCTGTGACGTCCGCTTAAGCTGGCGCCGTCTGCCCTGAAGCGGAGAGCTCCTCCAGACTCCTCGTTCCTGCGCCTGCAGTCTATTTTTACCTGACACCCAATTTTTGAACCACCTTGAAAATTACGCACGTTTTAACCTAAATAAATAAATAAATTACTCGAGGACGAATTGTCCTTTTTAAAACTATTATGAGTTGACTACTAGCCGTATTGAGTTCGGTTACGGTCTAATTGCCCTGCTAATATTAAGGTTCTTCCTCGGTGTTGTGAGGCGACTAATATAATTAAATTTGGAAACTTTGTCTTTGTCTTAATTAATCTTTTCAGCTTCGAAGCAGCTGCTAGGTCAAATGTGTTGAGGTAGTTCCTCACAGCGTGATGACTGGTTTGCATTCTTTTACCGGTAAATATTCTTCTCGTAAGGGCAGAGAACTTCCTCAATGTCAGTTTTGAGCGCTTTCCTCAATGATGACGACTATTGAATTTTATTGAAAACATTAGAAAATCAACAAAATATGAGTATGGTACACCTTCTCGAGGCTCAACAAGACTAAATAAAAAAGAAAAAGAAAAGCAGCGCAGGTTCCATTGGTAGGGGTGATAACTTTTTTTCATAAAGCACTCAGGAAGCAAGAAAGGTTCCTCATAAAGTTTAAAAATGACCAAAGTATCGTTCAGAAAAATGTTAAGAATACGTCGCAAGGAAAAAGATTGCCTACATTTGATCACCGAAAAAATAACAAATTCTTGAGATCTGCAGGCTATGAAATGAGCTGTTAACCTAGATATCAAACTGTTACTTATATTTCAGTTTGATATACATAATTATTAACTAAAATTTCAGAGATAAGATCAAAAGAACTGTTGTTCTGTTCTGCCAGCAGTAAATAATGAGAACAACCTGATTAGCCCCAGCCCAGAGATGAGAGTAGACCGGAGAACGTCAGACGCAAAAGCGGGGGTCTGTGAGCTAGGGCAACAGAGCTACGCAAATAAAAATTACATATTTCTTATGAAGTGCAACATAAAAATTTCATCATTCCTTAGACGGAATTTATGTGCTTTTTCAGTATATGTTCGAAAGGAAATTAAAACAGCTTTTTGTGTAAGATAGGATTGTTATGACAGCTATTTCTGAAAGATAGGAGCAGCGTTTGAACAGAGAATTCTTTAATGTTTTTTAAGATCGCCTCAAAAGTAATTTCAATTCAGCTCCTACAAATGAACTGTCGCAAACTTGCATAATATTAATAAGGATAACCCAGTATTCGCTTAAAATTTATTAATTACTAAGTTAACTGTTTGATGGTTGTTAGTCGACAAAGACTCCGTAATTCTTGACTTTTCCGAATCACCGTTTGTTGAACTGCCTGTAGCTTCAACACTTTTACTATGGTTGCTGCTGGTGAACCTAAATTATTTATATTTTCCAATCGAAGAGTGCATGGCCTTAGAATTTCCGAGAAGACTGTCCGAAGCTCAATCATTGGTACGGCGATCTTTAGAAGGCCAACTAAACTCTTCCCTCTTCCTAATCAAGAAAAAACTAAAATTTCATAGAGGAAGACTGAATTCCGTAGACTAAAGTTTGACCCTCTCTATCGGTTCACGGAATAATTTCGTCTGGATATCAAATTGGAAAAGTTCTTGGCTGCCAATTCGGAATGACACGCTTCCCCGAACGGAAGAGCTGCGTCGCAGCAACATGGACTCCGTCGTGTCGTGTAGGGCGCAGAAGCAATCATGTGTGCACTCCCCCTATTAAATTATTCCGCCCCCATAGAAGTTGCTCCACAAAGAAAGAACGTTGGCGCAATTCTCCGCAACATGAACATTGGTGAAAAAAACGGAAGATCCTCGAATGACCTGGATACAACAGGTAGCTTTTGCGCTGAGAAGAACCATTTCTCGATGCGATCGATGTGGTACGGGTGACGACCAGCACGCATCAGTAGAAACCAGAATTGGATTGTATTAAGTTGATGTCGTGGCTTTAAACACTGTTCATATTGGAGTTGGGATTATTTAAGACTCTCATTTATTGTTCATTTGACGGATAACTTTAGCTCAAAATAATTTCGTTGACCTGTGTGCTTCACGAAACCGCTCTGCACAGTGAATACTGATTACAACCGGCCTATAAAAAGTTCAAGTGCTCTAAATTAGAGTCGCATATTCATAATAAGTTAAAGTACTCTCTTATGGTAAAGAACCTCAGCAATACAGGGAACCTGGCGGTCTTTGTAAAATAATTATAAGTAGTTCTCTATTCCTGCATGATTTTCACGTGCATCCTAAAACAATTTCGGAGAATTTCCAGGAAAATTCGCGGAATAGGCTTTCCCGTACTGGAAAGGTCACGCACGTGTCTCATAATGTCGCTCAGTTTCCAGTCCGCCGTCATAATTTTTGTTTAGAAAAACACTGCGTAATGACGACACGTTTTTATTGCGTGCATGAAAAGCTTTACGACGGCCTCTGCCCAGGTGGGAACACTAAAACTTTTACGCGGCGGTGAAGACAGCGCATGACAGGCGCTGACCGGAGGCGCAGCGAGGCGTGTGTAGACTTGCAGGCAACGCAACGCATTTCGGAAAGGATAAAGGACTTTTTATTCCAATCAAGTCTGATACATATATCTCGTACATTGGTTTTTCAAATGGCTTACAGAGGAGCGACGCATGTGTAGACTTGCAGGGAATGATTTATATTTCGAAAAGGAATAAGGATGCTTTATTCTAATCAAGCCTAGTACATTTCATCTTGTACATTGGTTTTGCACATGCCTTATAACTATCACCAGGTCACAATAACGGTTACCCCCGGTCAAGCTGGTACCCAGTACCTGGGTAGAGTGGGGAATTGTGGCTGAGTTCTCCCTTTCCCCAACGGGGAGAATCATTGAGCGGCAGTGCTGGGATTCGAACTGCCGACACATTCCCGTGGAGGGCGCGCTCGCCACCACTCGGCCACGGTGAACAAAACTGCACAAACAACTTTTTGCACAGTCGACGCTGTTTATAAATTAATATGCAGAAAGTTGAACGGTTACTGTTAGTGCACGGCTACCCGTTATAGGATATATTTAGTAACTACATCTTCATGTGTATTATTTAGATTCAAAGTGCGTACATTTACTGACGTAAATGATTAGTTTGATTTCAAAGTCAATGTTCTCACCAGCATTGCTTATAATATTATATCACTGTTTTCATCATCATCATTGAATTGGTAATAATAATTTGTCTGAGTAGTAATAATTAGGTTTACAAATTTACACATTTTGCTAAAATAAACTTACTCGGGTGTTTCCGTGCGCTACTGTCCAGTTTCAGACTTAAGGATGTTACAATTTATTTCATTCAAAAGAGCTGCCGCGGGACGCATCACGCCAAAATAAACTTATTCGTGTTTTTTCCGACATTTTATCATGTGCTAGAGTTCAGCTTCAGACTGAAGAAGATTCCTATATATTTTATTTAAGTCAGCTGCCGGTAGACTGCTCGACCCGAGTTGCTGAAAATGGCATTCCCATAAGCGTGTGGGGCTTTGCCTTATTAACAATGCAATTATTTGATGATAAAATGCTAATGTTGGGCTGGCCTGAATGAAGTTAGATTAGGTGAAATATAATAGACTCTCATAGCCTATTTTCTCCAAAAAATTGAAGCGTAAATTGGTTGGTTTGACTGAGGCCAAAAAATTCTTCAAAGTAGTATCAACTGATGGTTTTTTAGGTCTTAAACGGTATATTTGAAAATATTTCTAGAAAATAATTATTGAGTGTTTTAAAACATCTCCCAATTACTGGGCTTTATTTAAATAATTAATGCTTAAATAATTAAAACTTTCCTGTACCCGTACGACCTTAGTAACTAATACAAAGAAGACAACACAAATATAATACATAGTCTAGCTTTTGATATCGGCAGTTATGTTTTTGGATAGTTTTGCTGTATAAAGTATTCTCTAATGTATATTCGGAAAAATGTTGGGTTCAACATTAATTTTTAAACTCATAACATAACAAAATACGCTAGTGACCTCCGTAAGATACCAGTCCCCCTAGCAGAAATCAGTAAGTTTTAGAGCTGGAGTGTAGAATTTGTTTTTTCAAAATTGGGAGACAAGACAAATGAAGACATATAAACTTAACATAGTAGGTAGGCAACACCCTTAATTCCATTGCTTCATCAAACGTAACAACAAAAATGTTTGTGAAAAGAGTACGTCAAGTGATAAACTTGACTCAGTGGATGCGTGGACCGGGGGAGAAGATTCGTAAAAGCAAGTAAGTTAAGAGTGGAGACTCAGTATCCTTTTACTCATTTTGACAACTTAAGAATAAATTTTACTAAGATTTCGTAATTAACATTCCATTGTACGAAACATGTAAATAATGGATTGCTTGTGCAAAAAAAAATGAAATACATTGAGTTTATGAAAAACGTAAATTTGAGCGTTGTCTTCAACATAGACAATTGCACGAGTATCGAAACTTTATGTATCAAGGGAGTATAATGATATAAACCAGTGTGTTTAAAGTAAAAACATGTTATGGAAGGTCAGCGTGAAACTTCCTTAAAATAGGAAGCGTGGAAACTTCTGAAAAAGTTTAGAAGAGGCTTACCATGAAAAGTGCGTTGCGCTGCAAAAATGTCACATGCATGAACTTCCTAGGAAGAGAAGTCAAGCAATGTAAGCTTCCCCATGGCAACGCTTGCATTGAATGTGTCTTGCAAGCCACCAGCCATGCTTTTCTGGGTGTAAAAAAAATTGTACTTAATTTTTAGAATCAATATAACAGGTGAATCAATAAGACCCCTTAATCAGGGAACAAAGCTGGTTGATCAAAGAGTATTACTTCGTAAATCTTATTCGTATTTTGATTATTTTTTACTTCTTTTAAACGTGAAACTTTGAAGAAAATATTTGGAGAATGGCGAGGAACAGGATCAATTTTCTATTCCACGTAATGAAGTAACCAATGAATTGAAAAATTTCGAATAAACTTGAAGATAAGAGCTTTTCACTAACTCGTATTCTATACATTTCCAATTATTGTTTCAAATCGGTGTTTTAATTTTTGAGGCAGAACGTATGAGTAGCAACCAAACAAGTACTCAAGTTTTTTTTTGAAATGTTCTCTCTCCCGAATTTTCAAACTTTTTCTTTATTTATTTTTTCATTTCCTACGGCTGAACTTTGGAGCTAGGCAGAGAAAGCTCAAATCATCAAAATAGAAAAACATATTTTTAGGAGAAATCATTTTTCAAGGAGTAAAAGTAAACGCCCTTAATCTCTTATTGAACTACAACTCGTCACTTTGAAATCCGAAGCCGGAAGTTCCTTCTTTAGAAAAACTGGCATTTAATATTAATGTGGAGCGTAGTTAAGGATGTTTGGGGCGTTTTCCCAAGTGGAAAACTTTTTTTCTTGGGAAAAACCAGATATACATGTCCTATTTAATCTACATTTCAATAATTCAATATTTTTGAGCATGCATTCTACGTTTCGCCTTCACTATGTTCACCATGCGGCCTTCCCACATTCAATACTCGAAAATACAAATGCATAATCGTTTAATGATCTAAAATTCCACTATGAATTTATGAGAAATTGATTCTTGCCTTTAAAAAAACGAGTTTAAACCAATATCGTTATTTTCACCTTGATGAACAGGAAATATTGCAAGTGAAAGCAAACGAAGTGAAATGAAATACTGGTTCTAATTTGCATTCAAAACTGAATCAATCACGAGCAGTTTAGGCTATGAACAGCTAATTCATAGCCTAAACTGCTAGTTTCCTATGTTTCTTAACATGTAAACTGTCATGGGTTAAACTAAAATTTTATAATCAACTCAAATATAAAGTCAGTTGAATTAAACAATTTTGAAAGCAGCTAACATTAATTGAAACGTGTCTTCAATTAGCTTTGATTGCGTATCTATGAAAATTGGATTTATAACAACTGGTCGGACGGTATATGAAAATTGGATTTATAACAACTGGTCGGACGGTATAATTGTAGAAATTCATTCCGTGTACCACCGGTGGCGCACTTGGCGGTTAATGTGTTAACTGAGCATCAATGGTGCATCACGCTGCAGCCAGAGCTTCAGAGCCTCTCAGTTAACAACTAACCTATTATTTTACCGAAGGAAATCAAGATAAATTAAAGCTAACGTAAATCCCGATAGCGTATATCAACTTTATTGAGTTCGTAAGCCTGTAGCAGAAATTCTTGAGCATTATTTTTTTGCATATGTATTGAATTGAATATAATATAACAAATAATGAAACGCGTGCATAGATGTTCAATATGAAGCAAAGCGAAAGCGTCACTTCCAGTTGTGTATATTTCTGTGTGCAGTCCAGCTGCTGCTGTAATTTTTAGAGACGACAAAATTATAGAACCAATCTCAGATCTCAGCGTGGTATTGCTGCTCGCAGTGCGATATTTATGATATTAAATGTGAGTCGTTCGGTGAAGTGAGAGCAAATCATTTTATGGTAAAGATGTTTAATTTCTGGACACTTTAATTTTCAAATGTACGTCAGAAAAGGGTACAAATACATTTGAGTATCTTTGTACTTACTTGAATAAACTCTCTAATCAGTGATGATGTAGCTCTTGACTGCTTTAATTCATCTTTGATATTCATTGAACTGTCGTAGTTAACAATACGAGGAAAAAGAGGATTCCATTTCTGACATATTTTGGTGGTTCAACAAAGACGCTTATAAAATTGTTTTCGACGTTACAATGCTATTATTTATTAATGTACGTCTCATCGCTTAACATTTAAATGAATGTACTTTTGAAACAATCATAGTTGTGTAAAGACGATCCAATGACACAAACCATGGTTGAGGCAGTTTCTACGGCAACGAGAACAATTGAAATAACTCAGAAAACCGAAAGCCATTCGTAAAAAATAGAAACCGTGCTTAAACCGTCCCTGAAATCTTTTTTGCAACATATTATAGACCCATAACTGGAGTCATCAATCTTTCTTTTAAGGAAGAACGTCGAAGAAAAGATCGCCGATCTTCCTGTCCATCTATTTGAGACTCGGTCTCCTCCTCAGGCGTGAATGTCTCACTCGAGCCCCGTCAACAGAACGCCAGAGATCCAGGATGTCAGCTGCAGCAACGTCAACATTTTCGCAGGAGCGTCTGGAGCACCAATTTCCCGTCCTTAACTTTTGCCAGTTCCATAAGTTCAGCAGAGACGCCCGGCACCGACTCGCGAGCCCGATTCGGGAATGGAAAGTTTCTTTAGGCGCGGTGTATGAGCTAACGGACATGTTTATCTCCACGAGACACGAGATTGTGTGTGTGTGTGTGTGTATGTGCTCAAGGATTCTTCTTAACTCAGATTTAAATTCCTATGAGCTAATGGAGATTTTTATCTCCAAGAGACACGGGATATTATTGTGTGTATGTGCTCAAGAATTCTCTCAAACTCATCTTTAAATTATATTTGAACTATTTTTCAGGAGGAAGTTGCGCTAGAAATACGGAGTTCCGGCCAACTTTCTCAACCTCTTCGTTGCTGTTTTTGAGGTACCTGACCTGTAAGTTAAGATCCACAGCATTCTGACTAAGTGAATGCCGCCTCAAAAACTGCCTTAATGTAAATACCGTGCTGTATCGCGACGAAAATTTTACCGTTGCAAAACACCGACTATCTTCAATTCAAGGTTGCTTATCAATAAACATTTCACGTTTGTTCAACTATTGAGTTACGATAGGTTCTTGTTGTATATTCCTTGAATTCAAATCATGGGTGATATAAATAAAACAATTACAAACTTTTCTGTACATTCATTCAAAGAACTCGTTCTCTTCCGTTCTTCAATAAAACGCAGAAAACTGTTTTGTGCGAGAAAAAAGCGGAAGCTCGGCTCTAATCTCATCGTTCCACATTGTGCCAAGTGAACTGGAGCATTAGAGGTCACGTTTATAGGCTCCTAGTATTTATTGAGTCCCTGCAGAAAAAGGGCAAACATTAACCTGGAGTGAACTTCGCGAAATTTTCGATTGAAACATTCAACAAGCCGCTGCTTATTGCGTTAGAGTTCTTATTTTTCTGATCCTCGACTCTGCTATGTGTCAAGGAATGCGGGAAACAATCTGACACGAGTAAAAATCAATTCAAAAGTTATGGAAATTCATGCATCTTCATAAAAAGCAAGTGAAACTATACATACTTGGGTGTCCTCTGCAAAAAATTTCCAATTGTTTCTACTGAAAAAAAGAAAAACAATGTCAAGGAAAATTATTTACAATAGCCCAAGTTTGTTCATGGTGAATTTATGAATAAGCAATATAAAATAAGAATCACATGACAATATATGTATCCGCCAAATTACAAATAAACATTAAGTACCGACTTCTGAAAATGATCACACGGCATCACCATTCTAAGCGATTGAAGGCATGAGATCCCTGGAGAAAGCAATGCATGCGAGCATAATGTATTCTTCAATACAGAGACAACAGTAAGTCCGCATATTTGATTGCGAAACATAAAAATATTTAATTTCATAGGCAACCTAAAGTTTCGCTACTGGAGACCTCAGTTGCTTTTTAGGAAGTATACCCCAGTAGCTTCTGCCTCTGCCATGAATCCAACACCATTTACCTCCAGTGAAAATCAAAAATTTAAATAAGAATTTTCAAGTCAATGTTATCGGTACAAAAGACAAAAATTTATCAGTCTATCATGTGTGAAATTTTAGAAAAAACTTTTCCAGGATAGTGAATGGATATGCCGCAAAATTTAAACCGAGCAAAGCTGTATAAATGAAAACGGGATAAAAACATGGACGCATATTTCTTCAAGTTCGATTACATTGTATGTAAGTTGTACTCTGAGCTTTCAAGAGCGACTGAAATAGCGTCGATGAGGGGCGGTATAGATTTATTGGTTCGCAGCCAATAGCCTATGAAAGGAAGTTTAAGCTTCTCATGTGCAGACTTCTTAACACGTTCTCCGAGCATTGGGCAGTGTGTGCACCAATTGGTCAATTGCTCATTCACTGGCCGGTATAAATGAGTGACGTTTCATCTGTTTCGCAACCTTTTTAAGAAATAACTGTTACCATACGAGGTGAAATGTATTGTGTAATTGCATCTGTCATATTTCTTAAGAACGATAAAAATGTATTCGAGTAATAATGTCAATTTCCTTATTCTGATACTTACAACATAACCAAAGCAACCGTTTACAACTGCGGAAACGCGGTGAAAGTGTTCAACTTGCAGACCTCCGGAAAGTTTTTGCTTGAGCTTTGGTAGTTCAACTTGTCCAGCTCATGTCTGTGGCCTGGCCTCAGTGAACGAACACGACTGGAAAACTGAAACTCGACCCGCGATACTTAAGACATTTTATTAAAAAACGCATTGTAAGATATTTGTGTGATGATGCCTGAGTGTAGAAGACTTGCGCGAGGCGAAAAGTGTCTTACGTTGAGGAAAAATCGAAATCAGCCAACTATTTGAGAGTGAAAGTTAAATACAGATGAATTTATTATCATTTATAAAATATCTGTAGGTGTAGCGTTTCTGCTTACAGCCCAGTAAAAATGTTAAGAATAAGGTAAGAAAAGAAATAGCTTTATAGTTCATACGTATAATAACAGCCGTAACGCATCAGCTTATATTTGTACTTAAGGGCTACACAGCTAAAATGCTTTCCGGTCGAGATCGACTAGTGCTCTAACTTCATCATTCTCATGAAAGAAAAATTTCTTTCAATTTCTATAGAGGATGTCATTAAGACCATAAGAGCTTATTTTTCATGGAAAACTGAGGAACTTGTTGCCCCTTTTTACTCATACTATTTTCTTGTGACCTGACATACCTGTTCATGAATGTGAATAGAAATTCATTGAACTTTTCCGACACCAAAAGAATAATGACAGGAAGATCGAACAGCGCTAAAAAAAATTGGAAAATTTTGGATCTTTTCAAATACGCGCGAAGGATCGAATGATAAAAGCGCGTATGCGAATATAGAAAACTTAGATATTAGACTGTATTCGAGGATGAAGTTGATTACATGCAATACTGAAACTGACATACTCGTTCAAGCCAGATGAAGCCAGGGTCTGAGATCAATAATTTCTTCGTTCATCAAGCTGCCACAGACATTTTATCTGGCAAGGCGAAGCCAAGCAGGGAACATTTTCTGAGAGAGACAATTGCACCAATAAGGAGACGCATTGAGCGCGACACAAATAAGCTCACTGCAATGATTCCGGTCTATTTCTCAACAAATAAAATAAGCCCGGCCCAATGGAGGCACCGTAAATCACCAGCCTGCTCTCGGATATTGAGCTGTCAAAGGAACTGCGGCTGATCATTAATAAGCTTCTTTGGAGGTACCTGAGTGCCAATGGGAGAGTTCAATGCATGCACTTTGGTGTGCAAGGCTTTCCCCTTCAAACGAATGGCTGAGCTTTTAGCCCTTCTTCCGTGCCATTAGCTTTATACAATTATATGTTTACGGTGTAATTCTAGAGCAGCTGCTCACTCGTTTCTCTACAATTGCTCCCGATAATGAGTTCATTAGACCGCGGGTCGATGGCCGGCTTCGTAAGATCATTATCTCTGCGCCACCTGACGATTGAGAGCGAAAATAGCGGGCATATTTCCACTGAATGAGAGGACCTTGGCTTCACAAAACGATACGTGAAAAGTTTTAGCCTATTCTATAATTCAATGCTCGCATACATGTATTTGAATCAATACAAATTTTTGCAAGTGATGCGTATTCTAAGCTGTCATTAGACGTAATCATGGATTTATGTGTGCCATTAAACCGAGTTAGTTCTTTGAAAGAATGTTCAATGGCTGCAGAGAACGATATTGAAGTTAAGAGGGCCAATTAGGAAATATATGTAGCCTTTTTCTGATTGAAATTATACTGGATATTGCTCCTTAAGGCTGACTCCTGGAGGTTGAAAACTCGAACTCGAGTGAACAGACTCTCGTTATTCCGTAAATTGAAGGCACTAAATCTTCCTCCTTGAATGGAAAATGCATTTCTGCATTTTTGCAGATATAGTGAATGATACATTCAAAATTCAAATCAATCAAAAACATTTTCTTGGTCAGGTAGAACAAATGTCTGTAATAGCAAGAGAAACTTCATATCTAATTCGACGTTTCGTTTTCAGAACAAGTCCCGAAATAGCTGTACAAGAACCGCTGGTGCGCGGCAATTGGGACCCGCGGGTCGGAGTCTCTCTTGCAGAATCCAAATGTAATTCTGCTTCAGTTGAGGTCTAAAGAGCGATTCTGTGATAAAAGGCAATCCTGCGAAGCTGAGCCGATTAATTGTGCACTAAATTGCATCGAATGTTCCCGCCTTACATTCATTTGCACTCCTACTGATTCGCGAGGAATTTCCGCGGCAAGGCCTTTTTTAGGGGCCGGAATTTAATTTCCTTAGCCGGAAAGTTGCTAGTGTTCGACGTCGAGAGCCGCATGCAGTCTCCAGGAAAAAGCCCTAAACGATCAGGGACAACTTTGGCACGCAATGAACAGCTGATTGAGTCGAGGGATCGATTTCTCCAAATGCTGATCCAGATCTGAGGACAAAATGCAGTCAAAGCAACTCCGCTCTCTCTCCCTCGCTTTATTTCGGATTGCATTTCTGTGACCAACTTCAGCATATCACGCCAGAAGGGAACAGTTGCCGTATTGAACTAGTGAGCATGCCTGATATTTGGTGTGATAAAGTGAAAACTTGGTTCTTCACAATTTAAATGGTGATGTAACATGTGCTAAATGGTGAAGTAACATTGGCAGGATTTTCCAAATCTCTCCGGTACCTTATAACAACTCGTACGTCGGACAAAACATCGGCGCTGTAAATTACATGAGCAAGCCAAGAAAAACAACGACCTGTACAAAAACAACTCGAGTTGTTGCGGTTGTCAAAAATTTGATTTAATTTTGAATGCTTCTTCATGAAAACTTATAATTTTTTTAAATTCTGGTGTATATCGTAAGAAAATTCGACGGGAAATCTTTTTGGTCTCCTAACGCTTATGGAGTCTCTTCAAATTGTCACTCCGGATCAATTTGTCGGACGAGAATACTTGTAGCGAATATTTCCTGCTTGATGACAGCAGGTAATAATAATAGTAATAATTGCAATTATTAGAATTATTACTATAGTAACAATTATAATAACAATAATAATTATAAACAGAGACGTATGACTATCATAATGTCGTATTCCTTTGCCATAAATGAGTGTACTTCTGTTGCACAGACAAATTCAATTCATCTTCGAATCAGGGCAAGGTGCCCTAGATTTCAATGAACAAGTTTCAAATCTGCCGTGATGGACAGCCGTGCACTCTAAATTCTGTGAAGTGCTATACTAAATATCAAATTAATTAATAGAGTATGATTAATATGAGTGTGATTTCAAATTAATTCACAGTACTAAACTCCACTTTACGCAGTTGTTGTTATTTATACAAGAATCATTTTGAGGTTCGTTTGTTCTATCATCGCAATTGTCTTGCCTGATCCGAAATACAGTAACAAAACGTATTTTTTAATCAAGACCTGGTTGGTTTGAAGGCTCCTAGAATTTCAAAAATGTTTGCTCTTGAGATGCCGCAACGCAAGAATTTTACGTAATTTCAAGACACACGCAATTTGGACTAATATCGTACACGACGCAAGTTCCAGGCCTCGACATATTCACAATTCGACCCCGCTGCTCGCTGTTGATAATTTCAACCATCCAGAAATTTTATGCGAAAACATCAAGTAATTCGCCGAAAAAACATTCCTCAAAGATCGCGTAAAACGAAACCTCTCAAATGTTTGAAATTTTTTATTTCTTTGTGAAGTTCGAACTTGTTGAACATTTAGATGTTTTCTGCAACAAAATATCAAAGAGTTATCGTTCTGCAAACAGCCAAATTGTAAGCGTAGATTCTCAAGTGATAATTTTACCAATTGGGCAAACTTATTTTTCTTCCTGCTGATACTTTTTTCCATTTCCGAAGCATGTGAGTAACCGCTATTGTACAACACCCTGAACCCAAATGAATGCTTTTTGCTTCGCAGTATAGCGGAATTCCTACTAGTTTTAAGTTCACTCTTCGTCACCCACTCACGCATCCCAATCAGTTCTTAATTTAGAAAAATTGAAGAATTAATTTTTGTCTGACTCCAGACAGTCAGCTCAAGCTCTCTCTTCGTCATGCACTCAATTTTCAATTGAGGACAATTAAAGCATTTATTCTTAGCTGACTCTAGACAGTCTGTAAACTGAGCTCACGATGCACACTCGTGATATTGCGCCACAAAATTACTGGCCCCATTCGCTAGTGAGGGAAGGCTGCTTCTCGGATATTACCTTTATAAACACGGTCTCAATTGCATCGTGCCGAGCCACTTGGAACACCAGGCTGCCTTTATATGTCAATGCTACCTTAATACCTAAAGAACTTTTGCAAGTTGACTTAAGTGAATTGCAAGGTAAAGAATAAAAAACTGTGATTTGGTATAATAATCCTTTGAAGACTTCTGCCTGGTGCTAAGCTAGCCTTCGTAGCTTACACGTTCATCTCTATTTCATCAACAGAAAAATGCTTTTATGGTTTCTGCGTGAATGTCAAAGCTCTGGTTTTAGCACGTTAGTTTGGACATTCTTTCACTGTCGTTTGTCTAGAGCATAATTTTCAGACAATGGTTAGAACAAACTAATAGTTATGGTCATAGTTTCATGACATTCATTGCTGTGAGTCTGGACATCATAAGTCATAACTTTTTTGTCACGCGCTGACATTTTGAGGAAATGCTTATTGCTGCATGTGCATTTCATTTCATTATTGTCCAGCTGGAAATGAATGATCACTTGTACATCACATCATGGTGTGTCTGGATAGTCTTTTGATTCTCCCAGGAGCACATAATGCGTCTAATCTTCACTCAGCTCCAATGACTCAATGTGAGATGTATAACAACATCGATTTTCATTCGTGGCATATCAAAGTTTTAGAAAAATCTTACATAACTCTATTTTGTTTTGGATTTTGCCTGCTCAGAATTGAATTCTTTTTAATTATCTCATGATGCCATTTCAGTTTTATTCATAGTTAAAATATGTGAATTGAGGGCACATTATTTGCATTAACCACACAAAAGAACATCCAGTCGCATGCAACAACCATGAGCACACATTCTTTAAGTACACTACAACCACGAGCACATTTGCTCTCCATGGCTTATCGCCGGTCTATTTTCAGAAACATTCTCAAACGACGAAATTTTTCAGTCTGACGACAAGCCATTTTTCCTCATTTCTTTGAGTTTTTATTTATGTCTTATTCTGCTCGTGAGCAAATGCACGGGTAGTTCCTGCTTCGGACCCCTATTAAAAAATTTAAAAACATCCACGGCCAATTATGCAACAATTTATTCCCTCAAAAATTTGTGTGAGCTTTATATACTGGCAATGTTAGCTTGAATTTTCAAGATGTGTGCAGTGTGCAAAAAAGTACGAAGTGAGTGCAAAACATTAAATAAACAATTATATTCGCACACATTTAGCTGCTACAGAAAACGTGATAAGTCAAAAGAAGAATCAAATTATGCAAAATTTTGTTTATTGACGAGCGTTCATTGCTTTAAATCAGTATTCAGTGATAGAGGGTGCTGATAAAGATATCTCCATTAACCTAATGAGTCAGTGTGCTTATGACCATAATTATGAACATACAAGCAAGAAAAGGTCAGTCAGCTACAGCAAAATAATAATTATTACCAATTATCAAATGATCATATCCTGATCACCACAGCATGAGGATCACATGGGATCGGTTTGTGTTTGTACCCCAACAATTTCACGATCCATGTGATTCAACAAAGAATAGTTAATTTAATTTTCTCAGCAGAGAACTGGGGATAGAAATTTTAACTGTAATGGACGGGGCAACTTAGACTCGACGCAGAAATTTGCTTTCTGAAGGAATAACTTTCTTCTCCGCTGAGATCTATTGCATTGAAATGAAACAACAGTAAGCGCACCCAATGAACGCGGTCAATATTATTCGCGAAAATAAATAATTTTCATCAGGCCCCAAGAATCGTATAACATAATAAACAAAACAGTCAATGTATTTAGCAATGAAGTAGGTTTTCTGCGTATGGAATCACTTTTGAAATACATTTACAATGTGAGGACATTTTTCATTGTCTAAAAATGTTGGCTGAACAGACAACACCTGACCATATTTCTTGGAGACGTCGCGAAAAGTCAGTGAAGAGGACAGGAGTGTCTGGGAGCGGCCCGCTAGCTGTCATAAACTCTAGACTCGTCCGATATTCCTACGAGGGACCGTGATCGTAAAGCAGTAATGCTATCGGAAACGAATCCGAGCTTCTGCCACTCTACTCCCCAACTTTTGGCCAAAACAGGACTGCTCCTGCCGAGTTCCGCCGATACCTGCTCCGAGTGTCTCCGAACTTTGGCTTTCCATGATGTTCCTCTTCTGGCTGCGGGGTTTCACGTTTGCTTGTTCGAGATCGGCGTTCATTAGTCCGTTGAACTCCTCCTATACAAGATCAATAGATTCGTCGGGGATGCGTTTGGTACTCGGAGTATCAAAATTACGAGTGCAGGTATTGTATCGAATGACTGCCCCGGATAGCGAAAGTGCGGTATGTTCGTTTTGTTGGGACTGAAACAAGGGTGCTTCAGGGTATAATAATTTCCCGATCTTAGTACGCAAGTAAACATTAAAATTCAGAGAAGCTTCATTCTACAAATCTGTATACATGCAAGCGCGTGAGATAAAAAGAGGCACATCGTTCCAGTCCTATATATTGTCTTCAAGTAGTTGATGCCATTTCCACCAAAAACTTACTATAATGCTAGGAGTTTATATATATTAGAAAAAACTAACTTTACACGCTCTACAAGTGAATAATTTTTTAGACAGTGATACGTAAACGTTTATGCCGTTACCTGATAGCAATGAAGAGAATAGACCTTTATCATTTTGTAAAAAAATTCATGAAGAGATCAGTTGATCTTATGGTTTTGCCCCGAATAATAAGTTTCGCGAGAAAGAACGAGATTCAGCAAATTCCATATTTTGTATAAACTTGATTTGAAAATGCAAGCAGACCACCATGTTGGAATGTTATTTCTCAGTGATACGCCTTGAAAATAGCACAAAACTTTTTTGATTAAGATGTGGTCTGAATTGACACTAAGAATATACTGGCGCACTTGAAGCAATTTCTCAAAATTTCTCAATCCAATTTTTCCTAGGAAAATATACTGAATATATGTTTCTTAAACAAATCCAGTCACCTCAAATTTTCGGAGATAAATACAGGGCTGGAAGCTAACGTCTAATTTTGTTGATCTTCATTTCACACGCAGTGCTGGCAATGTTTTAGGGTACAAAATATGGCTGGAAATCCTCACCATGGACTTGGTGGACGTAACTTTCTGTGCTTCTTGTCGGGTCGGTCCACCAGAGCTGAAAGAGCTGATTAAGAAACCAGCCACGTCCGTTTCTTTATTTTTGCTTTTCAAGATTTTGAGAGACATTTTAAGGCAAGTCTGGCCGCCTTTCTTTGATATTCAGTGAGAGCGGCGCCTTAGTAAATTAAGTCCGTCCAGTCGTCAGACCCACGACTGCACCGACACAGCCCAAGTGACTTTCCTGTCTGAATTATGCGGCATTTAATTGAATTTTAGGGAGACCAAGAGACGGTGATTCCTTGAGAACAAACACACGGAACGTCCTCTTGAGGAGGCGATTTCTCGGGCCCCCTTTTGCTTTATTGAACCTCGGCTGCAGAAATCCGTAGACTTTCTCGAAACAACTGCTTCCCTGGATGTTGTGGACTTCCATGTATTCAAATCCGGAATTTTTGGAAGGAGTTTCTTTCCTTTATTGATATGTATGATCGCTCTGTTTGCATCTGGCAAAAAAGGCAATGAACTTTCGAAGAGCTTTGTTTTCTCCCCCACGTTTTCTCCAAAATTTGACGAGAGACCTGCGACGGTTCTTTGAAATCTCAAAATGCGTTGAACAATGTTTTAGGGATAAATTACCGTTAAGTATGAATGCTACTATTGTATGAACGAGAACATTAAATGAAAGACTCAACGACGACATGAAATGCGCGTTTAATTTTACTTCTTTCAAGTGCAAAGAACATTGAGCGTAAAGCGAAGGTGTTTCTTGAATTCGTACAACAAAATAAATACGGTAAAATTAATCGCGAGCGACTGCAATGCTCGACTCAATTGGATCAAAACTCCTGTAATGCTCTTATAGTGGCCAAAAATTATTTTGAAAATGAATGTTCCTTATTTTTCAAAGATAAATATTTTACCGACTGGTCTAGCGATAGGAATTTGAATATGGCGTCGTGTGTTGCATGTTTGTATTTTGTAGATTTTTGCGGAATATATTTGTTTTTTTGTTAAGACCTTATGAAAAAATTTTTGTTCTCCTGCTTCAGCACTGATGATGGAATTTTCATAATTTTGAAACGTATGCAACAAAAGTATTGTTCGTTTTTTACTCTGGTTCTTCTTTTTATTATACCAGTAAGATTCTCTACGAATCGTCCTGTTGGAAGTATATTGTATGTATCAGACACAAGAATTGGCCGTTGTGTTGGGAACATTCCCAGAACTTGAATTTCTCTATTCAACAAAAATATTATTAAATATTATAAACAACAAAAAGTTTCACGTACATAAAAATAAGGAAACTCATTCAACGAAGTGCTACAGTACTCATTTATCAAACTAAAATTCAGTGAATGTTTTTCGTTTTAAATAATTATACCTTGATTTCGCTTAACATCGCAGACCTAGAAATGGCTTGCGACGAAGTTAGGGTAAAAAAATGAATGAATGCAATCTTGCATCTGAATTTAAATTTAATAATTTGAGGTCAACCTGAGTATGTAGGAAAGTATTCGTGCTGTTGAAGTAGATATAGTATACTGTAGATGAAAGAACACTGTAACCATTCTCATAAGAAAGAGGAATGAATTTTCGTGGCTTCACCGTTCACAAAATTTGCTTATTTTCCTTAAGTATAATTTTTCGTAACAAATACTTAAACGAAGAGGTCAGGAATATTAGGGAGAGCCATATTGGAAAGCATGAAGCTCGGATGCCTTTGAAAATCTTCGAACCTACCGATAAGCATCATCTACCTGATTGCTTCTCCTATTTTTGGACTTCTCAATGAGCTTCATTAAAAAGAAAAGCCTTCTTTATTAAAGGCTCCATTGTAGACCACGCTTGTGTTGGCTTAGAACGAAAATATTCTGGGTCTTTCCACACTTAAATTCTTTGCCAGGTTTTATTAAGAAATTGTTTGTGCACGGGTCATTTTACGTGATTTTTGCAGTTACGCTGAATTATGGAAGGTGAAGAAGGCTTTCCTCCTCTGAACATACAAGAAGCCGCTCGAGGAAACGAAATAAAAAACGATTGAAAATTCTGAAATACCTTTATGGAAGACTCACAAAATTTCGGATAGGCCAATGAGGGACTATTACTCTGCGGGGAATAGAATACACTGTTTTTATATAAGTTCAGAGATTAATGTATTCAAATGCCAACAACGTTTTTGGTTTTATTGAACATATTCTCAAGTTTGAGCTATCATCTGCCACGCTAATAATTAGGAATATACAGGATTCTTACTAGCTGCAGCAAATTGAAAAATACACGAATCGAAAATTGTCATATTTACCATAGAACCATTTTTACGTGGCTGATGTCTGTGTAATATAATTATTTTGCGTATTATCAATGAATTGAACAGCCTCGAAATCAATCATCAAAATTCATCACAAAGCTTTCTCATAAAAAAATGGCATCAGAGCAACATAACAGCCAATCAGTATTAAACAGGAACAAAAAGGGTAATAATTTCAAACTATAGTCGAAGAACGCATGTATCAGTGAGTGGCAGCCAAAAAGCTTGTAATTAAACACTGTAAGAGAACTGCACTTAAAGAGAAACTACTCGAACCAAAGAGTGCCAACCAAATACATGCAGAACAAGTATTAAAATAATGCAGTAAGATACACAAGGCTACAGTCAAACATTATAGAGCCTTGCATCTCGCCAGCCCAATATAAGCCCTACTACACTTCAATCTCAGCTCCGAGAGTGTTTCGTTCAGATGTAACTGAAAGCACCAAAAAATATGCTATGCTTAAATTCAAGATTTTGAATAAAGTATACATATCCAGAACGCTCGTGCAAATTCTGCGTTTTTTCGTTGAGAAATATTGCAGAATATACAGCAGGTCTTTAGAATGCGTACATAGTTGCTGGAGCAATGGATCTCCAAAATATCCAGTTGACTGCACCTTTCGAGCCAAACCCTTGAGAATCTCGATAGCGCACAATAGAAGGTCTTCCATTTCTTGGTTGGTCGCAACAAAGCCGCCCTAAGCCATGCATTCTCAAATTACTGGGCAGTGATATTTCCGATACCTACCTGGCCCAGACCGGCGTATTCACCTTGCTTTGTCCTCACGCTGCCTCCGAGTTTAGGCTTATATTTCCAATAGGTCGATTCTTAAGGAATCTCATGCGTAAGATAAGGAGCAAAAACTAACGTAAAAATTAACATTTTTATTATATCTCGAGAAAAATTTTCAGAATGTTATATTTGAAGATGGTATTATAACATCCCGAAACGGAAAAAAATAAAAATATTAATTTTTACGTTGGTTCTGCCGTTCATCTTAGTTCAGACTTAGCCCTAGAGATGCGGCCATACTTGTTTTTTCCAATTGCACTCCGTGGACGCTAAAGGCTGACCGGAATGAGGTCTTTAGCAAATCACAGTTTCCTTCAATAATAGATGTTCATCTATTTTAAAGTACAGAAGTCTATGAGTTAAAGTTGAAGCAAGAGTGGGTGCAGAATTGGAACTGTCCGTGTTGTGTAGAGGATGAGGTGTGATGATTTACTTTATTCAATTTTGATCAAAGTTTGCTGAAAATGTTTTGTAGATTCGTATGAAATTTTGATATGATATTTGTGGTTGCTTGAGCATATTTTTATAAATATTCATAGTATTTTTTTCACTTTGAAAAAAAGAAAAACAAATTCAGTTAAGGCTTTAACGTGGAGATCGATCCAATATTCACCCATAACGGGCGAACAGTAGACGCTGGCTCTGACCGCATCGCTAAGCATGTATAAAATTCATAAACTCTATGAAGGTTATTGCAAAGAAGAACTTTAAAATCATTTTAATGAAACGTTTCAAGCCTCAGCTTATCATCAGTCATTTCTGAAAGTACAAGATATACAGTATTGAATAAAAACACGACAAAATCATAAAATTGCTCATTCTTCATGCAATCAGATAAAAAAGACATGACATAAAAACTGAATAAATCTAAATATCAAAACTTCACTGACTAGAATCGTAAATGTGAGTTAAAACGGAAAATAAGAATACAAGAGTACGACTAAAATGCGGAAGGGTCATAAGGTCAGCTTAGTAGCTCAAATAAAATCTAACCAAGAAGAGAGACAGAGGGGGAGGGGGGGAAATGAGTAAGAGAGAAAGTGAGAGAGAGAAAGAGAAGAAAGAATATAAAGGGGGAAAATATATATATATATGTACATTGGATATTGCTCACTAAGAACCTATAATTTTTAAAGGATAAGCACTCTGCATATCATTCAGTGCCGGTTTCAATCTGTGTATATAGAGAGATTCTAGCACGCGCAGTTCACAAGAATTCGAAGCGTAGTCTAAAATTTTAAATCGCTCTTTACTGATAATGTGTTCTCATTGACCCATACAGTGCTGCCTTATGTTGGAATGTGAAGGTGCCCCTAACGGACGTCCAGTGCGATGACTCCTTCCGGCATGCTCAGCGACTCTCATAAATAGTGCTCGGTGGGTTGATCCCACATACCGCGATGCGCAATGCGCACAACTAAATTCATAAATGAGAGATGATCATTTCTCATTTATGAATTATGATCATCGTCAAGGGCTTGCGATCATCTCTCATTTATGAATTTAGTTGTGCGCATTGCGCATCGCGGTATGTGGGATCAACCCACCGAGCACTATTTATGAGAGTCGCTGAGCATGCCGGAAGGAGTCATCGCACTGGACGTCCGTTAGGGGCACCTTCACATTCCAACATAAGGCAGCACTGTATGGGTCAATGCGAACAAATTATCAGTAAAGAGCGATTTAAAATTTTAGACTACGCTTCGAATTCTTGTGAACTGCGCGTGCTAGAATCTCTCTATATACACAGATTGAAACCGGCACTGAATGATATGCAGAGTGCTTATCCGTTAAAAATTATAGGTTCTTAGTGAGCAATATTCAATGTACATATATATATTTTTTTTTCCCCTTCATATTCTGTCTTCTCTTTCTCTCTCTCACTTTCTCTATTACTCATTCCCCACCCCCCCCCCCCCCCCCTCCCCCCTCTGTCTCTCTTCTTGGTTAGATTTTATTTGAGCTACTAAGCTGACCTTATGACCCTTCCGCATTTTAGTTGTACACTTGTATTCTTATTTTCCGTTTTAACTCACATTTACGATTCTAGTCAGTGAAGTTTTGATATTTAGATTTATTCAGTTTTAATGTCATGTCTTTTTTATCTGATTGCATGAAGAATGAGCAATTTTATGATTTTGTCGTGCTTTTATTCAATACTGTATATCTTGTACTTTCAGAAATGACTGATGATGAGCTGAGGCTTGAAACGTTTCATTAAAATGATTTTAAAGTTCTTCTATGCAATAACCTTTATAGTTAAACTGCTTAGCAGAAAAGATATTCCTAATATTCATAAACTCGCAATAATGTCAGCAGCTATGGAGAGCTGCTCGAACTCCTTGCAACGGTTGTCAAAGGATTTGGAAATGTCTTCCGTGGCCTTATTATTTCAAACAAGTCCCAGACTATCTGAGTCCGGTACGAAAAATTTTTAAAGTTATGGAAGCGAAAAGACAAAGTTAGGAAAATGAAACAACACGAGATGCAATGACTGCATGCATTCAAATATTTTTCGGTACCATGTGGATTCTATAGCTTTGGACGCTGGTTTAAAATTACGACTGTTGTGGTAGGTAGTTTCACTGACTTCAAACTCTAGCAATAGTAGCTACTAGTTCGTTTAACGGTCATGTTACAGAAGTACTTAGACTACCCATTTAAACAACTGAGGGAAAGTCCCCTAATATCTTTCCCGTGCTCTCTGTGCACTGCCTTTTCTATCCATGCCTTCTTACAGAACTTGAATTACACACATTCCATTTTGAAATTAGCAGGGCTTCTCCCGGCTTCTGAATTTCAACATTTTCGGTTTCTGGGTTTCTTACTCTCAGAAGCCCTCCGACTAACTTAAACTTTCCCCACCCAGCAGTGCATCAGCTTCCCCATCCTTCAAGTTCGGTTACATTCTACAAGACTATACACAGGTTTAGAAAGAAAGTCCCAAGAGTTCATCTACCCGTAGATAACGTTGTTGTGTTAAATAAAATTGTTGTGCTCGTCATAGCAGTGTGGTTTAAGAACCTACCCTTCCATGAAGGCATCGAGGGTTCGAATCCCGGTTCTGGGTGGTGATTCTCTCCTTTGGGTATAAGGGAAAAATTCAATGCACAGTACCCCACTCTACCCAGGGGTCTGAATGACACCTGGGGAACCAGTCTTGACCGGGAGAAAGCGTCATGGCGTTTTGGTGTTACTTATAAGGCATTTGAAGAACCAAAGTACAAGGTGATATGTGTCAGGCTAGATTGGAAATGAAGCATCCTTAGATGCCGACGCTTGTTTGGATGTTTGTCTGTTTGTGTTGCCGAGCCTAAATTATCGTATGTCGTAAAGAACGTTCCAGTAAAACAAAACGCAATGTATCCATCACAAAATTATTCTGCGTGTTGTAAAGTATTCTATTCGCGCTTTCTGTTTTTTACTTCAAAGTTTTAAGCCCTTGTGTCTCGGCTTTCAGCTGCAATGATAGCAAAACATTCTAGATGCAAGAGATGACATCAGAATTTTGGTTAAATATAGAGCAGACTATTTATTATTTTTCTCTTACAGAGTATCATTTGAATACATTAATGAAAATGCTGCGACGATATCGAATTTCATCGCCTCAGGAACCTCAAAACTAATAAACTTTTCTGTCTCTGTGAGTGTACCCCTCTCACAGAGCACCGGCACATCATTATAGGTATAAAATACCACGGTGAGTTTATCACAGCGTACGTAAGAGATCATGAGTCTTACTTCGAACGCATGAGTCCCAAAAATGGGACCGTCGTACCACAAGTCCGTAGCGACACAAAATTGCGTTCTGGTCGTGTCTAAATCCGCGTGAGGCGTGCGCTGCCTTCCGGGCTGCTGTTTGTTACTTGGTTCTCTGACGTTGAATATTTGAGGAAGTAATTGCCTAAAGAATTTTGAATGTTTGAATATTTGCGGATATTATAGGAATATTTGAGGAATATTTTGAATGTTTGAGGAAGTAATTGCCTAACGAATTTTCAATTCTTGAACATTTGAGGATATTATAGGAATATTTGAGGAATATTTTGAATGTTTGATTATGTATTTGCTTATCGAATTTTGAATATATGAATATTTGAGGAAGTATTTGCCCAACGAATGTTGAATATTTTAGGAATATTTTGAATATTTGAGGAAGTATTTGCCTAACGAACTTTTGGGGTGAAATTCCGGGACGTAATTTCCAAACGTGTAAGCGAAGTTTAGATTCCAAAACATCATCCATTTATTCATCCGTGCATTAAACCTTCTAATGTTTCTGCCGTAAAAATAAAAGTCGTGTGGTTAAAAACTCAACAGACGTCTAGAAAATCCTACTGATCTCGACTATCCAATAACAGATTCATTTCTTCGATGACAATTCTTTCTTTCAAAGTATGAGTTCAATAGAGACACCCGAGCGTTGGACGCTACTCACTACCAGAGAAAAACCTTTTTTTTCACTCTCAATAGATGCGATGCTCCATTTATGTCTGTGCTGATAACGTAATGTTAATAAAGAAGTTTGCGCCACAGGCAGTCTCTAGTCTCCAGCCATACTAACTTCTTCTCATAAAGTTAAATCAAGTGCTGCTCTTTGGTGCCTTTCTTTCCCGGCTCTGGGCAGAAGTATAAGGTTACACCTTAACGTCTCACTCTCGTGTAATTTGCAGGGTAATAGCTACATGATTACATGTGATATTGATGTAAAAAGCGCCGTTATTTATGGTACGTGGCGCTGATTATTTACTTGATATTTAATAATTCTTGCGAGAAGTAAATAATTTCATCAGAAGCTTTCAAGTAATTCATCGAGTCTTATTCGTTAAAGGCATGTTGGCACTCGAACATATGTTGAAAAATTAAGCTATTTTTATGGTGAATCTGGTCCAAGAGTTGCAGAAGTAACAGAACTAAAAGTTTAATTTAGCGGCAGATATGAACAATCCTCACATGTATTACGAGCAAGGAAAAGAAATGGCTGTCATAGGCAACGATTTTTGGCCTTATGTTTTATTAGTTAATTGAAATAAATTTGTCAATAAAGTTGTCGTCGATGAAAGTGACTGATAAATCATAAGTCACAAGGGAAAAACATACTTTGCCGGTATGAGGAACTTTTCATGCTTTCTATTAAACGTTTAATAAACATTGTTCTTTATTTAACTGCACGGACTCCAGTGCGCTTGAGCATCATTTGGTCTCCGATTAATGCTGTATCAAATGTGCATTTTCAAACAGCTTACTTAGCTTTTATCACGGGAAAGAGTTTTGTTTGTACATTGAACAATATATTTACTAAAGTAAAATATTAGTTTTCGTGCAATGCACTGCTCTTGTGTTTAAATGTAAAACTTTTTTCTATAAAATAGGAGAGGATGTCAGGAAATCGGAGGGTGGTAAGCTGGTTGAAAAAACTAAGACTTGGAGCTTTGCAATTAGCAGAAAGATGTGCTAACCTTCGTTCACTCTAAATAAACACAAAAAACTGTTGACTAAAGTTATTGCTTGATTGTATTTTATGAAACATTTTGAAAGTTTCTGAGGCTAGTCTATTGCACTTCGTATTTAATGCATTATTTCGTAACACATTTCAAGTGAGCTTGTGTCGTTTTACGTTAGGCTCATTTCTCATGATAACCTCAAGAAATTTCATTAGCATTTTTTTTAAGGTATTTTGAAGTACATAAAAGAACAGCTAAGTCAATGGGAGACCTGTTGAAGCGTTAAGTTACGAAGGATGGCAGCTTAGAACTTCGTTAACAATACAGTTCACAAGACGTCTGAGTAACATTTTGTGAACTGAAAGAAATTAGGGGAATTATTAAAGATCTCTTTAAAGAATTATTACACACTTACACTTTACTGAGTACACACTTTACTGAGTACACACTTTACTGAGTACACACTTTACTGAGTACACACTTTACTGAGAAATAAATGGGGTTTGAGAATTTGAATTTTTTATTTTTTCAACATTTTCTTAGGTTAGCTCACAAGCAATTGTTCGAACTGCAACTCAAGTCTAAATTTGCGTCATTTTTTGTTCAATAGAGAGCATTTTTTACCCACGAAAGAAGCGGAGAACATTTCCCATAAATAAGTGTTTCCAAAATGATCTTTGTTGCATTTTGAAAATATCTATCGGGAAATGTTTTAGGTATATTTTAAAGCTCTACACTCACAAACCAGAAAGTTTTACGAGCATTTAAAATTAATTTTCCTAAATGTAGCATTTATATCATAGAAAGTTAAACGAAACGAGCTGTTTATTAAGAGTTTTTAACATTTTGCAAGAGTCGT
This sequence comes from Morinoia aosen, assembly GCA_030386875.1. Taxonomy (NCBI): domain Eukaryota; kingdom Metazoa; phylum Arthropoda; class Malacostraca; order Amphipoda; family Talitridae; genus Morinoia; species Morinoia aosen. Next base: position 47,377,685 of record CM059564.1, on the reverse strand, counting down.
TAAAGGAACTTGACTATAATTCATGACACTGCTGTTTTCAAATAACTTTCTTTCTAGAGGATAGATGGTTGCAAAAAAAGGAGTTAGCCATTATGGTGTCATGAAGCTCTTATTTTCAAAGAACTTTCTTTAAAGGAATGATGGTTATAAAAAAGGATTCGTCCATTAAGGGGGTTCTGAGTGGAGGCTTAAGGAGAGAGTTACGAGGATGTTATGCCGACCTTGAGTCTGCCTTACGACAGCCGGTATCGTTCACGTCGGCCATGAAATCTACGGGAATATTCTCGCCTTGTTTGAAGATCGGCATCATGTCTCTCTTTAGCCGACCATAAAAGTGTGGTCGCTGTCACACGCATGCCCCAAGGCCTTTACCAAATACTTGGCCCTGTAAATACGGAAGGTTCGCTAAAAAAAACAAATTGCTCGAATATCAAAACCGCAGAGGAACGCGAAATCGGGGTAGAAACTCCCTGCGAAGTTGCGTAAAATTCTATGGAATTTCGGTTCAAACAAATCTAGGGAAATTGCAATAGGAGGCAAAAAAAGGGAATACACGACGAGGCAAAATGTTTTTATATTTGTTATTTTCTTCGCTAGGGTCTATATGAGGTTAAACTCGTGCATTTAAAATTAAATAAGTATTCCAAAGTCAAAGGATTTGTTAACTCAATTTCGCGCTCTTCTCTTCTGGGTCGACTCAAATGGAAATGAGCTACATGATCAGTGTAGAAGAGTTGATAGTCTCAGCAGGATTGTTTAAAATAACGAGGTTAGTGATAATGGTAGAAGTAAATGGATCTGGAAGTTGTAGCAGATTGGCAGAATGAGTTGTTGCGATGGGGCTGCAGGATTGTGATGTTTGGATATGTGATTGTACTTAGCCAATTTGCAAGCCTAACTTCTTTCAAGAATCTGTACTGGCAAAAGATTCACACTTTGATACAAGAGATAATGGGATAACTGAGGAAATATCTACAAGAAAAATTTTGCTGATGCATTTCAAGGAACAGTAAAATTTCTTCACAAATTTTCTTTACTAAGTTGATATATGAATAAACTATAGCAAATTGCAAGCTTGTAACACAAAGTAGAAGCCAGCAAATCACGAGAAATAGCGGAGCTAATTTAAACGATAATTTGAAATAATTTTATTCGTATTCATACATGTGTAACTCTTGTAGAAATTGATGTATATAGAACGAGGGTTGCAAAAAGGCAATTACAGTACTTTTTACTTCATATCTGGCTGGTACAAAAGTGAATCTTCTTATTTTACATAAAAATTATTTTTTCTATTAAGAGGGTTAATATTCAAGCCTCTGTACTTATAAATCTTTCACTCGTTCATTTTAAACGTCATTACCTAATATGGCAGCGGATTCCCGTTCCTCTTACTTTACGTAAAATGTTTTCTTTAAATTAAACTTTAGACATTCTGAACTCGATAAGATCCAACTCGCAATTAACAACGCACTCTTTCACTTCTATCCTTTTAATTTTTCAGCGAATCTCAATTTTTTTTCTGAGCTACAGGTCTCCCGTGGGGCTGTGAACTGGAGGCGATGCAGAACCATCAGTGATGGGCAGCGCAGAAACGACGTCATCTTCTGCCTCTGCGACTACAAAACTTGTAACTCCTGCGCCAGTCGGCCCGCCAAGTTGCCTCGTTAGGGGCGCCCCTGGGAGCTGCTACGTAGCGACCAAAACTTGTCTTCCAATTGCAAAAGCTGCGAGTTTTACCTATCTAAGTTGGCGACATTGTTTTTGAACATGAGCTCCGGTTCACGCGATCATCATCGACTCACTTTGTGAAATATGAGTTGTGTGACATGTGATCGATTGGTGGGGACTCTTGTTGATATGACCTGTTGTGAAACCCTATTTTTCATTTTCTTTGTTATTTTGACAGTGCTCATCAATTAATCAAAACACATAATAAAATTATCCAAAATAGTTCAATGAATTAACCTGTACTATTAGTCATGCGCTGCAATATCCGTACTAATTTTCAAAAAATATTTAAACTAATTACTCATACTATAATAGTACGAACTAAACTGGACAGCTTTTGGAATTTACTTTGGCTCTTTACTCTATTTTACAAACTAAACAGCTTATGGTTTTTCTTTTAATTTATTTTAGTTTATTTTGCTTTATTTTTAAAACTGAGCAGTTTTTGGTCCACCATAAATGGATTACTATTTATAACTGATCAATTTTTACATTTAATTGTTGCTTAAGGCCTGTTCAACTGCAACTCTAAATTATTATTGCAAAGCACCGACAAATTTACTGGTGCATATGTTTGAAGTTCGCTTTGAAGGTAAATCAAATGATTTTACCACAATTAAAGGTGATATAATACTTGTTTGCTCGAATTGTTTGCAAGATGCTCGAAGTGAACAAACTTCGAGCATCTGATGTGATACCGATATGAACAACCCAAGGCGATTATTGCAATTAATTAATAAAAATTATCTACGCCGCTGAGGTCACTACATTCGATATACTTTTTTTGGTATTTCGAATGATTATTTTATATTACTTTGAATTAAAAAGTACTAGCGAATATTGATGGGTAAGGGCCCATCCTTTGGATTCACGATAATCTCCGAAGAAGTTAACTTGGACATAAATGTTCACCAAAGGAAGGGTGATGAGGCTCGAAAGAGAACTCCATGAGCAAAAAAACTGCTCGAAACGAAGAACAAGGAAATGTGCCGAGAGTTTCTGTACATTGAAGGAATGAAGTTAATTTTTTCTGCCTGGAACTCACGAAGAGTTCAAAAGATTTCTAGATTGTGCGTATCAATGATTGAATTGGGCTGGGGTTTGCTCTCAAGAATGGAAATGGGTTTTAGATTAGTAAGATTTTTATAACGTCCATCAAGATTTTTCTTCACGATACTTCTCGAGTGTTCATGGTGGGATGTTATCAAATATGGGCAAAAAACTTGATGCGATACAATATTAGTTCTAGAATAAAAAGAAGAACCAGAGTAAAAACGAACATTACATTTATTGCAAGCTTTTCGAAATTATAATTCCATCATCAGTGCGAGAACAGGAGAGAAAAAAAAAATAAATTGTCTATTCTAAGCACAAAAATCATATAATTCCACATAATTCTTTAAATGACTAAAAAACCTAATTTTTTCATTCATACTCAAACAATAGCATACTCCTAATTCACACAAAAACACATGTACACGCTAATTCAGAAACAATAACGAAACACACCTTGCATTCACACACACACACATACATACAGAATTACGTCAGTAGGTGGGGGCAATTGATAACTTTACGGCACTAATGTCTTTGTTGAGGTTAGGTTTATGAGTGAATATGAAAAGGGACTCTAGAATTCTTAGGTCATGCTCTCTATTAGCTCGGCATAAAGTTGAAAAATTAATAGTTTTGAATGAATGGTTCGAATTTTAGCCAACATGCAGGAATATCTCATAGAACAGGTCGTGCACTAACCACTCCACCCCAATCAGCAATTAGGGATCACTGTGAAAATTCGAACCATTCATTCAAAACTATTAATTTTTCAACTTTATGCCGAGCTAATAGGGAGCATGACCTAAGAATTCTAGAGTCCCTTTTCATATTCACTCATAAACCTAACCTCAACAAAGACATTAGTGCCGTAAAGTTATCAATTGCCCCCACCTACTGACGTAATTCTGTATGTGCATGTGTGTGTGTGTGTGTGTGTGTGTGTGTGTGAATGCATAGTGTGTTTCGTTGTTGTTTCTGAATTAGCGTGTACATGTGTTTTTGTGTGAATTAGGAGTATGCTATTGTTTGAGTATGAATGAACAAATTTGGTTTTTAGTCATTTAGAGAATTATGTGGAATAATATGATTTTTGTGTTCAGAATAGACAATTTATTTTTTTTCTCTCCTGTTCCAGCACTGATGATGGAATTTTAATTCCGAAACGTTTGCAATAAATGTAATGTTCGTTTTTACTCTGATTCTTCTTTTTATTCTACGAATAAGATTCTCGATGAATCGCCCTATTGGAAATATAATATTAGTTCTACAGTATATCCGAAGTTCTTTTACTCGTAAACCACAGTTCATTTTTTTGGAGCATCTTGTGCCTCGACGAATTTAGGGATTGATATTCAAGTTCGTGGAGTAGATGCACGCTCTAATTTTTTCAAGCCTCTAACAATTTATTTTACCTGTCGTGCTATAGTTCACAGGCCAATATTTTTTGCACTCGTTTCGCTAGAAATGCAAATATTGGAACTCCATAAAAACGTGATCACGTTGTAATTTTCACCCGAGCATTTCTACTCAGGTCACGGTAATTGGAGCGCTCACGATTTTTCCAGCAGGAATAATTGCTCTGAACCTTGTATCTGTCTGAAAAAAATCTAGTGATCTTTACCGATGCACAAATTCTCTTTAGTTTACGGTAAGGCATGTTTTCTACGCTAGCCTTGAACATGCCTGCAGTTTTTCTCACAGAAAGAAGCTTCATTAGCGATCGCAGGGTGGCGTACGAATAAAAAATAGTGGGATAAATTTAAGGGTATAATAGCCGAAGCTCTAGAATTTCTCATGCAGACCTCTGCTCAGTAGAAGCAACGGGGCTTCTTCTTCGGGGCATCGTTCAATTTAAAAAGATTTCTTTCTTGCTCACTCCGCTCGAACTGATGGGCGTTTTTAAGCAAATGCATGCATGGCTAAAAAGTTCTTAATTGACGTAAGGGGCAAGAAAACGGAAAAGGATAAGTCAGAATTTGTTTCGGTATTTAGGGAGGTCTTCAACGTAACGCAAGGGTTCAGTTTTCAATAGTTTCAGTTGCATCATTTTTTCGAAACTTTACGTTTTTATCATGTGTTATGGTTTGTCCTCATTGTATTTTTGATAAATGTTTTCCTCTCTTTAAATTTCAGACGCAGTTTTCAATTAACTCAATTCTGAATTTGTGTTTATAGATTTATTGAAAACGAACGCTGTCATGTTATATATTAATTGATCTTTCATGTATTTGCTGCTCGCTGACGTTACTGAAGAAGCAATTCTGCATTTGTTGAAATCCTTTTTTAGAAACAATTTTATCGAAAACTATTTAACAACAAAAAAAACGAAAAAGGGCAAATGACAGTAAATAATTCGTTAGAAATCGGTCCTCTTTTAAACATAAATTGTAGTTGCAGTTGAAGTTCTACTCGACAGTTGATTGGTGTGCCTGAGTGGGGGTGTGCCTGAGTGGGGATGAGGAAAATATTAATTTTCTCTTGTGTCGAAGTTCTCTTTAGAAAATTAACAGCGCATACGTACGCTCAGCTCAAGTCTGGAAAAGTAAATCGTAAATGCCAATGAAATAAATGTAGAAGTAAAAGGTAAATGTTGACGCCTCAACGTCTCCCAAAAATTGCAGTCAACAACGCTAAAGATGTAAAAATTAATGGCCATAAAGCCTGGTGTTGGTCCTAACTTTTACTCATTAGCAATATGAACAAATTTAATTTTGAGATACCTATGATGTTCCCGTAATAATAAATTGGTATAGCAAATTTATACCTTCATTCATGTATTGTGCTTGTGAAACGATCAATATCGCTTCCGTTATCCAGCATGAATGACTATTTCAAGTTTCAGAACAGCTTACTATGCTACTAGTGCCGTTGTATTTTCAGGAATTTAGTACGTCTACAGAGTAATTCCAGGCTTTTGCTGCGTAGAATTTATAGAAGATATCAACAAATTTACCCGCAAATGCAGCAAAATTAAAGCCCTCTCGCTTCAAAGTTGCAATGCTTACAAACGACCTAATCGAAGTCTATCCGTATTCTGCTAGACGCGAGTTTTACGCCGCGGGTAAAGAACTCAGATCCTCGGCTCGAATAAAGGCAGAAGAACTCCTGCGACTGCATTTAACCTCGGTCTGAATTTTGAGTGCTCGAGTCTGAGGCACTGATGCAAACCGCGCCTCAAAGCTGCTTCGTGTCACCCGTGTTCACGGTAGAGGAAACAAGGTAGGGGCATTTCTATGGATGGAGGAAAATGCACTTCTTCTTGTTTGGCTGGGCAATAGAAAGGATTTATTTGAAACAAACTTTATAATGTCACCAAAACGCCATGTCGTTAGGCCAATAGTTGAGACGGATTTGGGGGTAGCAGTGTTACCAGATGCAATATGAGTGCTGCTGTTGGTTCGTTGACGTGACGTCAGCAAAACCACACCGTCAACAAAAAAAGACTGGTTTGAACCTACTGTACCTTGTTTCTGCTACCGTGCTCGTGTTCGACGCTCGGAAGCACTCTCTTCTCGAATAGACGCAGCTCTGCGAAATGGACGGTAAAATGACCTGAAACATGCAAATTCTATAGAAAAATGGGACAAGGGTTACCCCCCTTCAAAAAATGTGTAATGGGGGAAGAAATTGTTAGAATAGTGATTTAAAATAACTAAAATTGTTACTCATTTAATGCTTACATGAAAAAAAGAATTCTAGCACGCTCTCGAGGCAGCAACTGCAAATTTCGTTTCAAAACTCCTGCTTGCAACTTCGTGCGTGAACATAATACAAATACTCTTGTAAAAAAAAGCTGTGTATCATCGATCCAACAAGTAGATTATTCAGAAAAACACAAAGAAGTTACACTGAAAAAATACCGAATTCTGTGGACTTAGTCTCTGTGAAAAACTTCGTTTGAAATAAGCGACTTCGTTATGAAGAATGAACTGTTGATATTTGAAAACTATAGAACCATTTAACTAGAACCAGTACAATCGTATTCGTGATACACTCCAATTCAAAAAATCATTTACTGTTGAACGAGTTCCTACATGATGAATGCACAGTTAAAAAAAGGGCACGGCTACATTCCAACTACGACTGCTCCTTGAAACATTGCTGTGAAGCGCCCTCAGATAAACGTGTAGTAAGATAGAGTTTGCGTAACTTCACCGTGCCTTGACAGTACTCTGAAATTACCCACTGATTCAAAACATTAGTTTCAAATTATAGTCAGAGGGTATTTATACATCAGTTGTTGAATTACGTGATGTTTGGAAATGATTTATTTTGATTTATTTAAAGTTCTGAGACTTGAAATTTTCGCGGTAAACTCTGTGTATTAGAATCACTTCAAAAGTATGTAGTCTAAAATACAATAACTTTAATAATAATAAGCAAGAGCGTTCCAGTCTAGCTTTGTCTTTGAAGTGACATATCACACATGCGGCAGTTTTTGAAAAGTAATTCTGCTAGAAAATACTTCATTGAAATCCCTCTTCCTAGACTGCGCTATGATTCCTGCTTATTTTCATGTTTCTAATACTAAAAATAAGTTGCAGAATAATATCTATAAAGCAGTTCGACGCAGTACAAACCTTTGTATGCTTCATGAAAGTGAGTGCGAAGTAAAGGCAAGTAAAGGCCTTTGAAATATTCCAGCCAAGAAATTTCAAAGGGATGCATTACGAGTCCGAGCAGAACTCTAAAATATCTGATTGAAGCTCCGTCAAGTTCACTTGAGTAAAATCCAGGAATGAATTCATCATGAATATCATTAAGCAGAAGCCGGAGCGAACAGTGAACAATTTCTCAGTTTATATGTAACACTGAATTCATGCAATATCAGAAAGACTGACTTATTAGAGATGACGAATAGCAACACCTACACCTGATATGAGAGCAGTTCTCAGTGCAGCACTCAGCAGAGCTTCACAATTTTTACACACCTAATGCTCACAAATGAACAGGATGATCTTCAAAGGCAGGCACTCTTAATGCAAAGGAAGACAGGATTTCTGGACAGATTAAAAAATATCAAGGGTCAGTTACAAATCTATCAAAGCTGTCAGAGTGCCTTGCATGATATCAATGATTTTATTTATTTTTCTTGAACATAATTCTGCTTCGAATATCTATTGCGCTTAGCAATAAAACCAGGACTGTCGAGTTAAAAATACGTTTAAATAATTTGGACATAAATTTGGTGCTCGTGAAATTATTTTAAAGACTGCCTAGTTCGGTGAATTGAAGTGTGGACGACTCAAAATACTTAGAAATTAGTTTTAAAAGTTTCAAAGTCTGTCAAAGACTTATTTACCACAAGCATGCACATTGTAGCAAATATTTCTGACTTGTACAGCAATTTAATTTATTTTTCACGTCCAAATTTGCATCCGTTGATGACATCAGTAAAGTTCCTCTAACTTTCTTTTGTTTCTCTTTGCTGCTCATAATAACTAATTCAAATTCTGCTCCCAAATTGCACCCAATTGTCGTGGGCATGTGCTCTACTGTTTTCAAACAATGCTCTCCACGTGATTTTCCTAAGGAAATATAACCTTATTTCTCACCCGAAATTTCGACAAGTTTAAGAACAGTTTACGATGCTATTAGTTCGGTTGTATTTCTATGAATTTAATACGTCTACATAGTAATTTCCAGCCTTCGTTGCGTAGAAGTTATAGTAGAAATAAACAAATTCACCCTCAAATCTACAAAAATTAAAGCTTATTTCTGATTCTGACGACTAATTTATAGTAACTTTCTAAAGAGACTGATAGCATTATATTCGACGCGAGCAATCTGAGCGGCCGCCAGGAGTTGGATCCTCGCAAAGTCACGCACGAGGCACATTAGGCAAATGCCTGACGCTTCAGCCTGCGCTCGCTGCATTAAACTTCCAAACAAGAACGCAGCCCCCATTTGTATTCTAATGGAAGTACAAGCCAACTCAAGGCCCAGATTTTGTCTCATTTCGCCGTATTGTCACAAATTGAAAAATTTACTTTCACTTAACGTTGCATGTCCCAAATGGATAATACACAGATTAGTCAGTTTGTTAATAATGTAAATACTTGAATGCTGGCTTAAGTAAATCTTTGCTGTCACTCATCGAAGTAATGAAAGTTGTTCCTCCACGCTGATAATTTTCAGTCAAAGTGTTAAAAATATGATGTACCCTAAAATCACTCCGAATGCATTTTGACTACAAGTATCATACTGATGAAAAAGATTCAAAATCTTCCAGTAATGATTTTGGTGTTGTTTCATTCTTGTATAATTTTACCTTCAGAAAAATACTCATCATAACCAAAACTTCCGATAAAAACCGTAATGTATGTTAATGCACCTCGAAAAACTAGACCAAACCTCGACTTAACCGCTAATCAGATAAGTAGTTCCTTAATATAAATTTTCTTGTCATATTTCTAACATTATTTTTTTAATTTTTTCGAAGATGTAGACTCTATAAGTAAATTTAAATTTTTACACTACTTAATTACGAACGAGGTTTATACAACGCTTTAAGAAAACGTTAACTTAACAATACGCATTTTTTATAACTTTTTCTACTATGGACATCGACGTTGAATGTTATCACCTTCATAAAACCTCGGCCACTCAGCGGTTGCAGTACGCAGTGATCGAAGGACTCTCTTCAAAGAACTCCTCCACGTGCCTGGAATAACGTATCTTGTTTTACTTCAATTCGACACAAATCTGGCACTGATGGAAAATTGAAGCCGATTTCCACATCTCAGAACTGCAATCGCTATTTATATCAAGTGGAGCATCCTCTCACGTCAAAGCTAATGCTGGAATCATTGGAGCAAATTGCAGTTGTCAGTCCTGTCTTTGGAATCAGTGACATCAGAAGCAGTATTCTTGCTCAAGGTATCAAAGAAGAAATTAACTGTAATAAGACATCTGTCTCCACCCATCTTCCAGAGGCACAAGTCTAATTCCCAAGGGAAGAAATCGATAACGCAGCGTCTGTCGTGACCACGGTTATGATATTTAATGGTAAAGTAACTCGCGCCTCAAGAAATATTAGGTACTGATACAACCTGTCACGGTACGGTCATGTCGGGAACGCAATCAGCCGCGCTTCTCAACCCAACAAACACGTTTTCCAAAGCCCATCTGGCACAAAAGAAAACTTCCAAACAATGTATGCTTTTTTTGGAATGGGTCAAGCGAGTAGAAGTTAGTAACTCAATATCTCATCAAGGAATTCTGTTTAAAAATAAGCCGGACTTCGCAGAGACGAATGCTCGAATTGAATACAACTCAGAACAAATTGGTAAGTTAACTAGTGAAGTATCAGAATGATAGCAGACCAATTCTATTCATTCTCATCAAAATTTGTGCCGTCATGTTGAATTAAGGAAAAAATCAAAAGCAGTTGCCATGCGTGTAGATTTAAAAATTCATTTCTCTCAACTGAAGCCGTATGCGTGTACTATTATATAAAATAGCACCACTTATTGACTGTGACTGATCAGTCATAAGAGTTCAGTTGATGACAGGCCACGTACGCTCTGGGTATGGCGTTACGCTCCACTTACTCGGTTCGTCAGAGCAGTTTCAGTACATTTACTGTCCACCTGTTACGCACTACGCCACGTAGTGCTCGTACAGGTATGTCCATGCAAAAGCTTGATGTATCCTGTTACCTAAATTGTCGAAGAATTTCATTATCTTTTGTGGAAATATAATTTTTCAATGTGTAAATCTACACGGAAGTTAATATTCTGCTTTCATTCATGTAATGACTAGTTATGAGCTGCCACTGATGACTGTATTTATAGGTTAAAAAAATCAGTGGCAGTGTGTGCCCAATCTAAATCAACTAAATTTGGTGCCTGTTTCATGGAAAATCTGTCTGACGGGTTCTCTTTATCTTGCCTACGGACGATTAGCTCATCCAAACGAGTAGTTTGTAGGGTTAGTTGGGTAAGGCATGGGTTTCTTGTTCTTCATTTTTTATTTTCGGGTCGCATACGCAGGTGTCACAGATTTAATTGTGCTGTGCATGGGGTTCCAGTTCTTCATTTTGTATTTTATGGTCAATATTTTTGAGCGTAGGTCTAACATTTCTTTCATCGCTTATTCAGAATAGGCATCAAATGAATGAACGCTCTTTAACTCACAGGCATCATTCAGAATAGGCATCATATGAATGAACGCTCTTTAACTCACAGGAATGAACTGCTTAATGACATTATATGTTTATATTTAAAAAAATTTTGCCGTAGAGTATGGAAGTTTAAGATTGAATGAAAAGTGAAGCCGCATTTTGTCACACTAATTTCTAAATGAACTAGGCAACAACAAAATAATACAACAGCTTATTATCACTTTTCAGTGTAGAACAAGATTTTGCTACAATGTACAATAACACACACAGTTCATAACAGCATTTTGATCTAAGGTAGAAAAGAGCTTGAGGTATTTGTGATAGCACAAAATTAGAACGGTGGTGCTGCTGTTACAGCTACTTCTTGCATGAACATGCTTAGTGATAAAATCGCTCATAATTCAAGGTGTGGAACTCATTCAATAATTTAGGTAATTTATGGGAGACGTAGGATATCATTTGAGTGAAGCGTTCATTGCAGAGATGGCCTGCCTGAACTGCCTGCACGGCTCTCTACGGCCTGCAGTTGACGATCTCTAATAAGGGAGTGGAAGAGTAATACAAGACTGTCCTTTTGTACGGCTGTTTGAGCCGTCCCTACTTTGATAATGCATGAATCGCATGATTACCGCTCATACATATTATAGGAGCTGAGTTTTAGCTTTCATGTATTTTAATAACTCATCTAGAACTGTAGATATACATCATAAATTTGGTGAGGTCGTTGATATTACGGTAGAATTTGAGTCTTTGAATGATGTGGCAAGAAATTGAATGTATAAAAGTTTTGAGATTGTCAGTTGTGTGGAACGTGTTTTTCTCTCGAAATGTTGAATTTTCCTTGTCGTTTTACTTCGACATTCCTCATGAATTTTAGGATAATTTATGTAGTTCACACAATGCCACATTGGTCAAATGTGAAGGCCTATTTTTTCTCATATGAAACAAATAAATAATATTCATTAAAAAATCTAATTTAAAGAAATGTGGCCTTTAGATGATGCATATCATGATTTTAATTGAAACAAAGTAAGTTAAACGCCATTCAATTTAAAAGTTAGAATTTTGTTAACTCGAATGTCATGTTCACTAAATGCATCCCCAAATTTATCAAAAGTTGTGAAGCCCATGATTTTATTTTCAATATATAAACAACATTACCTGTACATGAATGATTACCATTTTTATGTTTAACTTCTCATTAGGGCAGTTATAAGTCTGGATGAATGACATTGTGTTTACAGCAATAATGATGTTCATGACCGTCATCTTTACGGAAAGGATTGTTATTTCAAAATTCAATTGAAGTAAACAAACGTTAACATAACGACAACAAAATTTGGTTAGATGAAGATTCAGCATTTAATTGCAATAAGATTAAATGATGTAGTAAATTCGAAAGCTTTATTGCACTAGAGCTGTAATCTTCTTTAAATCACTTCCTGGAAATGTACAAAGCTTTATACTGGCATTGCGATCATTGAAGTGAAAGCAGCCTTGTTGAAGGCTGTACAATTTCTATGAAATAAACGATCCAGCAATGTCAGGGAAGAAAAATTTCTTTGAAATAAGACATCCAGCAATGTCAGGGACGTAAAATTTCTTTAAAATGAGAGATCCAGCAATGTCAGGGACGTATAATTTCTTTAAAATGAGAGATCCAGCAATATCAGGGACGTAAAATTTCTTTAAAATGAGAGATCCAGCAATGTCAGGGAAGAAAAATTTCTTTGAAATAATACATCCAGCAATGTCAGGGACGTGTAATTTCTTTAAAATGAGAGATCCAGCAATGTCAGGGACGTAAAATTTCTTTAAAATGAGAGATCCAGCAATGTCAGGGACGTAAAATTTCTTTAAAATGAGAGATCCAGCAATGTCAGGGAACAAAAATTTCTTTGAAATAAGACATCCAGCAACGTCAGGGACGTAAAATTTCTTTAAAATGAGAGATCCAGCAATGTCAGGGAAGTATAATTTCTTTGAAATAAGATCCAGCAATGTTAGTGCAGTATAATTTCTTTGAAATAAGATCCAGCAATGTTAGGGCAGTATAATTTCTTTGAAAAAAGATCCAGCAATGTTAGGGCAGTATAATTTCTTTGAAATAAGATCCAGCAATGTTAGGCAAGTATAATTTCTTCGAAATAAGAGGTCCATCAATGTCAGGAGATGAAAAGAGCTTCATCGTGTCCAATAAGATGTGCGGCACTACACGCCTTTGCTGACTAGGAAGTCGGCCGTAAAGCATTGGTTCTTAACCAAGCTTCGACATGGCACAGTTAGTTCACAAACACAGAATATATATAGGATGTTTTTTTGTGCGAACAAATTTCAACCATTGGTGAAAAAACTCAAATAAAATTGATTTTCACTAATGAGAAATGCCAAAAACTTCTTATTTTTCGAGTTATAAGGACTTTAGGGAACTTTGTAGGATGTAGTAGGATCAAGACTAGCGCGCCAATGTTAGCGTTAGTCAGATTTTTACAATAAAAACCGCAAGCATTTTACGGTTAGGAAAATTGTCTGCAGTTTCGAACTATTAAACATTCAAGAATGCTTGTAATAATGGCGCTGACTCGATGATGGATGTTCTAAGTGCTTCTAGGTTCATAGAGGCCATTTTCTACACCTTCTGTAATAGACTAGTTTTTTAAACAAAAGTTGAGCTTTAATTTATAGTTTGGTATTAATTTCCTACAATACCTCTGACGAAAAGTTTCTTACAAATTGGAAAAAATAAGGCTTTTATTAATTTAATGATATAAGAACTAAAGTTATCAATGATGTATTGGTATTAATTTCCTAACGAGCATTCAAATTGCAGATATTTTTCGTAACTCTAAAATGCTTGTAGGTTTTTGTAAAAATAACAAGAACCTGCTTTAGTGGGGTCGGAACTATCAAGACTAGCGCTAATATTGGCGCGCAGGTAGTAGCCCACAATAAATTTTAAATTTTCTTTTGAGTCCTTTTTAACTTGAAAACAAAGGAGTTTTGGGCAGTTTATCATTCATAAAAATTGATTTATTTTCAATTTTCTAGCAATGGTTGAAATATTTCCGTACCAATAAAATCCACCCTGTATAGTTTTAAGCATGTTTTTTATTTGATTTGAAGACACATTTCATTTTTCCAACGACGACGGGTTCGATGAATGCACGCGAGGAACTTGTGGGGTTCAATACTTCCAACGAGGTTAAGAACCACTGAGCCGTAAAGAAATGAAGTGACGCGAGAAACGCGCAGTCGACTTGCGTGTGGCTGTTGCGTGGGTGATCACGGCCTGGACTGCTAATCTACGTCGACGGTTTCCGAGACTGGCACGCGAAGCGAGCTTTTCCGACCGAATGTTGCCACCTGATGATTTGGGAAGATGGTTTTTGATACCGAATATCGCCATCTGCTGTTTCATTGTAGATAATAGCTTTTGCCACCTAATATTGCTGCCTGCGGAATCAGGACGGTGATTTTTGTCTTCAATTTTGCAATTTCATTGTGAATGAAAGCATTGGATCAGAATGTTACCCCTGAAATATCATGGAGAAAAACTCTATGGAAGAATATCACTTGTCTTCTTAATCATTGTAATCCCCGCTCTCTGTATAGCGAAACTAGTAAATTATCTTCGAATTTAGTATCAACATCTACTGATGTAAGAAGCATATTTTCGCCTTTCATTAGCATCGTTTGGCTCAAAAAAATTTTCGGAGGTCTTATATAACTTTATATTAGTCATGTTACTCAAAACTCAAACTAAATTTTTCTTTTAAGAAGAGAAAAAATGTATCGGATGAACTTACTCCGCACACAAAGGTCAATATCATCGCGGCTGAAACAGAAAATTAATTTTAAACGTAGAGGAATAGTTACTTGTTCAGAAATTAGAAAAATTTCCGTACTCAACGCGGAAAAAAGAGTCAATGCGTGTTTTTTTGTAAAAAAATAATTTTAATTAATGCAGGAAACTAAAAAATTCGTTTCACGTCTAAGATCATAAATTTTTTATAATCGATTATAAAATAGTACAATTTTTAAAATAATGCTCATTTCTGCAAAATCGCCATCCAAAGGCCATTTTGAATTCACGAGGCGATGACGGAATTAAATCTTTGTTCGAAATCACCTCCTTTGTGTTGGTAGCGTTTATCGTGAATCAGATATCAATGAAGATAAGAAAGGAATTTCGAAATCTAAATCTCCTAATAATGGTTAATATATTGCATCCGGAGAACAAAATTAGAATAAAAAAATTTCCGCTCTTTGAAATGCTGCGATAACTGAGAGGCCACATTCTTATTAATTACTTGCACCCTGCTATAATAATGTACTCATATTTATCATATGAATAAACACTCTAGAAGACTTCTAGTTCAGTTGAGAGAAAATTTGAAAAAAATGTTGTTGCTATGTACGACACGACTTCATTCGATTCTGACATTGTTCTGATTAACTCAGACGGGAGGCAACCCTTGGAGCCGTTTCTTCAGCATCGCATTGATAATCACGGATACATGGAACAGAAATTAAAGCAACGGATTATTTAGTATGAAAGATGGAAATGAAAATGCGACAATACATACTCGCTGAACATTTATGGTCCTTAGATGGTCTTGAACATTTATGGTCCTGTGCTAAGGAACTGAAGTTCTGAACTGCATTTCCGTTTCATATTCATGATTCCAATCAGAATTTTCTTAAAAATTGTATGGCACCAAAACGAAAGCTTTTTGTGTACTTGCGTAGTTGAATCTTAAATTTATAATATGCTCTACATCATAGAGGTGCTCTTTATGGAACAACTGAAATACTCCTTTTTTTAATCCCTCACGTCCTCCTCATCAATTCGTTCACCACGATTTTAGAAACAATTTATTTACAACACCAAAGCAAACGCTAACACCGCTTTGAATCTTTTTTTTTGAACACCTGCGCCTCTAAGCATGCTTTGTGCTCATAGAAAATGCTATTTTTTCCTTCCAACGCAAGTAAAAGAGCAGTTTTGTTTCGCTGAACCTTTGTGAAGCAGCGCGATCGCGCACTCTGGCAGCGTGCGTCAACATTTCCGATGGAATTTTGTTATGAGGCTGTTTGTAACGTTACGTATGTAAGAATTAACTATAATTTTGTTGACAAACCAAGGTTTCAAAGTACTTGAAGCTATCTATAAGTGGCTAGATAAATTGAGTTCATAGCAAGTAATATGAGAGACGTTAATAAGTGTGTCTAATTGAGTGCGCAAATTTTATCTATAATGCCTCAATTCGTTCCTTCAGGCTGAGCATTGGAGCTTTTCACTTAACTTTTCTGACGATTTTGTTTTTCATGTTCAGTGGATGATGGTTATTATATATTTTTAAAATTATTTCCACATTAATAACAGACTTAGAAAACAATTTACCGAACGAAAAACATTAACCTACATATTTGAAGTTCAGCTTAAACAGTCAAAATCTATAATCAAATGGATCTCCTAAAACTCCTGTTGCACGTAACTCCTGTCCTGCGTCGTGAAATAAAACAATTTAAAATATTTATCAAGTTAAACTGGAACAACCTTGCAAGCAACGCTAACATCAACATTTATTTTCTAAATTGTCGGATGAATGCTTCACGAACAACGCTAAAAACCATCTTGTAGATTTTTGTGTCTGTCAACGAAGAAATTGCATAAAATAAGAGGAAGACAGAAAAGGCTCCCATTAAATTCCGCGAGAGCTTTCTTCGTTCCTTTGACCGTTCTAAAACAAACTAACGATAGAGCAAAACTTGCCTACACAATACGCACGGGGAACAAATTTGCCTGAGCTCCCTCACATATTCTGACAGCCACAAATGACAGCACCGAAATGTGTCGAAAGTTAGAAAAGAAAGCAAATTACAGAAACAACATTTCTTGATAAAGTGAAATACTTGTGAGCATAAATGAACACCACTTATTACACCTCTTAAGCAGCAATTAAAGTGCAATACGTGTTAGCGATGTACAGCCATGGTGCAGGAAAACACTGTAATCGAGTGGAAAATACAAAATGAATGAACTAAGCAAGCCGAAGTGATTAGCTGAAGGCATCAAGAACAGCAGAGTAAAACTTGATCAAAAAGAACGTTCAGGCACAGAAGAGAAAGGGCTTGACTCAAGCAATTCTCACTCAATTTTCTAATACTATCTGATTTCATCTTTTTCTTCACAGAGGTTGACAGAAAATCTGAAGGAAAATGTATTCAAGAAGCACGTTCATATTGATTAGAAATTCCACCTTGCTTAAATCTAGTCTAAATTACACATGTCCACTCAAATCTTAGGACGCTTTGCGAATATTTTAATATTCTTAGACTTAGAGGCTTTTTATGTAACTTAATATAACCGAGTGTTTCTATTCTTAAAAATATTTTTTTTAGTCTCGACTACAGAAGACCGGAATCATGACTCCTAATTTTTCATCTCTTTCTGCTGAATTTGATAAATTTCTCGCTAGGGGATTCATTAAGTTTCAAAACCTTGTGTAAATAATTTGTTAGTCGCAACAACTTTGCGAAACAGTAGATCATCAATTACAGAAAAAGGGGACCAAATGATCAGTGAAACAACATTACGCGTTAAGCAGCATTCATCTGTAACCCCATCACATCAAACTAAATTAACACACCAGTAGGGCGAGTATGAAAAAAACTATCACTTTTCGTGACAAATAAACACATCACCCACACAAATCCAGCTTGTTTCATGACCGAAGAACACCTAAAATTTAGCATTTACTCTATCTGAATAGTAAGCCGTGCTGAAGATATACTCATTTTTAAAGTTTCCAAACGAAATTGTATCAATTTTAGCATTATCCTTCACTGTCCAAATATGAGTACGTGTAGTGTACGTGTTCTACATGATGTACGTAGTGAGTGTTTGCAGCGCAGCCCTCGGTCGGACGTACGATGTGCGCTGATGAAAAAAGCGATGATTTCACGTCATGAACTTTTCATTAACGGTTCCTCTTGTGCATCTCCAACGCTGTGTCGTGCGTTGTTTCAAATAGGGCATTGTAAGAGTTAAATAAGAGGATCTTTTTCTTCTTCTCACACGTCTTTTTATAACCGGTAAAAAATAAAGTATATTTTGGCTAAACAGAAATGGGACAGATTTCTTCCACGCAGAGTTCATTTACGTTAAAGTTCAGGTGTATATTGGGAGATAGGGAAAGTTATGCTGTGTGTCTTAATTTCGTGTCATATAGAACAGTATTCCAAATTTGGTAACGAGAGAGTTATGAACTGCTGCAGTTCCCTCTAATCTGCTCAGTGGTGTCATTTTTTTTCGTAACTTTATTTTAGCCTCCAATTCTAAAAAATTAGCCAATCTATTTTAATTTACCGTAGCTACAAACGTGAGTATGAGGTTTCAATTTCTACACGACATAACATGCCAGAATTCTGAACGTTTCTATTGTTCCTAACCCGGTGCTTGGAGGAAATAATTCAGGTTTGTAACAATTGTTGCTGAAAATTTGGACAGAACGTTATCAGTAATTCGGATGTATTACATGTGTGGTAATATATTGAAATAACACTTGAACGTATTTATTCATGCATGAACTAACCTGCAAGTAATTCACCCGTGTTTGTACTGGAGTTGTTCTGAACTATTGACGTGCATCAATTACAGTGCGATGCTTTCTTTGATTTCCTTTCCTTCATTCCAGTATCGAACTACTATTTTCCTGATCGCGCTCATGTTTAATTTAACCCTTCTTTAGTTCTGGAATAGCGCTCTGTGATGGAGCTCTCAAGCACCAAGAGCTTCAAGCGTCAGTGCAAGCCTTAATAACTGAGTTGTAACTAACGTTTGGAGAATAATTTTGCCATTAATACAAGACTACGTTTATTTCTTCACCGTCATCGGGTTCGGTGCTGTGATCCCGAGCGCTTTGATGGTGCTCGCGCTCTTGATTGAGAGTCCGCACTCCGCGGCACTCGTACAAAAGCTGCGCCTCTGAAGGGCGTACTTCCTTTGAGTCTCTTCTCATGGCAGCTCTATTCATTGGAATTAATTCGAGATCTTACACATGACAGGATTACCTCAACTTCATAAGGGACAAAGACCCGTCGTCTGCCTTCAGGGGCGTTGAAATTTGCCACCCACGCTTCCGTACGTTCAGCGTCCAGGGTGTCGGGAGGTGGAATCTACCGCAACTCGAAGAAATTTTTCAAACCTGAAACTCTTGCATGCCTCTGAGGGGAGGGAAGGGCGTAGAGTTCTTTCGTATTCGCTGAGTTTTTCCCTCTCAACAGAGAAATATTGCGGTCTATTGTTGTTGTTGTAGACTGTATCACAATTTTGTTCTGTTCTATAAGTTCATATTGGTTTTTCGTTTGAGTAGTTTCCTGCAATTTTTTTCGTTCATGTATGTAGAAGCTATCAAGTGTGCAGAATCTTCAAGATATGTCAACATTTATTATAACGCTATAGTAAATTTGAGGTGGCATCAGAAGCTGTTTACATTAGTTTTTAAAGTGATAACCAATAACTTGGTTTGAGCGGCTTTGAAGAATAAGCTATCTGGTAGCGAGGGTGACTTTCTCTCAAAATACTTTCTTAAAATTGTCCATTGATCTGCAACTTTAAAACGGGAAACAAAACTTTAAATAAAAAATCAATCATTGAAAGTTAATTTGTTTTGAGCACCTCTCAGATTCTTCTAAGAACTTTGACATGAAGAACCAACACACCATTATTGATCACGAGATTGGTTATTATTTTTCACGGTCCACTTTTAGCCTTCATGACAGCCATTGACCACGAACTGACCGAATGATTATTTAGATGAGAACTCGAGCGCGTTATGATCGCTTCATTAATTCCATGCAAAGCGAAATGGTGGCCAAAAAAGGACCCTCGGCAGGCCATTGAGTCAATAACAATTATTGAAGGTAAAAGCCAAGTGCGACTGAGTTCATCAGTGTTCATTTGCGTGATCACACGCCACCTCACAGCTCGCCATTGTCCTGCACTGCATGGTCCATTGACTCTCGGCCATGTCATTATTGCTGCTGGGCGTCGATTATTAGGTTTTGCGGTCGCTAATGGGATCATTAGAGAGGCGCAATTTGCGCTTTCATCGCCGTGGGAGAAGCTGTCAATCAAACTGACGTGTCACAGCGATGTACAAGATGCGCCTTTCAGTTCTGAAGCTCTCGAGTGAATGATGGTCGTCAGTAATGTAGTTTTCCTCTTCAGTCGCAGGCGCCTATTGTGGCGAGAATTTTTTTGCTGTTCATTGTGTGCGGGATTTTGATAAATCCTTTAATGATGAGTTGTGAGGAAAACAAGTTGAAGTATACAGAATAACGTAGTCTGCAATAGAGTCATTAAGACGAACGTGGCATTTTACTGAATTCTGTAGAATTTTCAGCTTATTTTATCAAGTATCTATCTTATATGCAAAAATATTTTATTGAAGACTTTTAGTTCAATGAAGAAGAATAAAACGTTTGTGTATTAAACGTCGTGAAAGTTACTCGTAATGCAGTATTTTTTGCGATTTCTTTTGATACTTCTTAATGTTCGATCTACCTAACACATGCTGCGTGCAAATAATAAAAAGCTGATTTTAAGTATTTCACAGTATCTTCAGAGCTGACTCTTTATACAGAACGCTCCCTCAAACTTCTCACTTCTGCTATTTTTAAACAAATTCCTAGATCTGTCGCAGCAGCATCGCTGGCAAAATATGAATAATGAGCCAAAAGTACTTACATAACAAACAGGGTAGCTGAAAAATACAGGATATTTATAAAAAAAATTTAAGCCCCACAATCGCGATACTCTGAAAAAGACTTATGGCAAAAAAAAACATTCGAAAATCGATCGATATTAGAAAGGGCTAGTCGCATGAAACGATGAATGGATTGACATAGGAAGAATAAATGATTTAGTCGGTCTAGAGTTCGTCAAAAAAAGTTGATTGAATGTGTACTGTCGAAAGTCGCCATAATATTGATGTTTTTTCAATCCTCGACCATCATTTAGCGAGATCACTATCATTTACCACGCAATCATGAAATGAACAAATGCTATTAAAATTCTATGACTGTGAGAAAATGAATTTTAAAATTTAACAAATGGATATGAAATACGTTACAGAAAATGCCTAATTGTTCTTTTACTTTTGGAGTTTATTGCAAATTTGTATGTCCATGCGAAGAAATTTTCTCAAACAAAATAATGTATTTGATATTAATATAAGGGATATTTATGTCTCTTCTGTTACATCACATTAGAAAATTACTAATCTATTGAAAAATTCTAGAATACCATATTAGTTTTACCTAATATATCATGACAAACCTCCTACACGAAGAGCGCCATGTTCTTTTCCTCCTTGTTTTGCATCTTCAGATATTTTAACTCGAAATATTTTCCAGCCTGAATCAAGAACTTCTTTTTTGCGCAACGCGCGCATTTACTAATCAGTTTAGCTTGTCCTCCAAGCAGAAAAGAAACTCTCGCATGCTTATTTTTCGAACGCGCGTGCATCCACTCCAACCTCTCACCCTAGCCAATTATTGCCGGGCAAAATACCCCTTAATAACTTAATCCCCACAGCCCCTGAGCTCCCGCGCTGCGTGCTGAGCTCTTCCATGTTTTTTAGCAAGGGACGGAGGACGTACAAACAAAACATCAAAGGGCTTGAATGTCTGATAAATGTTCAGCTCAGATCGCTGGTTGTCGATGCAACGGTTCTGTTTCAACTACTTCTTTCTGGTAAACTAATTTCGTAAGACATTGTAAGTTCTCGTATGTGTTTCAGGAGGTGAGTTCAATCTATCTGCATGGTCACAATCTACGCGTTCTGGGAAGACTTGATGATTAATCGAAAAGTTTCATACGTGAAATGTGGCGTAAAGATAACATTGAAATATCTCAACTCTCGCTGAGAATTCATGGCCGGAATATAATACCTCGGTAGGCGCAAAATTAACCAACCTCCACACAAGACACTTATCGCTTGGCCTTATTCAAGAGACATTGTTCCCCTCATCCTCGACGCTGCAATTCCTCACCAGAGCTGATAAGAGCCCTTGCTATGGATCAACGGCTCTCGAACTAATACAATCTATCCAATTAAAAGAGATCACAACGGCTTTCAATGTTATGCTTCCAAGTGGGCTTAGATCAGGGCCGAGATCCGCTGAGCTGCCCTTACACCAAATCCTTTCTTTATTGGCAGCTGGAGCTCACGAGACTTGAGAAGTCTGAAAAAGCAATCGTGAACATTGTTTTTCCTTGTTTTCTTCTGAACTCCGTTTCCTAGTAATTGGAAGTTATTAATCTCAACTATTTTATTTCGAGTAGCTTTTAAAACACTCATGTTCATGAATAATTGCTAGCGCTTTATAACAGATGGCTCACTGCAGATCTGCTTTCACTTAGTCTTTCGTCAGATAAGTACACTTACTGGATGATCCTATTCTAAAATTTACTTTCAGCTCGACTTACAGTTCAAGGGAAAAGCAGGTAATTTTGAAACATGCATTGCTTGGAAAGTTCCTGAATGTGACATTAAATATTTCAGCAGTGATATCATGTTGTTGAAGAATGATCTCGTTCATCTTATTTTGAACCCTTTGTGTGCATCGAGCGCGATATACATTCCAAGTTTATTCGTAATCTCCTAAAATATCTGTTCAGGAAAATGGAATTAAGCTCCAGAGCATCATTTATTGAACCAGCGGCGTACGATATAGTCGATACTTTGCCCTAAAAATGTCTCATTAAAGTAGTAATCTTTGCCTCAAAGTACTAGTGAAGATCAGTTCAAACAAGCAACATAAGAAACGCTATAAATTACTAATTAAGTGAATGAAGAGTTTGGTATAGCTGTAGCTATGAGAGAGCTCAGCCTATTCATATATATATACAGGTTTAGAAAGTGTTTAACTCACAAGTTCTATAAAAAAACGCACCTTTTACAGGACGATAAATCATATCTACGTAGAATTTAGTTATGTACATGCAAGCGTGTTGTTATGAGCAATAGCTAAGTACAAAACCGCACCTGTCTCTACATAGTTACACGAGTAAAACAACTCAAGTCTCCTTTAACGAAAAGCTGCAAGAGCTTGTTATTCACGGACGCAAATTCTGAGGCGCACACAGAGGACTGTCACATGGATAATTTAGCGAACGATGGACCATGAAGTGCAACCACGAAAGCAGCGCCGGTCTATGCGCGTGCTGAAGCATGAATGGTCCTTAATTATCGAACCCTAAAGCCTTATCCTAGAAAGGACCTCCTTCCCTCCCTCCGGCTTCTTTGTTTGCTGTCTCCTCTTCAGCTTCTGTTGCTAGAAACATGGCCCAACAAAGCAGACATCCAGGAAGCGAGCGCCCGAAGTTGCGTTTGGCTATCACCAGTAAAACGTGAAGTTTTTTCTACACCAACTGTATTGGAAAAGTACATAAATTATTGGTTCACTGGGACTCTTTAATTTGTTTGAGTGGTTGTCAATTTTTGCGCCGAGGATGGATGACTGCAATCACTTCAAGATGAAATTGGAATTTGTGCCAATGAGGTACCTCTGCAGAAACTTGTATCTCTTGACGAATAAATGACATCTACACATTTGGCATAGAAACTACGAGCAAAAGCTCAACAAATTACAATAAGTAATTCTAAGTAATGTCATGGCATTGCCGAGCGATCGTTGAGATGGATCTTCTATTGAAACTGTTGTCATCCAATCGCTGCTCTCCATTTCATCTCGTCTCATATACGCATCTGATAGACCATGAGAGATGACATCGAGATAAACACCAAGCGATTCAGACGCTCAGTTTCTGCTGCGCTCGGCCGTTTCTTGAGCGTCTGCCAATTAAGCAAACGGTAACATCAAGCTCGTCTAAAATAGAGCTGCAATAATAAGCGAGAGGGTGCATAATAATTAGATCTTTACCGCCGCAACGCGGGGCGCAGCAACCAGCATCCGGGCTGTCGGCTTCTCGCAGGAAGCGTGCAATTGTAGTAACGGTTATTGCAGCGCAATCGAGGGCCATTGTTGCTGTATTGCTTGGAGCCTCATTGCGAAGCCATTGCTTTTCATATGCAATGTGGCTCCTTTGAAGACGTCTGGGTTGAATCCTACGCAGCTTTTTAAGCCTTATCTTAACGCCGGGATATTTGGGCTTGGCTGGAAATGGTCCGCCTGCTGAAAGCAATACAGAAACCACACATTTCTGCATTGGTTTTGCAAATAGGGATGGGCAACAACAATCAATGAGAGAACCTCCCGCTGAAATTAGACCAATTATGCACGTCGCACAATGACCGCCGGAACGTGGCGTTGCATAATGGGCTCGCCCTGCCTGCCTGCCCGGCAATCTGCTGAGAGCTACAATTTCACGCAAAATTCTCTCTATTGTTCCCCTTTTCCTGATTTGAGTACGCGTCAATGAGATATTGAGGTAGCAAACTACGCCTCACTATACTCCTTTCTAGCGTTTGAACTTGGCTACTCCAGTTCAGATAATTTTTGTCACTTTTGATCTAAAGCCGAGAGGCTTCAAAAGGCTGTCGATACAAACCCTCTTTGTTTTTTTCTCATTTTTTTAACTTCTTGAGTGATACGCGTAGACGGTTTTTATCGACTCAATAATAATGACCGTCATTTCACTACGTCATTGCAGGAGTGTCGTAACTCAGATTTCGTGATTTTTAATAAGCATTTTAAAGTATCTAAGTCATATAACTTGAACAATTTTACGCCAACCAACCAACGCCACCTCTCGACCAAAAACTCACTCAGATTACGACTTTACTTTCAGAAAAGGCAGAATGAAGTCAGCGTAGTGAACAAGTTATTTGGTCTTGAGCTTGGGCAGTGAATGGTATTGACTAAAAAATGATTAATAAGGGCGACTCTTACAATATTTAGAGAATAATTTTAACTCTCATGAATGTATAAATAGTGTAAATCTATAAATAAATTGATAGTATAAATCTCAAGGGCATCAAAAAAATTTGAACCAAATGCTCTCTTGATGTTTTCCAATTTAACTCTCTGAATTGTAAAAAATAAATTTCACATTTCATTGAAGATTTCTCATTACCCACACATTTCATTTATCTGTGTATTGGCTACACATTTATGCATAAATACATACAGTAGATATTTTTTATCAAAATTGCCCTAAATTCACTTTTCATGCCCATCCGTGGGGTTAAATGCACGCTAAATTTTGAGTGGCACTAGTCAGAAAACACTTCGAAAATATACTGCAAAATTACAAAAATTTGCACTCTTTCGTATTCTATCATTATATCTAAAATTTCACTGTATCCATCAATTCTAGATACTATCTCCAATGATACTATCTCGTGTCTTAAGCTGGGTAAGCTTACGTCCACTTTATGTTCATTGCTTTATCAGGCGCAGCACATCTCCATTAACGATCTCTCATCGCGATCATTCATTGCAGCGTAACGTCCTCTATGCTTCTGGACCCTGCACACGATCGCCTCTGATACCCTGCACTCTGCCTGGGTCTTCCATAAAAGTGCGCAAAAATGAGGTAGTCAATTATAGCATCGAGCTCCTCAAGCGGCAAATTAACGGTTTGCCCTAAGGGTTCTAATCGCAGAACTCAGATGAAGAATCTAAATTTGACTTTTAAGAGATCGGATTAACCTCTTTTGAGCTCGATTCATTACTGCCATTGACATCCGAGAAATTCTTGTATTTACCAGACTGAATCGAACGATTTTTTTGATCAGGCTTCTGTTATTTCTCTCAAGATGGTTTGTTATTGAACGAATGATGCTCTCCTTAGGATATTGTGTTCAAGTGTCGGTAGAAAGGTCTTCTCGTAGAACACATTAGGTTAGAGTCTACATGTCAGAAGCATTTGCAGGTTATCAACATTCGCTATTAATTTCACACGTCGCTAATTATAGAGAAGGTTTCGGCCACAAGTGCTGCGTATAAGCATTTGATGTTCTGAATAGAGACCACAGAATTAAGGGCGGGGCCAGGGCAGAGTTTCATTATGGTTTGTTTGCGCCTGATAGCTAATCAAAGTCTATAATGAAGTTCACGAGCGGCGCGCATCAGGGAACACCAGACTACTTTGACTTAACTTTGGCATCCGATTAGATGCAGTTGTAGGCAGCGGTGGCTGACTAAAGAGAAGCGATCGTATCACTGGATTATTAAAGGCTTCGCAAAAGTTATTTCCTAGAGAAAACGAGCTCACCACTGAGTCCAATGCATCGAAATGAAAAGTGATTGAGAAAAGGAAAATGATGTTTTAGACCTTGAGGTTCAGTAGGGATATTGTCCGTGTTTTATTGAGCTGTTTTTAGCATGAGAGCTTGTGTTCTGTGGTCATTAATTTCATGACATAAGCAATGGCATGTACAAATAATTTAATAGCATAATGGGAAAGATTTCATTCCACTAATGAATGATGAGAGTAATATTTTCACCAATATAGTCTTATGAATATTGATTTAGGAATATAAGTGAAAATTTATAAGTCGCTCAAAAAGAGCAGCATCAGAGGTCATTAGATTGAAAATTTGAAATCAAAATGTTCATAGCATTTGAACTGAAAATAATTTTAGAGGTTAAAATTCTAACAAAAATACTTTTACGGAAGGAACTAAAATTTCATCGCAGACATGAAACATGAACATTAAACGTTAAGCAGCGAAACTTCTAGATTGTTTTATGTATCCTCGTTAATTTTTTCTAATCTGCACTTAATCATGATTTGTCGGATTTGTGTTTAATTTGATACTCTTTAGAATAAATAACAGAAGATTATGCGCGTCACACTAGTTGGAAACTGATTTTACAAAAGCCGAGCACCAAGCTTCATAAATAGATGAATAATGTTCAAATCCCATGTCATTTTTGCCTATGATTAGAATTCAAGAATTGGCTTAAGGGGGTCCTCCGGGGCCCCTTTTCTCTCCGACGGTCATTTTTCATTTTATTGTTGGAAAAGAACCCTTAGGTGGTGGACTATTCGGTCCTAAAATTTCATGGCACTACGGACAATAGATCCCTCCCCATGGGGGGGGGGGGGGAAGGGGACCAAAATCTTAAATTTTCGAGCCAATTTCGACCCAATATAAAAAGAAAACAAAATAAGATATAGAAAATTTGCGAATGTACTTTTGTTAGATGTGTTTCAAGGATTCTAAAACTGTCTTTGTTTTTGTTCTAGCCTGAAAACTCAATGAGTTCTATTCTTTTGAAATATCAACACCAGTGGACTAAAAACCAATATGTCAAATTTTTTCAAAAACTAAGGCCTGAATCGAAAAAATGTATAGAGGAAATTGTGTTTCTTTTCAAAAGTACCATATTATAGTCACATTTCATAAGAATCAAACTGAAAACAAAAAATTTCATAATTTTATGATATAAGTAAAAATTTTTTAAATTTTTTTCTTTTTTGGAAATTACAATTCACAGTGTGAATATGGTGTTATGCATGGAGATAATCGAAATAAAAATGAAAACAGCATTCAATTACATAAATTTTCCATTATATCACACTAAAACAAAAAATTTAGTTTTTGGCCTATACTGTAAAGTTACTTACTTTCAAAATTCAAAAGAATAGAAGTCATTGAGTTTTTATGCTAGAACAAATTCAAAGACAGTTTTGGAATCCTTGGAACATTTCTAACAAAGTTATATTCCCTTTTTTTCCATTTTTACATTTCATTTTTCTTTATAATGGTTCAAATCCAAAAATTTCGTTTTTTTTTCATTTATTGGTAAATTTTCGCATATAAAAAAAAATTATACAAAAAATGCAAAATCCCCGAATATATCTTTGTTAGAAATGTTTCAAGGATTCCAAAACTGTCTTTGAATTTGTTCTAGCATAAAAACTCAATGACTTCGATTCTTTTGAAATATGCATAAAAATGACCCAAAAAACCTATTTTTCAAATTTTTCGGAAAAACTAAGGCCTAAATCAAAAAATTTCAAGTTCAAATATGTTTGCCTTGCAAAACTACATATACTCACCAAGTTTCAGACCAATCGGATCAAAAAAATTTTCATTCCGGAGGACCCCCTTAACCTTTACCTGTTAATTATTTAAAATTTTACGGCTCCATGAAATTGGGACACAGACGAGATACACTTGGAGAAGAAGATATACAAAAGAGAATACGCTCGCTGATATAAAAGTTGATGTCAAAGAGCGTTGGGAAGGATGTTTAACTTGCACTGCAATATGGAGACCCTGAATGCTCTTCAAACTGAAGCGTAAACAAAGACCAGCTCCGGTTCTTCCTTTGTTCTGCAAATGCCGAAAAATTCCTCTTAAAAATGAAGTTGCTTCCGCCTCTGCAGCGAACTTCTCCAGGGGCCATTCTTAAACTTTTGCGCTTTAATCTTTTCGCAATCGCCATTCACAAAACACAAAGTGAAAACGTTTGACGGACACTCACATATTGTTTAGTGTTTTTGGCATCACTTTGATTCATTGTGTAAAATGTTCCGTAGAACTTTTGCAGAGTTTTCTGCGTTTAAAACTTTTCTTCATTACTTCAGAAACTTCTATAAATGCTCAAAAAGTTTCTTCCGATTTAGGGATAATGACTTGCATCACTACAAATTCCTCAGGATTCTTCCACTGGTTTCAAACCGTCCAATAATTTTATATTTTTTGTTATGCACGCACAAATTGTGAACACTATAAAGTCATGAAATAATGAAAAATAGAAGTACAGTTTTTAGTCTTCACAATGAACAATAAGAGATAGTTTTTATCTTAGATTCATACACTAAGAAAAACAACCATCATTCAAAACACGTTTCATTTGAATGTATTTTCAGGAAAATTCGACAGCAAACAGAATTTTTCTTCGTGGAGTTTCTCTCTTTGGAAAACCTTTGTTTTGGTTAGCGAGGCTTAAACTTATTTATTGAATCTGATCTAATCCTTGCAGATAACAGATAAAGATAAAATACTAATCCCGTTAATATCCCTTCATTTCCGTTGTTTTTACTCCATTGTTTAGGAATATCTTCACCTAGAGATGAATGTTGAAGTTGAGTTTCGAGTACATCGAGGTCCGTCCTAGAGCGCATGAGACTCCCTGAAATGCGCAACAAAACTTGGAAATTGAAACCAGGCTTTCAAACGCCGCATCTCAAAGGCGCAGACAAAAGAACAGAAAGAATCGAACAGTAAATGATGAGAAGGAAGGTGTAGTTCAGAGTCCAATGCTATTGGTTCACTCGCGTTTCATCTAAATGTGAGAAACTCTCCAGGCGATTTTCTCATCGCGACCGAGTCGCTGCAGATGTTCGATGAAATTGCTGCCTTCGCACAACCTACGTCGAATATGAATGCCATCACAGTGAATGAAATTAAAACATGTTCTTCAGAAAACAATTGTGCCCTTCTGCCTTTACGGTAATTTCCAGGAAGTTTCTATGCTACGATTTTTCAAAAATTCTCACGAAATATTATTTACGATACTCTGGAAAAACGATGAAAGTTTGTTCAAACAGCTAGCAGCTTTTGATTAGGTGAACGAACACGTATAAAAGGTGTTCAAAGTGCTTGGCAGCGTATATTTTTAAACATTCATGAAATATTTTACAAGTTAGTGGTACTCTACCACGATACATAAAGTTCTGAACAGATTGAAATGCTTTTATAATAATAGAAAGCTTTATTTATTCAGAATGCCTTGTTTTTTAATTTGAGATAATTTTAGAACCATTTGATAATTATTGAAGCTTAAACATAAATACTAACAGTCAAACAAAAAACCAGTTTTGATGATAAATAACAATTTTACGCCATACGAGATACAATGATGGCCAGAATGTTTCATTCTAGAAAAAGTGGAACTTATAAGCAATTGAAACTGCCATACCAACAAGAAACTATGAAATGTATTGCTCAGCACATCACAGACTCTAATGAATCAATGGCATACTTTCTTAGTTCACTAGTGTAGAATGCAGACTCATTCAATCGTGTAAGTCACTGTCTGTGTACTGCCTAGGTCGTATGAGACAATACTTGAGAAATCCAGTACTCTTCTTCAAACTATACTCATCTTCGAAAAGGATCGTTCATCCTTTGAAAAATAACTAGATTTTTAAGAGAATATAAATTGGTCCACATGAATATAAAACTGTTCAATTAAATAAGCAAAGTGAAATACCCCTGATGGACTCAGATGCGCAAGGACGCAAGCAGTTTTTGAGCTGGGTTGCAGTCCCTCTTTTACATTATCACGCCGCGGGAACTGCAGCGGTTGCGGTCTAATATTGCACTGCCTTTTTATGTTTTGCCTTCTCGTGATATTCAGAAGCCATGAAATCTGAGCACCATTCCTTTTAATGTTCCCTTTATTAAGAAAGCCAGTCCCAAAATAGCTGGAGTTCCTATTAAGAAAAAAAATGTTTTTTTCAACTACCGCTTGATCACGAATGAAGGTCAAGAAGAAAAAATATGTCTTATTTTTAAGAGAGGAATGTTGTGAAGATATTTGAGGGCGTGGTGGTCCGTTATGTAAAAGATGATGTTAGAACTCAACGTGAATTTTCAGTAAGTAATGTTTTTCGATAAAAAATAAAGCATCGTAATCTATGCCTTACATTTAGAAAGCAGTCAGGCTAGCTTCGTGTAAAATGACGGAAATGAAAGCAATGTGACATGATAATATTTCCATAGATATGCATATTCAATAAATAAATAAATAAACTAGTCTCTTGAATACAAAAACACAAAAATGCTTTAAAATATATATCTGCAATTATTTTATAATATATGTCAACAAATGAAGGGTTCTGGAATATAAATTATTTTTAGTCAAGTCCCCGCAGTAAATGTCTTCTCAAAGTACACTACCCCTTTAAGTCTACGGTGTCAGAAAGTATTATTAAAGGTTTCATTGCGGGGGAAGTTGGGAAAACTCTACGGGTTTTAGGCCGAACATTTAAGTATCTTTTCCACGAAATATCAGGGGGTAAGAAGACTGAATGAGGAGACATCGGCTTCATAAAAATTATCGTTGGGTAAAAAAATCTTGACAATCTGTTATTTTTTACATTTTTTTAATGAAAATACATTGAATAATGAAACATCTAATATCTAAAAATTTACCGGTAGGGAAAAAAATCTTCGCAATCAACAATTTCTTTTACTTTTTGGCTTTAATGAGAGCAACTTTGTCCTAAAATAAGGTAATACCTGTTACATGAACAGTACATTCAAAGTGAGTCTTTGCGTATCAGAAAAAAAATCCAATTTGGCCCACGACTACCCTACTAATATCTCAGTGTCTTTCGTCATGGATTCTTTGAATTTTTAGTTTAGATTTGACTGAGTCATTCTTTCGAGTAAGTAACACGTTGGATTAATTATTTGATATATTTCGTAAACATGGTCAGCGACGCACTCAATCCTTCATGTTGCAGCCTCCACGTGTGAGAGATGGAATCAATGAATGAAATACACCTTTGAAAAGTGTTTAATTTTGCATTAATAAACAAGGTTTTCATGAAATTTTTTGATCAGATAATGTCTCGTAAGTTAATTTCCCATTCGGCCAATCCTTTGATATTCCCAGCTCCTCTCCCAGCATTTAATTAACAAAAAACATAGTTTTATTTATTCCTTTAAGCCATTTATGGAATGGAGAATGCTCTACAAAGAAAAACTACACACAAGACTATGTTTTAGATTTAATTAAATTCGAATGATTAAATTTAAAATTAATTAAATTTTTGTATGTGTCTCACGCTGTTTAATTATTCGGTTAAATATAAAAATTCAACAAGGTATCTTGAGACTTCAAGTGAATCTTCTCAACAGCAGTTTTGCTAGGAACAATTCGTTCTCATTTTCTTAAACTATCCAAATTCTTCACTTGTCTTTCTAATGTCAGAGTTTTGAATAAAATCCTTGTGTCAGTCAACACTTGTTCGGCAGGAAATCTCATTCACTTTTCTACCCTCATGCCTTGCCCGGAGCCTTTTAGAGCCTTGCGCACAAAGCGGAAAATAGCAAGTGACATCTACATTCTCCTTCCAAACACCGGGTCATTATAAAAGCTACTTTCGGTTCAGATAAAAATTGCCTGGGACACGGGACAAAAAAATGCCCCAGTGAGCGTTGTGTACAGATGGCGGAGGCAACGAAGCATGCACTGCGTGTTGGGCCGCAACCCTACCAAACAATGGTGCTTAATGACCACCAAACAATCTGGTTAGTACCTTCATGGTGCTAACAAACAATCCATCGACTACCTTTCAACTGGGACACCCTTGCAGCTGAACTTACTCTGTGGTTTTGAGCAACGCGAATTGGTTTGATATTATTACACAGATGTTAGTTTTGGTTCTTTCAAATTTGCATTTCAATAAAGTTCTTAAAAGTTATATGAATTATCTGAGTGGCGTTATTGGTTTAGTTTAGTGAGGCTTTCTATTTTGTGCTAAAACTTTTAATTTTTATTTGAGGCTTTAATCGTCAGCAATAGCTGGATTGCTGACTTTAGTATGGAGTGGATATGTTGTACATACAAATTTTGCTGCTTCCAATGGAATTAACAAGTGTTTGTTTGGGAAATGCTATAAATATGTGAAGGAAGTTTGGACATTTCTTATTGCTAACATCATTGGTTTGTCAAAGTTTGCTTACGAGTTTTGTGATTTTGATGCATGAGGCTAATTTTCTTACACAGATTTCAAAAGGTAATTTGAGATTAAAGTATTGAAGGTTATTTGTATAAAACGAGCAGTACTGATACCCTCACCTTATCTTTTCTGTATGACATTTGGTTTAAAAAAGTATAAGCCAGATGAGGTATAAACAATAGACCCAGATACCACATTTCAGCATTACGACACAACCAACTGCCCAGCACGATATATCACGCTACTACCAACTGCCCAGTACGATATATCACGACACAACCAACTGCCCAGCACGATATATCACGACACAACCAACTGCCCGGCACGATATATCACGACACAACCAACTACCCAGCACGATATATCACGACACAACCAACTGCCCAGCACGATATATCACGCTACTACCAACTGCCCAGTACGATATATCACGACACAACCAACTGCCCAGCACGATATATCACGACACAACCAACTGCCCGGCACGATATATCACGACACAACCAACTACCCAGCACGATATATCACGACACAACCAACTGCCCAGCAGGATATATCACGACACAACCAACTACCCAGCAGGATATATCACGACACAACCAACTGCCCAGCACGATATATCACGACACAACCAACTGCCCAGCACGATATATCACGACACAACCAACTGCCCAGCACGATATATCACGACACAACCAAATGCCCAGCACGATATATCACGACACAACCAACTGCCCAGCACGATATATCACGACACAACCAACTGCCCAGCACGATATATCACGACACAACCAACGGCCCAGCACGATATATCACGACACAACCAACGGCCCAGCACGATATATCACGGCACAACCAACGGCGCCCAGCACGATATATCACGACACAACCCGAGATAGAGGACACGGACCCCAAACCACAAGTCTAGCCACGCTGCGCTCCGGTTGCCTCCCTGCCCAATAACGTAGGAGAGCCTCTCGAGTTAATCAATGGCACAACGAAGACGCCTCTCGAACATCTCGCCTTTTCCCTTCCATTTTTTTTCTTTCAACGCCAGCACCCTCTTTTGTCACCATTCGCTGCCACCATAATGCTATTCAAGACCATTTTAGGCAATTGGTTTTTCGTTGTTGCGGTGAGGGGGACCACAAAAGGGATCAAAAATTTTTTCTCCCTCTCAGAGGTGTCTCGAAGTCAAAAAAAGTTTTAAATTCAATCGGGACGATTTTTTTTCGGGCTGTAGAAAGCCAGCCGCATGAAATGATTGGAAAAGGGGGGATGTTTGAAATATATGGCGTACTCAGATCAGATGGCTTCATCTTCCTTCTTGAGTTCGAAAATTAGAAAGCGCAATTTTTTCAGCCTGGTTGCCTGAGAAAATGAATTCCTTTATAGTTTTGCTTCACAGAAATGTTCGATTTTTTCTCGCTACGAACGGAAAGAAAGAATTATGTTTCGTCTTGCTTGTGGTTACATTTGAGACATAACGCATACTCACTTCAGTGGTCTCGTGCGTGTTTGTATTTTACTGCACTTTTTGATAATTCATTATGCTTTAAAATTATCGTGTAATTATCCTTCAGTTGTCTCGTGAATGTTTGCATATTAGTGCACTTTTTACTAATTCATTAGGTTGTAAAATTATTCTACTCGAGAGTGTTTCAGGAGGAGAGAACATCTGACACCGAAATAAGTCGAACCATTATCTGCAAAATCACAACCGTCCAATAAAAATGAACGGAACAACCCCCAGCGAGGCGTAAAACTTGTGTCCTGTAGCAAGATGCCTTCATTATTTCCAGCTCATCTAATATTCTTTAGGTTTTAGAAAATTTGTAATGATGCAAAAGCAACAAACAAGCCCCGTGGGACGCTCGGGACCCGGCCAAATTGTAACATACA
This sequence comes from Morinoia aosen, assembly GCA_030386875.1. Classification (NCBI taxonomy): domain Eukaryota; kingdom Metazoa; phylum Arthropoda; class Malacostraca; order Amphipoda; family Talitridae; genus Morinoia; species Morinoia aosen. Next base: position 47,343,186 of record CM059564.1, on the reverse strand, counting down.
TCGTACGGGCGGCAGCGGCGAGGTGTCGATGGTGCCTGCGTAAATGTGGTAGATGTTGTCGTTCCTCCCCACGGCAGAGTAACAACTTTTATAAACTTCGGAGAATTTTAGAAAGTGATGCTAGATAACTTACCCTCTTTAAACTTGAAAGAAAATGAAAGGGTGGGTGCTTGCTTATTCGGAGAGCTGAGCACACCGTCCTAAAGTTTAGGTTATAAATCTGATCTTTTTTCTGCTTGAGCATACAGCGACAGAGGTGATATTTTGCAGAGTTCAGTATTTCGGGGGCCTTTATTACATAAATTCAATTAATGATGCCCGTTTTCAGTGAATGAAATGCATTTAATTACCCTAAAAGGAGAGAAAACGAGGGAAGTTTTGATTTTCTTTATCAGTTTTAACGGTGTACAGTAATCCTCTTCATGTTTCTGACTCCGGGGCACTCTGATGAGCCAGTATTATTAGCGTGGTAAGTATCATAAATTCGTGCTGTGGTAAAATACTTCATTTCTCCGAGCTCGTTAATCGGCATAGTAGTTGGTACGTATGAGTAAAAAGATATTTTTTAATACCGACATCATAGTCTTGGATGCAAAATTATTCGAATCCTCTCATTTTATTTTAAGTACTAATATCTGATATAGTAAGTTCCTAAGCTCGTATTTCAATGTAAGTGCGCACTAATAGAAGTGTTTTCAGTAATGCATCGTCACTGGTATTATGTTTTTTCTTTCAACTTGTATTTTTTATACGCATTATTGAACTAGATTACGCAACAAAGGAAATCCATTTTTAAATGTTTTTTCTCAATCTTTTATATCGACTTTTGACATGGGTAGTACGATACCCATGTGGGTAAATCAACTAAGGATCTTCATGTCAAGATATTTTTATTACCAATTATTACCAATGCTATTTTTTATGTCATCTTTGTTGGAAATAAACTGTTTTCCTTTTATTTTTATTTTATACAATAATATTTTTTGTGAAATATTCTTGCTGTACAAAAGTCAGAATTTGTTTTTATGATGCAAATCATCCCCGTACAATTTTTCTGGTTAAATTTATTTTACGGCGTTTTTAAAGGTAATGTTTCGAGCATTTACACGTTAATTAAATGCGACAAAATGCGAAAATGCAAGCAAAATAAATAAAATACGTTTCAGAAGAGGGAATTAGGTAAATAAACTGTTTCATACTTGAAGCGCTTCCGCCCAATGTTCTTTTGACGCATGTATTAGTCGTCAGAGTAGTCGCTTGGATAAACTTCGAATCTGTCGGAGAATTCAACCTGGAGAGAATTTCATCTTCAGCCAAATTTCATCTACACACAGTAAATCAGACTAGAAATTGAGCTCAAACTAGAAATTTGAGCAGATGTTTTATAATAAAACGTTTTGTAAAGTAATCTAAGTTATTTTTCCTACATGTTCTTTATTTTAGTTTCGATGAGTCAAGTCATCATATCAAGTTCTAAAAATTCGTAACAGTACCGAACAAAGATCTATCAACTCTAACGTACTCTATTATTACGTGTCTGATACACGACTCTTTACATATGATGAAGAACTATATTAAGGAATGCATCAAAGAGCGATGAGCATTCGCCGGCCATCGTTCACTTAGGCTTCTCCCCGTCAACATATGCCAGCAAGATAGGCCTATGATAAAGGGCCTTATCTGCCTCTTCAGGGTTAGTTACCCAAATGTTTTCCCTCAGCTGTGCCCTCTGACTAAGACTGTCACTCTCACGAGTGCCTCTAACGTGATTGGCATATCGGAGCTGCATCTGACGCCTGCCTTTGGCTCTCGCCTTTTTGCCTTCCTCCAGTAGTCTTGTAGCTTAGCGTAGAGGCTTGTGTATCTACGGGAGGTTCGTGTAAGAGTTTTTAGGGTACAGAAGTCATCACTATGCTAACGTATTTACTCAATGCGTTGTAAATGCAACGTAACAATTATACGACGTTTAGCTGGAGTATTGTTTTTTTTTATGAGGATCAAGCAATCAATTATATTACAGTTTTCGTTTTTATCCATAAGTTTCGGTCTTGCATATTCTCTTCGCAGGGTATTTGTTCCCAAAAGCCAAAACTAAGCAGGCTTTAAATGGAAAAACTATTGAACAATTGAGAACACAGCACAAAGGCAAAAATAATACGCTGACACTACCTCTCTAAAGCCATCGTCAGAACAACACACCATCAAAATTCAGGAACACTCTTTTCCGAAAACTCACGCAATCCCATGTATCCCAAATCGTTGAATGAAAACATCCCGACTTCTTATGGGACATTGAAAGAGTCGTGAAGTCAAAGTCAGAAAGTGAAAGAAACAGCAGTGGCCGCCTCGCACTTTCTTGTTAAGAAGAGACCGGGTGCTGGCGCTGCAATGGCATAAATTCTTTAAGTTTTGCCACCGCGGCTGACAATGAAGATCTCCTCTGAAATCCGCACCGTACATTTGCTTGTGGGCCTCCCTGTGGTCGTGCCGGGCACCGTGAGCCTTCTGGTGGTGGTGGTGTTGTTGTGGTGTTTGGTTGTTGGCGTGGTGGGGGTAGTGGTGTTGTTGTGGTGTTTGGTTATTGGCGTGGTGGGGGTGGTGGTGTTGTGGTGTTTGGTTGTTGGCGTGGTGGGGGTGGTGGTGTTTGGTTGTTATTGTGGTGGTGGTGGTGTTGTTGTGGTGTTTGGTTGTTGGCGTGGTGGGGGTGGTGGTGTTTGGTTGTTGGTGTGGTGGTGGTGGTGTTGTTGTGGTGTTTGGTTGTTGGCGTGGTGGGGATGGTGGTGTTTGGTTGTTGGTGTGGTGGTGGGGGTGTTGTTGTGGTGTTTGGTTGTTGGCGTGGTGGGGGTGGTGGTGTTTGGTTGTTGGTTGTTGGTGTGGTGGTGGTGGTGTTGTTGTGGTGTTTGGTTGTTGGTGTGGTGGTGGTGGTGTTGTTGTGGTGTTTGGTTGTTGGCATGATGGGGGTGGTGGTGTTTGGTTGTTGGTGTGGTGGTGGTGGTGTTGTTGTGGTGTTTGGTTGTTGGCGTGGTGGGGGTGGTGGTGTTTGGTTGTTGGTGTGGTGGTTGTGGTGGTGTTGTTGTGGTGTTTGGTTGTTGGCGTGGTGGGGGTGGTGGTGTTTGGTTGTTGGTGTGGTGGTGGTGGTGGTGTTGTTGTGGTGTTTGGTTGTTGGCGTGTTGGGGGTGGTGGTGTTTGGTTGTTGGTGTGGTGGTGGTGGTGTTGTTGTGGTGTTTGGTTGTTGGTGTGGTGGAGGTGGTGGTGTTTGGTTGTTGGCGTGGTGGTGGTGATGGTGTTGTTGTGGTGTTTGGTTGTTGGCGTGGTGGGGATGGTGGTGTTTGGTTGTTGGTGTGGTGGTGGTGGTGGTGTTGTTGTGGTGTTTGGTTGTTGGCGTGGTGGGGATGGTGGTGGTTGGTTGTTGGTGTGGTGGTGGTGGTGTTGTTGTGGTGTTTGGTTGTTGGTGTGGTGGGGGTGGTGGTGTTTGGTTGTTGGTGTGGTGGTGGTGGTGGTGTTGTTGTGGTGTTTGGTTGTTGGCGTGGTGGGGATAGTGGTGTTTCGTTGTTGGTGTGGTGGTGGTGGTGGTGTTGTTGTGGTGTTTGGTTGTTGGTGTGGTGGGGTGGTGGTGTTTGGTTGTTGGCGTGGTGGGGGTGGTGGTGTTTGGTTGTTGGTGTGGTGGTGGTGGTGTTGTTGTGGTGTTTGGTTGTTGGTGTGGTGGTGGTGGTGTTGTTGTGGTGTTTGGTTGTTGGCGTGGTGGGGGGTGGTGGTGTTTGGTTGTTGGTGTGGTGGTGGTGGTGTTGTTGTGGTGTTTGGTTGTTGGTGTGGTGGTGCTAGTATTGTTGTTGTGTTTGGGTGTTGGTGGTGGTGATGGTGTTATTCTGGTATGACTGGTGATGCTGATGGTGATGGTGTTATTCTGGTATGACTGGTGATGCTGATGGTGTTGTGTTGTTACAGAAGATTCTGATGCTGCTGTTTCGTGTTGTTGATGTTATTCTGATGTTACTGTCTTTTGGCTTTGTATGCATGATAATGTTAAGGGGCCTAGGTTCTTAGAGTTGTTGTATGTTGTTGATGCTCTTGAGAAGTTGATGTTGTGCTGTTGATGTTTTACAGGTACTTTTGTCATCCTATTAATGTTGTTTAGATGTCGGTGTGGGAATATTTGAAATTGAATGCTTTTAATGTAGCTTCAAATTTACGACAAACGCCCCAGTAAAAATTCAAAGGTCAACACACTTGTAATGTAAGCAACGACCTTAACGCTTAAACTCACGAGCACCTGCTCTTAAAATCACAACTTTCAAAAAACGGAGTTTTTACTATCAAAGTTTTTCAGTAATCAATGAATTATAAATAATCAGTGTAAAATGTAAATTAGTGAAAATGCGTGTGAAAAAATGTGACACAAAGATCGCTTTTCTAAGACTTAATTGTATAATTTTATGGATGAATAAAAATTGAATTCCTTCTGTTAGACTTCAACTACTCACATTAAACCTTACATCAGTGTTGAAATTCAAACAAGTCAAGGGACAGTGATCAAATTTCTTCATATTTATCGAGGCACGCGAGCGTGAGTATTCCTCACACAAACAAAGCTAAAAATAGCGTCAGTAAATATCTGATATTGGGAGCCAAACGGCTTGACAATGCGTTTCTCTTACTTCTCTATGATTCAAACTTTGGCTGCAGCCACGGTAGAGGAAACAAGGTAGGGTCATTTCTATGGGAGAAAATACACCTCCTCTTCTTCGACTAGCCAATAGAAAGGCTTTATTTCAAACAAACTTTATGACATTACCAAAACACCGTATCGTTAGACCAATAGTGAAGCCAGATTTGGGGGTAGCAGTGCTACCAGATTCAAATGAGAGCGGCTATTGGTTCGTTGCCGTGACGTAAGCAAAACCACACTGTCAAATGGTTTGAACCTACCTTGTTTCCTCTACCGTGGCTGAAGCCGAGAAATATTTCGAGAGTGGAGGAAATTTTATTATTATTATTATTATTCTCTTCGGGAACTCTTATTGAAATACACCTCGGTGGATATCAGTATCAGTGATGCGCAATCCATGTTGCACCTGGTTGTTGTCCAGGCATTTGTGAGTTCCACAGAATGCTCTATGGAATGATGACAAACGAAACCCTGCGTTAGTTAGTACCACGGTAGAGGAAACAAGGTAGGTTTAAACCAGTCTTTTTTTCCGTTGACGGTGTGGGTTTGCTGACGTCACGACAACGAACCAATAGCAGCACTCATATTACATCTGGTAGCACTGCTACCCCCAACTCTGGCTCTACTATTGGTCTAGCGACATGGTGTTTTGGTGACGCAATAAAATTTGTCTGAAATAAAGCCTTTCTATTGGCTAGCCGAACAAGAGGAGGTGTATTTTCTCCCATAGAAATGACCCCACCTTGTTTCCTCTAGCGTGATTAGTACGCAACAACGCCGTCAAATTTGAGCAAGACTCGCTAGTGACGAGCTAATTTCAAATTCTGCATAGGATCATCATAAGTGGGTCACAGTTTCGGTGTCAGGAATAAGTAACAAACACTGTCGAGTATAATTACCGGCACACGCATACATCAACATTCATTTTTAGTCCCATGCGACGCTTTGTTCTGGACAAGCGACCGGCAAGACTGATGGGCTCGAATTTGTGCATTTAGTTGAGGCCTTATATCGTATTGAGCTTTGTGCTTATATTTTATTATATTATATTACATCATATTACATTGTATTGTAGTATCTTATATTATATTACATTACATTTTGTTATATTATATTACATTTTATTATTTAATGTTACATTATATTATTGTATATTATATAACATTATGTTATATTATATTATATTACACTATATTATATTTTAAAATATTATATTCTATTAACAAATATTATTTTACATGATTTTAAATTAGACACAACGCTTATCGTGAATTTCTCAATGATCTTCAGGTTATGCTAGTCAATTCTTCTCACTTAAATTTGTTACTAAAATAATATTTCATGAGATGAAGAATGTCTCGAAACTTTACAGCCAAATTGAAAGTTTTCGACTGATTCATTCACCAACGTGTGAAATATAAAATTGAATAATTTTTATCTATAAAGAGGCAAAGAACATTTTCTTCCGTAAGCATCTCAAGTTATCTTCCAAAAACACGATGAAAAATTCTTGTTTTCCATCGGCAGGCATGAGTTATGTGTTGAATTATTATACGAAGTGTTCAACGGAAGGTAAATGAGCAATAACCTCTTTCCAGCTAATTATTTAAGCCATTTTCAAGGACTCAAAGAATGAGTTGACCCTAAAGAGCTTTAATGTAATGTAGGAGCAACAATTGAATCATGTGATCAATGGTAAATTTCTGAATATTTTGCCTCGCGTGAATAGCCAATTACATTGAATGCACAATAAAAATGAGGAGGATAACTCATTGCACCTTAGTAACATATTTTATGAAAAATAAATTCTACCACAATAATAAGGGGCGCCTTTTTTTATCCCCACTCCACCGTAAATAACATATAAAGCCACTTGAAAGCATTTATTCTTTCAATCTCAACATATTCCTCCAATATTCGAGACACACAAAAGTGGGCCACTGTTAGACTTGACGAGTGGGAATCGAGATGCTTTAGCAATTGGGATTGTCATGAAATAATCGAAACGCTCTTACCATCATGATTCTGTGATAACAATCTCGATGCTCTGACAATCAAGATTGTGTGAGAATAATCTCAATGCTCTAACAATCACGATTCTGTGAGAACAATCGAGTTACTCTAACAATCACTATTTTGTGAGAACAATCGAAGAGCTCTAACAATCACGATTCTGTGAGAACAATCGAGGTACTCTAACAATCACGATTCTGTGAGAACAATCTCGATGCTCTAACAATCACTATTTTGTGAGAAAAATCGAAGAGCTCTAACAATCACGATTCTGTGAGAACAATCGAAGAGCTCTAACAATCACGATTCTGTGAGAACAATCGAAGAGCTCTAACAATCATGATTCTGTGAGAAAAATCGAAGAGCTCTAACAATCACGATTCTGTGAGAACAATCGAAGAGCTCTAACAATCACGATTCTGTGAGAACAATCGAGATGCTGTGGGACAGACACGAAAGATCGACTTGCCGGACAGGGTTGGCTCTACAGAAGTCCTGGTTAATGTAGCGTGGAGACCCATTTTATTTATACCCTAAAAAGTGACATGTACCTTTTTTCCACCGGAATGAAGCGGACTGGAAGTAAGTTGGAGAGGGGAGCAGACAGACGATCCCTATTTACATTTTTATTGACTTCTCGCATAGACGCAATCACAGGCCGCAGAGTGATGTTTTCTGCTCCATTTAAAGACCGGCGAAAAAGGAAAACAAAATCGTACCTGACTCTGTTATCGGTGAATTTTTAATGGACATTTGCATTGTTCGATTAGTTTCAATAGGGTCATTACAAGTAACGATTTCACTGGTCGAAATTCCGTATAGTAAGTACGTAATGGTTCAGTTTCGCTTGTCATTACCGTAATCTTTCTTATTGTTAAGCCTGTTGTTGTGACGAGCGTAGATTTTGTTCTATATTTTTTAAAAAGCTTCATCTGTGCCTTGAGGTTGTGTTAACCAGATATGTTTTTACATTATATTGAAGCTTATGATAATGAACCATTACTAAATTTAGAACAATAATATAAACCAATCTTCATTAAAGAAAATTCGTACATGGTCATTCGGTGCTGCCTACTGTATTCTTGGCTCTCATGCACAAAGCACTCCATGCCATAATACTACAGGCTTCGTCTGAGTATAAAGTTTTCAGTATCTTGCACAAAATATTGTTCACTGCTTGCAACGTAATCGATGCCGAATTGAAAATGTGCACTGTGTAGTTAATTCTTGTTGGTGTCCATGTTTTGTGTCTGCAAAGAGTTCGCGAAGAAGCACCTTCCCACAGAACTGCAGTGGTAAAATTATTGTTTATAAATAAAGAGGGCTGTTGAATTTCATCTAATATTTTCATTAGAGGTAAACTACATCAGAAGATTTGACTTTCGCTCACCAAACCTCAACACTAAGTAGATTTTACGAAATACTAAAGTATAAACATTTTTCTACCGGAGTTGAAGTTCTAAACTGTTATCAATTTCATGTATGCTTCGACCTCCTTCCAAAAAATTAGAAGTTAATAATAGTTCCTTTGAAATAAATCAAAGTTATGGAACACTTGGAAGACTTGCAACTTGAAAATAAAAACAGAAAAAAATTGAAACATTTTACCGAGCTGTTGAGGGCTCAATTAGACTCGTATTACAGTGAGTAACAAATCTAAACTTTGATCAAAGAGAGCACGTGGCTCAGCCACAATATATCAAACGCTATGATGGGGTCAGAACTAAATACGGTGATGCAGTAATGGTCAGGCCTGATCAAATGACTTACACACGGCCAAACCTGGCCAAGCCTCAGAACGCCCTCTTTGCTTTGTTCTTTATCATTTACTAGTGTGCACTAGTATCAAAAATGATAGAATTCAATATTATCGTTGAATAAATTTTCCACATGGGGATGACAAACAAATATATTCATCCCAATAGTACCCGCGATAAAAATATTCTCGTACTTGTGCACTGGTGAAACTCGTATCACAGATATGGTCATTATGTATCTTTATGAGCGTGACGGAGAAACGGAAGAAGTGGATACCAAACAAATGCATATAGAAATAAATAAATAAATAAATAAACACACAAAAGTCATTATTAAGTAACATAATTGACTGCTGGTGCAAGTTTGATATTTTCGATTCACTTAAATCAGAGAATATAGCGATAGCAAAAGAATTACCTTGCAAAGAATTACGAAGACCATAACGTAGCCAACGAAGGATACAGCATCTACAGTATGTGCTGTATGTGCTGTTCTCGTATGTCCGTTTTCGTTGTTCAACAGTCCCCTGAAGTTACTTTTAAAATAGCAGCTTCCTTTCTTTAAATCAATATAAACTTATTTCATGTAAGGAAATATAAGCACTTCAGCAGTAGACCCGGGGATGTGGATGCAAGTTTTACTCTTCAAATAGCTTGAAATTGAACAACTATTTCAAGCTTTTGAAATATTGAGCAAATTTTTTAGGGTTGTGGTTGTTTCGTTTATGTCAGTTTTGTCTCATTAAGTTCTTTCATGCGGGTTTGTTTGACTCACTGAATTGGTCACAATAAATCCTAGTTTTATAGAAATATCAAAATGCAACGTGCTTTATTCAGATTATCATAATGCTGAAGGAGTACATTAATTTTATATTAGAATGTTTAGAGTGACATGTATTTCTATTTACCCTCAAAGTTAGACTCCTCCAAAACCTACGTATACCTCAGGAAAACATTCATAAATTTCCTGGAGATAGAAGTACTTGAGCGACAGTTCGGGGAAACACAAAGTGGTGAAATGAGTTCACACATAGTAAACGAGAAGCGTATGTTGTTACTCAGCGTTTAAAACATTCGAGCATGACATACTCGCACGTTGTCGCTCAACATACTCGCACGTTGTCGCTCAACATACTCGCATGTTGTCCCTCAACATACTCGCATGTTGTCTCTCAGCATACGCGCATGTTGCCACTCAACATACTCGCATGTTGTCTCTCAGCATACGCGCATGTTGCCACTCAACATACTCGCATGTTGTCTCTCAGCATACGCGCATGTTGTCTCTCAGCATACGCGCATGTTGTCACTCAACATACGCGCATGTTGTCACGCAGCGTTCACAAGGCACAACCGCCATGAGCCGCGTGCCGCCGTCGTTAAATGGGTTGTCTGTCGAGCGAGATCTCCCCTAACCATTATTGGCAGGCAACTCAGCCATCCCATCAACGACTTCCTCCAGAAAAAGCTTCTTGCGACTTCCAGTGCCGGATGTTCTCGAGTTTCTGAGAATCGATCTGAGATCCCAAGAAATTTATTGTAAATTCGAATATGCTGACAGGACTTGAAGTTTATTGAGAACAACAACAAGATGTAGCGAGCCGAAAAATGATTACTGTATAGCTTTGAGTCGTGGGACTATGTTTCGAATATGCTGACAGGACTTGAAGTTTATTGAGATCGACAACAAGATACAGTGAGCTTAATAAGTTAACACTGTATAGCTTTGAGTCGTGGGACTATGAGTCGAATATGCTGACAGGACTTGAAGTTTATTGAGATCAACAACAAGATGTAGCGAGCTGAAAAATGATTACTGTATAGCTTTGAGTCGTGGGACTATGTTTCGAATATGCTGACAGGACTTGAAGTTTATTGAGATCGACAACAAGATGCAGTGAGCTTAAAAAGTTAACACTGTATAGCTTTGAGTCGTGGGACAATGTTGATGTTGACTTTAATTCGAAAATTACACCCTGCGTCAAGCTTAGGCCCCTTCAGACAGTTACTCAGGGTGTATAATTATCACGCATGGATAAATCAAGACAATCAAGACAGAAGGAATGTTCCTAAAAGTTCCCCTTATTTATGATGACAAACACTAGTTACAGTTCTCAGAAAATCTGAAACTTTATATGGCCCCTGGATCTAGAAGATAAAATGTGCTTGTAACCCTGATTTTTTATCAATGTTTGACCATTTAGAAATGAAATTGTATGCCTCATGGCGTGCTGAAACGTACAGGTCTTGTAGTACCTGCAGCACAGCAATGCTTACAGCTCTGCAGCACTTACAGCCCTACAACACTTACTACAGCACTGGAATACTTGCAACACTTGCAGCACCGCAGCACCCACAACGCACGCAACACCTGCAGCACCGCAATGCCTACAACGCACGCAACACCTGCAACACCAACAACACCTGCAACACCAGCAGCACCGCAGCACCCACGACGCACGCAACACCTGCAACACATCAAGATTCGCCATGAAGTCCTGCCTAAAGCTGCACGGAGGCTGCTGTGTAGGGACGCATGTATAATGCATGATGACCGAGATGCATGGGTCGAGCTTCCCTTTGACGATACTCAATGCACGCCGAATTGAACTTCCTAACTGGATCCGTTTGAATCAGTTTGGCGGGGCATGAACGACTTCACCGATGCTCATCTCCTCGGTCTAGTGACCAAGCCTTCAATGCTGGATAATGTTGGCTGCATTGCCCTGTCCCTAGATTACGTGCCTCGAACGCTGTTATTTGCTGTAATTCGCAGACACTCCAGAGCTCAAGCACGCTTCAGGGCTTGTGTTATTGATGGCATCTCTGCAACACGTGGACTCAGTCTTGGAAATAATTTGTGGGTGACAATTTCGTGGTGTTCACTTTTCGGCAACACGCCGACTCAATAATCGAACGAATTTGTGGGGGACAATTTTATAGTAGTTCTCACTCAAGAAAACTGACTGCAATTTTAGTTTGTCTATTTGTATGCTCTTATGTGAATTCAAATGTGTATTGATCAGAGGCTTTCAATAGCCTTAATTAATAATTTTAACACATTTGGAAATGAAAAATCGAGCATGATTGAAAACATGTAGTTAGAAATTGATTTAAAATAGAAGTAAAATGTAAAAGACTTGCACATACAGTACATCATGAGAATTAATTTGAATGAGTTAAATGCATTTATGAATTTCAGACAGCTTAGAAACGAGGACAATCATTAAGAACGAAGGATTTGAAACAACAGTATAGAATGTTTTACACGCAAAATAAATTCACACAAAATATTGAAAGGGAAGGAAAACTCTAAGTAATTTGCGCGGGGTAAGCTAACTAAATGTCATAGAAATGAAGTTTGCGTTCCATAATATAGAGACTCCATAGTGTGAAGATCAAGAATGTTGAAGTAGAAGGTTAAATATTGAATTTGTACACTTTTAAAGGAAGACTAAATTTAAAAAAAAATATAATCCTAAAAATGTAATAAAAAGTTGCACGAATCCAATGTTTCATCTTCTACTTCAATGCTTTTTATCTTCACACCATAGAGTCTCTATATTATGGAACGTAAAGATAGAAGGACTTACAAGGCGCAGACCAGCCCAGCAACACCTGCCGGCATGTTTTGCTAAATCAGAGGTTCTCAACCAGGGGTAAATTTACTCCTAGGGGAAAAAATTATACAGTCGGGGGGTAAATAATTGAAGGTAACGCTGACAATGCTTCTGGAGTTTCTATTCATTATTTTTGTAACACATATTTATTTCATAATTTTCTACTTAGAAAAGGTTTGATGGGAGTAGGGGGTAAATGGAGATATACACAAAGCCGAGCTGGTCAATGATGGAGGAAAGATTGAGAATGGCTGTGCTAAATGAACACGTATCGCTCTAGTGTGACACTCGTAACTCTTAATTCCTTTAGAGAGCTTCACAAAATTAAACTCAGTGTACATGAACAATTCTAAGAAGAAAGAAACGTTTATTTTCCAAGTTGCCACATGAGATACATGCCAACATATGAAAGGGCGGGCAGATCATTCGTCATTTTTTAAGCTCGGATTGTAAGAGTGCAGCTATAATGACTTGTTGCTCAGCTTGGATAAACTCAGAAGCTGCTACTGACATCATAAAGCAAGATTCATCGTCTTCAGCTTATGTTGGCGAACTAGAAACCACCGAATACATTATTTAACGACATTGCTCTCACGCTTTTTACAAGCCGAAGATAATCATAACCCTCAGCACAAAGGCTTAATGAAATGTGAAAAGGAAGTTAGCCAGAGAAATAAAATTAGCAAAATAGCATGAGGAACATTGCCATATTACATGAAGTAGATGCTATTCATGATACAGAAGGATAAGCAACTCTCAAGTCTTCAAGAAAAAAATGACTGACTATGTCAAAAGTTGTTCTGAGCTAGTTCAAGGAGCGTATGCGTACAGATGACACCGTGTTCTCGGAAGAAAAACTTTTCAATGTTCAGGTGAAGTTTAAGCGAGAATGATATGGCTCAGGGAAAGTCCCTTCCAGACCTATACTAGATTACGAAGAAAAATCCGTCTTGATCATGTTGTAGGGTAGCACTCAGAAAACTCAAAAATTTATTTCCGTTTTATAACAACACGGTTCGATGAAGAACATGAATAATTCAGAAATTGAACAGATTTTTACTCCTATGCGGTAGAAAACTGAACGAGCCGTACATTTTCAACCAGGGCGCTACACATCTTTTCATAAGTCTAAAGGACACAACGGTGGTGTGCGTAATGACTACTTCCCAAAGATTTGAAGCAAGAAAATGAGGCCGTTCTCGTCGCCTGTTCTCAACGCAAAGGATTTTTTTGTTTAGGTTCCTCGTATTCTGGAGTTTGAGGCCAGGGCTTTCTCTTGCACAGCAATTGAAGCTTGAAAGTACTCCCTAAAAATGCCGTGAGAAGAAATTTTCCAAGACATGTTACAGAACGCAGCAAAGAGTTTCTAGACAATCTCAATCTTAATATATGAGTTAGAATATGACACTGAATACTCGTTCATAATTTATAGAAAGATTTTAATTGAATGTTGTAGGAGCTATCGTGGCCTTCCAAAAATTTCAAACAATTACTACTTCTGTTTGCCCGAAAGCTTTATCCGAGACCCTATATATTTTCTAGATTGAGTCTATACGACCCGCGAAAGTTTGAGTTGGAAGTTTGTTTGTTTATTTGCATTTCATTGCATCTCCTGAGAAGTCAGAGCAGCTGTTTAATAATGCGCACCTCGTCCCTGAGAGAAGTTGGGTCGCTTCGAGGGCGACAAAAAAGTGTCCGTTCTATTGTTCAATAAGAGCTAATTTCAAACTTCTCATTCAAAAGTTAGAATTTTGAATGTTTACGGCATATAATAGTTGGCCTCATGGAATAAATTCTGCTGTTTTTTAGAAGAAATTCAAGCATTTCAGACCGTCCAATGTTATTTTCACGGCACTGCTCCACAAATTGAAAAAAATGAACTTCTGCAATTACCGCAACACAAGCCGAGGTTGAGTTCTAACATCAAAATTCATTATGAGAGAATGGAAATTCTACATGAAAAGCATGAATTTAAATGTACATGTAGTGGACAAATTGGCTTTACTTATTTGGGCAGACTTGAAAGTGAACTTTAATCACGAAGACACATGAAAAGGTAACTTGTTTTGCTTACATAAAATTCCTAAATCATATTTTCAAAGAAAACGCTTTAATTACGAAGACATATGAAAAGGTAACTGGATTTGCTTACATAAATTTCAAAATCATATCTACAAAGAAAACGGTGCGAGGAAAAGTGCGTCTGGCCATCGACTTTCATCTAATGCCTCAAAAAGAACCGTCATCCTCTGAGAGATATGTGCTCATGGATAAGGGCAGCATTTGAAGTACCCTACGATCTGCCTCAAATTCCATCTCGAGTGACCGTTGCAACATCGCCAGGCTTCCTTTAAGTCTTTGACTGCGGCAGGCAAAACTGAACTTTAGCATTCAATTAAAATTTAAAGTCAATTGTAGTAAGCAATGTTGCAAGCATCAACTGGACCGTGTTTTTCTTCAGCTTCGATTAAGTATTTTTTTTTAAATTCGGTTTGTAACTAATGGTTAGTGAACAGCATAATGAAAACTCTCCCAGCGACCAAATAAGGCTCACGTCGCAGTCAAAGTGTTAAATGTTGCCCTCATCCTCGTACCCCCGCCATGTTCACGTCCTACCGCTACGTCGCTGAGCGTCTCCCAACAGCACTGCATTGTTGGTTGCCTTACACTCCTTTCTTCTCCAATAATATAGTTAATATTGCCTTTGTAATCTTAAGCATTGAGGTTCATCCTCATTTTATATACATTAATTGCGGAATCCAGTTTTAATTCATTAATTGAGAGTACGGGCCTTTGCTGAGCACTCCTTTCTTTAATAGCTTAGTAACAAGTAACTTTGTAATCTTAACCATTTCGGTTCTACTTCATTTTATATAAATTAATTGTGAAATACAGTTTTAATTCAATAACTGAGAGTACAGCCTTTTCCCTCAGTCAATTAGCTACCAACTATAGTTATGAAACCGTGTTTGCAAAAAAGATATAATTACATAACTACATAACGCATAACCCCAACCCATTGTTTAATGCTAAACGAGAAAACCTGGTTGGGGAGAAAAAACAAACCTAAAATGAAGGAAAAATTCGGATAAAAAATTATTTTGGTTCGAACAGCTAGTTAAATACTGAAAGAGAGAAGCTCATTGAGCGCAAAAAGAACGTGAATGACAACGTCTGAGGGAAAAAAGGCTTGAACCCGAACTTCTTGTTCGATGGTGAGCGAGAGAAGCTGATCTAGGAAAAAAATGGAACTCAAAATGACGTGAAAGTGTGAGTGAAAGCTGCTTTAAGTGAACGTAACTTCGAAGGAGACGGAAGACTAGCGAGGCCGAGGCACTTACTTGCGTCGCCATGTTTGTCCCCAGCTCAAACTCCCTTATGTGGGCCTCGGAACTGGTCGAAGTCTTCGCAATCGCTCACTATGAAAATTTAATCTATTGTTCAATAAAATGCAAATTATCGCTAGGAAAATGATAAAGTAATTTTTTTTAAACATCTTGGTTAATCTATTCTATAATAAAAGCCGCTCCCGTCTGTCTGTCCGTCCGTCTGTCCGTGTGTCACAGCCACCAGCCTGCAGTGTGTGATGAGCGTATCTGTAATACCAGCTTCATCAACTCCACACTTTTTGGTGTATTAATCCATCAAATTCGGAGTAGTAATGAATATCACGTGTAATGTTAGGTTAGGTTGTATTGTAGTCCTGAAAAAGGTTTCTTGGAGCTGTTTCTTGTTAATTGGCGTTCTGCATCACAGACCTGGAGTCGTGACACGTTTGCACTACACGAGGGGACTTTCTTGCAGTCCGCAAGAACTACTAGCCGGGGGAAAATGTGACCAGTTAAATAAAAAGTGAATAGTCCAGTGTACACAAAATAGCTAATTTGTCATGAAATTCTGAGCAACACGAATTACCATCGCCACTATAGTTATTTACTTAATTTGTTTATATACATGTATTTATTTATATTTGTATCTCCTTTCTGCAACACTCCCAATAATTCATGTCATTATGAATGTAGCAGATATCAATAAAAAATAAATTAAAGCCTGGCATCCGCTCACTTTTGTTTAGAAACTAAAATATATTGCGGAATTAAAAATTGAAAATTTCAAGATATACAAATTATCACGAGAAAATAAAATTAACAAATTTATTCAAACTCTTATTAGCCAATAATAAACATCAACACAGAGTTTTTTCTTGGTTGGTCTCTCAGTCATGCTTTCAAGGAAGCTTAATGGCCGTATCTGTGATACGAGTTTCACCAGAGCACAAGTACGAGAATATTTTAATCGTCGGTATTATTTTGGTTTATACATATGTTTGTCATCCGCATATGGAAGACTTATTTGAGGAAAACGTCGAATTCCGTCATTTTTGTCACCACTCGTAAATATATAAACTGTACTACTTGCTTGGAACGCGTAATGAGCAAATAATATTTTGAGGTTCATAGTTCATTATTACTTACACATACATCTAATTCGCATCATGAATGAACATATCATAGAACAAGAAACTGTAAATAGTATATGGTACGAGTGTGAAGGCTCTTTTATTTTCAGGAAAAAACTTTAACATAATATTTAACTACTCTGCCTAAACAAGCAATGTGAGTATAAATTTTTACATAGGTTTAGAAAGTGATGACAAACCTCAGAACAAGTGTTGTTCTAAGATCCGTACTCTAGATCGTGTCAACATAGCAAGAAACAAGCAAGTAAGAACATTGCAGGCTCGAACATGTTCTGAGAGTCGCATTCGGTCGACCAAGCAAACATCTCTGTGGTCGCTATTCAAGGAAGCTTTCTCAGTCACTACGCTTAGGAAGCTTTCTCAGTCACCACACTTAGCAAGATTAGGTCTTCGGAGCATCGAGTAACCCTCGTTGGGCGCGTCGTAAGAGTCTGTCAAGTATCGGCAATCATGCCCTGATTATCAGCTCTCGGAGGATAGCACACAGTTTGTCTCATCACAGCACCATTATCCTGCTACTCCCTGCCATCAGAAACCTTTAGAACCAATATCCCAGCGTGAGATAGGAATGGCGTGTTGAGTTTGTTCTGTTGTTGCGAGTGCTGCATAATACAAAAAGGCCTAGCGCCTTTGGTAAGGGCACCCACCATGAGTGATGTGTGTAACAGGTCTAAATTACGAGTACTGCTGCGAGGAAATTGCCTAATCCAGAGTATTTTCGTTCTTTCAAGGGGACTGCATAATCGAGGCTCCTCGAGCTGCTATGGGAGAACTGCTAAGGATGAAGGGTGCCGTGATTGCGGGATTGTGCGCCTGCTAATGGGTTTAGGCCCTTGAAGACGGTGATCACGTGGACTGTTTCGTCTCGTGTTTGCCTGGTCGTCTGGTCTTTATGCTGCATGCATCTATTGAAGAATGTGTTCATGTGTTCTCAATGATTTTGCTCGAAATTTCGCTTGAATATTTAGTTTTGCAAACAGTTGCAAGGTAATACTGAGAAACGAACAAATTCCTTAATGTTTTTGCCCGAAGTTCTCCTTTAATACACAGTTTTTTAAATTGTGATTCGCTAAAACTCGCTAGAAGTAAAATTATATATAATGACAAATTCTTCCTTTTCATGCGTTCTGACCGAGAACTAATTATCTCCCAGTGGTACCTAACAAATTATAGATTTTTCAGAGAGGCATGTATTGAAATGCATCGTTTTAAAGCTCTCTATTTCGCATGGTTCTTATCCTGTTTAAAATTGCTAATTTAAGAGATTTAAGAACAGGAAAGAGCAAAAAGAGGCACGCCGAGATGCTTCTAGCTAATAATCTCTACACATTGAGTTCACCAGGGGACTTTCCATAAAAAACACTCAATAATCTTCGTGGGACATGTTAAATGCTTTTATTTACTCTGGTTAATTTAGTAAAGCCTCTTGAGCATAAGTTCATGGGAGTCCACTGGCAGTGCAATACTGTGTCTCGAATGAAAGGAGCTCCGAATTCTAAAGAACGAACCATTAATGCCTTCATTTACGGAGCTTATTTACAATATGGTAAACTCGAATCATGAACGACTTAAGAGTCTTACTCATTCGCGCTTCATTGCTGAAATTTTATGAATTTCGATTCATAAATTGGGCACAAAGAAATCTATCGCAAAGCATTTTTAAGTTCGGGAGAACTGTGACCTATTTCTCTCAGCACTTTTAATCAAAACTAATCAACTCAAAGTTACACAGAGTGGCCTCATCAAAGAGAACACCATGAATTGACCCCAATAAACATTAATAAGTATAAGTTAGCGTTCCTGGCTTGAGTAAGAAATGTTTTTTATGTACTTTGTCTCTCAGCTGCACGTACAGTATCGTTGCTCATAAGATAATGCTCGTGTGTATCTAGGATGCAGAAGGTATTATTGCTCGGTAGGATGGAATCTCTTTTTAACCAATGTTCTTTGTTTTCATACTAGAAACGTTTTCCGAAAATGTGGGAGAAAATCAGGTTTTGTCTCGCAGGTTTTGGAGAATTAAATCGTTATAACTAAAGTGTTGTGGCAACATGGGTACTTCTAGATTAATGAAACGGATATTTGCTTCTAAATTGTGAAACTCGAAGAGGGCTCAGAACTGAACAATGTAAAATATCGTTCATTGATTTTAATCTGATACTGCCTATTGATGAATTAACTCTTGACTATTAAAACTACACTTCCAGACGGCCATTACAAATCTTTGATTAATTTCAGTAACGGTAGAGGAAACAAGGTAGAGTCATTTCTATGGAGAAAATACACCTTCTCTTGTTCGAGTAGCCAATAGAGTGGCTTTATTTCAAACAAACTTTATGACGTCAGCATTGCGACACGTCGTTTGGTCAATAAGGATGCCATATTTGGGGGTATCAGCGCTACCAGATGCAATATGAGCTCTGCTATTGGTTCGTTTCCATGACGTCACCATTGCCACACGGTCGACCAAAAAAGACTGGTTTGACCATACCTTGTTTCGTCTAGCATTATTTCGGTCCCCATCTGGGCGATTTTTAAAAAGCGTCATAATATCCATTGCAGCTACCTTCACACAAACATATTCTCTGGATGATCATTGCGCTATTTGACAGAAGTTGGAATTAATTGAGGTGCTGTGCGGCTCATAAAACCTTCGAGGATTGTATCGGGGCAATCGATGTAGGTCGTTAGGCTGGCTGTGTGTTTCATTATTTGCGGCCGCGACAATCTCGCCAAGTGGTCCCGGGGGCGCCGTGCTGGGGCCCTCCGCATCGAAGCGTCTTCCACTCGCCTCTTTAATGTCGCCATATTAATATTTGCCTCCGGTTGCAACGGGTTAGCAATTTTTCTATTTTGCATTTCGCCTTTTGTAGTGGTCTTTTACGTCGGCGTATTAAGATTTGTCTAGATTGCAACGGGTTAGCAATTATTCTATTTTGCATTTCGCCGTCTGTAGTGGTCTTTTATGTCGGCGTATTACGATTTGTCTAGATTGCAACGGGTTAGCAATTATTCTATTTTGCATTTCGCCGTCTGTAGTGGTCTTTTATGTCGGCGTATTAAGATTTGTCTAGATTGCAACGGGTTAGCAATTATTCTATTTTGCATTTCGCCGTCTGTAGTGGTCTTTTATGTCGGCGTATTACGATTTGTCTAGATTGCAACGGGTTAGCAATTATTCTATTTTGCATTTCGCCTTTTGTAGTGGTCTTTTACGTCGGCGTATTAAGATTTGTCTAGATTGCAACGGGTTAGCAATTATTCTATTTTGCATTACCCCCTACTGGAGTGTTCTTCTTTGAGCTGTTTGATGCCGGCCTTTTAAAATTTTCCCACACTTGCAACAGGTTTAACAATTACTATATTTTGCATTTCACATTATGTTGTGTTTTTTCTTGAGCTGTTTGATGCCGGCGCTCTAATATTTTGCCCAGGATGGAACAGGTTTCATATGTCTATTTCACCCACCAAGACCGAGTATCTTCTGCTCAGTTTTTAAGTGCAAAGCATTAAAGTAGAAAAGTATTGAATGAATTGCACGAGGTTCCATTCAAAATTTGACTCTGGGCTGTGATGTACGTTCAGCAAGCGCGTAGGAGAGCGATCTAATTTGCATCAAGTTGGCGATGATAGAAGGTTTAATTCTACACTCGCATGTGAAATAAAATGAAAATTCTGAAGTGCGAGAGAAGTGTATGTTTGAAAAGTCAACATTGTGTTCGGAATGAGTCATCAATCACTCTAAAACACGGGAGAACTAAAATTTTTTATACTTGTACTTGTTCCATTGTTCAAAACATGAGGACTCGCAGTTATAAGTACTTGAAAAAAGGGTTTTGAAGCTTTTTTGGGGGCCACGCTGTACGATAAGGCGTATTGAATCTTCTTGATGTGAGTGGTGTGTTAGATATGTACAAAATGAGGTTACGATTTGTGTGACTTTAGAGAAGAGAATATCACCTCCTCGATTACTAATGCAAAGCAATTTTTATGAAATTAAAAAACCCTATTGCAATCATAAAGCAGACATTAAACCTCTCATTGTCACTTTAACTGTTTCGTTTGACGATTCATTTACTTAGAAAAACCAATGTTTACATATTTATATTACTTTTATTATTGGCATTTTTTCAAGGCATGGTATGCAGTTGCTTCGAATTTCCATTAAACAAGTAGATAAATAAAATATCTGTTCAATAATGAAAAGAGAAAACAACATAGCAGGTCCCAAAGCACCCCTCCATAACAACTCCAGGCGATCTCGAGGCAGTTTCGGAAACTAAAATTTTCCCGAAGATTTCAGTTGAAACTTTCTTCAGTTCACCCTAGAGAAAATAATTTCTTCATTATACGATGATATCGATATTATTTCAGTGAATACGAAAAAATGAATCGAGTTGCAGCAACGTAGTTGACCACCAATGATAATTCTAAACGTTCTAAAAATGTTTAAAAATGAAAATAACTGCCAAATAATGTACCTCACTTCGAGATATTCATGTTCTGCTACAGGAAGCAATTTGTCAACATTGAGACTTGTCTGAAGTATTATACTGTAAGTCCCGCACAAACACGAACCGAGTATCTATCTTTCCGTATGAGTAATTCCATCATGATCAGTAATACCTTTTCTATAGGTTAATTTTGAAGGATAATTTAGCCAGAAATGAAATGCTTATGGTATTCGTATGTAGATATTACTGACACGGGAAAGTAAATACTCGGTTCGGGATTTTGTGGGTCACACTGTGTAGGCAACAACGGTAATATGTGATTGTTCCAAAAGCAAATTAAAATAATTCCTGATCAGATTAATCGGAAAAATAACTAAGTATTTTAAGCTCAAGTACTTGGACAGATTTTACTTCAAACTAAAAGATAGCTTTAAACAGATTCATCAACATTGCAATGCAATGTAAATTCCCCAAAAAATATCTTTTGATGTTTTGCTGATGCTAACTTTTACGGGATAAAAAAATCTAATTCATTTGGATATATTCATAAAAGTCAAGCATATTTTCTTCATAGTTACATCTTATGAGATTTTTATTTGCCTCAAACTCATAATTTAAAAATTACTATGGTGATGGAGAGGAGCAGCACGGTATTCGCATGAAGTGAACCAGTTCTCGTTTACACCAGAAAAAATAAGCATTTTATTCTAGGAGTTTATACGGCAATAATAAATCAGGTGACGTTGACGCATTCAGAGTCGCGAGGACAAACATGAAGTTTACCTCAGCTGTAGAAACGCAAAGCGAAACTCTTTTTATTCTGGAAATTAATCCGCTTTTTTCTGTTTGCTCATTAAAAGCAAGCGGGTTCTGGCACCAGAAGGGGTCGTACAAAATGCCACTTTCACCCGTGGGAGAAATAACCAAAAATTACGACTCACGCTCACACAATAAGCGAATAGAGTCTACCGCGTAGAAATGAGCAGTAGAAATGGTAGGCTTAGTTCGCGAAATGAAAAGGTTATCTAGGATAGCCTGATGCTTGTGTTTATTTATTAGTATTGCTTCTTTCTGGTAATTTAATGCTTGATAGCCTCAAACTTGGAAACCGAAAGCTTCAAAATTTATTGTTCGTTGGAAATTCTGAAGCTATTATTTAAGCATTATGCTTCGATTTTCAATTGTAGACGTCAACTATGCATGTGGACACACGCCTACTCTGTGACTTGAATTGTCTAGGTCTTAACTAGTCAATGAGCAAAACTGTTAGGTTACTCGATGAGAATGAGAGCTAGTTTCATCGCTCCATAGATTTGTATTATTATTTTTAAACTTAAAAGCTCACATTGATTACACATTTCAATAACGCTGCAAAAACGACATTCATAGTTTAAAAATAAATTAAAATAGTAAAGAAACAAATTCTATTATATCAATTGCTTTAAAACGCCCATAGGGATTTATGCCATGAATGAATATCGTACCTTTTCTTAAATTTTGCAGGCAGTGTAAGATGAATTAACAAGATCATCAGAGTACGTACATTTAACTTCTCATAAACATTAGATGTTTTTCTTAGTTTCTTAAAAAAGCACAACAACAGTTGAATGTCTATAACCGATAAGTCATTTAAACTTACAAATGTGGAAAACTTCCAGCCCCTAAGGCGTAGTGTTTCACAAAAGGAAAAAATGGTTTCGTCAGAAATAAGACTTCGATGCAACTGGTGTTACATTCTTAATATATCCGATGGAATATACGACCTTAATTTCAATAAATGCTTTTGCAACGCTCAGCACGCACGTGAAGCTCATTAGAGCATCACTGACAGCTCTACTAGAGCATCGCTGAATTTTTTGTTAATTTTAAAGCAAAAATATTCTTAAAATTTTCTTCCTATTGAAACAAATATTGTGTTCACAAGTTTTGAGGGCCGCACCAAACTGATGCCTGTTCAATAGATATTACTTAGGCTAATTTAAGAAAAGTTTTATTTCAAAGAGACGCTCGGACAGTTTCAGGATTACGTTCATAGGCCAAACATTTACACCACCGCACGCAATCCATTAGTCCAATGGCCACACATGTTCCGAGCTGCAGCGCCGTGAAGGAAGATATAGTAGAAATTGCAATTCGAAAATTGGACATACAAACAAAAAACCGAACAAATCTGAATAGACTCATTGCTTCTGATTATTATTGATGAAGGCCTCCTTTTTCCACTTGTGCTCGAATTTGATGCTTTGATGTATTGTCGAAAGTCACATCGATTTTAAAGAGAGGTAAAAGAAAACCACATGTAAATGATAACTGAAGCGTCATTTAGAAATAAGAATTAATTATCTCAACTGAACCTAAATTTTGAATGAGTGACAAAGAATCACTCAATATTCGTTTAGATGTGTGATGATATATTTACCGAGCCCTCACTCAACGCAAGTGATGCCTATCTCACACACGAGTCTTTTCAGCGAAGTTGGTTTATATACCAACAGGTCTTGCACCACTGGCTTCTAGGGATGTTGATGTGTGTCTGCTTACCAACATTTGAGCAACATAGAATCTAAGTGACATGAATAAGTTTTCTCTCAGAGCTTATCTGAGAGAAATTGATCGATTTCATCACACCATGTATAGCAAACTAAAACATCTAAAGCCAATTAACCTATGTAGCAAGTCAATTAACTTATGTAGCAAGTCAATTAACTTATGTAGCAAGTCGATTAACCTATGTAGCAAGCCAAATAACCTATGTTACAAATCAATTAGCCTATATAGTAAGCTAATGAACCTATTAACCTCTTTAGGTTGATCAATTCGTCATATATTTGTTACTATGGCATATAAAATGAAAATTCTCATCACTTCTTTTGAGGATACAAGAAATTATCATTGTAAATAATAATGAATAATATAATAACAATAATGAAGGCATCTACGGATGCTTTATTTCCAATCAAGCGTGATACATATCACCTTGTACATTGGATTTTCAAATGCCTTAGAACTAACGCCAGGACGCCATGACGCTTTCCCCCGGTCAAGACCGGTACCCATTTCAGACACCTGGGTAGAGTGGGGTATTGTGCTTGGAATTTTTCTCCTATACCCAACAGAGAAAATCGCCACTGCCAGCGCCGAGTTTCGAACCCGGGTCCCGGCCGCACGGCGGCGGAACCTATAGCACACGGCTTTCGCGAGCACATCGCAAACGATCGTTAAAGAACCAAAAAAAGCAATAATCCACCTCTGCAACGACCGACGATAAAGAACCAAAAGAAGCAATACCTAATTTCTGTCACGACCGACGAAATCCTTCATCAACTTCCCTCAAGTTTACCTTCTTTATATTCTCCAAATAATTTCACGGCGCTTGTGTGTGCATTCCTGGCTAAGCCTTCTTGACCTGACGACCTCTTAGCTCCACTCAGCTCCTACTTCAATATTTTGTCTCCCCAGCCAATGCTGGGCCTTGAAGATCAACGACACCGCGACTCAAGTGTTGTCCTCGGGGTCTCTGGCTCCTCAATATCCTGGCTGGAGGAGCCGGAGTGGCTCGAGCTGCGGGGCGATGATGGAAAACTTGGAATTCCCTCGCGAGCAAACCGACCTGCAGCCGACGACACAATGGAAGACGGTCGACCGTGACGCTCTCGATGTTGGAACAATGAATGGTGCCCGCCTACGGTGAAACTGAGGTAACAATGAAGAGTACCCGCCTACGTTGAAACTGAGGTAGAAGAACGATGAAGAGTATTCGCTGCACTGAATCTGAGCGATTGGGGACAACGGCTATTGCAAATCAATTGAGGTACAGTATTTCCTATTGAAAATTGTGGCTTTAGTTCACTTTCATATCTTCTGTAATTCTTGGCCATGAATCTCCAGTTGCTTTCATTACCAGTTCATTTGAAAAGTTCCCAGCTTTAAACTTGAATTTCTAAATTTATAACTCGCTTTTCCTAAAGAAGCAGCTAGCGATAAACACATGTGAAAGGAAAAATTCAAAATGATTTCTTAAAGATTACGTTATTGATATCATTTTCCACCCCGAAAATATTTACTTAACATGGGAAGGATAATTAGTACTCTATTGCGTTAGCTTTTTAACTCGAACTGCCGGTAACGTTACACAAAAATTAAAAGTATTATGTGACAACCTTGTTCGTTTACACTCTCTCTTTTTCAACCAAAAAGTAAACGTTATTCTATGGAACAATAGTACATTTTTCATCGTTATACCTTTGGATAGAGTTGCATAGTTTACTGCAACGGACGGCGCATTCTTCTTCAAAATTAAGCTTCACCCAAGTTTTTATTAAATCCGTGATGCTATTTAGCAATAAAAGGTTTATTTGATCTGAGGAAAGAATAAAAATACAGTAATCTAAATTCACTCAAATTTTTCTTAAATTCGCTTTACTATTCACGACTAAAAGTTATATTTAATTTAAGGAAAGAATAAAACTGCAGTAATCTAATTACACACTTTATTATTAAAAACAAGGATGACATCATGTACAAACCCCTCTTTTATGTTTGGATTCTTGTATGGAGTGGAGCATCCAAAGGCAAAGACTTGATACAAAGACTTGATACAAGGCAAGAAACTCTTTCTGTTCACATAAACTCCAATTTTATGCAATCATTGGGCTGAAAAATAGTCGTCGCTTCAAATGCTCAAAGGTCTTGGGTATTTTTTTTAGAATTATTATCTCAAAAATTGCGCTGATGTAACCGAAATCGATAAACGTTATTAAATCTCAGTATTTTTGAAATATTTGCTGGCACGAGAAAGTCAAGAAATTAAAAAAATTTGAACTCTTAAATAAAATTTGAGGAATTATTTCCGAACGAACCAGGATTTGATGTGCTGAATTTACGAAATGATTGATATTTTTTTCATTTGGTTGAAATTCTTACCGCAAAAATTACTGTAATTTTCCCTGATCCGAGTTTGAGGCACAAGTTATAAACTATAAATTTCACTTTCGAATTCCGTTTACGCTCATTTCACTAGTCGAAATACTCCAGCATGTAGAGTTATGGAACTTGAAGCGAGTGTTTTGAACTAACATTTTAACGATGTTCCCGGAAAGATAATGTTTGAATCAAAAAGTAAAGTGAAATCATAGGAAAATAACTGCTTCGATTCTATTGCAAAGTTTTAGATAAAATTTACATTCTACATTCGTAAAAATATCGCTTATTCAAACTGAAACCAGTTACCCTAAAATATTCAATTAATGCCTCAGAAGCGCAGAGCTCGTTGTCGCAAGCGAAACAAGGCTTCATTAACTGGATCAGGCCAATTACGGAGCTGGCGTTCGGCGCTTTGGGACTCGCAACACGTGCGCTGTTTGCTTTAAGTTAAATCAAAGAGCGTTCGTTGAGCTCATCGCCAATTCAGCTCCAAAAATGATCGAATTTTTCCAACGCGTCTATGACTGATATGAAAACTGTAACATCATTCCTAAAAGATCACAAATTCTGGCAATGTTGGCGACGCGTGAATTTCATGTGCGACGCAATTTATTGAGTTTCATGCAGAATGCAACTCATTTGTATACATATATTGGCTGATATTAATTACGGAATTCGGGAAGCCTCTCATATATATTGGGGAATAGAGACATTCAGTAGGGGTTGTATTTCAGAGATCTTTCAGATGAGTTATTTACAAGTGTCTTATAAAAACTAAGAGTGACATACAGGCAAGTGGCTTATCGTCGCCCAGGCAGTTTTCTACACCTACATCAGCAACCGTAGAGAAAATATATAAAGGGATTCGGATCTCCTCATTTATAAGCTGAAGTGAACTCATGCTGCTTATTTTAAACTAATTATAGAAAATCTTACAGTTAATCGTAGAGCGCCCGCTAAGCACCTCTTTCTTCTTTACAAAATGATACGAAGTATCAACTCAAGTGAACTCAACTTCTAGTCTTGTTTCCTATGATGGATAATAATAATACGTTAGCCTCGATGAAGACCCAAGTCAACCAGCGGATATTCTTTTAGTATGTTACAAAATAGACTTCGCTGCTTTAATACAAACGCTGAAGAGGACTCCTTAAAATGGAATGTAAAAAATGCATTTGTTCAAATGCCACATTACACAATTCACGTTACACAGTCCACCTTGCACGGCCACGCGATGCCCTCTAAGCAGCGAGAGGAAGTGTCTGACGTGAAGCACCTGAAGTCTTATTCTACTTAAATAAAACACCAATGACCTGCACACAAGATCATGGCAATCCGAGGACGATTTGTGGAAATACGATGAATTACGGATAATGATCAATTTATAAAAGTTGATTAAAAATGTACGATACTTCACGGTGCTTCTCTTCACGGTTTAACAACTTGGACGTGAATCCGATGCTGGAACTCTCCCTCCATGCTTCACTTAGTTATGATAACTAGGATCTTTTGGATTTTGTTTCTGAGTAACTCTAAAGGAAAGTCATTCGAATAGGTGGCTATCTTAGGAAATATGAAAACCGGGTTATTCCTTCACTGTAAGATTTATCTGGCGTTCACGGAGTCAATGCTCTGTCTGCTCCACAGCGGCGACTTTGGAATGCAGACCCGCCGTTACAAAATGCGAAAATATGGCCAACAGTCACTAACATCTGCTACATTACAATTGCTACCAGGTCTATTGAGAGGAATTCACTCGAGAAACAATTTCATGTTGGCGCACTCAAGGCTCTGGAAACGCAGTGGCCCGCAGCCTTAGCCTCACGTACCCGAAATACATCCTCGCAAATTCTGCCCAACATCACGCACGACAGAATTAAGAAGAAAATCAGGCATTTATAAGATATAAGGCAAACAGTGTCAAGAAACGGTTTCTAGAGACAATAATTTACTGGCGTCCAGTCCTCGCCAAAGAGTCTCTGTATAACCCCGCGCAAATGTTGTTCAGTTTCGCTACAGCATTTTAGGCTAATTTTCAGAATTTATTAGTCTCCGACTTTACAAGCAAACTTGTAACGTGTTTCAGCATTGCAAAGAAAATTGAAACTTCCTATTGCGTCAATTTTGGTGCACTTACAAGAATATCACAATCAATTATGTAACGTTTCTTAAAAACATGACGGAATATTAAAATTATGAAAAATGCACAAATAAAATTATCCAGAAATTGGACAGAGCAAAAACTGAATCACAACTAAAAATACCATAAAAGCAAGAACAGGTACGTATTTTTAGCCAACAAACAGTGTCTGAAAGTAGAAGGCAACACCTTGGTACATTTGGTATAGTATTTACTTATAATTTTGCT
Source organism: Morinoia aosen (assembly GCA_030386875.1). Taxonomy (NCBI): domain Eukaryota; kingdom Metazoa; phylum Arthropoda; class Malacostraca; order Amphipoda; family Talitridae; genus Morinoia; species Morinoia aosen. Next base: position 47,314,905 of record CM059564.1, on the reverse strand, counting down.
TCCATACTAAAGAAAACAATATCTAAGGTCCTGAACAGAAGTGAAACATCTCGCTGGAGAACGCAATATGATGGTAGGTATCAGTGCCCAACTCAATATTGAAACGGTTCGGAAGCACATCAGTTTTGTATTTCCTTTCGATGGTGAGTGGGAGCTTAGTTGGATTTCTATAATTTTAATAGAGTATTAGAGCTTCGTATTGAATCGAGTTTTAAATAGTGCTGGTTCTAATATTATTCTTGCTTAATTAAAAAAGTTAATGACTTCATTGGAGTTTCAATTATTTTAGTTTTCATTGATATATGGTTCGAATATAAGTCCCCATCGTGAGTTGTAAATCGCCATCGCCATCAATTAATATATATTTCTTTTATTCCGATGAAATACATTGGAGAAAAATTTTTCAAGGATATAACCATTTCAGAGACAACGGAGATGAAGACATAGAAAAAATCATGTCTTAAAGTTCACAAATAATTTCAAATTTCTATTAATTCGCGTTTTACTATCAGCAAACTGATATAATATTTTGATATCGGCAATTTATGTGTGCCCGGTTATCGAACTGATTTTATTTGTGATTCTAATTAAATTTTTTCGTAAATAATCATATCATATCGTTTATTGTTGCTAAATTTTCCCATACAAACGTAGTGATATATTTTGCATCAACAAAAACAAATTCATTCGATTATTCGTAACGATTTTCCTATTTAATTTCGGTGAGTAAAACAACTTTAAATTCACTCCGTGGTCCATGATTTTGCCTTAACGCAACTGCAGGCAAGTGATGACAACCAGATACAACTTGTAACATTCGATTTTTGCCGAAAAAACACTCGTCAGATGCATTAGAGCATTTCACTTCAACGTGATGCAAAAGTTCTAAGTTTGTTTCATCCTTTCAGGAGGTCACTTCAAAAACATCTACGAATACTGAATTATTGCACACCAAAGATAAGTTTTAGAATAAACATCAACAACACAAAGAATGTCAGAGTGACACATTTAAATCACAAATTGAGTTTAATGCACACTGAATTGAGGGATATCCGAATATTCGTAATCTTTTGTTAGAAGCCAATTTTCAACACCCTCACACGATTCAAGTGAGTCAAGTTTAATTCCATGAAAGAATAAGTTTTTTGAAAAATAGAACACACAGTGAAACAGTGGAAAAACAAGAAAACTTTGAACACATATTCTAATATTAAATCTTAAACTACATACCCTAACCAGAAATTTTTACTGCAAAGCTTGACAATGAAATGTCCCTCACCAAATCAGATTCTGAAACTGCTCTCAATGAGGAAACTAAGGAGAAATCAGGAATTCTGAAATTATTCCGACGGAATTTCTAGTTTTGAGGCGTCCCTAGAACTCGGTAACTTCCATTTTAGCGGAAGCCCCAAATTATATCAGGGAAATTGTGCTTGAACACAGAAATTTGGTGCCTGAAGAACCTCTGCCGACTGCCCTCAAATGTTGAGAGCTAAAATTTTCTGCTGGCACAAATCCAGAGCTCGTGCCTCACTGACTTTGTAGACTGATGTTCCTCCTGCCAAATGAAAAGAACACAATGTCAGAATGTTGAGAACTCACGCACATAGTATGACACTTAAAAAATGAATGCATCGTTGTCTTTTTTTTTTTGTTTCACATTTCTCATTGTTCGACCCACATGTACTGTACATCGCAGCCAGCTTGTACATTCTGCTATGTGACACAACGTTGGTTAGAAACTCAACTTTCATTCATACCTAACGAAAACCAAATGAAGACACTAGCCATTTAATGTGAGCCATGTTTGGTGTTGAAAACTGAAATTTGCTTAAATTCAAGTAAATTAATGAACCTCAATTTAACCAGAAGGCAAAATCGTATGAGACAACAGTAAAAAATAACAGAAAGTACTCCAAACTCCGTGGTATTTTTGGAGGTTTCCACGAGAGATGACGCATCAAAAACTGTCGCACTCACTGATTCTTACTGCTCTGCAATTCTCGTCCGTAATGAAACAGTATTGGGGTATTGACTTGACTGTGAACCATGACCTGATGTGTTGTAGGAAGACATTGTACGAGACACTAAAAAAAGGGCATCATTCGTTAATGAAGGAGTGAAAACAGCAACGCATTTTATCCTAGTATTAGGAACTACAAGCGTTGAAACAAATGCTGCTTAAATTTATCAAATTGGGCTTTGAAACACTCCCAAGCAAGAATAGAGAAACTAAAGTCATCGTTTCATTCAATATCAGTTGTTATGCACATAGTTACAGATATAACTCACGGAAATGACGATAAATTCATTCTACGCAATACATTATCAGGTTCGGTGCAGCAATGAAGTTCACGAGCAGCTGGACTGATGAGAAATACGTACTCAGCTGAACTCAGTAAATTAGCTTCATGGTAATTGCTTCGAGTTAATTGGCTTGCTGTTAAAATAATAAATCACGAACGACAAAAATAATTTCGTAGCTGCTACTTAGCCTTGTTGAGAGTAAAAAGTGCTTAGTGACATGGTCAAAAAATGGTCAGAGTAAACAAGTATGATTTCGAACAACCAACTCCAGGTTCATAAAACTGATAATAAAGCATTGAAAATTTTAGAAAATGTGATTACTACGAAAAAATATTCGTTCAAAGGCCAGAAGTAAAAGAACTTCCAATGATAATGACCGAAATTTATAGAGCTTAGAAAACTTAAAGTATTTGCACAAATAATTTCCTCAAGCACTGTAATAAGAATTATTTGTAAGTTTCCACTTATCTTATTCTGGGATAAAAACATACTGACTGATATTCATGAACTTGTTGCACCGGTGTGACAGATGAGCTCGAGAATTTCAAAACGAGCAGGATGGAAAATTTAATACAACACTTACAATTGGTAAGTTTGCATTAAATTTCCTACGTTTCAAATGTACTTTAATATTTTTGTCAAATTCACAGCGATGTAAAACAGACTTAGAACTAAATGTTTCTCACAAATATCCGATTATGAAAAACAAAAATGCAGATAACCTAAACGTATTTCAAAAATGACAATAGCCAAAAAATCACTAATGAATGCTACCGACAACCGGTATTAATTACGAAACATATGCTATGCAGTGAAACAATGACTGCAATGACCATAATGATCGTGAAGGACTGATGCTACGGCAAATAAAGCGTGATGCATCCAGATCATGATGAGTCGAACAACGTCAGCAGTGGAATATCAGTATGAAAAATGTCCAAAAAATTTACACTTGATAATATTCATTACGAAAACTTTACGGAATAATGCTCGGCGTACAAAGAATTAGATAACGGAAACAAATACCATGTCAGTTTAACGCATAAATACCTTGTTCATTTCCTAATCAGCAACCACATTAGAAAACAACGACAGAAGGTAAAACCACCATTAGTCAGCCACACAAACTCAAAATTGTGCTTGGTGAACAGTGCGTCCAGTAACTACTCCATGATTTGCTGTTGATGATTTGGAGTTGATAATTTGATGAAGTAGATGATTTGATAGAGTTGATGATTTGATTTAGTTGATAATTTGATAGAGTTGATGATTTGATGGAGTTGATAATTTGATGGAGTTGATGATTTGATGGAATTGATGATTTGATAGAGTTGATGATTTGATGGAGTTGATAATTTGATGGAGTTGATGATTTGATAGAGTTGATGATTTGATGGAGATGATCGTTTGATGAGGTTGATGATTAGCTCTACTCACACACTGACTGGACTAAGGCGGTCGAACGGAACACGTAAAGCGGCGGGCGTCGCTCATCAAACGCTGTAGTGGAGGAACCAGAGGCCGGCCAATAGCAGCGCGCCCGAAGACGCGACCATGCAGCCTGACGAAGCCTTCGTCTGAAGGCTCATAACCTCTGCAAAACCGCGTCCAAAAGTCATGTTAGTAATCTGTTAGGTGTGCCTTAGGGGGAGCTGATTTCTTTTGGTGATCTGTTTGTTGTGCCTGAGAGGGAGTTTTTCCCTGATGGTGATCTGTTTTTCTGCATGAGAGGGAGTTGGTCCCAGTTGGTGATCTGTTTGTTGTGCCTGAGAGGTAGTTTGTCCCTGATGGTGATCTGTTTTTCTGCATGAGAGGGAGTTGGTCCCTGTTGGTGATCTGTTTGTTGTGCCTGAGAGGTAGTTTGTCCCTGATGGTGATCTGTTTTTCTGCATGAGAGGGAGTTGGTCCCAGTTGGTAATCTGTTTGTTGTGCCTGAGAGGGAGTTTGTTCTGACCCGATGTCTAGTTGTTAGCAATTTCGGTAGCTTGAAAAATATATCAGGTGGGCCAAAAGAAGTCACCCCATTGTAATATGCCTTTTTTGTGCAGATTGCTGCCAATGTGAAATCTGTTTTGATCACTCGCTCACTGTGTGCGCGAGCCACAACCGATATTCTGAAGGCGGCGTTCCCGGGTCGCCTGATTTCTCGTTTTGACGATTTGGACTGGCCCGCAAGATTGCTCGATTTGACCGTTCCAGACTTTTTTCTGTGGGTTTTTTGAAGTCCCGTGTGTATGTGAACAAGCCCGAGACCCTGGAAGCACTTAAGGACAACGTTCGACACGAGTGCGAGAATCTGTCGCCCGAAGTTCTCGCCGAAGTGATGAAAAATGCCATAAAACGAGCCCGTATAGCAATCAATTGTGGCGGCACCCATTTGGCCGATATCATCTTCTCGACTTGAACAATATAATTATAAAGGTTCAAATAAACATATTAAAAAAACAGAATCGAGGTTTTTTATTTCTATAAAAATTAGAGCCAAACAACGTCGAATGACTTCATTTGACCCACGCTATAGTTGACTAGGAAGGTTCAAGATTTGATTCAGAGTAAGAATTGCAAAATATGAGGAGATATTTAATAAATGAGTGAATCGCAATGCCTTGGTAAGATAATTGAAAATTAGTTTTTTAAATATTAATCCAGTTTTATGAAAATTTTATCTCGAATCGCTATCTCAAAAAAATCTGTTACCTTCTGGGACATTTCGAAAATGAAACAATCTCTCGCAAAATAAAAATCGCTCGCTGGAGACATAATCAAAATAAATTTGAAATAAAAATTCAGTCATAAACAGGGCAAAGAAATTCAGGAGAGTAAAATTTTCCTCTTGCGTTTTGGAATGAATTCGTGGTAAAGGCGTAGATTAAGTACAAAGATTTTGTTAACTATTCAAAACATCAAAGTTATAGTACACGTACGTCAGAAGCCCAATTTAAGGTCTTAGTTATAGTACACAGATTTCATTGAGCTATTCGAGTAATCACAGTTTTTGCGCGCAGGCTATTGATGCACAAGACCTGATATTGTTTACTTCTAAGACCTGACATAATTTACTTTTAAGAGCTGACGTGAATTTACTTCTAAGACCTGACATGAATTTACTTTTAAGACTTGACATGAACGCACTTTAAAATGCCTAAAATGAATTTACTTTAAAGACCAGATATGAATTTACTTGAAATGACCCACCTTTTCTAGTAGAGAAATTAAACTTGGCCATGGGGCCCCACTGGTGCTCGTTTTTGACTTGTACGGCGGCCTCGTAGTCTGTAGCGGGCTGCAGGTCTGTGATGGTGTGCTGCAGACTGCGCCGGATGCCCTGAGTCTGTACAGACTCTGCGGCCTGCGTCAGGTCTGTCCACTCTGCAGCCATCAAGTCCTGCGTGTCGTCTGCCTGTGGGGCAGACCAGACCGGTGTCTGAAGTGGTATTTTTGGGTGGTGTCTGCAGTGTTTTTTTACTGGTGACCTAACTACATACCCTAACGGTAAAGTATTTTTGACGGGTGTCTGCAGTGGCATTTTGACTGGTGTCTGCAGTGGTATTTTGACTGGTGTCTGCAGTGGTATTTTGACTGGTGTCTGCAGTGGTATTTTGACTGGTGTTTGCAGTGGTATTTTGACTGGTGTCTGCAGTGGTATTTTGACAGGTGTCTGCAGTGGTATTTTGACTGGTGTCTGCAGTGGTATTTTGACTGGTGTCTGCAGTGGTATTTTGACTGGTGTCTGCAGTGGTATTTTGACTGGTGTCTGCAGTGGTATTTTGACTGGTGTCTGCAGTGGTATTTTGACTGGTGTCTGCAGTAGTATTTTGACTGGTGTTTGCAGTGGCATTGTGACTGGTGTCTGCAGTGGTATTTTGACTGGTGTCTGCAGTGGTATTTTGACTGGTGTCTGCAGTGGTATTTTGACTGGTGTCTGCAGTGGTATTTTGACTGGTGTCTGCAGTGGTATTTTGACTGGTGTCTGCAGTGGCATTTTGACTGGTGTCTGCAGTGGTATTTTAACTGGTGTCTGCAGTGGTATTTTGACTGGTGTATGAAGTGGTATTTTGATTGGTGTTTGCAGTGGTATTTTGACTGGTGTCTGCAGTGGTATTTTTGACTTGTGTCTGCCGTCCATTTTTGACCGGAAACTGCAGTGGCATTTTTGGCTGGGATCTGCAGTGTATTTTTCCCCTCTGATATCAATGTTCTAATTGATAGCCAGCTCCGTACGTTTAGCTCTTGAATGTAATAGAAAAGTTGATTCCAACTCGATTACTTGATTCGTTGTATGTATTTTTTTTAAACTAGTAGCTACTTGTTGCTATTTTGCTTTGAAAAGTACTCATCACTTCGTGATTCTCAGAAGACTTCATATTCTCATTTGCATCCCTTATGGAAAAAAATAGATCGTACTCAATGTTTAAATATCAATGTATTTTTTACGTATACATCTTACTGTGATGTTTGTAAGATTGCTCTGATCAAAAATTGTATTACATACGAAATTTTCTCTGGTTTTAAAAGCTGTAGGAAAAAAATTTAAACCTAATGATCATTTGTTGGACGTAAGAACTAAAGTGTTAAAATGAGTTATTGTCCAAGGATATCATTCGAAAACATTGTGCTTTCAGCAAACTAAAAAACTTTCTTCTAACGCAAAAGAAAAATCCATCCGAAACACTCGAACTGATATGTAACAGTTCAACGCAAGAGTCTTCAAAATTAAACAAGTTTTAACTTCAGTTCAAGTTTAATTACTTCACAAATTGGAAGCTTTGAAATTGAATCAAAACTAGTCGCAAAAGCTTGAAATTCTTTCGTCCTAAACAGAACGGGCAAAATCCCAAAATAATTCGAAAGGGGAATAATAAGAAGCAGTGAAAGCACGATAGTTGGTTTGCAGATTACTTGCGCACGGGCGGTCAAAGCAGAATAACAAAGCATCAGAAGCACAATAGAGTTCACTTGGCCTTTCACAGCATTCAAATGGACCTGACATTCAAATTTGAGCTTCGAATGTCCCCATTGCGTGAGTCTCGTACACTGGACAAAAGTCAACGACTGCGTGTAGCCCTGTTGAGGTCCACCATAACAAGGTCCACCGCAAAGGAAGAATAAAAACCATTCTCAAAATAAGAAATACGTGGGTTCACTATAAGGGACAAGAACGAAATATGCGGATCAATTTATGAACTTGAAATCACCCGATACGATGCATGTAATTTGTTCAACAAACAAGCCACAAAGTCAAGCAGCTTGTGTGATGGTATCAAAAGGCTATATTTTGTTTTTGAGCGTATACTCTTGTTTCTAATGCTCGAAGGAAAGCAATCTATAACTTTCATGTTGCTGTCGTGCTAAGTACTATCGACCCTACAAATTTCAGTTATTAATGAATTAAAATTGAAAGCATCTCAATACAAATTATAGCAAAAATTGTATGATTTCATAAATGTCATTTCTTGCAACTTTCTGAGATGGAACAAGGGATGCTGGACGTCTCGTCAGTCGAACGACAACCAGAAATAATAGTTTATATATAACTAAGATTCACTTGTCAAAACGTTTACAGAAATTATTCATGGTGCAAGAGCTCTTCTAAATGGCCACTAGCATGGACGGAACTGACAGCTGGACTGGTTTTGTGGAGTGAATTTGATGGAAGCCACTTGGGACTAAGTAGGATACACCAAATTATTTTATTGAAAAGGTGCGCTAGTTACTCATCAAGGCTTTACGACCTCAGTTAATCCAACAACTTAATGTTGTTTTTCGAGCGGAGAAAAACCATACAAGTTTGTTTGAAGTAAAATTTTCAAATCAACAAATACATGCATCATTCAATCTCATTGCAGTTTCGCTAAAACATGGGACCGTACTCCGTTAACGTAAGAAATTCGAGCAAATAGTATGAAATAACGAACTTTTCATATTCCTTGTATTTTTACACATGAAACAGAAATCTCTCAAAAGGAATTCACAAAACTCTCAACATGTATTTTATTATAGTTCGAATGCATTTTTTTACACTTATTTCATTTCCTAGCCTGACCATCACTGATGATTGTAATTACTGAAACTAACCTGGATTTTTCTGCACAAACATCATTTAGAAAAATACCTATACTGAACATCACTGACTATCGTGGTTACTGAAACTCACCTGGGCTTTTCTGTACATAAGTCTGTACTGGGTGATGGGGTAGTAGCTCTCGGTGGTCCAGGTGATGGTGTAGGAGTTCTCGTACGCGCTGTTCGGGTTGCTTGTGAAGTTAGGGGTGTTCGGCTCGTCTGTCGTTGACAAAAACATTTCGCATTTAAATTCCGTTCGTCTGGCAAGATAAATGTACACCATGCTGAAATATGTAGCTTCCCAGCATTCATTTTTTTCAATTACCACAGCAACCATTTTTTTTAGTAAAATTTCATTCTCAACTTCTAAGACAAGATGCGAAGCTAAAATAAACACCTGCTCATGATGGCAGGTTTGACCGGTGTTCAAGTTGTACGAAATATAGCTCTAATTTCTAGAGTTTCCTTCGTTAAATGAGAACATCGACATTCTTTGCTCGAATCAGTTCATTCAAAAATACGCTGTGTAACTTAGATTGTATGATATTCTTCGTTGGTGGTTTGCCTCAACAAATTGTAAATATTCCATTGCAATATGAACTCAAGAAACGCTTAAAAAGCTGAGCATACCGTTCGAAGAATTACATTTATTTCTAAATTTAAAAATAAACCGCAATCCATAAAAAAACACAGATAAGCCAGAGCTAAAATAAGAGGAAAGAGATTGGATGAACATCCCACGGAGTTAAAGACTCGTCACAAACTCCTAACAAATTTAATAAGTTAGTTCATTCATGCGCTTAAGCTAGCAAATAACAATTCAAGCCACAATGCTTTTCACTTTTACGTTCCAATAAACTACAATTGAACAAAGTAAACAATTGATGCAAAATATGCATGAAACATACTTTAACAATGATTTCAGATACCTTTGGATAGCGACCACAAATACTAATTCCAATTGCATCAATTTCAATGAAATTGAAATCATCTCTGATGAGATGAAGGACAAGCAAACCAATAACGTACAGGTGAGGTTTTACTTGCGTTAGTGCTTCTATTTAATTACTTCCACCAACTAGGAATACAGAGCTGTATGATGAGTAGTCATACCTTCAATACCTCCTCCTAGAGGATGTTTTCGAGCTTATAGTACACTCACCAGCAACAGATATGTCTTTTAATGTCTCATAATAGAGGATATTTGTATACTTTGTGCACTCACCAGTAACTGATATGTCTTTAATGGCCTCCCCTAGCGGGTTCTTTGCTCTGCACTGGTAGAGACCGAAGTCCTCCTTGGTGACGGGGTCTAGAGTGAGCAGGTGGCGGTGCCCTCCGAGGTGTTCCTCTGCCCGGTTCTCCCGAGGTACCCTGGCGCCATCCTTCGTCCAGACCACCTCGGCGGAGGGACGGGCGTGTACGATGCACACCAGCTCTACGCGGTCGTTTTCGCCAGTGCGCACGATTTCCTGGGTGAGTGGAAAGTGGAGAGCAATGATCGTGATGGTGTCCGACTTGAAAATTTTTATAATGGGAAGAATGAAAGTTGTGAATAATTTATCGTTTTGTTTTGGTGTTCAACTTGAAAACCGTTATAATGGTTACAAAGCTAGTTATAAAGAAATTATCGTTTTGGTGTTCAACTTGAGAACCGTTATAATGGTAACAAAGCCAGTTGTAAAGAATTTATCGTTTTGGCGTTCAACTTGAAATCTTTTAGAATGATAACAATAAAATTTTATAGGGTATTACCTGTGAGGTATTCAACCTAAAAAGTAATTTACTCGTATAGACCGCGAATAATGAAAATTGCATAGAAATTACCTGTCAGTTATTCATCTTGAAAACTACAAGAACAAGAGAAAATGTGCAAAAGCCAGGTCGCCAGGTGCAAGAATTCTGTTTGACAGAAACTTTAGTGGGTCCAGACTGAAACGGTTCACAGCAATAAGCAATTTAGTTATGCAACCTATAAATTTTTAGTAATATTTTCGAGCGTAAGAATAACACTGGATATCTACAAAAAAAAACGCCATAACTTGTCTTTCCGTGTTTTCTTTCAAAGAGACTCAGCCTGATGAAATGTTACTAGCGGGATCCTGGGACCAATTTGAATGATGAGACATTCTTTTTTTCCTATTTGCAAATTCATTCGTCATTCAATATCTAAACAATGAAAATTTAACGAAAAAATTACGCACATGCAGGACTTACTTTTTCTGTAAATATTTCCGGAGGATATTCAACCACGATTTCCATGGTGACAGATTTCGGCTCACCGACACCGTTGTCGGCGGTGCAAGAGTAGCTTCCCTCGACGTGTCGGTCGACACCTTCAAGGGTCATGCTCAAGCCTTCCTCGCTGGCTTCTCCTGAGGGAAGAACTCCTCCTTCTCTGGACCAACGAATTTTGGGCATTGGATTTCCCTCAGCAGTACACTCCAAGGTGACACTCGAACCCTTGGACACTTTCTGGACGAGTGGAGTGATGGAGTGTACGGTGGGTGGGTACTGGACCTCGACGAAGTGCCTCAGCTTGAGGTCCTCCTTGTCTTGGTAGTAACAGAGGTAGGCTCCTGCGTCAGCACGTCGCACTCCAGTGATCACCATCTCACCGTCCTCCATCTTGTAGCGGTCATCCACGAGCTTCACGCCCCCCGCAAACAGCAGAAGATCGTCGTCGTAGTCATTCTTCTCTTTCTTGATAATCATTGGCTTATCATCTGTGAGGAAAAAAGGTGCGAGATCTATAAAAATGCTGCGGAACGGTATGAATTTAGCAGATCATGATAATGCATTGAATTTAAAAGGTTTAAAAACATTATGGAGCTGAGGAAAGAATTTTGATTAGGTTTTCTAATCAGATCGAATCATGAAAGGAATTTTATGGTTTTTAATCCTTCACATAGGGAAATTTAAAATCTATGATTTGTTTACTCGCATTTTGATTAAATGGTAAAATCTACGATTTAAATGTAACGCCGGACTTAATTGGTATAATTCTCATTCCTAGACAGGTCACAAGTTTATATAGTAAGGCGTTTTTGAAGTAGAAAAACCCATGCTGTCGAATACAAGATGCGAAAAAATCCAAATCTCCACCCTCAGCTTATTTCCCAGTAGCAGACAATGATTTTCAAAGATCCCTGCAACAAACTAAACAAGCAGATGTTCATGAGAAAAATATCGATTTGACTTAAATTTTCTGCTGACAGCTGAAAAAAAACTCCAAATATCACATCAAAGAACTAAGAAAGCAGATCTTAACGGAAAAAATACTTGTTTCACCTACATTTTCTAAAGGCTGAGTTGATCTTTATGGAAAACAAATACCGTTTTCATTTACATTTCCTATAGACCGCGCATATCTTTATGGTTAAAATACCGATTTCATTTGCATATTGTGTCGACTGAACAGATCTTTATGGAAACAAATACCGTTTTCATTTATATTTTCTATAGATTGAGCAGATCTTTGTTGAAAAAATACCGATTTGACTTAAATTTTCTGCTGACAGCTGAAAAAAGAACTCCAAATATCACATCAAAGAACTAAGAAAACAGATCTTAACGGAAAAAAATACCGGTTACACCTACATTTTCTATAGACTGAGCAGATCTTAGATGAAAAACAGCGATTTGACTTACATTTTCTGTCGACTGAGCATGGTATTCTGACGTCACTGCCCTCTGCGACCTGCAGTCTCTGACTCTTGATGGTGAACTGGGGCACGTCCTCTGCGCTGGCGTCGTTCACAAAGCCTGGTCCAGACGGCAGGCACGCCACTGAAATAAGAAAGCAATGAGATAGAATGTATCATAGTACCGAGGGAAGCGACGTCAGAAAAAAATACAATTTGGACATGGCTTCTACGGGGTGAGTCCCGTAAAGCTTTCTTACATAAGCAAAAGCAGTGTGAGAAATGGGTGCACTTTGAAAATAGTTTTTAGTCCAGCCAGTAAAGTTTTCATACACAAGTGAAAACGGTATGGGAAATGGGAGCACTTTGAAAATAGTTTCTACAGGGTACGTTCAGTAAAGTTTTCCAACACACGTGGCTTTAATAAAAATGTTCATGAGACCCAAACTACTCCTAAAATTACACGTTCACGGTATAAAGGAAAACAGCGGTTTATCAGTCCTGATCTCCTTTTAGGTCCCCTTGCGCAAGGAGTAACCACAAGGCTTTCATTTCATGTTGAACAAGAGTCCCAGCGAGAGGCATTTTAATGTACTGGAGGGATCTGCAAAGTTCCAATACTTTAGCCGCAGAATTTGGCCTGAAAACCTCAAAACTGTCGACACAAATCTTGTCGGGAGTAGTGGCTCTTGAAGCTTGTGCTCTGAACTTTGCGTTTCCCAATGACTGGAACGCATTGCTATCCGAAGAAAAGCATCAAATATGGAAACGACTGAGCACAGGAGAATTCTTTCCGTCTCAACCAGAAGGGAAGTCAGAGGGCTTTGCATGGCATGCAGAGTCGTTTCGTTTTATGCCGTGGGCAGATGCTCGCTTAGAATTGACAATGTAAGGAGATGCGAGAGTTTATCCCGGTCTCAAAAGACTGCAGATATTGGGGTGCTCTTTATCTTGCATGATGCCACCCGAGCAAGTCTAGTAATCCTCTTTGCGCCTGCTCATCTAACCGACACAATTACTGCTAGAGCTTCTCAACGAGCAAATTTTATCGCTGGAGCCCGATTTTCTGTAAAATCTTTTTAAGTCTAAGACAGCGCTGCGGTAAATGGTGAGGTAGTGAACCTTAAAATTTGCACAAAACAAAAAAGTTTTCGCGCTACGTTTGCATGAGAACATTTTTCCAAAAATCCTGATACAACTCACACTGTAAGGTTGCTGTTGAGTGTAATCGAAAGTTTTAATATAAATTATGAAGAGTTCATGTTGATGCGGATCGATACACATCTTCATAAAACCCCAAAATTCTTTGGAAAAATGAGCCGCTATGCGGACCAAGATATACTGGGAAAAGTTCATCATGCCGTAAATTTTACGACCGAGTTCATTATTTTTGCAGGGAGATTTATGAGGCCACAAAACTGAAATGCATGAAGCAAATCTATTACGACGCCAGCAACGCTAACGACATCGCAGATCTGGAATTTTAGTTCCTGAGGCTGCAGGATCGACGTGCTGCTCTTTAAATCTATCAGCATTAAAATGTTATGGCCCATAAATTATTAAACTCAACGCTTGCTTACCGATCTGTATATCCTACTTAGTAATAGGTCAAATTAAAAATTGAAAAAAGCATTCAAAAGTATTCTTATTTATTTGAATCCGTGAGTAAAAATTTGCAGGCTTCACATCATGCCAAAAATCAATGATTGGTTATATTTTACATAAATTATAAAATATTCATTCACTATTCAAAGCTTACTTAACAATATTCATCACACATTTCTGCGAACTTTGTGTTTTTCTTAAGAGCTTTACTCTCTATTTGTTGTATATTGTCGATAAATGTATGATTTGCATATAAATTCATTTCTGCTAATGAAACAAATGTGAAGTGTGTGAGCATGAATTAAGTAATTCTTGAGGCAGAATGAGATGAAAGTTTTCGTACAAATGGAAACATAATCATAACGTGGGACAGAAACGTTGCTCGTGTGATAGTCCAATCGAATAAATGCATGGCAAACGAAGGAGAAAGTTTACACTTTGAAGTTGCCTTTGATCATCCAGAAGGATGGCTAAAGGTCTTAGGTATTTAATACTCAACAGAATGCATTGAAATTCTACTCGCCTTTATAGCTGTGAGACCTTCGACGCTACCCAAAATTTGATAACTTTGGGAGTCCCATTTAAGTAGTTTAGACTTTTCTGTCTCTAAGTAAAGTTGATCATCGATCGAGTACTAACTTCTTTCAATTCCTATAGCTAATGAGGCGACTTTGATACGCACGATTCTTTGTGATCAACATACAGCACATGTGAAATAGTAGAGCTCTATTTGGAGCAGGTGTTTACAGCAAGTGTTAGCAAATTATTCATTGCGTCTTGTTGAAAACTTTGCAAATACTTAGTACTTAAACTAAGTACTAGTACTTAGTACTTACTTGAAAACTTAATACTTAATGCAAATACTTAGCATTCAACTTTATACGGATGTTTCACTATAACCAACACTATTTTTGACAACATAAATACAATATAAAAGGTCTCGACCCCAATTAACACCTACTCCTATTCTCCGAGGAAAACGAGCTGCGAGCATACCTATACAATTGAGTTTGAAGATTTGATAGTGCTTTTATTAAGAGCTTAACCATCTATTTTATTTGAATGGTTATAACGATTCACAAACATACATATGCAATGCATTATTTGGATCAAGTATTTCAATTCATTTTTATATTTTATAATCTGAGATTAGATTATCCCCTGCGATATATCATCATAAAACATAACTAGAAAGTAAAATCACAAAACCTTTTATGTAACACATAAAAATGTCTGGCAAAAGGGAAGTTTAGTCCGGCGTTGATTCCTCGGTAACTTCGGTGGAAGCAACAAACAAAATCGTTCGAAAAGGACGAGTCTGTTGCCAGGGTCCGCACCTAAGCCATGGTTTTAATATAAAGTAAAATCAAAAAAGCTGCTCATGTAACACATAAGAACGTCTCGCAAATCAGTAGAAGCAACAAACAAATATTGTTCGAGATGGACGAGTTGGTTACCGGGGCCCGCACCAAAACCTTGGTTTAAATATAAAGTAAAATCACAAAAGCCGTTCATGTAACACATAAAAATGTCTCGCATATCAGTGGAAGCAACAAACAAAAATTGTACGAAATGGACGAGTCTATTGCCAAGATCCGCACCTAAACCTTGGTTTCCGTTGGCAAACATTTGGGGCAGCGCGAGAGCAGTCGAGGCGTCAGTGGGAGCGCTGAGGTCCAACTTGACTCGCAAGAAACCGAGAAGGCAAACACGCCGGCGCTGTTGACTCGCTCCCCACACCGCGATATGAAGGCCTGTGCTACCGAGATGCTAGGCTCTACAAATCGAAGCTCCGTTAGAGTTGTTCCACTTACGGAAACTCAAGCGAGTTCGGTTTGAAGTTTGTGAATGCGGTGATGCGGAAGATGGAAGGTCAACTCAGGTTGGAGTGAGGGGCGGGCGCGGTTTTGACAGACTCAGAACAGAGCTCGGTAGCAAGGTTTAGTTAGGCCGATGCTGAAAATATTTTTTTGAGAATCAAGAAGTTGTAATCGAATTTTTAGCGACAATCAATAATTCAACTTGCTAGGATTCGCCTTTGCTGCAGAATTCAGTTTTTGTTTGTTATCTAACAAGTGATGAGAGAAATTTTAGATTCTTAGGCGAAGTGGATAATTATAGATTAGTTAATTTGAGTGTGTTGATTTTCAGAACGACGCACACTCATGAGAGTTATTTACCAGCACCCATCAGGTATGGAGTTATTGAGTAATTAGGTACGGAGTAATGAGGTATAGAGTTATTGAGTAATTAGGTACAGAGTAATGAGGTATAGAGTTATTGAGTAATTAGGTACAGAGTAATGAGGTATAGAGTTATTAAGTAATCTCATGATAGATTACCTGCAACATCATCTAATGTGGAACTGATATAGCTTGTATCTTGAGGTCCTAATTGTCGTGAGATAAAAAATTTCTTCAGAATTATAACTTAAAAGTTGTGCGAATATATTTGGCAAAATAAAATTACATTAATACTGTTTGCAATACCAGCACTTTGAGCTGAAGTCAATAGCACTGTCAACATAAACCACAGTTTTTCTGCATGAAAATGCGTTTTATTTTTAAAACGCTTTATGAAAATTTAAGTGTATTTTTATGATGTCCGTCCGGCATTATCCGACATGAATTAAGAACTGACGTTTGTCTTGGCAACTAATTATTTAAAATATGTTTTGGAAAATTTCGAGCATTACAAAGTGAACATATTTTCAATGCTTCTCATTACCACCGCTGAGCGCTGTATTTCAGTGACGCTGCAAAAAATGGGATTGTAAATTAATCGCTCAAATTAATTTGACTCCAGTAATGCCTTTCAATTCAAGGTACTCTTTAGGCGTCACTCTGCAGCATCTCATGAACTGCCTATTGTGAGTATCACAGCTTTGCTCTCTGAATGAAACTTCCCATAAAAAAATCTCTGGCCGGGCCTGTTTCTCGTTTGCTTTAAAAATGCGTTAGAGCATGCTGTGAGATTGCAGCACGCCGAGCCACTTCATTGCTCCCCCGTACATTGAGACCAATTCGCTCTCCATTCCGGGGCCATAGATCGTGAGTTTTAGGAAGTACTTCCCTGGAGCAAAGTGGTCCCAGTGAGGGGTTGCAAGGCAAGCACACCTGGGAGGAAGCCCCTCGTCTTATCGCCAGGCCGTAGCTTTCCCTCTATTGCCCCCTAACGAGCTCGTGTTTTCCGGTGCTGGGGACGGGACACTTCCAGTCGATGCCAGATGACGTACCGACTGCGCTTTCTCGGTGATGAAGAGATTTGCGCTCTGCTGTTTTGTGCTAAATGCCGTGTCGTTAAAAATGTTAGTCATTTTTCCCGTGAGAAAATCCTGGGACATTCTTCCAGTTGATTGTTTTCTTATCAGCTTCGTTTGTGTAGAATAGGTAGATTGTTTGTTGCTTCAGTCGTAGGAAGAAAAAGAAGACTGGACTAAGAGCTTTGCTCTGTTTCCAAAATTAAATAGAGTGCTCCAAAGAAAGCAAAAATTTGAATGTTCAGTTAGCAAGGCTATGTATGACACTGGCTCCACATTACTCTCAAAGTCACGGACAAGGAAAAAATGAGAAGCTCCTGATTCACGAGCGTAAGAGAAAACCTAAAAAATATGTCGAAGAGATTGATTTTCATTATTCTTGAAGCTGAAAGAGAAATAACCGCCGCACAAACTAATTAGACTTGAGAGCAAAATCTAAATTTCATTACAAAATGTTTCATGTAAAACCGTATTCGAATTTTTTCAGATCATAGTATTTATTTCGCTAAATAAAAAACCTAGACAGCAAAACCTGTATTATTCTGAAATTAAATTCTACTAAATTGTTATTTGAATCAAGACCTCTTGAAGAACTCACATTTCGCTCATTCATCAAAATAAACAGAAATGAATTTCATGAGCGGAAAGTAAGCAAATATTAAGTCTTATGCCGTAAACGTCAAAGTAAGCGAACCTTGATCTTAAATAAAATAAGGATAAATTAGTTCAAGCGCGATGAGCTTCGCTCTGCAGCACTGTCAGCCAGGGCAAATTTAATTTCATGATCCACTTTGCCCTAATAGACTTAGACATAATCACCCCCGAAGATCTCCGACTTTTAAGGCAACTTCAGAAAATTATATTGAAAACTTTCACGCAGGCCTTCCTTTTACTTCAGATCTCGCTACAGATGAAAAAGTTTTGGATCATTTTCATCACGGTTATGACTTGCGTAATTTTTAGTGGAGACGTTTGTGATGTGTTTATGACTTGTTCATAAATGTGCATTTGATGTAATTACCGTTTATGATGTGTTTATGACTTTTATGCTTGTTCATAGATATGAGTTTGAAGTACATACTTATAAATTTAACCTATGTTGTATTTCTGATATGGGAACGAATCGCCCACATTTTTGTGAGATCATAAATATAAGTTCTGTGACACTCAGAAAAAGGGAATTGCATGCTCGTTTAGTAGTAGAAAATTACATGAAATCGAGCAAATTTTTTTCGGTTCAGGAAATGCGTCAAAGTTTCTTAAAGTGAGCCTTATACGTATTCCAGTTTAAATGAAAATGAACTAGTTCATAAATTTTTTCACAAAAATAATATTATTATTTTCAGTATTAAAATTGTTAGTATTCATCATGGCACACAGTTCCAATACACAAAACCTTGAATGACATAAAATGTTTCATAAGAGAGAAGGCATACGAGGAAGAAACAAACAAAACTGAGATCAGAGAAACCAATTTTTGCTTCTTCAAATCAAGTTTTTGACGCAACTTACTGGTAGGAACATCACCAACTGCCTATTTGTTCCGTTAATTAAATGTACATTTGTATTTAAAGGTTAAGAACTTAAAGAGAGCTTCCACGGTGAACGACAAATTTTACTCCCTTTCAAATAAACGTTCAATTGAACTGCTCGAGAGTGATTGGTATACTCGACTCAACGGTTCTTTACTGTTATTGTTCATTAACCATGGGCTTTACGAGTTGTATGATAAAATTATTTTCTTTTCCTGCAAACCTGAATATTTCTTGAAGTAGTGTAAGCCGTGATAAATTCATGCCATAATCATAAAAAAAAATATATTTCAAACTCATCCTTACTCCGGCTACTTCTTCGTCTTCGTGAACCGCGCGAAATGCACATGTGAGCTTCACGGTCTTTTCAACTACTGAGAAATGTTTACTACAATTCAAATAAATAAATGCACATTTTGAAGTAACTTTCATTTTCATCTTCTCGTTAACACACAACAACACTAAAATAGGGAATAAAAGTAACTTCTATTCACATGCAAAGGAAGGATGTGATGTCAGAGACACTTTATCGACATTTTAATGCCATCAATCAAGGAAAAAAATTGTCTCGACTTCTAAAATTCAACTTCAGAAGATCACCGGGAGATCAGGTACGGATGTGGACTGGAGTCCGTGAGAGTGTGGGAATGAAGTTCTGAGTAGCATCTCATAAGGGCTGCGGGAGACGTAAGTATCATTGAATGGCGTAAGTTAATTGAATGGCGTAAGTTAACAATACGTTCTTATATCTCTCAGAATTATAGATATTGCATCAGAAGCATTCTTTATTAAAATGTAAAAGTTGATAGAAAGTCCACGAGGAATGATAAAATCGACAATTTTTTCAATCAGTTAAACTTTTTCCAAATAATAAAAGTTTGTAAAAGTTTCTTAAGTCGAAACGTAAACTTGAGCGCAAGTCATTAAAGATAAGTCTCTAAAACTCGTGCAGAGCTACACAACTTTTGAATGCTGTGCCCTCAACTTTTATATCAATATCAAGTCTTTAGGCGTAAGTCAGAGGTACCATATCATAGAGTCACTTCTACATTACCTTGTCTAAGATTTTTACTATTACTACTACTACTAAAACACATTTTAGTGATATTTTCACAAACTTTAGCTTCAGCGACATATTTTCAATGAAATCTTTGAAGAAAGTTTACGTAACGTGATTAAAAAGATTCTAGAATATATGTATAAAGTATATATAAACTGCTGAATCGCACAATGTTTACCTCTTACATAAGAACAAGCATAAAAGCATTGAGTTTCATCAGAGTCAACGACACTGAATTCCAACATTTCCTTCTCGTAGTCAATATCTTCTATCTTTCCTGACTAGGAGCCCAAATTCAAAACTATATATCAATCTGCTTAAAAATAATTAGGCCAGTCTTAAAAGTTTTTAATAGCTTCGGTTAAGAACAACGAAAAGTAGAAATCGGAAAAAAACACGTTTTCTTAACCGTATGTGCGTATGATCCATTTTATGTGATGGAGCTGCGTCTTGCTGAGCTAAAATTATCTTATGTACGAACTGCATACATTTTAATTAACATATAAGTATATTGTTCATTCTCCGTGGTTACGTTAGTCTCTATCCAATATAGACCTGATCGATTTCTTATGCTGCAACCTGTGATACAGACTTGACTTATATTCTTGAGCATGCTGTAGGAGCTCATAAGTGTTGCAATACCCATTACTCATAACATGAATTATTGTAGTTAAAATAGGTTATCTCTGCATTGGGGCCTAAGTCAATTAAAATTGCTACGTCACTATTCATTCCATCTCATACTTCATTTCTATTTATATAATTTATTTAACAACTCGAGCTTCTTTCTGCTACCAGCATGGGAATTAGAGTGGCGAGATTGGACTTTTTCGGAGTAAATCCTAAAACTTCACTCTATTTCAAATAAAACTTAGTCATAAAGACACGCTGATACTGAAAACCCTACAGAGTATCCAAATGTGAGGTGGTCTCTATTGCTTAAGTTTATTTCAATAAGGTAAACTTTATAATTTCGCTCCAAAAAAAAAAAACAGTGTAGCAACTCGTGCCGGAACCTAGCGCAGCGGCCTCCACGGAGCTGCACGCTGAATGGTCACGTCCCGTGTCTCGGAAATGAGAATCTTGCTGCACAAATTGTAAGTAACACAAAACCAACAGGAAGTGCATGCCGTGAGAAATTTTGACGCGGGCCTCACAAGCTTCGAGACCTGCGGCTGAGACAACTTGCAGCGGAACCAAATAAAAAAAAAATTAACGCTCTATTTTAAAACTCAGAAAGTATTTTCAATCGACTGATTCGCTAGATTATGAAGAAAATGTCAACTCACTTGAAACTCTCACCCGAGGAGTTTCAAAGAGTTGTGAGTCACAAGTGACCCCACAATCCGTTTTACATATTATTCTAATTTATCTGAGACGGAAAAGAAATGTTCACTTACGCTGCAACAATAGATATAGAATTCCGATTCCAGTCCACTGTAATTTATAGGCCCTCAGCCTCTCGTACTCGAATAGCCTAAGGAGCGGCCCTAGGATAGATCCCTGAGGCACCCCAACTTATGCACGCTGGTCGGACCGCCCTCCCGTCAATCGGACCCTCGCGAGCCGGACTACGGAACTCAGGAGTATCTCAATAATTATCCGACTCCCCAGCCCATTAGTTGCAGCTCTCTTTTGGAATTCCGCCTACTCAGGAACTCCTCTTTAGCGTTTATGGTCTAAACCGACAGAACACAAGGGTCAGGCCCACCAAGTGAGAAATATAGCCAGCAAAGCACGTTTGTTTTGTCAAAATGCGTAACACAAGAAAAATGGGCGGAAAGAATGTCTATGACTGGCAGATGAAATAGCGATCTTATCACATTTTTAATTTGAATTTTCGAGGTTTTCCCCCAAATTTCCTCCCTCGCCTGCGTTGGTCGTAAGTTCCAGATCACAAACTCAGTTCCTGGATACGATCGATTCAATTTCCGATGATGTTTAAGAACTGGAAAGATGGTCATTTCCAAAAGAGCATCTACAATAAATATCTCGGTCTGGACGGTGGAATGGCTCAAATGACTTAGGAATTCACTGAAAGTAGAATTTCAGTTTGTACATCACGAGAACTCTAAAACAATTGTTTATTTCCTCTTTTTTTACCATTTCACTTGAAATAATCAATTTCATTCCCTGTGACATAAGTCACAGCAAAGCTGCAAGGGGCAGTGGAGAAATTGTTATCAGCACATCACCTTGAAAGAAATTACTCTTCTCCCACATTTGGAGTCATTTTATTAAAGAAATGATCCAAATTTCACGCATGGAGTCATTTCATTAAAGAAATGATCCAAATGTCAATGGAATCATAGGCTATTATGGAAGATGAGTTTTGTGAGTTTTGTCATCTATGAGTCAAGCACAATATGAGGCATCGCGATCCCCTGATGAAAAAGAACACGTCGTGGTCGCCGGGGACTTGAGTCTTCAGAACAAGAGGAGACAAAAAATATCCTCGGCAGGATGTCATGTTGAGGCAAAGGGAAAAGGTCAAAAAAAGTCTTTTAGAATGTCTCGTGAGAGAGACGCGCATTTAAAGCCATCTCATCGTACTGTCATATTGGACAGAGAGAGAATGGAGAATAATAACTGAGGGAAATATTACAAAACACTTGGGGATAGGAATGAGAAGACAAATGAGTGTCATTCGGGGGAATGATATCATAGAATTTAGTAGAGAAGATTAGAAAGAATTGTGTTCTAAAGATACAAACTGTCCGTGGGATAGACTTGTAAAAGACCAGAATATTTTCAAGAAACAGTTAAATATAAAAGACTATATTATCATTAACTAAAAATCCTTCAACACCAATCAGAAAATATCATTCATGCCCCATCGTTTACGATATTTTCTTACATGCTTTGTTTGGAAAAGTTGAACGTAGACAACCTCCAGACCTCTTAAACATCAATGTTTCTCGTGCGTCACTAGAATAAATCGAAATAAACAATGTTTCAGATGATTAGACATTCGACTGTGTCGTTTTTCTTTCAAAAGAACGTACACTCTCAGTACGGTGCCAAGGCTCATGATGGGTCACAAGTGTTTGGCTTAATTTTGGTAAGTCATTCGCGCTCATTAATTACAGTAACGACATACGACGACATCATTCTTTTCGTACAGTATTTAGAAGTCATTTTTCAATGACTCCGAAAACATTCTTTACAAAAATTACAGGATTTTGAAAATGTTACACATAGCAATGGTCATAACCGAATTGAGTGGAATCAAAAATATCTATCAGAGTAAACATGTGAAGTGAGATGATTGCCACGCTTTACATACACACACTAACTGAATTACCCCCTCATACCTCAAGCAATTTCTGATTTGCGTGGTGAAAGTTGTCAATAGTTTTTCTGCAGGATGAAGGAGCAAAGCTGTGCTGCTTTCACACTTGAAGAGTAAAGTTATGCTAATGTTTACAGAATATTGAATTTGGTTTTCTCCACGTTCCCAACGAAACTGAAGAAGCGAGTTTCTTATTATAGTTTTCAAGCAGCTGAAACAGAACGGTGAAACTACGTAAGTAAAGAGGAGTCAACTGGAGAGTAGTGGCTGTTCTGCGCCCCAAGTATCATCACAAGGGAAGTGCCTACGTTTGGTCATTTCCCACATTGGCGCAAATAGGCAACCATGAAGCGTTAATAATTAATGCACCTCTGCAGCCGCTCAGAGCGCGAGGTTATTGCGGTGCTTCAGATCTCGGTGATCGCATCGCGATGCTCCGGGCAGATCGTGCAGGGCTTCACGTGCGACACAAGCCACCTTACAAAATTGGCATGTGTTCATGAGGGACTTGACGTACAGAAGGAAGCCTTACGACAGATACGACCTTTCGACAGGCATGCATCACGCGTCCTAGACGTACGAGGGTCTCGCGTACCAACAAACAACGAAGTACGTTGTGACATACGTCGGAAGCTGTGACATCGCTCTCAACGATCCATTTACCGGTTCTAGCAGACATTCTACGGAGCAGATCATGGAAGAGAACTTCAATTCAAAGATTTGAAACATTTCCAGAATACGCTTGTTTTTAAGTAAAACTTTGAGCATCGTGCAAGTGTCAGAAGACATGTGCGTTCATAGTATTTAAGAACTTACTCACACTCTGATCACTCTTTTATTCTGAAGTTAATGTCACTCGAAGAAAAGAGCGTTACCTCCATTTGGTTAATGATAGATATAAACTTTTATAAAAACTGAAAAGTACACTTGAAAGCTTCAGATATATTCAATTCATCAAAACTAACGGACTGCAACAACGATTGCATGGATATCATACAGTCCGTAATAATTATTTATTTGAAAACAAAACTTTTTCTAGTGATTTAAACACACGTAAATTTTTGACGGAATTAATGGATCATGCGATTTTAGATAATTGGGTGTGATAATTCCAAACTTGTCACGAATTAAATTTGACTTCAAGCGCAGGTAATGTCTCTAAAAAAATCACACCTACCTTGAAGAATTAGTCAGGTTGTGATGGGGGCAGATTCAGAGCATGCTGCAAGTTCTTACTGCTGTAACGGGGCACAAAAGGCGGCTGCTTGTTTCAAATGCTGAACGAATCAATGGCTGTTTGTATATTACTTCATTTCTGGTGAAATGTGTTTATGTGTTTCTTTTAGATTTCATTGGAATATTCAATCCCTATTCAACAACACACAGCGAAAAATAAATACACATAATCGATTTGATAAAACTCAGACGAATTTTTGCTTCATGTTCTCTAAAGACACACCATTAACAGCCAATACGTATAGAATTCCCTCACGCACTGCTAACTAGGCTATATTATCAATAATAAAGTCCTTTTTAACGTAGGTGCCGGCGTGTCGCCTTGATAACGAAACGGTGTCCGTAAACGCGAATTTCGGGTGTACGCAAGTCGCTTGACGGTTTTGTTTATCGCAAGCACGGAACGTAATCAGCGGACGACAATCGTAAAGCTCACGATAATTGGCGCTGAACTCGGTCTTGCAGACCTCAACTTTCGCAATTAATCCGCCAATCAATAGAAACGATTTAGGCAGCGTGCGACTCGAGCCAATTCATGTAGAGACCCAATATCTTTACTTTATCAGCCTTGGCAGTTTGCACAGGATAGTTTATCGTTGTGTCGTGAGCTTTACACAGGGCTTTAAATGACCACGAGCTCAGGTTACCTTGCAAAGTGGCAGTACTTGGTCGTGTAATAAAGTGAAGAGGTCTATAGAGAGTGAACCTGCGTAACGTTCGGTCATGCATCAGAACGCTCGCCTATATATAAGCACACTATCCTTGAGCCCTGCCTGTTGTATATGCTAAACATCCAATGCTGAATTCTGCAACGCTTCGTGCTGATAAAAATGACCAGCTCTATGAAGTTTTCAAGACCTATCAAATTGATTGTAGTATTTGGATAAAGCGTAAGAAGAACTTAAAGCGGTTCGGGTAATAGTATTCTGAACGCATGTGCTTCGTAGTGCAAGGCAATGGAGAATGCTGGATGAGGGCTAATGTTGAGAGAATCGTAATGTAAAATAGCTTTTTTTCTTTTAAATAAACCATAAAATTACTGCAAAACCCACAAAAAAGGCAATCTGCCAGCATAACACAATCGTTCACCAGTCATCAAACTTGCACAAAAAGTTGAGACATCTGTACTACGCAAAAATGAGAACAAGAAAAACGCATTGATTGCAGTTGCATAGAGAGGAATACCTAATGACACAGAGATGCAACTAGCATCTATAACGGTCTTAAAATCGTTTAATGCTGTTACAATGCCTCATTGACCATTCAAAAGTATGAGAGCCATGATCAGTAGGCTGTCGGAAATTGTCAATCTATCATCCTCGTCCAATATTCCTGCTCTTTTTGTGAATACAAATGAGCGATCGAAGGTTCTCTGTACCCTCGTTTTCCATGTTTCGCGTAAGAAAAGAACTTTTACCGATTACGTGCAGAGCAAGCCAGGGCTTACGATGAATGCATGAGCTTTAATGCACTCAGAAATAACACAGTCGCTGTCATTAACTCGCGCTGAAGAAAAGTCAGATTTCATGCCGCACAACGTCCTGAAGCTGACAAATTTCCATTCTTCTGAGATGAGCTTGTAAGCCTGAGCGACTTTCTTCATCATCAATAGAAACGAGTCTGCAAAATGAGCACACTCTCAATGCCACGAATAAAAGTACAGGGTTGATAATCACTTATGAATTGACAGGCAGTTCTACTATTTTTCAAAAATTGTTACATTTGGAGATGAATTATACTCGAATAGGTCTAAACAAATACTCGAGAATGAATTATAATTACACTTAACAATGACTTACATGAATTTGAAAATAAACTATATTTAAAAATGAGTTAGGTTTCACTATGAATTATAATTAAATTTAACAATGACTTACATTGATTGTGAATTGGAACTTTAGACGTTTGAGGCCTCGCAACATGAACAGCGGAACTCGTAATGCGTCGAGTGAAGCTGATCCGTCACCACTGCCCTGCAGTAGCTTCATTTCCTGCGCTCCTTCCGTCAAAGTACGTAATATGGTAATAAGTTTACTTACATTATATATAATTTAATATATGATAATAATCCTTCCGTTAAAGTTAGTGATATAATTATAAGTTAGGTTATAACATATATATATATAATATAATATATTACAAGTTATATTATGTTAAGTAATAGTAAAAAAGATTGCCGTTAAAGAAATTGTAATTAAGTGCCACATGCACGGCAAGGATTTTACGCAAAGAATAAATAATACCACGGACAGCAAGATTTCGTTTACAACTTCAGCTTATGAAACGAACACAGACATGAGTTTCTTGATAGTTTCTAGGATAAATTAAAAATATTTTTCATTTTGTAATTCGCACATGATTGCCAGATTCATTCGAGATCATCAATTAAAATTTACTTGTTTTTTTAAGTTTTACCACAATCGAAAAAATCACAATTATCCACTTATTAAGTTTACAATTGTGTTTTTTTAATATTGTTCAGTAGAGACCTTGCAGGAGCAAGAATCAGTACTGCTTCTGAAATCCGTTCTTTCTTAAATTTTTCAAGCTGTGGGCCGTACACTGATGAGTAAATAACTTGTTTTTTGTTATATATTAAACCAAATCTGCTACTAGAAAACAATAAACGAAGAGAAGAACAGATTCATCATGTAATTAGAGTTTTCTCAGTTCTCCCGTCTTCTGACCATGCCACCAGTCCTCTCTCACAAAGCACCCTTACATCAAACCATAAAATGACGCAAACTTGCACAAAATACGCAAACACAAGACGAGTAAACAAATTCGTTTGTCATATTAGGCACAAACATCATGATATTCTCATTAAAATTGGTATTTATTATTACTGTCGCTGAGCAAAATTTACATAATTACGTGTGTCCATGATGATATCAACTCAGCAATACGGAACAATTTAAAGTGTGGAACATTTGCCGACAGGACAATCTATCACGTGCTCTCTTTCCCACCGCTCGTAATTCCTATGTTGTGCTTCATTTTTGTACATGTATGCATTTTGTAAGGAACGCTACGAACAGAGGTCTGTGTAGTACAGTTGAGAACAATTTTGTTTCCAAGCACAGAAAAATTCAAGACACTAATTGTCGTTCATGCTTCGCTTGCTTCTGGCTATTTCAGGCGGCAAAATCAAGTTACAAGATTCCAGCCGCATTTCCAGATCTCAACTGAAATGTTCACCATTTTAGTGCGTGGATTTATTTTAATATTCCTAACACGGAGCGACGTTCGCTGGTCATGTTGCTTCGTTTGAATGTTTTTATAACTGAACCCACGCTCGGAGCGCTGCGTAATCGCGTTACGCTACAACAAAGGTTTTTGTCCGTCCTAAAAGGATGTACAAGGACTCACTTAACCAAAAAAACATTTCTTTTCAGCGAGAGAACTACCCAAGATTCTTTTGAGAAACACGAAAAACATAATTTTGAGAAAAATATTTTTTTTTTCTGCCGAACTCTATTGCTTTCTGGAATTTCAATTCAATAACTGGAGTTGTATTGAAAGTTTTTCGTACTGCAGCAGCACAGGTCACGTTTTTTATAGAGCCTCTTCTGTCGCAGGGTGGGACTTTTTGAACAAAGCTGATACGATTTTCAGACAAACGCCGCTTGCCGGCGAAAACTCTAATTTTGTTTGGAAGCGAAGACATTCTTTCGGAAGATTGCAGTTGTATTACGCCCAAGTAGCGTCTCAGGCATTTATAGCAGTTTGTAGAGCACGAAAGTTATATGAAAACTGAGTTTTTTCCAGGAGCGTTACGCACACGCTTGCAGAGGAACGTGAAGCTATAACTCACGAGCGAATTATTACGTACTAAATGCTCGGGAATACAATCAAATGACAAAATTACTTGCTAAATGCTTGAGAATGCAATCAAATGGTAATATTACTTTTTAAATGCTTGGGAATGCAATCATATCGTAATATTACGTGTTAAATGCTTGGGAATACAATCAATGAACAATTTTACGTGCTAAATGTTGGAAATGAAATTAGAAGGCAATATTGCAGCAGCGAAACAAAGCTACGACCAAAAAAGCGTCCTCAAGCACGCGATATCATCCACAAATCGGTCTTCGGGAAACTCAGTTTACGCCGCCATTACCCGGCACTAAACGCTCGTAAAGTTCGCAGTGGTGGTTGGGGCAAGCGCTAAAAAGACGCTCCCGCCAGGAGATTTCCTGAGACGATGATTCTCGACAACGAAGAGAGCGCTTCTAGAACTACTGCTAACTTTTAAGAATCATTCGCTGTTTTTATGTTGCATGTTTCTCTCTTCATGATATTGTGGGCGATTGAAGCGCAATTCTGGCAGCACTTACTCTAGGCAAGAACCAACAAAACAGTAAATGAACAAAGTGCGACTTTTAAAGGCGGATGATGTGATGTTACCAGTCTTCTTCTTCATGGGTGTTAATAAATTTAGGGTAGCAACACATGCATGCATTTTCAAACTTTAAAAAATTGTTACAAGTTTCGTAATCACCGTGAATGTCCGACACATCTCATTTCCAATTTGTCATTCAACGCCCGGAAGGCAAATGAAAGCGAGACTCTCAAGGCAAATCAAGTAGTCATGAGTCGATAGAAGCATTGAACAATTTGAAATGAATCTCATGCTGTGATTCACTGTGTCTGCTCTTATGGCTAAATGTTAGGAATTTGAAGAGGACGAGAAAAAATTGTGTTTTTTAATGATCGATAAGATTGTGAGCTACAGCAGCTAACTCAACATTGTGAGCTGCAGCTGCTAACTCAACATTGTGAGCTGCAGCAGCTAACTCAACGTTGTGAGCTGCAGCTGCTAACTCAACATTGTGAGCTGCAGCAGCTAACTCAACATTGTGAGCTACAGCAGCTAACTCAACATTGTGAGCTGCAGCAGCTAACTCAACATTGACCTAAAATACTCTGAAAGCTCGAGAAAAACTTTAGAATTACAAACCTTGAATGACTTTGAACTTTAAATTTCATCATGTACTTCAAAATAAAAACTAGTCACTCTTTTTAATAGACTTAACATGACCAGTTGTGATGCAGAATTTCTTCCTATTTAATGAAAGTTTCTTTTATTTCGTAAAACATTTTTTAGTAGAAGGCGAGATTAAATTTCATCATAACTCGTTTACGCTGTACCGCTTATGTCATCACGAAAACAGTCGCCAAGAAAACCAACGCAGCACGACTGAAAAAATACTTCATTGACGACCGAACAAAAATATCCCACCGTTCTAAATTCCTCTCCATTCTGCAGCTACATCGTTCTGAAAAAACCTATGATATTCTCATATAAATTTTTTCACGACTAACAGCTTGGAATCCTCTTCAAATCTAGATAAGCTGCAAAATTACTCGTAACCCAATAGATGCCATATGCATGTGCCCGAACTACGGGAAATGCTTATTTGCGCTCAAAATATTTCATTTTAAAATAGAAAGCAAAGTTCATGACATCATCGAGTCATCCCACGTTGAATTCATCTAGTCTGAATTAATCATGTTAAATCTCTGTTTCTTTTCTGAAATAAGCAGAGTTTTTTATTGAGATCATGATAGATATGAGAATTCATTCATTTTATAGCCAATCATTTAATTGCTTTAAATTTATGAGAAAGCTTAGCTTCAGTTAACCACTCCTCGAGAGTCATTTCACTCCAGTGATCACAAAAATACACGACTCATTTCATTTCAACCTGCTTCTCGATTACCCTGCTTCCAAGCTTTTGATCTTATTCAGCAGCAAGCCTCATTTTGATATCTCATTCCACTCCTTACTCAAATCACAAGTCAAGTACTGTCTTCACTCCCAGCACTCACCCACTTTGGCGCATCACTCCCTTTATCAGAGAAGTTCCTCTACCTCACCACACACACAAAACGCTGCGTCTATCATAACTCAAGCATCAATCCATCCTATATAGCGCTTCCCCACCACATCACACTCACCCCTAACTCCAACTCTCACCCCACTCCAGTGCCGACCCCATTCGTACTTTGCCCACTCCAGCACTCCCCACTCACCAACGGTCCCCTCATATTCCCCCCCCCCCCCCCCAAGTTACGACGCACACACGAGGGAATGATGTCATAAATAAAGACATAAAATTCGAATGCGTAGGACCTAAACCGGGACTTAAAAATTTTTCATCGCATTCCCTTCGGAGATTATGTAAAAACACCGAAAACCATTTTAAGTAGCGGAAGAAAAAACCCTAGGAAATACGAAACTAGATCTCAAATAAACAGCTTTCTACTCTTCGCATAAAAAATCCCGGCCACCAATCGTCGTGGGGAGTCTGTCGACCATATTTTTCTGGTCATGCGTGCTCCAGCATTCACGTTTAATCAATACCGTCAATCTAAAAAATGTAAATTTCCACGGCCCAAGTGCATTATTGAGTCAGGAATGAAGCATGGCGAATCTAAGTTCATGTTCGGGCCCCCGCACCACAATTTGAGCGAAGGGGAGAGCTGAGCCTCAACTGATGTCGCATGTAATGCAGTAATTTGAAGTAATTTCAAGAGCCGTGGTACCGTGAAGCGATGAATTCTTCCCGCATGTTCACAGTCCATGTGGGTCCATAATGAACGAGCGCTGCTGTGCAGGCATTGACAAGATTTCTGTGAG
The DNA here is from genome assembly GCA_030386875.1 of Morinoia aosen. Lineage (NCBI taxonomy): Eukaryota > Metazoa > Arthropoda > Malacostraca > Amphipoda > Talitridae > Morinoia > Morinoia aosen. Next base: position 47,284,261 of record CM059564.1, on the reverse strand, counting down.
TTGTGGCAGGATTCAGAACAGGTCTCCATGGGCGGACTATGGTACAAATAATGAGGCTCGTAGCAGGTCTAAGCGTTGGTGTCCGATGCCATAACTGACTCTTAAACGATTCTGAATTAGCCATGTTGAGAATCTACTGTGTGAATTTGTGTGAATTATTCCGCATAAATCAGGATGACTTTGGAGAAAAGACTGGGTTGATTTGAATTTAGATCGTGGGATTTGTTCGTCATGTATCCATCCTTGCGATTGATGTTAAAGATTTTCATTGAAATGCCTGAACCAGACAAGAAAAGTTTTCCCATTCCTCAATTTATATGAATGCATCGGCTGAGAGAAAACCTTGCTTTGCTCCAATAAAATTCAATTTCAATTTTCAGCTTATGCGTATCTTTTTAAACTTTACTTTAATTCAACTCAATTTTTTTAAGTCACTTTTCACCAACTAACGACAGCCAAAAAAAATCGTTCCTCGAGTGGTAACCTTCAGTTTAAAAATTCCAGTGATGACGCTCAAAGATGTGTTAAATTAGCAGGCACGTCTGGCAAAAGCAACAGGCCTTTACGATCAGTTACTGATATAAATATATTTTTACCTCGGCACGATCAAGTAAAGTGTAACGCGAACGCGTTAAATCGCACCAAAAATCTTTTCACATCGCTAATGGAAGAGCGAAAGTCGCGAATGACCTCCCTGTAAAGGCGTTTAACTCTTTTTCCAGGGATAGAAATCAGGTACACGCAGATTCAAAGCCTGCAATGGAGAGCCTTTGAGCTCTCTGATCAGAAAAAAAACTTTTACTGACTATTCTGCGCGGAGCCAGAGAGGCCCATTAAGTTAATGACCTCACAACCGAGCCTTTAAGTGGGAGCTGTGATCAAAGGTCATTGTTTTTAATGCTCTAAATTTTCTCACACTCCCGCTGGACAAACGGGGAGTGAATCCGTGGTGGCTAAATGAACTGAGTTCACAGCTGCGCCTCTGCCGCCGCTCGGAGGCTTGAAATGTGATCGTTTGCATTTCATTTTATAGAGTACCTTCATTTGGAGGCTTATTAACTTCTGTGGTGATCTTCACAGCCTTGTGAAAATTCACTCTGCATATATGTTAATAAAATAATGCCAGTTGTTGATGATTTTGCGCACGCTAAAACTCACATTTTGAAGCTAAAAGCGGAGCTTTACTTTTCGTTTCCAATGCAGATGGAAATTTATTGGAAATAAGTCAATGCTTTTCATGGCGTACACTGACACTTAAAATATAGCGTTGCACTTAGGCTTTTTTGCCTCCGAGTTCAAACCACAAATTTTTGCCCCCATGTACGTATAAATATATAATGGCTCTCTATCCGGACCGACTAACTCGGCGTATATTGGAACAAGACACAGATATACGTATTCGTTATTTTCTCAAGTTAACTTTCAGAAGCAAAAGGCTCATTTTCTTGTTTCTACCCATTACCATATGATACACAAAAGTTATCTTTCGTTTTGCTGAACATTTTTACATATAATTAGTTAGTGACGCATCACTCAATTTCTCCTAACTCAAGACTGAAGAACCCAAGCAAAGTTTCAACCACAAACTTATTTTTTTTTTCAGTCGTCTTCGTATTGCAAAGTTTCAACCCCAACCTCAGTAATTTTTTTTATCCTCGTCGTATTACTGAGGTTTTTGAGCAAACATTCGCCTGCGGGAAGCAGTGGATTTGACTTCCGTCGGGCGTGCGTTTAAAAATCCGCTTGAGTTGTTGACGGGGGAGCAATAATCCAGAGGCTTGAAGCGAGCAAGCCCGGAGACGTGCTAGCTTTTAGGACATTCAAACGGAGTAATTGTGTTCAGCTCAGGCAGTGTCCTAAATAAGGGCATGAGCCTAGCATCCAGACTGTGCAGCCCATTTCTCCAAGTGTGTGTTCTTCATACAAGTGAGATGAACAGGCTCGTCTTGGGCGATATTTTTCTGAAAGTCTTAGGAAGTTATCTTTCCTTCCGTAAAGATGATTACATTTTAAGTTCATGCTCAGCCTCAACGAGTTCAAGATTTAAAAAAATTTATGTAAAGCAGAATTTTTCAAGATCATAAAATCAACGCTGCAAAATGATGAAAAGAATCAAAAACATTTAAGTTGCCACGAAAATAACGATATTTAAATTTCGAAAATCCTAAAAGTGCATACATTTCCATTTCAAATAAACATTTATAGGTAATGTTTGACAAATGGAAATCGTGAATCCCGTACTCAAACATTACTGCTTCCAGAAGTTAAAATTCCTAATGTTTGATTGAGAAGCCACCGAATCTAAACAGTCCCATTTATCAAAAATCTTACTCTGACAGCTCTCGACTAAAATTCTTTTAGCACGATTCTATCGGTTACAGGCAATCTTGTACAAGCTTGATACATTGACCGTCGAATGCAACAAAGCTTGCACGCAATCAAACCACGTCCATTACGGAGCACTAATGCACGTGGAGCCGAGGCGGAAGCTTGCTGTAACTCATCTATAAGTCGCGTGTCGTGAGGGCATTAAAGCTAAGGGCTGTCCACCTGCAATTACTACGAGTTTGTGAAACTGAACCTGGGCTTTTCACTCAATTCGATCACATTTCAAGTCATGGCAACATCTGTTTTGCTCAGAGCCGGTATAACCTACGAAAATGAGCACGGGCTTTTTACTCTATTTAAACACATTACAAGGCATGGCAACATCTGTTTTGCTCGGAGTCAGTAGAACTTCAGTTTAGTTATTGATTTGAATTTAAATTAAAACTACAACATAACGAGTGAACGACAGCGACTTTACTATTTCAACCCGAGTGATCGATCGGCAACACCATGCACTCTTCTCTGCAATGCAAAGATTGAGTAAAATATTGTAAAACTTTGAATCGAGTGCTTTGAAAAATCGACAAGCTCTTGAGAGCAAGAGCTATTTTTGAATGTTGCAAACTACTTCAGACTCGAGACCACGCCTTTGTGATTGTGACTGTCTGCGAGTTCAAAATTTAAAACTCACAAGTGCAGAGCTGGTTGCAAGAAAGAGAATTAATTTGCAAAAATAAGTACACTGCAAATTTCAGTCAAAACAACCCATTGTTCTGAGTTTTATCACAGTAAATTATTATCCGCGCGTCCTTGCTTTCAGCAGAACTCAATCTGGGCACAAAGTTTCTTTATTTTACGACTTAAGCAGCGACGTAGCTGTTTATTTGCATTTCAGTTTATTCATATTTTATAATAAAATATGCAGGCAGTGGCAAAAAACTTGATGACGAGTTAGAAAAGTCAAACTTGCTCATTCCTGGCAGAAAATCTTTGTTTTGATCTCGATCATATATGAAGTGCAAAAAACTTCGTTCTTGCTCGTATTCTCATGTTTGCTATCAATACAGCACACTTTACCGTTCCCGTAGAATAGTTCCGTTACGGTTATCATTAATCACGTAACTTTGGCGTGAAAACTTTCAAGACCATATTTCTTTAAAATACAAGTAAAGTCATTAATCTGAACTTGCGATGTGACAAAGTCCACGCGCCTTTTACCAGCCCTAACAGGATTCATTCTGTCCGCATATTTTACAAGCACCACATGATTTACTTTGACCACATATTTCACAAGCACCAACATGATTTACTTTCACCACATCTTTCACAAGCACCAACATGACTTAATTTGACCACATCTTTTACATGGTCTAACATAATTACTTTGACCACATCTTTCATAAGCCAACATGATTTACTTTGACCGCATATTTCACAAGCACCAACATGATTTACTATCACCACATCTTTCATAAGCACCAAAATGATTTAATTTGACCACATCTTTCATAAGCACCAACATGATTTACTTTGGCCACGTCTTTCACAAGCACCAACATGACTTAATTTGACCACATCTTTTACATGATCTAAGATATTTACTTTGACCACATCTTTCATAAGCACCAACATGATTTACTTTGACCACATTATTTCGTTACAAAATCGTGTGCGAACTCGAAAAGCGAACACGGAGTTGGCATTTGGCGTGTGACCGGACCATCAGCCACGCGGGCTTCCAGGCGGCGTTGGTATTCCAGGCCGCTCGCTTTAATCGGCAGCGCCGCCGCAAGGCTGATTGGTCGTCTCTCTGAAACGATGTAATTAGTTTGCTGTGAGTCCATGTAGCTCAGCACGCCAGCCACCGCACAACATGCGTCCCCTCTGCAAAAATGACGGCGATGGTCGCGTAAACATGACAGAAACGGCCACCGGAACATGTCCACGTAAGAGCGGGACAAGTGAACGACGTGTGATTTGATGACCACCTGGAATGTTGACATGTCTCTATTTCACCTGGAAAACGTGAAAGATCGAGAAATTTGAGCATTTGCTTTGATGACTACCTGGAATTGTTGATGAGAATTGTTGGAATTGTCACCTGGAAAACGTGAAAGATCAAGAAATTCGTGAAAACAGACTCAAGCGATTTTTACTTTACAGAGTTGGTGTAACGATAACACTGGCCCGTATATCTGCAGCTGCTGCAATTGCAAGTGGTACAAGAGTGTTAGGTGACACGACTTGTTCACCGAATTGGTTAAATCCTCGACACGCCAGGGTAATTTGGTTAGAAAAACTGCAGTGCACTCCGAGAGTCACAGAGTCCATCGACATTGTTCGGACAAGCAAAAATGCTCGCGAAAATGAGTTTAAAAAATCGACTGCGGTCTTTATGAGCAGCTTGTGGGTTAAGCGAGCTGTAAGCCATGGTTAATTTCCTCGTGCGGATGTAGGCAGTGTTCGTCAGCCGGCACTGAAGAAAGAATGACCTGATAACGGGGGATGAAATATAGGAACTCATTTCATAACAGATGATGGTATTTCGACTAAGAAAAATCATTAGCTATTACACAATATGACGCATCAGTGGAGATTGCTATCGCAACCCTAGATTTGTGTATCCAGGCTAATTTTTTCACCGCCTGCATGCATTTTTTTGGCCGCCTAAGTGGTTTCTACGATTAAATTGCCCAGGTGGTAAAAAAATCCTTGTAGGCGGCGAAAAAGTTAGACTGAGCAGTAGTGAAACCGTAACTATCAAGAGCTCAGAATATCACTAAATTTGGTGCATCACTTAAGATAATTGCGCATTCTGCACAAGCCCACATTTACATATTTTGTTCTGATAAAAACAAAAATAGATTCGTCAAGCAGTGCTTGAAAATACTACACTCTAAAAAGTGTGTGGCGTGAAGAGGAGACCATTGTTGACTATAGTGAAAGAAATAACACAAGCTATTTATTTTTCATTCAAAGCGGCAATTACTAGAATTTTTAGGATGCATTATAATCGACTTCTAAATCACGGGCTTCAAATTGATACCGATAACTAAAATGAAGAAAACTCCCACAAGCCTTCACAGAAATCAACATGAGAATGTAAGTCAGTTTTTGAGTAAGTTACGCACCCATCACAATGAGCTGATTTTCCACTCTTTCAATAAAATTCTTTGTATACTTATGACAGCTGCAGGAGAACGCGGCTCTATTTCGAGTCTTGCGTTAATGAGTCCCAGACTGCTAAACATAATTAGACACAACTGCAATCGGACGAGACTTTAATTCGAGTCTTGCGTTAATGTGTCCCTGAATCCAATATATAAATATAGTAAATACAGCGATACAGCGGCCGAGACTTTAATTTGAGTTTTGATTAAATGAGTCCCTGCATCCTATAAATAAACAGAGTATACATAGAGCTGCGTCGGAAGCTTGATTCGCGAAGCATCGTCCAACAAACACCTGCCAAACACCTGCCAAACACCTGCCTCCAACAAACATCGCCCCCTGTACTGGCCAAACATTCGTCTCGCGGTCACAAACAGCTGCACTCACGTAAAGGCTGTTAACCACAACCCCTAAATCGATAAGAAAACTGCCAAATTGAAGCTTTCCATGAGCTATTATTAGCGTAATTGCACCTACACAGCAATTTAGCGATCGAACTAATGGCATTCTGTAGTTTCTGGAGGTTTGTACCCGGTAATTCCATTCAGTTAGGCCGTAAAAACTTTCGCCCGTTTGTATTACAGGCCGCAGAAAATTTAGAACTTGAGTTTTCACATTAGATTCAAGTGTCAAACAAAGTTTGTAACTTAGATTTGAACTGGATTTGACATTCAACACAGGTGCCTCTATTCCAAGCCATGACGTTGAGTTATAGTCTGCGTACAATACTATGACATTAACTTACTGAGATACGAAAATAGATTATCTCTTTGATATGCAAAGCACTGCCTAACAAAGTAGCTCGGTATCAGCTGTCTAATTATTATGATGCAGTCAGCTTTACGAACAAGATACTTAATTACATCCTACCGTTGTATATCTTCAGCTGTCCAATTAAAAATTATGCAGATAGCTTTCCGAATAAGCTACCTGATAACTTAGTAATCCTTTTAATATTGAACGTTACGATAACCGGACAAAGATTCGTAAGAATAGTGTGGTAACAATATACGAATCAAGAAAAACTGTCATTTATCAAATTACGATTGCTCAAATGCAATGCTGAAAGTGTAAGATTTACCAATCTTTCACGCTGCTTCTAGATTCTTATTATGAATCTAGGACTGTTTGATGGTACATAGTTAGTCCGTGAGACGCAATTAGCATGAGCTGAGTAACTATTTTCCTTGATATATTTTCATTTTCCTACATTCAAATATTAGCTCACACTGAACACCTTATTAGCACTATTCGTTAACGAAATGCAATTACAGATATTTTTATAATATCAATAGAGTTGCAGTATCCGAATAGTAGAATCATGGGCATCAACAAAGATAGCAGGAAGAGATAACCAACGAGTGGAGATATATACTTACTGTACCTCATACGTCATTTACGTCGATGTAATATTTTTGAAATGCCCTACTCAATTTTGGAATTAACTCATCTTCTCTATTTTCCTCAAAGCGAACTAAAGGAAAATTTTTACATATTTCTAACAAAATTCTGGCATATTCTTAAAATTTCAATAAACTTCACCTTTTCCCATATATACTGATATAGAGTCAGTTTCCGTACACACAGTTTGACGCACATTGAAATAGACAAGGATCCTTCCCTTTCACATTGTCTTATAACGAGGTACGCACATCGTCATCCTATATTATGAAGAGAAACTTCAAAAAGTTATAGGAGCTTGGATCCAATAATCTGTGCGCGACACTATTGTCCTTAGCCCCAGTGTATTTTCAGGTTCATAGCAGTTTTGCCAAGCAATTTCAAAAGTAATGTTATCCGGGCTTCATAGAAATGATGTGGCAGAAACAGACACGATTCTTTTCGCCAGGTACCCGGGATTCCCTGAAGGCAATTTCACCGTTGAAAGATTCGAGAAGAGCGTCTGAAAAATTTGAGCCTGTTTTCTACCTCTGAGACGTAGCCAAGCTACGGAGACAGCAGGTCTGCTTGCGTTGTTATCACTATTTTTTTGCTTGGTTGAGAATGTGTCTTACATTACACACAAAGTGTCCTTCAAGACACATTGTGTCTTAAAAAACACATTGAGTGTCCTACAAAACGCTCACATGAACATACACAGGTATGGAAGACTTGCCTTCCATCAGATTTCGAGTCATCGAACTATCTTTTAGAAGGCACCCTACTGTTAACGAAAATCTGACCTTTATTTTCATTTTAAAAAATTCGCTCCTTAAGCTTAAACATACTGAAATTTTATATATATAACGAATAGTTTGAAGGAGGAATAATAATCCCATTTCTGTGAGTACTTCTAAAATCAGATTGGCTTTCATTCTTAGCGCTTCGAGTTGAGGTATGAGAATTTTAAACTCCTGACCCGATTCAATTTAAATTTTCCCACAAAATAATCCGAGATTCTCAAGATATGGCGAAAATACGCAGCTTCACGAGCTTACGTCCCTAATTCATGCCGCAAACATTATTGAGCAATTATCAGCTGCAGCACCAGCAACAAAAATGAAAACATCAGTAGCAAAGGCAGCAGCAACAGCAAAAACCGCAAAACAAGCAGCAGCATATCAACAGCAGCAACAGCAGCATCAGCAACAGCAACAAAAACAGCATCAGTAACAGCAACAAAAACAGCATCAGCGACAAAAGCAGCATCAGCGACAAAAGCAGCATCAGCAACAGTAGCATCAGTAACAGCAACAAAAGCAGCATCAGTTACAACAGCAGCACAGCATCAGAATCAAAAGCAGCAGCATCAAAAGCAATAGAAAAAGCAGCAACAACGGCAGAAACAACAGCATCAGCAACAGCACAATCAACAGCAGCAGCAACAACAACAACAGGCCGCAGTTTGTAACAGAAGGGACAACCGCGGCAGAGCCCGGCGGTCACGATCTGCTGTCCGCAGCCACCCCAGTCCCGGCGGTGGCTGCTCCGCATCCTTTTGTTGATATTCTCTGGGCTGCTCTCTCGCACCTGAAGCCTCGATTAACGCCCATGGCAGCTCAGCTCTACTCCTCACTTGCTGCAAGTGAAGTACTGTGAAAAATTCTGCAATTCTTACATGCTGGAAGTGAGATATAGTAAAAATTTTTACAATTTTTTGATCTCCCTTAAGTGATTATCACCCTTGAACCTGTAGCCTAAATGATTGATCTTTATAATTTGACTTGAAGAATCTGAAAATTTTTATCTTAGTTTTTATCTTATCTTCAATTAATTAAATTTAAATGAATTGGGCTAGTATAGTTGAGCAGTACGTGAAGATATGGGGTTTTGTTTTGGTAGTTTCTGATGACTAAATCATTGTGAGCATCAAGTTCGATTCTTAGTGAGCCAATTTGAACTCATTAATGTTTTTTGCATAGAATACTAGTATAAACGGTCACAAAAATCGTGATAAAAGTTTAGTCTATTCAATTTTTGTTGAAATTCAACATTTGTTTCGAAAAAAATACAAGAAGTGCACTTAAATAGCATTAGCAATCAATTAGACGGCAACCCTTTGTATATTCTCACTGTAAGTCGAGCTGCTAAACGTCATGCTTCCCAGACTTAATTAGTATTCTCATTAATAAGACCACATTTACAATACTAACCTCACAATTCGCTTCCGAGTGAAGCATTTTTTCACGTTACCTCCACGGAATCGCAGGAAGCACACTCGTGATGAAATAATACAAAAAACTCTCGTGATTAAATCCGTGGTAATGAAAAAAAATAACAAAGGCTGGCCCAGGCTGCCGTGGTGTGGTTCTCACGCACGGAACTTGCCCAAAATTCTCATGTCCAAGAGCGAGTGCGGCTGAAAGAAATGAACTCAGGCGTTGAATTCCTCGACGTCGGCCTCGAAGCTGATTATTACTGTCGTCATCTTTTCCAGCGGCCTCTTTGCGCGAACGAAATTTAAAGCTTTGTCGGGTACTCTAAATACCTCAAGTCTTTGTGCACTGACGACCGTAATTCTTACTTACGTTCTCGCTTGCTGCAGCCCTGGCCTCTCTCTCTTGAGGTAAGTCGGTGCAGCTTGAAAGGTAATTCTTAACTCTATGCTACCCTGACGAAAAATAGTGCTGCTACCTGCTGACATATTTTCAAGAGCACTTTTCCGTGAAATCATTCTTCATCCAATGGTTCCATGCGAGTTAATTTCTGGAGAATCGTAGGATAAAAATAATACTAATTTCATAGATTAATTCAGAACTATTGCCTGTGATGCTGAAGGAAACACGCAAAACAAAATGCGAACTTGCCGTTACTCGCAAATTTCAGGAGCTCCGCACCCTTTATTTTTCGCGCTAAAAATAATAAGGAACTCTTAGCCACGTTCGCTGGGCGTCCCAAAGTTCACTACCGGATCTCCTGTTAATATCTTAGGCCCCATACCAGAATAACAGGCCACGAGGCTTTCTTCACCCCTGTTCGAGTTCATCACATCTACCTTATAATCTGCCCCCGTAATCTACGCTGTCTCCCCGCCCCAAATCTTGTCTTGTTTACGGTCTTGGGACCCCCGAGCGAGGAGGCTTTCATTATAAATGGAACGCTGACTTTATTAGAACAATTTTCTCCTCGAAGTCTATATAATACCACTCAGTGTGGTGACACTGGTCTTTTCCTTCACGGACAGAGGCGTATGCTACTCTTCAGGTCACATATTTTGTACGTTGCACATGACATTTGATACTGAAAATGACATTGATAGTTCACTTGCATAACAGATTTGCTATTGTAATTAGCACAGCATGTTATGTAGCAAGCCAATTTATTTTTCATTTGTTTTTTTTAATTAGTTTTGTTGTTTTGTTAGAACGTGGACAATGTCTAATTTCACTCAGCTTGACATTATAATAACAAATAAGTTCTGCAGGTGACTCATGAGAAAAGAAGTCACAACTGCCAGTTTTTGTTTCACACTAATATAATACGAATGGATTTTTTTTAACTAAGCATCTGGTTTACTGTAACTTAAAACAGGTAAGCCCGATGGGTAAATCACACATTTTCACAATAATTATCACGAACGCAAGATACACGCTCAGTATTTCACCAATTTCCTGCCCTGTCTATTAACACAAACCAACATTTGCAGGACTCCAGATCCCATTTGGATGGACATGGCTCTGGAACGACGTGACAGCGAGCGGAAGCCCCGAGCCGGAGTCGGCCCGAGAAGCCATCTGGAGCGGTCGCTTCCTTTTGACCGCAGATGACAGGTTGTGTTTGCGGAGCGGCGTGTCTCTCTTTTCATTAGCGCCCTCCAGACTTTGTGTGTCTGGCGCGACATTTGTCAGGGGAAATGATCATCGGACAACCATGAGCTTTGTGGCCAGCTTCTTTACAAGAGAGCGTCCCGCCGAGGCTTTCAAGAAAACTGTGCTCACTGGACCGCACGCTGAGGCTGCTGAAGGAAAGGGTCCTTTCAGGGTGTTGATCGCCTCAGGTATGTTTTACCTCAGGCTCAATAGCTGAAGGTAAAGGAGCAGAGAGATCACCTGCTCGTCCAGAGTGTTCAGTCGAGATCGTTACAAAAGGTGAGAAAAATTCCTCATTCGTAATTGGAGCTGAGAGTAGCGGCTTTATGAATAGTAATTCACGTGAGAATTAACTGAAACAAATTATCAGTGCGTTGGACTTGAATCAATAATGGCGTTAATGGTATTGAGTTTTTAAAAACTTAAACCGACTCTTGGTACAAATACGCTATGGTAATTTTCCGATTTGATGATAACTTTGGAAATAAACAAGTCCCTCTATGATTACGTAGCTTAACGTCATGATAGCTTTGCGCATTCTTCGGCTCCCACTCTAATGCTGTTCATCGACCATATGATACATTTTTTCAAGTAACACTCATTCGATACCTGAGCTTAAAGAGCAATCGGACGAGTTGTATCACGTCTGTGAACACCTTGATTACTGTCGTCTTATGACCCATCGCATTTTCTTTATTAGTCATCGCCATTTCATCAGAGGGTCGTCCTGTGCGTATCATACGCATAAACCACAGGAATAACAGCCAGCCAGCTGCAATGTCATTTATTGATTTCCGACATCAATAAGAAGGTGATTTAGAGAAGGTAATCATATAAAGTCGGCCATAACCCGACCTGGCCTATCATTTGACAGACTGCAAGTGTCGCTCGCCACCGGATGATATCTGCCGCCCGAGCTCGCTACTCGAGCCCCAGATGAGAAGGATCTCTGTTATCCTGCCTTATGTTTTCCTATACTGAAAACAACGTCGTAAATTCTCCGTGCAGTAGAAGGAAAGCTGTTGTTTGAACTTCTTGTTTTCTTCACATGGAAAGATTGAAGCTGACTTGTGTCCTCCGGACTATAACTGTTTACCCGTGGATGCACGGTCGAGTCAAAATGACCCCAAAGTTATTTTAAACTAAAATAACTGTAGGTTTTATCCATATATTTGAACATGGTTTTGGGGCTTTTCCAAATAACTGAAATTGGCTAACCTTCATGGGCTTTGTTACTTTAATGAAAAGGTTGGGGTCAAATTGACATCGTGTGTAAGTTTGTTCTGAAATAATATCGTGCATCCACGGGCAAATGTTCCATGATTTTAGTTTCACTAAAAAGAGAGAGATCCTCTTACAACAGGACCAACAAAGTCGTCATGTCAACCAACAAAGTCAACCAACAAAGCCAGTCAAAGTCAACCAACGAAGTCAACCAACATCAAAGTCAACCAACAAAGTCGTCTGTCATGAGATGCTGCGCTAATGAGTGTTGTGCAGCAATTGTCAAACGTTTTTCTTGCCTTAATTGCCATGGCATGCTTTTGTCGAACTTCCATACATGTAAGGCCTGTCTTCATGAGGGAATACTTCACTGGCATGAATGCCGGCAAAATATGTACTTTTCATTGAATGCGGTCATTCACTTCACGAGAATTATCCAATTATTTCGGGCTTAACAAAGTCCGGGGCTGCCTCCACTCTAAATCCACAGCCGAGTTCATACAGAAAATTTTGGGTGCTGCAAAAATGATCCTTACTGAGGTTCGTTTTTTGCCGTCATGCTGTCGAGTGTTCCTATTTGAATGAAAGTGAAAATATGCTTGACTCTGTTTACCTTATAATTTAAAAGAGAGATGAAGAATTTTGCGCAATTTTTATTACTGTCGTAATCTTTTCCCTTTGTATTTGTATTTTGTATGATTTTTGTATGAAACTTGCACTGTTTGATGGTACACCTTAACCGTCACCGTCAGTGGTTTGTCTCGCCTATTCAGGCCGAAAAATGAACGTAATTAATAATAATTATCGAGCAGCTTTGAGGGCTCAGTCTGTGTGCTTCATGGTGACAAATGAAAAACTTCGCCGTGTCGTGTAAATCGAACATTAACAGATGAGAACTTGATTTGTCATCTTCCCTCCATACAGTACGAAAATTGAACACTCGTACTCCAAATTTGATCAAAAGATTATCATATTTCTAGGGTGAGTGATTGGGTTCAGGTTTGTCCTCCTGCCATGCTAAATTACATGCTAAACCAAGCACACTACTGACGTGCACGATGACGGTTCACTTGAAGTTATTGCATTTGCTTCCATCGTGAACGTTCCAAGATATTTTTTTCTGTCAGTAGTCTCATGTTGGTTTTTTTTACTATAAGTCTACCAAATTAAACATACACCGCTCTCCAGTTAGCACTCTTCAGCATCCGGGAAATTACAAGGTTAAGCTTGAAGTAAAATGTCCCTGCTATTAAACACAAAGAGAAAATCCACGGTGTAAAATAAACAAATTTAATATTTTTTCTTTCGTTTAGCCCCAAGGCCGCACGGTTCTCAGCACAGGGCATCTGTTATATTGAGTCAATGCATGGAATTGTTCTTGCATTTGAGGAAAAAGATTCTGAATTATATAATGGTAGTATACACGCGCTCGGTCGATACGTCCGTACAAGGATGCTGTATACGCAGGCTTGCTCATGTGTGGATAGAAGAACTTTTTATAAATACAAATAAAAAATGCAGCAAATGACCTACGCAAAGCCGTCTATTAATTAACAGAGGTTTTAAAAATGAACTTTAAATGTTATACTGAGTAACAATTTAGGTAGTCGTCTACAGAATGGTTACTCTGTGCTCTCGGTGTTCTCGGAAAGCAAAAAATTCGTCCTATGGAATGAAATGTGCCAAGCCAAATAGGGATTGCTATACATGTAAATAATAAAACCTGCTGCTTCTCCAGCCACTCCCAGAACAAATATCAAACGAAAAGAAATATCGGAACACGAAAAGTACGAGCACCATAATAAATTATCTACTAAAACTGCAACAATGGTTATGGTTTGAGAGGTTTCTATGCCTATATAAACCGGACAGTCTAGGTAGGACAAGTAGTAGAAGATGAATGACTTTCCTACATAGTTTTGAAATCGGTTCGAGCGCAGGTATACCTCGAATCATGAAACCGCGATTAAAAATACTAAAGACTTCGAATTTGAAACAAAACGAAGATTCCAACGCAAGTTTACCTCTAAACATAAAACCGGGATTAAAAATAATAAAAACCTAGAATTTGAAGCACAATGAAAGTTTTAGCGCCAATAAATAGACGCGCCCGTCACTGAAAACTGCATTATTTTTCTGAGAAAGACGCGGCGTTTCGGCGCTCGCGAAATAAGCAAGTAGAGCTGAGTGAGATGGATGGCAGATGCGCGGGTCGCTCGAATTGACTTAACGAGAGCAATAAAGTGTCCTCTAGAGACCGACCCAAATATACCGTGCAAAATTTTAGAAATAATTCTAGGACGGAAATTGAACGACTCGCTCAATGATGGCCAATGCCTTATTCTTTAATATAAGACTACGTCGAAAATACGTTGAATCAAAAACATGGGAAAGCTTGAGTGAAATATATGAACATATTTACGTGAATTTTGTGTTGTGTTTTTTTCGGTCTGACAGTAACGGTGCGAGGCAACATTCAACGAATATTCCTCTGGCGCAAAAACACGTACAGGCGTAAATAAACTTGGGCTAAACCAACACATTTCAACTAACGAAAAATGCAAATGAACTTGAAAACAAGCGAACTTTCGTGGGAACCCATAAACTGACTGCAATATGTTTAAATTTCTTGATGGTATGCATCAACAAAAACATTACCAAATTAGAGGTCCTTTCAAGCCATTTACATTACATAGCAGCATCATATAAAAACGTAAACAATTACGTAAAAACATAACAAAATGCCAATTTGTAAGCTCTTAAGCGTTTACCTTGCTACCCCGATATACGTGTAGGTTGATAGTGCAATTTGCAAAGGAAATTCAAGAAGATTATTGATTAGAATCATCTTTTTTAGCCCAGCAGTGAGAATACGATCTATAATTTTATCTTTCTCTGATCCCTGAAAGGACCTTAAGAAATTTCAACCAGAAACTGCGTAGTTCATTTCAATTAATAATTTTTGCTGTAATTATGTTCAAGAGTTTCCATCTCTCCATATTTCATTTTCGTTGTTTCTTCAATCAGTCACAAATGCATCACATGCATCAAACCACGCACGTGAACAAAACATTCTCTACGTACAGTATAACACATGAAATATATTTCTAAGTCTCGCTGTTTTCAAAATTATTTAAAATCTTGTTGTTTCAAAAGGATTACATGTAACAGAGCTCTAACTCTAATTCCTTTGTGTATTGGAAAAACACGCTCCAGTGAAATTTTTCTTTGCAGGAGCGCAGGAAAATGAAAAGTATTGAGAGCATAATCTTTAATACTAAACTACAAAGAAAAATATATCCAAATAGCGCTTCATTTGAACACAAAATTTTTTTTATGCCTTTTCATTTCATTATATTTTTTTAACAAATGTCATTATGATCTCAGAAATGGAATACGCGCTGGAATAATTGTGCCAAATTTAATTAATTTAATATAAAGGCCTTCATAAACACGTTCACTACGTTTCGGTACACATGATTGTATACCTTTAGGTAAATTGCTTGTTCACGTCCCGGTATAAATGAATAGCATTTCAATTGTTTCACTGTCTTCATTCAAAGTAAATAATAGCGCACAAGTCAGAATATTATAGTGAAACTATATATATGACGCTTTTTAGAAGGCATAAAAATGTAATCGAGCAGTAGAGACTTTAGTGCTTCCAACCAAACCAAATTAACCGCAGCAACCGCGTAAACGTAGCCTACGTGTTAACTTTACAAAATATTGCAGAGCAAAAGCACAGTACAGCTTTATGCTTAGCAGTTGTCATGAGGTCCGTGTGCAGAGCTATGCAGGAAGTGTGATCGCTTACTCTATTAGGAAAAAAATTCCCGAATCTTCCTTTGTTCTCATTATTTATTAGAATATTGATTGTTATGTTAATAATTTTGTACAACACTCAACGAATTGCGTGTTCAAACCAGGCAAATAAATCAATTATTACCATCATTAAGTATTACTCAGTCAAATATTAATAATAAAATACCTAAAAATATGAAAGTTTTCAATTTCAAAAATCAATAAATTTGGGGGAACAAAATGAAGTTCACGCCAAAGCTTGTTCGATATTTTCCTGGATGAAACAATTTTTTTACTTCTAAGTGTCTTTCCTGCAAGTGTGTCTTTCATTTCAAATACATAAATATTATAACGGCTACGTTTCCAATTTCTTTTCATTCACTTTTCAGGCTCTACTTTTTGAAACTCAACTCAACAGAAATAGTTACTTGATTTGGACATGTTATCTAAGCTAGATTCATCCTCGGTTCATCGCATAAAATGCATAATTTGATGCTGAAATTATCATTGTTTAGAAAATCATAATGCAATGATGAGGTATTGAGGCACTGAAGCCCCGCCTTAATCCCGAAGTATTCTGTATAAAAGTCATCTGGAGCTTGTTCCACCTGCAACATGACATACAAAATGTCGGTCTGCAGACGGCCTCCATCATGATCCCTCTGAATGCCCAGTAGGCATGAGCTTCCATAAGTGGTCAACGTACTACCAAAAGTGCTTACACAAAGTATACTACTACCTTTACTATTACTAGTACTATTCCTACTCCTTCTACTACAACTACTACTACCACTCTACAATAGCTCCACAAGGAGTACGAGTGACAGATTAAGAGCATACATGCTTATGGAGCTAACATGACAACAAATCAGCGTGCCACCGATGTAGGACCTACGTAGGAATTACACATGGTATGTATACGACAGACAAAAAGTTTACACAGGGCTCATACATGGTCTGCATAATATCGATAGTTTACATAGGGCTTACATACGGTGTGACTGAGAGCGAGAGCTTGCATTTCGCCTTCACATTAATGCGTAAGAATGGTGCAAAGACGCGCGAGGAACTATTGGATCGTCTTAAGATAAACTAATTTACCCTAAATAAAGTAAAATACTTTATTAACTGAAATACCCTAAATACCGGAATACTCTAAATACTGAAGAATATGAACCCGGAACTGGCTCATGCGACTGCGTTGCTGGACTCGTGATGGCGAACTGCAGGTGAGGTCTTTGCCGGGTAGCGAAAACGGCTGATGCCTACGGCTCTAAATAAGTTAAACGTGAGGTTTGATCTTGAATTCCTTTCTCGACAGAAATTAATTGCTCAGTTGAAAAAATCCATTCAAAGGCAAGTAAAATAGAACAAAAGAAAAACCCAACAGGGAAATGTACAACCCGGCATGCGTAGGAGTTAAATTATTACCAATCTCCAATGTGAACGCTGTACGGACATGACTTCTAATTTCAAATCATTCTCCTATATGAGCGATGGTTAAGAAAAAGGAACTTCAACTTAGGTTTTATCTCGGCTTTGAACGGCAACAAATAAATTATTTAAAATTTTGATCCGCACGAAGATACAAAATTGCCTCTCATAATTGAGAGGATGGAATATTACTTAGGTTTGATCTCGGTCGCGAGCGACAACAAATAAGAAATAGGAGAACGACATAGTAGCATTTTCACTATTGATCATTTCAAAGATACAAAATTGCCCCTCATAATCGTAGTTGTGGATGGAAATCGTGTTCTGCACTGGTGGAGACGTGCCAGACCTGCTAGGAGTGCAGCGGTGAACGTTGTCGAGCTGTTCCGCTTCACTAAATTCTTCTCCAGCTCTTCTATTACCCCCACTACCCCTATCACCCCCCCCCCCCCCTCTGTGGGGGTCATTACACTACCCCCAAGTCTCTCACCCCCAATCCAGAACCGTCACAGCGTGTCTGGAACACCATTTGCTCTCTGGAATACTTGCGGCATCGATAGATCCACACCACACAAACATTCCTTATAGATCGATTCGAAAAATTTGACTCCGTTCGAATAGCAATGATTACTGTATGTCATTTTTGGTATGAGACATTCACTTCTGTATGATACATCCTTTTTGGTATGAGACATTCACTTCTGTATGATACATCCTTTTTGGTATGAGACATTCACTTCTGTATGATACATATATAAACAGTTTTAAATGTCACTAATGGCACTTTTGCTTATGCAAAACTGCGAAAGAAAGCAAAGGGGCTTTATCAGTGCAAGGATCGAGTTGGTTTAAGCACTTTGAGTTCAGTGTCCGTCATTTTTACGCTAGAAATACCTCGGGAAATGGTCTGCAGGACGCGTGGGAATTTTTCAAGAGAAAAATATCAAAAAATAAAACCACCGACAAAATTGCACAAAATTTTGATGGGTGTTATTACTTTTTAAAACGTGAAATATCATATTTTTGCATTCCCAGGTTTATCAAAGGGGAAGAACAGATGAGACCAATTTTAATTACACGGATTGAAAATATCGAATTGTGTCATAAAAATCTATATATTCATTTATAATTAAACTTTATTCCCTATTAGGATCTCATTAGGAGTTCTTTGAGATACATACACCAGTGCCAGTGTGCTCTATATGCAACACTCGTCAAGAAAAAAATGAGGTTCATTTAAATAGAATTCAAAGCATTTAACTTGAAATTTAGAATGCATTAGATAGTTGTATTTCACAAGCTCGGTAAAAAGAATTAAATTTCCAATTGAACCATCACAACAACAAATCTTGCTGATTATGACTCGTACAATACTCAACCGCATCTGAACCAAAAAATATATAATGCACCATGATACTCCCCCCACTAAAATTTCCTACACTCTTTAAGACTCAAGCCCACCGCTTCACCAAAATAAAGCGCTCATTCAAGATTGAACACAAATTTTCTAAGCCCAAAAATACGAAACATGAACCACACTCTGCCTGTTGCAAGTAAATCTTTAACTAAGAATTGACAAAACTAGGAGGTGAACTACCGAGAAAGAGAAAATTGAGCTCGCCTCACTTCGAATCTTGTGAAAAGTTTTGAATTTCGCATTCCTAGCACAATTGCGTTGCTGATCCATCATAAGAGAGGCGAAATCTCTGAAGCTGCAGGAGAGATAAGGGGCTTCCGAAGCAACCAAAGAGGGCAAATCATGGCAAAACTCGGCCGTTCCATAGGGAGCCAAGCGCGGTGTTGTCGTACGGAAGGCCGCTGATAACCAAAAGCTTCACGCCGTGCACATCAGGCAGGGAATTCAGTGATACAGATTGAAGTCACGCATATCATATTCAAATTTGGGGAAGCACTGCAAAATCCAGCAGGACTGTCATCAGCAGGATACAGCGATGCCCAGAGGATCCAAGCGCTGTGAGCTGTGAGGTGAGTTCGTGACGCCAACGGATCTGTCCTTTGAAAATTTAGCGGGATTAAAAGACGACACCAGAGGCGTGAATCATGAATGCAGATGTGCACTTTGTTTCTCTCGTGTTGCTGGACGCGATGGAAATTACAGGCGAGAGAGAAGAGGGAGGGGGAATTATCACAGACGTAATTTGGGAAATTAGAGATGGCTTTGAACGTCAGCCTTGCTTGTAAGACATGACAAAAGAATCACGGTTACATGTTCGTATGGCTAAAAGAAACGCCTAAAGTTACTCTTGGTACTAAGAAATACATCAGTCCTGCCTTTAATAAATAAGTCAGATGCATTGTTATATATGTCTAATCAAATGCGTACTATTATTTTACTCTATTGCCCATACGATTAGCCTTGGTGGAGTCAGATGCGTCTGAGGAGACCTGATGTGCAATCGTACCAAATCTAGATTTAAATTTTTGAAACTAAAAGCGAGAGGAATTTAAGTAAATATAATAAGGATGCTCATCAATTCTACGGCACATACAGCACACTAATTACTGTGTGAGTTCAACCTTAAATGGAAAAGTTAATTTAAACCATAGTTAATGTAACGGGTCGAGCAAATGCACGCCCGCTAAACATACATGGAGAGTAACGAGCGGTCTGGCTAAGTTTAATTTGAATTGAATAGAGAACAAACATATATAGAGAGTCAACAGGAAATAACGTGAGACAGGAATATTTAAAAACTTCACAACACTTTCTGTGCCAGCTTAAATTGCATTTTGAATACAATTGAAGAAGACATGATTTTAAACTAACGCTCTCTACGTAGCATGCATCGTTGCATACTTTATTCCATCTCAACTTTTTGTGTCAAAAAAATAATCTATCTAAACATTCTGTGTTTAATAATAATCTATCTAAACATTCACTGACGACTACCATGCATTAGTGGACGGTTCTCATATTTCTTCCACATCGTCTCTAAACATTCATTGTAGCATTAAAGAAAAATCCCTTTCCTATCACATATCAGACGTACGAGCTTCCGTCATCGAATTTACTTTCATGCTTCTGGTTCATCGTAGTTACCTCCATATTCTAGGAGGAAGATACATAGACGTCTCTCAAAGTTTGTCTAGGAGAATACCATCTGTTTGTGAACAGAGCAGTTGCTCGAGAAAAGGTTATCACATTGCTCACTAGGGCACATATTCAACAATTTATATTAAGAGTATTATAGTTTGGGCTAATAGTTTCCCTCAGTCATGACCATCGCTTGAAAGGTTTTACAGTTTAAAAAGTTATACACTTTGAGAAACTCTCAATCACGCTCATCGCTTGAATGGTTATCTGTAGTTATACACTTTGTGAAACTCTCAATCACGCTCATCGCTTGAATGGTTATTTGTAGTTATACACTTTGTGAAACTCTCAATCACGCTCATCGCTTGAATGGTTATCTGTAGTTATACACTTTGTGAAACTCTCAATCACGCTCATCGCTTGAATGGTTATTTGTAGTTATACACTTTGTGAAACTCTCAATCATGCTCATCGCTTGAATGGTTATTTGTAGTTATACACTTTGTGAAACTCTCAATCACGCTCATCGCTTGAATGGTTATCTGTAGTTATACACTTTGTGAAACTCTCAATCACGCTCATCGCTTGAATGGTTATTTGTAGATATACACTTTGAGAAACTCTCAATCACGCTCATCGCTTTCTGGGGGGTGACTTGACTTTGAACTCTCGATACTTAAGTAAAATAAAAAAATATATCTGTCGGGCCAAGTGCGTGCCTGCTTTCACTGTGCCAAGATTGCTTTCATTGTGCTTCGATCACCTTTTGGGTGGTCGGTAGCGCGATCGATAGCGTTCTGGTGCGATGAATTTAAGTCCTGAGTTCGAATCTCGTGAGCTCCTCGTACATTTATTGGTTATCTGTAGTTATACACTTTGTGAAACTCTCAATCATGCTCATCGCGTGAAAGGCTATAAGAAGTTACACAGTCTGGGAAAATGGCTATCAGACCTTACACTGCGAAAAGCGCCTCTGAGCGAGAAGGTATACCTCCAGAGATCGGAGCAACAGAAGGCACGCCACGGAGCCTTGCTGAGTTGAGGCGCCTGCAGTTCGATACGAGGAGCGCGGCTCACAATGGCCAGGAAAAGAGGATCACGCCTTAGACGCCTACATGGAAGCGCCACAATGGACCAAGAAGACTGCAGTTGAAAAATTTCCCCAAGATGCGAGGATTCCTGGGAGAAGCGAACTGTAATGGATGACATAGACAATGATGGTTGAATATCCCGGGAAAAAGAAAGACAAAGTGGGTTTAATAATCGGCTGAGGGTAAAAGTAGACTTTGGAAATGGAACACAAGAGTAGATGAAAACGCTGCAGGTGAGAGGTTGCGGTAGAATGTAGCATGTGTCATCGGCAGCAGCGCGCTCAAGTTTTCCAGGAAAGAGAGAAAGCGTCGCCTGGATCGCTGCTCCACATTATCTAAAAACAGGACCAGCTTCTTGTACTCACTCACTGCACAAACGCAGCGCCGCATTGGGGATGAAAATTATGGGAGTAAAAAATGAGTGAGTTTATACTTGACAGCCCATTCCACACGATAGGAAAAATTCATATATCTTGTAAAAGTTGCACAGACAGTCCGAAAATTTCAGAGGCACCCGCAGTGTCCCCTGATAAATATGAGCTGTTTTTGCAAATGTTTTAAGATATATAGAGATTTTTGACAATGAGGCAAGGGAATCAAATGGATGATGCAAAGGCTTGCCCTGACGACTAGGTTACACATTCTGATTTTGATCGAGGGGTTATCCGCGTTATTTAAAAGTCATCTTGAAAAATATTCCAATTCTTAACTTGTGTCAGACTTAGCAGGTGGGCTCAGTCTCATCAACAACACTGCAGTGCCCCACAAGTTCCAGCGGGCAACACGCAAGTTCTCAACCAGGGGTAAACTTACCCGTGGTTGAAGTAAATTTCAGCCTTATGTACTTTATAACGTAAGGCAGAGGGAGTCAATGATAGAGGAAAGGTTGAGAATGTCTGCACTAAGCCTACGCAAGTGAGCCAAATTCTTTCACTGCAGCAAATCATAACCGGGAATCAATTCTATTGCGCTGCTTAAATGCATGAAGACGCATATTTTGTCATGGCTCATTAAGTGCCATAGCGATATAGATTTCGATGTGGCTTGACAAGTGCCCCGTTATGAGATGCGTTATGAGATGCTGAACAGATGCAGTTTGCAATGTACCACAAAAATGTAGGCTGTATGATGCCACAAAGTTGCTACCGTGATGCAGGTTGTGTGATGCCACAGATATGCCATCGAGATGCACGCTGCATGATAACACAGTAATGCCACAGAGCTGCCACAGAGCTACAACAGAGACGCCACAGAGTTGCAGGCTGCATGATACCACAGGATGCCACAGAGCTAGAACAGAGATGCCACAGAGGTGCCACCGAGAGAGAGCGGCTGTGCCCTGTGCACGCGAACGGCAGACCCGAGTCAGAAATTCAGTGGAGCGCGAAGTGCACTAAAGTTTAGGCCTGAGAAGGGCGACGAGTGCGGTTGCCTGCATGGTTGGGTGCGTGCGATGAAATGAGGCTCGCTCCTGCATCAAATCGGCCCGCCATTACCATGGCCCGGCGCCGTCGAGCGGAACGACTGCGCGCCCACCTCAAAAAAACGAATTTGCAACCAAGAAAATCTCTCGAGTCCGTGAGATAAGAAAATCTCAGTGCGTAAGATGGGAAGAAATCTCAAGTGCGCTCGATAGGAAGAAATCTGAAATGCGTGCGATAGGAAGAAATCTCAAGTGGGTATGAGATCGGAAGAATCGCTTCGCTGAGATAAGGAGAAAGAGTATTTCTCCAGTGCGTGAGATAAGAATGAAGACTTAGACGCTGAGATACGAAGACTACAGGGAATATTTTGGCTGGTGGGGATAAAAAGAAAGAATATCGCCCACAAAGTAAGCCAAATGATGCGTGCTGATGATGAGACAAAGGACGAAAGATGAAGTAGCGGAGATGTTATTTTTTTCTGTCTCGTGACTTGTGGAAAAAATGAATGCGGAGGAAAATTTGTAGTAACAGAAAGAACAGAAATATTTCGCTTTCAAAATTGTTAAATTGTTGTGAAAAAGTGATTGTATATTCCGAAGTGGAAATTAAAGTTCCACTGAAGTGAAGCTACAACGTCTGTATACATTTAGCCTTACGATTAACTCAGGTCAAAAGTTAATTTCCTCCCTTACTTTTTGAAACATTCTTTGTTACCCTAATCACCACATACTAAAATTACCCTAAGTTGCCTGTTACGATATTAGCCTAAATTATCCTATAAGAATGTTATCCCACGTTACCCTCAACAATATTATCCCGAATTGCCCCATGACGATATGGTCCCCATATTACCCCATAACAATGTCACCCCTAAAGTTATCCATTTCAATATTTTTCTGAATGAATTCATTAATTCAGAAAATATTCTATAGTTCAGAGCCTTGCTAACGCTACTTTCCAATTTTTGGTAAATTTAACTGAGTTCCAGCACTGAAGGAAAATTTCTGTTACAATAAAGAAAATTGCAATCAAAGTTTTCCATATATTGCAAATTTCACTCAATGGCTCGCATCAAATTAGTATCAGTGTCTATGAGTAGTGGAAAACGAGCGTAAATTAAAAAAAAAACATCGAAGTATATGTGCACGTGTCTGACTCTGGGTATTAAATGTTTAATACGCTGGAGATCAGCACAAATGTTTTTCTAATGAAGCGGCTGTTCGGAATGTGACCGCTACTTAACCTCGACTGTTGCACATGATGAGCATCAGCTTTAAATGGCGATGTACTCTTCGATGTGACCATCTTTAATAAATAATATCTTCCACTTCATCTCTATAAAGTCAAAACATCAGCGTTATCTTCAAGTTAGAAATTTAATTCATTAACGCAAAATGCTTTCAAATGGACGAACGAAACGTGTCGCTTGAGAAGATATGTTTTTCAAAAGATTTTCAAATCGCGAAGAGCATTACTTTTTAAGGCTAAACTTTTGATTACCATTTTTTTATTAAATGGTTTTCATGATTTCAGGACACGTATACCTTAAAATATCCCCGTACGCGACCAAAAAGTTCATTCCAACAAAGTTGCATTGCCAAAAAGTTTTGTTTCGTACCTGTGCTACGGACCTAAGCTTACAATGCATTTGAAGCGAAACAGATAGAAAGACGAATGGATTTTGAAGGTATCTTTATAAGTCCGTATTCGATTTACGAGGATGTGACAGCACATTATGCTCAAGCGTCTCTCATTAACGAATCGCTTTGTCGATCTGCGCTATCCTATAGGTTGCTATATTGAGTGTATAATCCTGAATCACTATTTTATCCTAAGTTTTTTATTGCGATGACGACTGATAATAGCAGTCACCTCCATCAAAACAATGTTGTTGCTCGCTATATTTTCGAATGGTTTTTGGTCAAGATCAATAGCTATTTATTCGTGTATAAAGTAATTAGCCACATTGAAAGCCTTCGAACCTAATTTGGCTATCCTAGAATTATAATTTTTCCCTTTATTCGTTAGCAAAATTCTGGGTTTGTTGGGACAGTAGTATTGAGATCAAATTTCGTCTCGTTCTCCATGAGCCGCTGGAACAGGGATTCTAAAATCAAAGCAAACGAAGACAAGGTCACACACAACTCACTCCCCGACGATCGAGCTACGAAAATGAAAACAACAGAAGAAATACTCGCTTGCTCTCGCTCGATCTCCAGCATGAGATGCCTGTATCTCCAGTCGGTAGCTAGGATACTCTTTCGAATACGCCTTTAAAGCATGACTTGGCAAAGGGAATGAAGGACAAAGTAGCGGTTCGAATGGACAAAGTTATAAAGAGAAAACAAAATAGGCTACGAAAGACTATACGTATAACTAATCTACCGTCTTCTTACCAGTTGTAAATTTAGGTAACTAACTCCTTTGAATACGCCAGAAGGCATCTGAGGAAATTTGTTCATGTTTTTTCATTCGACTCATTAATTCAATGAATAATTGCTTACAACACAGAGCGCTTCAATGACACATTAAATGGCATAATCATATCATTTTTGGTAAATTTGTCATCTAAATTACTATATTTCTATTAGCGAATTCGTCAAAATTTAGCATTGCTGGTAGAAACGGGAATTTTTGTAAATGATGTCTTAGAACTAGAGTTTATTCTTGTGTGAACTGCTTGAGTGGATGAAAGATGACTGGATTTGATGGTTCCTTCAAATAAGTCAAGATATGGATGACAAGCAAAGATATCCATCCTAATAGGACCCGAGATAAGAATATTCTTAATTATACTTGTGCACTGGTGAAATTCGGATCACAGATACGGTCAATGAGCGTCCAATGAGCGTAGCAGACCCACGCACCAACCATGCAAGCAACAACTGTGTGTTATCATTTACTTAATTATTATTAGCCAGGAAGATTTTGAAAATTCACTAGATCTTTTCTATCGCGATAAGCTGCATTTTCATTTCAATTCCATATCCTGACAATGCGTTTCACGTTTAAAAAAAGTAAGCAAATCACGGTTTTTTAATACTATATTAAAGGTAACCATGATACCAACCAAGCAAGCAGATTCCCATTGTAATAACATTGGAGAAATTACGCACAAGATATATATTCGTTTATTTATAAATTTACGGACACACCTGGTGTTTCATTATGTAGTGTTGATTGTCCGTGCATTTTATGATGTAAGTTATTAAATGCAAAAAAGTTTGGTCTATAAGAAGCAAATACTCAGTTCATAATGATATATTTCAAACTCATAATTTAGTTTGTTTTCTAAACAATTCTCAATATTATCATCAATTTGTTTACGGATACGAAGGCTGTTTCTTCAAAACAACATTTCAGACCATAGAACTATTTTTCCACTAAGTTTCAATTTCTACATATATTCATACTCTGAAAATCCAAAAACAAAATTAAGCATTAATACCTTCAAAACAACACCATTACACTACATGAGCTAATAAGATTTACTCGAACCACTCGAAAATCCACATGAAATATCAAAATATTTATTCGAACCGCTTGTAAATCCCACATGAAATATCAAAATATTTATTCGAACCACTTGTAAATCCCACATGAAATATCAAAATATTTATTCGAACCACTTGTAAATCCCAAATGATATATCAATTTGACACGATACAGCAGACATTGCAGCATCGCAGAAGCAGACAACACAATACCCACCATAAGCAGCAGCCTAACAACAAGATTTGCACAAGCAAGCGCGGCGTTTTCTTCGAAATTCGTTCGTTTTCTCTGCTTGTTGCAGCGTGTACCTCCCTGAGATGTGCCGGTGGCAGACTGGAATTGCCGACTACTTTCCACTTCCTGTCTGGAAAGGAGTTCAAAAGCAAAAAGATTTGCGCGATGGAAAAACTAAAAGCGTTTTTATTGTTCGCAAAAGATAGCGAAGCTTTTCCGAGACAGGGATTTGCGTCGCGAATTATAGATTGGTTGAGCAGCCTTCTAGTTGAGCGAAAGAAGTTGCAATGGAGCGAACGCAGGATTAGTGTGCAGAACAAAACTCAAAGGAATATTATAAGGAATGGGCTTATAAAATTTCTCACAAGCAATTCAAATAGTTTGAACGCATAAAAATATATATATATTGTTCATCAAATGGTAATGTTGCTCGAGAATAGAAAATTGTCGCTGTTGATGTGATGATAGAACCCCGGAGTTCACCTCGTAACGGAGAAACTTTGCATTTTATGGATGAAATTTTTGCTGATCTTCAACCCATAGAAATACAGGATGGCTGTTGAACCGATTTAGTTTCCTTGATTACCTCGAACACAAATGTACACACACACTATAAGAATTGTCATCGGACAGAGTTCAAACCACACAACTCAATGAATTCTGAGAGCCACATCATATATACACAAAAAAAATCGTATGGTATATCTCACTAAAAAAAAAGCGCTAACAAGCATAAAATTTTCCACTATTACTCTTACGAGAAACCAAAGAAATTTTAAAATCTTTTTCTTATAAAAAGACGTTAAGCTAGGGCCAAAAAATAACTACTTTTCAATCTTCCTCCACTCACCAGCCTGCCAACCTAATAAAACTGAATGGAATTCTTTCACCGAAATCCCCAACAACACCCAATTTTTTGTTAGATATTAACAATCCCTCACAAAGTAGAAAAAGAAGTTGGTCACTTGGAAGGGAGCAGTTATTTTCTGAAATATTTGCGCTCACGGTAACATCAGTGACCTAAATACAAACCCATTCTACCAACAATACATAGGTGTACAAACACAAGTTCCCAGTATGAGCGGTCGTATCAGGCAAACGTCAGGATAAAAGCTCCTCAATCATAAAAATTAATTCAACAATCAGCAGTCAAAGGCCCGGATCGTTCCTGCAACTCTAACAGCTTTATCACATATTTGGTAGTGATGCAGATGCATTGATGAAAACATTTCAATTTACTAAAAACAAACAGAATGTCTGCTGACCGAAGCCTTTCAAGCTAACCGGCTCCTGGATTGCAAAGCGAAATTCATTCAACCAAAGTAATTGCATTTTTTATCAGCGCCAGCGCGAAGGATTTTAGTAAATATTACCGAGCAATATCTTTTAGTAAGTTTTACCGAGCAATATCTTTTAGTAAATATTACTAAGCAATATCTTTTAGTAAATTTTACCGAGCAATATCTTTTAGTAAATAATTACGAGCAATATCTTTCAGTAAATAATAACGAGAAATATCTTTCAGTAAATATTACCGAGCAATATCTTTTAGTAAATTTTACCGAGCAATATCTTTTAGTAAATAATAACGAGCAATATCTTTCAGTAAATAATAACGAGCAATATCTTTCAGTAAATATTACCGAGCAATATCTTTTAGTAAATATTACCAAGCAATATCTTTCAGTAAATATTACCGAGCAATATCTTTTCTTCCATTTCGAACTTATGAAGCTGGAAAATAAGTCAGACTCTAGTAGAAATATTGATGAAAGCATGCCAAAATAGCAATTAAAACTTCCGCTCATAGTATTCTAAAATTTAAGTCATCACCCAAATCTGGGTTCTGAATTATTGACCATGTTGAACAAACAAGGAACTTCACAAAATCTTTTAGCCCTCAGGAAACCCACAACCCTCCTACAATCGAGTTACCCTCACGAAGCCCACTTCACGATATCGAGCGACCCTCACGAAGCCCACTTCACGATATCGAGCGACCCTCTCGAAGCCCACTTCACGATATCGAGCGACCCTCAAGAAACCCAATGACCTCAACGAAGAAGCTCAGTGCTCTGGGGAAGCCGTGCGAAAATAGAACATTTAGGGAGAAGGTGATGCAGTGCGAGCAACACGTGCAATATGGAGACAACCGCGGCGACACTGAAGCAATGGTCTGTGAAATAGAAGCAGTGCCAGGGCACCTGCATTATAAGATTAGACTCGGGGCGCATCAACCAACTACGGTCAAATTCAGTTCCAAGAATTTTATTTGCTGAAACTAATAGAAGAAGTGAAGTGACTAGTCATTGAAGGAAATGGATTTGTTCATTGTAGGTCGTCTGAGGCTTGTGAAGCGGAATTGCAGTTCATGGATTCAGTACAGGAAAATAAGTTTGTGGAAGTTGCAGAAAGTCCCTATGTTGACTTGGAAGAGGTATTTCAATAGCCGAAAATAATAGCTAAAATCACGGTACCCTACTGAAGACTAGGCTGTAAAAAAGATTTTGTATTTTGGTATTTAGGCTCAATGTTCACTTGCAGTGCCCATCGATTCACACTTTTTGAAAATTTAATCTGCGAAAAATAGAAGTGAAGCATATCATTGAGTAGGCGTCAAAGCCATTAAATTTGTAACCATGAATACTTTCTGTTACATCGTAAATTTAAGTAAAAATTGATTGAAGCAGCGAATAATTAACACAAAAATGATCCTTTTAAAAACTATTCTTTTGTAAAGTATTTTGCAAAACATGAGAATTTGGGAAAATCGTTCATGTTAGAGATAATTCTGAATTTCCATGTGCTATAGTTCAAATTGACGGGGTTGTTTTATTAAAGATCGAGTCCCTCAAAGCTCGAGGCACATAATACCGACGCCCACTCACTTATGTCTGGCTTTTCCTTTCTTGCCGGTAAAATTGGAACAGAAAAACTGCTAATTTTTCTATTATTATGATCTTTGGTGCAAGTGAAACTCTACTCAATTCGAAAAAGTAAAGCAAAGCTCAATGCTGTATCGCACATAACCAAATGGTGAGTGTAAAATAGTCAAATACGGACATAGTCAGCAGGTGCCAGACAAAATTTTAAACAAACCGCTTATTTTCGTTCCGAACATTGAGTTTCATCAACGCCATATTGTGGGCACTAATTTATTAAATGATGCATCAAAATAATTATTTACACATGTGAATCAAGCACTCAATGCAACCGACAATAATGAAGAGTAATATTACTGTCACGCAGTCGGAATTGATTTCTTTGCCATATTATTTATCCATTCAGGCATTTGAAATCGGTAAATAATCTACGTGTCAGGGGATAGGTCGTTCGGATAGGCGTTTTGTAACATTCTATACAACGTCCCACACTCTTTTGGAAACAAGCTGGCATTGATTTTTTACTCTGACGTACACTACACAAACGTCTTCATGAGATATTTCACGTACCCTTAGCCGAAGAACTCCCTCAATTTCTTTGAACTCTATTCAAACTTGCACTACAATATATTGAGCAAAATAAAACAAAAACTTAGGAGTGCGAACAGAGCCCAACAAAATGAACACGTCTTCCAAATCATTGGGCAGTATATAAAAGTTATGGCTTTGATAAATATAAAGAGTCAGTCCTGGCCGATCAAAATTCACCTTTGATGTGAGGAAATTCTGGTAAGAAGCGATGGCATTTGTTCTGAGCGAATATTCTCTGATTTATGCTGGGAATATCACCTTTCTATCATTTAAAAATTTTATTTATGCTAGAAATATTGTCTTTCTATCGTTTATAAATATTAATTTTACAAGAAATATTATCTTTCTACCATTTATACTAGAAATATTATTATCCGATCATTTATAAATATCATCTATACTAGAAACTTCATGTTTCGATCGTTTATAAATAACATTTAAATCAGAAATATCAAATCAGTTCAAAAGCCGGTTTAGATAGTAATCAAAATATATCAGCAAAAACCCGGTTTTCCCCAGTATCATCCCATCTTTCTTTATACAAAAGAATACTGTCACTGGTGCTGAATACGTGCTAATTCTGTGACTAGCATGTACAGTATTGCTGCTGATTTTATTACCCACAAGATAGACTCTGTGTGGAAAAATAATCTCTGGTTTTAATATAATATAAAAATTTTTTTTACATTGTACGTGCAATCGAAAAAGAAAAACAGTTCCCATTTCCTTTTAGATTAGGAATGTAGGAAAAATTATTCATTCTTTTAAAAGAACAGCAAAATAACAATAATATTTATCATCTTCACTCTTCTTGGTTGATTACTAACAAAACAGATCCTAAAAAACAACAAGTCACCAGAACTAGCTCGCGCTGTTGCGAAAAGTTCGGCGACCACCGCACGTTTTTTTTTTTAATCCAACCTTCTACCTTCCTTCTCTTCTCTTCGTTTTTGCATCCATCCTGCATCTACTCCAGAAAAATGGTACGTGCAGCTCAAAACTGAGAGCATTTCATTGAGGCTGGAGTGAGGGACCGTCAAACAGCGAACAGACTTCGTGGTCAGAGTTTTGTGGTGCGGAATGTAGCGTAAAATTACAGTTACTGGATCACTGATGTTCATCTGCTAACAATGGATGGCACTATAACTACAAATGAGTCTTTGTCATACGTCGCACTGACAAATGTCATGCTTTTGAAGCTGATTGAATTTCCTACGCTTCGCGATTGGGTTCGGTTTACTCTGTTAAATTGAATTCTACATTTGAAGTTCGTTTTAATAAACGCACATTCGCCACACTCATCCGACGGTAAAAGTTCATAAGCTGAACTGATTGAGTTCGCTGTGCGTTGAGGCTAGCATGAAAAGTTTGTCTAGAATTTGATGTCTACGGCTTCCCTCTATAGGTTAGATAAAGGGTCATTCGGACGAGCATCAAGGGCTACTGACGTTCGTGCCAATCCAATAATTATTCCGTACTTTTCCAAAAACCTTTGAACACAATTTTTGGTCACGGTTTTCCAACATAAATTTCGTAATGAGTTTTATATAAGTTAATATCTTTTTATTAATATCTATTTATGTGTGTCGTTTTCATATATCCTATTTGGTTTTTCAATATAATAGTCTAGTACGTAATAGTCTAATTACATATATAATGTAAGTGCTAGAAGCTCCAAATGCAGGCATCATAGTTCCTCTTAGACTACACTCGACTGTCCGATTTTAAGAATTAACTTATTGTTCTGAGTTTCACTGGCTTCATCAATACGATACGATCAGGATTATAGCGAGTGCAGATTCACCCTAATTACTACTATCATTTAAATTTCATGAGGGAACCTTGAAGAATTTGTGAGAGGTTTTACCTTAATGAAGCTTTTGGTAGTTGCGT
Source organism: Morinoia aosen (assembly GCA_030386875.1). Lineage (NCBI taxonomy): Eukaryota > Metazoa > Arthropoda > Malacostraca > Amphipoda > Talitridae > Morinoia > Morinoia aosen. The sequence continues at coordinate 47,252,386 of CM059564.1, read as the reverse complement.
GAATTGGGCGATGCGTTCATTCTAAGAATAGAACAAAAGTAAGCCCGTTTGTGTGGACTGTCTTTTTGGCACGTCTTATTGAGAGCAATCATTGTGTCAAGTATCAGTCTCAGTTTGACAGAGAATCTAAAATAACGCATGTATTAATTTTGAAAATAGTTGAATATTGTTAGTGAGATTTCCCAAGTCTGAGACCTTCATTGAAGATTATTAAATCGCTGTGAAGCTTGATAAGAAAATAAATTCGCATAAAAAATTCTGATTTATTTATAATTCTTTAAGTTATGAATTTTATTTTACGAATGTGTAAAAGTATCACAAGCCCCGCAGCTAAAATATAAATAGCTTAAAAAGAGTAGACATGACCTGATTTTTTCTACGATGTGATGAAAAGATCTTGATGCTCATTGTCCCAATAGAACTGACCTCTTCATTGTGTTGTACTATGAGTTGAGTTTGGCTGATAGAAACCTGGACCGCAGAAGTTCACATCAAGCAGAGCCACCAGAGCTCAGAAGTCATAAGTTACTCACCGTAGCACAAATTCGCTGAGGAATGTGGCACAAAGAATTATTTAGCCACAACACCCAGTCATATCACAGGCTTCAAGTAAGTTCAACGAATTTGTAGTTGTTACAATATTTTTTACAGAAAATATGATTATTTCACCAACGTTTCATAAAATCCCACGCCTATATCATTCGTTTGCCTTAATGAAAAAAGAACACTCTTAAATGGTAGAAAATCCCACGCCTATATCATTCGTTTGCCTTAATGAAAAAAGAACACTCTTAAATGGTAGAAACTCCCATTATTAGTAAATTCAATGGCTAATGTAGCCTGATCAAGTTCATAGGTTTTTCGAATGGTTAATTTCGATTACATAATTTCTTCACCTTTGCAGTTAGCCAATGATCTAACCCACAGCTAAGCCTTCTCAACAATAACTTCAAGTTATATGCCTAATCCCTCTAAAACCACGAATAAGTTCAAGTTGAATGAAAACAATCAGGTGTTACGTTCACCCGCAATCAAATCCCAGATTAGTCCCAATCCCACAATTTTCAGTCATTATGTAAGTCTGTTCACTCGAAATCAAATTTGAGATTAGTCACATAAATCCCACAATTTTCAGTCTCTATGTAATTCAACTAACATTCTGCCATTTTCTCCTGATCTTCATGATGCAACCGTATAAGTTGTCACTGCTAAGTGATCTTCACCGCTGCCTGTACAAGTTACCGGGCAGAAACTTCAATTTCTACCGCGAAACTACGTTTGAAAATCGATAAAGGGAAGTTAGAACTTCGGTAATTGGGGAGTAATTTCATTGTTCTGAAGTTGTACGCGAGGTTCAATTAGCCCGGACCTTGTATTGAGACACCGGCTGCCTCACCGACATGGGCATCGTTGCACGCTTAGCTGCTCGAGCGCGTCTTGATAACGCCACTTATGAAGTGAACTTTTACGGCTTCTTTTGAACGTAATGCACATGAGCGACAAAATTTGCACAGACATACGTGTGTTCGCACGATGAAAGTTGCACAGACGTAAAAAAGTTTGCGCGACAAAATTTGTTGAGTTCAGTCAGCTTAAGTTGGCTGGAGTGGCGATTTTTAATTCTACAGTAAAAAAATTGTTCTTTAAAAGTGAAGGTGTTCATTGTGTGTAATCAGTTGCTAGTTGTTTCTGGAACTGAGATGTCTACAGTTGATTGTTATCTGAATTTCTCTCTTGAAATGATGTTTGTTTTCCGATTATTTTCACATTATTGCGATACTCTGAGAATAGAGATAAATAACCGGGTAAATGGGAGGTATATATAATTTTTTTTTCATTATTAGTGAAAAACTTAATATTTCTTCAATCTATTGAGTTCCTTGAGTCAATTTATACTGAAAAAATAATTAAAATAGTATAAATATCAAAGAAAAGTCATTAACGACTAGAAAATAGCGTTGAAAGAATTCTTGCAAAAAATTAAGCTTTAACAAGAAATATTTCCAATCGCTCGTAGAACACTCGTTAAATAAATAGAATTACATCCCTCAATGGCTGCATCAGCTATGTATGATATAGAATAAATGAAAACGGTTTGATACTCACGAGTCCTGTTGTTCCCCCGAAAATAAAAGATCCGAGCACCTTATATACAGTAAATAAATCCTGAAATAAAAGATCCGAGCACATAAAACATCCGAGCATGATGGCGTCAATCTTCATTTTTCTATTGGTGACAGAGAAAATATTCCCCAACAAAACAGGAACATGAATGAGTAATTTTAACAACTGGGATCACGCTTCTCACCACACAGTTCGACGAGTAAACAAAACTTCAAATGAGTAATTTTATCAATTGAGATCATGCCTCTCACCTCAAATCTGAAAGGTAAACATGACTTCTGTACGTGAACCGCTGATCGCAATTTCGTTTGGGGGCAATAATTGAAGCGGTGTTTGTTTAGGGAATGTTTGGCAGGAGCAAGGGACATATTTGAGCTCGTTACAGTCCGGCCAGAGGGTGAGCTTTACGGGCGCAGCCTAACGAAGTCCGAGTCTAGGCATAGGCCCAGTTTATTGTCTCTTTTATGCAGAGGCATGCGCCCGGGTCTGGGGCCATACCGCGAAATTGTTTTTACAAGACTTCGGGCATACCCGAACATGCCTTGCTGGGGTAGTTCAGTTTACGGTGTTGGCCATATCCAGCCCAAGAGATAGGGTTGTTTAAAACCTTGAAGAAAGGAAAAAATACTTGCCTTAGAAGCTGGTCTTTTTGGTGGCTAAAGGGATATATTTCAAAAGATTTACAGCACTGCAAGGTCTCACAAGAAATTTTGGCGACGATTTGTAAAATGTTCTTGCTCATTCAGATGACCATATCTAATATTTTATTCTTAACTCAATCGTTCCAATGCATTATACTTCAGAGAAATGAATGATTCATAACACAACCATTTATAAATGAATAACAACCCTTTGAAATAGAGGACGACCCGTGACAACATACAAAGGCTATATGAAATTAAGATTGTTTGCATGGAACAAAGTGTTACTTCGAAGAACTGCATCGCTTCAGCATCTTCACGATGCTAATTAGTGTTTTTTTAAAACGCTTGTTTTCGCTCCGCTGCCGTAGCAACAGCCTCAGGAAGCGCAAATAATTATTTATTAAATGCAGTTTGCTGGAAATTGTAAACGTGCCTCGACGCGGGCTCAAGGTAATTAAGCCTAATTTGGTTGCCCAACAAATACTTCAGTTCTACGAAAACCCAGAGATACGCTTAATACTTCAGAGATACGCTTAATACTTCAGAAACATGTTTAACAAGGCAAGCCAGACTAAGCAGGGAAGGCGTTATATGGCTTCCATGAACATTAATTTTGAATTCGAATTAAGTATGAGTTGGTAAATGCGCTGTAGTTCATAAATTGGATTTAGCAATTATTCTTCGACCTAATTTTGACATGCGTGAAGAATTCAGAGGAAATGTAAAAACTTTTTTTTGCTTTGATAATTCCTTCGATTATTTTAAATTTTTCTACGGAACGTGCATCAATGAAAATTATTTTCGGTTATTACAGATGAAAAAAAAATAATTACGTACAGTATGATTCTTCGTGCTCACCACATCTATAAGAACAACGGCGCGAAATGTCTGACAAGGAATTTTCTTGTAGACTTGCGTCCTCACCACAACTTGCTCTAATGCTCTCACCACAACTTGCGTCCTCACCACAACTTGCTCTAAAATTTCAAAGCGACATGAGCATGGAGTAGGTGCGGCCGACGTTCTGCATGACCAGTCATTCGTACTTTAATGCGAGCCCTTTAGAAAAAAGAAGTCCACAAAATAGAAACGCCTCGAAACATGCTCTAGAAAAGAGCTACTCGGCAAAGCCGGGCCAAAAACCGTCACTTGGTACCTCCTGCTGCAAACCTCGCTCTGATGTTCGGACTCTCTCAAATTCAGCAGGTCTTTACCTTCAAACTGGCTACTTAGAGCCTCTGAATTTCAAGTTCACTTCAAGTTTTCCTAGAGTTTTTGTTAACGTGCCAAGAATTTTTGTTTTCGACATGTTCAATGTACAGTTGGATATTTCAATGATGAAGTCAAATTTCAAGTCTTACAACAAGAGGGTCGCACAGTAGCATTATGTAATCATTTATGGACGTGGGAAAAAATTCAGGAAGTTTTAAAGATTCCAAGTAATTTTTCATGTGAGGGAAAATTCCCAAATGTAGATAAATGCGCTGAAGTTTTTGAGAGCTCAAAGGGTAAAATAGATATGAAAATTTACAAAGCTTAGCATTCTAAGCGTATCTTGAACCCATAAATTGTTAAACTGGTTATGAATGTCAGCATAAAGAATTTAACGGTCTGAAGAATGAACAGTTTACAAAAGCAATGCGAGTACCAAAATAATTAGTGATCAATTAAGTAAAACCAGTAAAAATTAACAAAATAAATAGGCTCGGTAATAAAAACAAGTATTTAGACTCCTGGATGAAAATAGACTTTCAATCCAAGAAATTATTTCATAACGGGCACGTTTTGAAAACCAAAAATTTTCAAGTACGGCTTATTTTAAAATTTTGAAGATTTTATGTATGAAAAACTATTCAATAAATTCTTCGACAAACTCTAACTGGCCTACAAGGCTCGTATTCACAACTATCAAGTCTTGTAACACTCACCAAAGTCAGAAGTTGCGGAAGGGGCAACTCTGGTTTCCGTCATTGCATATAATGGAAGAAAAGTTATCAAAACTATGCAAATTATCTCAAACTCAGTAAAAGAGTTAAGCTGAGATTCCTGTACCAGCCGATGAACTGCACAGAAATAATTACTTTCTAGCTCTCCTGTTATTTTCACAACGTTTTACAAGAACATGGCAGAATGTTGGTAGCATTCGATTTGCCTGCTGTACTACAATATTTAGCAAACTGATGTGTTTCAAATCTATTTGGCATTGTTAAGTCTGCATTTAAACTTTCTAGGTAAACACACCTGAGGTATTCCGAGACAAACTGCTTCGTTGTTATGAAATGCAATCGTATTCGGGAACCGAACGACATCATAATTAAATAAATGAAATTTTAACAGGCCACATCAGCAAACTAGCGAATCTAATCTAAGCGAGTCGAATTTTTTGAAATTATCGAATGGGATAGAAGTATCGAATGGACGAATTATCGATAATCAACGTCAATGTCATCTATAATATTCTGTGTTACATCTTGCAGAGGCATCAACTTCTGGCTGATCAAGCAGCGCTGGGATATGAGATCAATACAACATTTATCGAAATTATTGAATAGAATTATCGATCAGACGAATATCTAAAATCAACGTCAATATCATCTATAATACCCTGAGTTAAACCTTGCAGAGGCGTCGAGTTCTGGCTGATCAAGCAGCGCTGGGATATGAGATCAATACGACCTGATGCACGGCGCTTTGCCCTCAAAAGAAGATGGACATTTGCCCTCCAATCTGTAAACACCGAACGTTTCCGTTGTATGACGCATAAAGCCTTCGATGACGGTATCAAAGACCGGATCACTATGATAATAAAGCTCGATCATCCCGGTCACGACCGGCCCATAAATTTGACGTATGATATCATGAAGGAATTTTATGAGCTGGGGCCTTGCGACGAAGGTCTCTGGTTATTGTGTACTAGGCTCCCCTACGTACCAATATGTGTTTCGCACCTAACTTATATGTGTGTCATCCTTTACCAAATCTTTTTAAGTCATTCTTTACAAAATGTAGCTAGCTGGCTCTCATGTAGAAAAAAATCTTTAGAATGGGTATTAAAACTCATTCGTGATTCGTGATCACGTTAGACGAATGGATTTTATTCTCAGATCACCCATACATTCTGGCCTTCCATTCTCGCTCGCCCTAAGCGGTTTGCGTCACAGTTTTCGGCAAAGTTGTGAGGAAGGCATTAAGGCGAGTCACACTTTTAAGCACAATGCTAATCAGGGCACAAAGTTCGGCTGATCACAGTTTCTGGCGCGATATCCTCTGAGGTCTAACGTTTGTTGAATCACAATTTTTGGCGTGAATGTCCCCAAAACAATATGTTTAGCATGACACAGTTTCTAGCGCGATGACAGCGTAGGTTTAAAGTTAGTCCGATCACAATTTACGGCACCAGGCTGCCGGGGCGAATATAGCCACCACATTATTGTCGGCATGGCACAGTTTCTGGCACGGTGGCCCAGGTTATTGTTGGCACAGTTTCTGGCACGGTGGTCACATTATTGTTGGCATGGCACAGTTTCTGGCGCGGTGACCCAAGTTATTGTTGTTGGCGTGGCACAGTTTGTGGCACGGCGCCAAAATGGGTAGACGCGTGACGGTCTCCAACAACTCAAACCAAGTGCGACCGAGCAGCGGCATCGCTGAGTCCTGCTCAAATGAAGCCGCGAGTTTTTCTAAGCACAACCATTCCTGCTTGCTCTGAAAGCAAAACTCCATTTTGAAATTATGTCAACGAAGTTTAGAGAGCGTGAGACCTATGTTTGAAAAAAACACTTGTAAAGGAATAGCGGACTTTTTTTAAATGTCAAAAAACTTAATTATCGTGAAACGAGCGAAAAGCGACGGAAGTTTGCTCACGATGTTTGTGCAGGATTTAGCATACATAAGATGAACATATCTCTAAACACTAATTAGACAAAATATAACACTCGGTATGATGCAGAACAACGCTGTATCTCCTAGCGTTTTGCAATGAAGCCAACTTCAACCATTCGTTGGAAAAATAATGTAAATTCAAACAAAACGCGTTGAACCACAACAATTAAAATTCCCTATTAACATTGCAAGTTCCTTCTAGAAGCAAACCAATACCAATGCTTGACAAAGATAAATATGGGCCTAAATGTACAAAAACAATTGAAATCTTCTGAAAGCAGAGTGCACCGCAACTCAGTTGCGACAGAGATACAGTTTATTTGGTAAAATAGAACACATGAATTGAGCAGACCATAATTTCCTTTGCACGACTTGAATGGATTTAGACAGCTGAGTACACCGAAAGAGACGCTGAATTCACTACTTCATCATGTGAAGCTCAGAATTTAATTCATTTTGCTAAATATCCCCCTCGCGTCTCTTGAGCAGCAAGTTATATTTCACAACTCAAACTTGAACCAAACTTGAACCATATTATTGTACCAGAATACATGAGCCAATCTAGTTTGTACATCTAATTTGGTGACCGATTTTGAAACAATTCACATTTACTATAGGTGTTCGCTAATAAAAATGAAGTAAACGCGGGTTCCTTTTAATTAAAAAACATTAAATTTGTAATATTTATGGCGCGTTGACACTTGATTTCAGGGCTACTCACGCACATGAATAACGTAAATGCCACAAGGAGAAATTCGGACTGCGCCTGACGCACACAACACTCCATTGGACCTCTAAAAGACCCACGATGAGAACAGGATATACTCCCGTCAAACATCAAAGCATTTGTATGAACAATCTGTTCTACAAATCATTCAGAACTTCTCTGCATCCCGAATGTCCTCTCTCTACACAACCGCCGACACCGCAGCTTAGCGAAGAAAGTTTTTGTGACGAGTGTCGTCCACACTCGCCTTTACCCTCACCCTCCACCCACCCTATACTCCCCCACGGTAGAAGGAACAAGGTAGATTCAAGCCAGCCTTTTTTTCGTCGACCTTGTGGCAATGCTGACGTCATGGCAACTAACCAATCGCAGCGCACATACTGTTACCAATAGCGTTACCAATAGTGTAATAGTGTTAGTGTTAATAGCATTAAATGTTACCAATAGAGTAACCAATAGCCACATTGCTACCCGCAAACCTGGTACCAATATTGGCCCAACGACATGTCGCAATGGTGACGTCATAAAGTTTGTTCGAAATGGAGCCGTTTTATTCGCTAGCCGAACAAAAGAGGTATATTTTCCCCCATTCCATAGAAATGACCCTACCTTGTTTCCTCTATTGTGCCCTCCCCTCAGCAGCAACGTGTCTTCGACGAGTCTAGCGCTGCATTTTTGAAAAATATTGATTTAGGCCTTTGTTCTTTTGATAACTGGTTTTCATCTCATCTGAAGAAACTAGGTGTAGGATTCCTATATCAATCAGGATTATAGGGATTTCCTTTAATTTATTGCCAAACATTGATACTCTCTGAGCGACTTGACACGTTTGTTCTCAATTCTTGAGTAGCCAGAAGACTAGCCCTAATACTCACAAAAAATGCGGCTGTCTTAGCGTTTAGAATTGCGAGTATAGTTTAGAATAGCACGTTTATAGCGTTTAGAATAGCCGGGATATCAACATTTGGTGAAGTCTCCGTACTGCTTTGCAGCAATCATTCAAAAATAAAAACCTGGTTTGGGTCAGATCTTACGTGCATAATTTCGAAACCCGTCTGCCCGATATTGCCTCAAAAGGTGAAAAACCTTTAAATTTGTTGCAGAAGCCCACCCTCTTATTGCACCATATCACAAATGCCATTTTAGAATTTGGGAGAAATGTACTCCACGAAATAAACTAAAATCAAACGATCCTTCTCTCTAAATAGTTTTCAGGTACGTTATAGTGCTCCATCGGTAAACTTTGCAGTAGGAAAGTGAAAAGAAAAAGCTAAAAACACTTTATTTTCATTATAGATGGTATAAAAAACTCATCTTTAAAATAAATATATAAAAAAATATCTTAAAATAAGGATTCTTATATGCTACACACACATGAGTGTCGTAATACTCATGTCACTCATCGAAATGAATGATTGAGGGCAAAGTATTCCTAATTTTGCTTAATCTAGATTTGAATACATATGTAACTACAACAACAAAAGAGAAAGTACGTGAACTATCGCGTGTTCTTTTTTCCATCGTAATTGAGGTAACAAATGAGAAGGAGAGAGAAGATGAGAAGAGAGAGAGATGCTGATCATGAAATATTTTTTGCGCATTTAACCATGCGCGATTGATTGATTATATTTATGACATTATATCATTAACATCATCAGGACACTTCCCAAAAGGATTGCTTGGTGATGGCTATCATTCGGTGAATGATTTCATAAACGTTACCAATTTCTATAATGAAACAGAAGACAGGGCTTACTAATTGTCATATTGAAATGACGCCAAAGATAAACGTGATTTGATTTCTGTAACAATAAAATAATGACTGATACACAAAAGCAAGAATACAAAGACCGGGGCCTCAACTTTTGGTATTCATATAATGATGTTCCACTCAGGTAAGAAAACAACATATAAACACGTCATAAACACCAAATACTCTATTAAACAGTCAACTAAAATCTACGCGAAATTAGGCACTAATTAGAGTCCGTAGTTGGCCATGGGCACAATAGTTTTCTGCCGGGCTCAGTGACGGGGTTACATCGCTGAAACTTGTTACTAAAACATCGTGACTTTCAACAGAGATCACAGACAAACCTGCCAGAAGCATCAATGGACTATTCCCTTTTTGTGGGTTCCGTTGCAGAAGTTTTGTGGCGGTAAAACAATGGCCTGATTAGCTGGAAATCTGATCACAGGAATCCCTAAAAGCGAACTGAACAAAGGTGCGGGGCTGCATATAGACGCCAGCCCTCCTATCTGCCGGCCCTGACGATCCAGTGTTAACTCTACAAAGAAATTCTCACGGGAACTAAACGGTAGGCAGAAATGGATGGCCACAATGTGGCCTAGCTCGGACCATAACAAAGATGTGCGTCACACTGACAAATGGTTCGGAGTTTCGTTCCCTCTTCATACGCAGGAATTTGTTACCTTCTCAATGAGGTTGTCTGGAAGTTGTTACCTATAATGAAGCTAAAAGCTCTGTTCTTTCAACTGAAAGTATTTTTTTTGAATGAAATTTGAAACGTACATAAAAGCTCGTATATTTTTCTATTTATTTTTAATTCAAGTCCAAGAAGGTTTATAAATAATTTATGCCCAAGTTTTCGGTAACTTTCAAAGAAAATGCCGTTTTAAATTGTTATTTCATAAGAAGAATGAACTAAAATGTTTGCAGAAGGTATCCGCACAGAGAACAGGCCTCAGGTCCCGATTTCAAGGGGAGTAAACACCCGTCAGCTGTCAAATGGATGCATGATGGAAAAATAGGAGAAAAAGAACGCGTATTCAGCAAAGCTTGTTGTCGAGCTCTGGGGAAAATGAAATTCAGACCAAACGGTGGCAGCAAAATAAAAGATCGCATGAGGGCGCCGGCAGAAAAAAGGCGAGGAGGAGACTGCCCCGAGTTCACACGGTGAAGAATAGAAAAAAAAGGTTAATTTTGAGAAACAAACGCCCGCATTGAAAGGAAGTATTGAAATGATTATCCTTTGATGATGTCCTATGATGCAATTTTAATGCAAGCATCACAAATTTAAATTCGCACGGCGGAGGGACTGACACAACGTATCGAACAGAAGTTTTAGGACAAAGTGCAGTATGAAAATATTTGAAAAAGAAGAAAAAAGAAAAGAATGCATAAGAGAGGAAAACTGTTAACTGATAAAACAGTTAAGAAAAACTGAAATAACGGACACAAATTGCCTAGTATATCATTCTGACAGGAAAAAATAGCTAGAAAATCAACCTACGGAACACTTTGAGCTTTTCAACGGCAGCTCAGATGAAATAGAAGAACTTTTTCGTCCAGGAGAAACAAAATGAAGAACATGCTGAAACTCCACTACACTAGTTTTATTTATCACCCAGGATAGCAATTTAACGTAACCAGAAACGATAAAAATATACGGTATAGTAGAAAATGAAATTATGACTATGTTATAATCAGGGAGTAATGCATCATCGAATTGCATCGTAACAGTAAAGTGATCAACCTCCATAAACTAATGTTGAGCCACATGATGCATCCTCCCATCTGATGGCCGTTCTATATCTTTCGATTCATTTTCAACCCGAGTTCACGAAGGTAGCTCATGAATGAGGTAGCTTTCCTCACCGCAGTCATGAATACATACGAGAAATTCCAAGGACTAAAATATTCCTTGAAAATTATTACCTCTTTTACATTTCAAATTATTTTTACATTAAATTATTAAATTTAACGTAATTTAATTCATTATATTATTTTTTACAGTGAAAGTCACGAAGCAAATACGATGACAATTACTCTCCGAGGTATCGACATGACCTCATTTATCATTGACAACGCGCTTCTAAAAATATTTGATTCAAAAATGGTGAAAATCGCTCTGAATATTTGAGCTTGACCACGCTAAGAATAGCAGCACCAGGCTGACAGATCGTTCCCTCTAACGGCGGGAACAATACTACTGTGAAATATCTCGGATCATTACGATATGTGTGCTGTACGAATGTTATATTCTATCAACCATACCCTTCTAAATATTAGGGGCGCATGGAGAGAAAAACTACAAGCAAGAAAGGCTCAGTACAAAGCAAGCGTAAAATATGTGATGCAGAGTACATAGAATACTCCATGAGAAACGTGAGCAATCTAATTATAATTTGCATATGATTCCTACTGAAACAAAGATAAAAAAAGCTGTTTTAATTTCACTACGCAAAGCAAGGGAAACGACATTAACATTTCAATGAAGCTAGAGCTGTGATCTGTGTATCTGTTCGTTGACGATGGGAAAATTGCAGGAAATCGTTGGGACGCATCCATTGCCTCGGTGACGTGAGGCTGTGAGGGAGTGATGCTCGCGTGAGTCCAAGTCCTGAACTGTTCAGGAAAAATATTATTTTACGACCGTTTTACTTGGGCTGCCATTCCAATCTATCTTTTTCGCCGCTTGCATGCTGGTTTTTCACCGCCTAAGCGAATCAATTGTTGAAATCGCTAGGGCGGTGAAAAATACGCATGCAGGCGGTGAAAAAGTTGGGCTGCCCTTGATCAAAGAGAGATGTTTACTCGATGCATCCAAAAGAAGTTTTTCAACGACCTGGAATTTTTTTTGACGCTAAATAAGGCTGCCAAAAAATCAACGCTTTAGGATAAAAGAAGAAGCGTTCTAGACTGAAGATGACTCGGGAAGATCGATTTGAACTATGCTAAAAAACATAAGCAACTACAGCATCTGCTCGGTATATAAAATGCATGCGACGTCTAGAAAACCAATTTTACTAAGTAAATCAGGAGAAATGGTTAAAATGAAATGCAATGAAATATGTAGTCATAGTAATATAAATAGTGAGTCAGATTTAAACATGATTACTAAGTTAGACGTTCACGATTTATAATGATATGCGACAGGGACACAATTTGCAGTGTTATGTGGTAGTTATACCCTCGTGGGGTATAACTGCCACGCTCAATGCAGAACACCAAACCCGACGCCTGATCAGGGTAGCGCCATTTCGATACAGAATGAATTAAAGAATCGGTCATGACGGTTCGTGACCTCATTAAACGCCATCAAATCAAGTCTCCTGCAAACGTCATTAGTGCAAAGCGATCTAAAATCTCTACGGAGACTCTATTTGTGGCTTTCAAAATGTGTACATAAGTGTATATATTAAAGACTACTCTACTCTAAGTCCTTGGTAGATTTCTTTTTTTTTTAGAAAAATATTCATCCTGAGGTCGTATATAGTTCAATTGAATCTAAAAAAGATTATCAACTTCTAGGAATACAACTGCGTCCTTATCTTTCCTCTAAATCAATGGTTAAGTCAAGCATTCTTATTCTTTAGAAGGTTTGTTTCAATAAGAATACCAGTATATACTTTTCATAACCAAAGCGCATCCAAAACGCTTCTATACGCTTGCGCAATGCAAACGTTTGAAGTTGTTACACATTATTATCTTTACGTAAAGAGTAAAAATATCCAAAAATGTAATTTGAACGGGAATAAATTTAGAATTTAATTTGTTTTAATTTAATTTAATTTAATCTGATCTAATTTCATTTAACATTTAATTGAGTCAGGGGACCCAGCCACGGAGTTACATTGTTAATAAATCTTACACGATTACTTGAAACAAAAAAGCTCATTGAAAATGAATACATGTTACCCATTTCAGAAAAGCAACATGGCTTGAAACTAAAATTTCCAATTTCTTAGAATAAGGCAATTTTACCGACAAGGTCCGTGCCTGTTAAGCAAGAAAGCCATAAGCCACGAATGCTCCGGACTACTTCATTGATTCAAGCGATAAAAAATGGAGCCGAATAACAAAGTGCTGCGTGCTAGCCCATCTTCGTGCGTGCGCTTGATGACACCGACAGGTTGTGAAGGAAGGAAATTTGAATGCTCTTGATCGTGGAGCGATTATTTCTGGCCTCTAACTCAGGGGCTCTCTGACTTTTTTCAACCAAGGGCCGCTTTTATTACCGGAAATGAGCTGAGGACTCCCACATGTGTTCTCCTCAGGAATATAAATCTCTTTATATTTTTACACATATATAAGTATATATGCATCCACCGTTAAATTCGTTAAATTTTACTGACCCCAGTCAAAACGCCACGGACCCCCTGGGGGTCCGTGGGGTCCCAGGGGGTCCGTGAACCCCTGGGCGCTCCAACTAACCCAACGGTTCTATGCACCAGCTTAGTGCATCTATTTTAAACGATTTAAACAACTTAATTACCCCAAGTGATACAGCAATAGATTCCATCTTAAATCTAGTACAATAGAAACATTTGAGTATATCTACCTGTGGGCCTGAATAAGTTCAGCGACTTCTAGGGCATTCTATCATCAAAACTATTTCAAGGTCTACAGTTGTGTTTAACCTAATATACTCAACCTATTTTACCAATTGTAGAATATTAAGAACCAAGTTTTAAGGAAGAACAGAACAGAGCCACGGGCTACTTCAATCTTCTGTTCTACGTATTGTTGTGTAAGTTTTCAATGCAGCTGTACAACATTTTTTATGCTTAGCTCGAACTGGTTGCAGCAGTAGCATGAAAGCAGCGTGGTTGAAACAGCAGCGGCTTGTTATGGGTGAAAGAGCGGTCATCGAAAACGCTGAACGCGATGGAAATAAAAACTCCAATCAAGAAACTCGTCATGAAAAACTTGTTGACAAAAAAATTATAATGTTTCGAAAAAGTGAACTTTTCTGTGTATTCTTCAACAACAGCGCAGTGATAGCAGCCGCTTTTTTCCATGCAGTCGCAGAGGAGCCACGATATTGTTGGCTTGGCTCGTGTTAATTCAAGAGGTCGATGTAAATTCTGGACAGAAAGTAAAGAGGCCGCCTTGTAGCATCGCAAATTACGAGTGGACCGGCAAATTCCAGCCGAATTCTGCAGCCATTCCTGCGACCTGGACCAGGCTTCCTAGCGCAAAGCAATGATGCAAATCCGTGCAATTAAAAGCGAATCGATTGTACGGAGGACAATGAAATTCTTAAGCAAGGCTGCTAAATGCACCAAGTCCGTCGCTCTTGAGGGTAACGACAAAGCTTGCATTCTCATGGACGACATTCAAGCTCTTTTATGGCGAAAACTTAGAACTTTTGAGATGAGCTCGCGCCTCGTCCGTCTTTAGCTTCCAAGCCAGGGATTCGTCTTCCAACACTTAAATTGATACGTACGAACTAGGGTAACGTGATATAATTTTGGGATAGCTTGATATATCAATTACCGTCTTTTTTAAACCTTCAAAAGATTACACGCGCGTCTTACACTGCGTTACAATAAACACATATGTTCTTCCTTCGGAGCTCTGCTTCTCGGTACATAAAAAGTGAGGTCTACAAGCCGAGAGAGCTTTCCTCCAAAAAGATTGAGCAGAAGGAAGATGTCTTGTGTGTAACGTGCTGGAAAAGAAGCATGGTTCCATTTCCGCATGCATACTAAATTGAGGACTTGTTTGTTCTCTTCCTGTAGTATTTTTTCTCGTTATCTTGAGGGCTCACTTTGCTCAAAATGCATCAAGAAGCAGAGGAACAATACTGGACGCTCTTTGCCTTATCTCCTGGCGGGTACCAACTGCTCGAAGGGAAGCCCCGCCGCTCTAAAATGAAAGACATTACATAAACGTAGGAGCGTAGAAAATCATAAAGGCTAGATAGAGAATTTGAAGCATGATGATTTTCTTCCTTAAGTTTTTTTCAGGAGAGTATAAACAACATAGCCGCTAGAAAATTTGAAGCGTGATGGTTTGCTAATTTTCTCAAGTATCTAAAAAAGTATTTTTGATGAGTGTGCTTTTGCCTAGCTGTATCTTCATGCTTAATGATTTCTGCTCGTCTGCACAGATCTTAAGTGAGTACAAAGTATGAGGCGAGTGTGATTCAACGGCGGCAAGCAAACGCAAGCAAATACTGCGGCAAAAGCACGGATCAAACGAACGAGTATGTTAAGTGGGTGCAAAAGTAATGTCCGACTTTGATTTGTTAATAGATTTCTCAATTATTTGCATTCTGTCACAGGTGTAATATATTTACGTTACCAAACTAAACGACTTTCTTTCAGATTATCTCTGTTACTTTCACATGTTTCTTAAATATTGGCATCCATATTTGTCTCATCTAAAGATCACATAAGGAATGTTCTACTGCGTGAGTTTCATGAAGGTTTTAATGCAAGTGCGGCAGTAAATTCTATTCAGAACAGCTCTGAGGATGATATAGTAAATGAAAGAAGTTGTAGAAGATGGTTTTCTTGTTTTCGAACTGGTAATTTCACCTTAAAAAATGAGCCAAACAAAGGTCGTCCAAGAACACTTGATTCTGATTATTGAATGTTATTGTGTCTGAGAATATTATTATTTTCACTAGGGAAATTGCAAGACAGTTAGACGTGGCCCACACCAACCTGCTTCTCATTTCCATTTGTTCTGAGGACAACGGAAAAATTTCAGTGGACGTAGGTTAAAAACAAGAGATGAGATTGAAAAAAAGTTGAGTTTCTATATAGATTCTATAGCTACAAAATTCTACAAGCGAGGTATTTATAAGCGAGTTGAAAGGTGGAATGAGAACATTGAAAGCAATAGAGAGTAGGCTAATGAATAAATATTTCCATAGTCATTGCATGGCTTGTTAATTTTTAGCCTAGATCTTTCAATCGGACAATGCCTTTGCGCTAACCTAATATTACAAGACAACCAATAAATGGTCACTAAAACGCTTCCCAACCCCTGCATAATTCCCTTGAGCTACAAGCGAAGGATTAAAACGAATTTTTTGCTCCTGTCATATTAAGTTCAGGTCAAATAACTTCACGTTTTGTGACAGAAACAAAACATCATACGCAACATATTTTTTTCATAACCATCTACAATTAGAATTGGATGCTAACATTTTTTGAGTTTCTGACCGTAATGGGCAGGAAAAAACAGCAAAAACGTAAAATTTGTGTTCACATCACAATTTTATTCATGTTACTTTGTCATGCAACAAAACCTAATTATTTTAGCGCGGCGTAGCACACATGTCTCGTATTTTCAGCTCAATGACTTGCTTTACTTACTGCAGCACTTGAATGCGCCTCCGTCAGAGCAAAAAATTTCTCAGGAAAACTTTCCTGGGCAGGGATGTCGTGAAATTGCCGCCTTGATTTCAAAGGTCTTCATTGTTTAAGGAGCTCACCGACATACATGCAGAAGTGCTATGAAGATGTGATGCATATTTTGACAATTTTGTCTTGTAAAATGGATTTAACAAAAACAATTTTTCAAACCTGCAATTTTTCAAAAAATTACCAGAAATATTCCATCGAGTTCAAAGCATCGCGAAAAAAACGTTAGTACGGTAACCACTGCTTCAAATCTGATTCAAACTTTAGAGCTGAATCATTTTCTAGCGCTTTTACCTTCATTTCGATGGTAAAATGAATTCAAAACTGAATGTTTCGAACGAATTACCACTACACACAATTAAACGCTGTGAACGGATTTAAGACCCTCAAAACTATTTCGTTACCTCTTGATTCTTTGTTCGTAGTTGGTATATTTTAAATTTGCTACCTGCTCTTAATTTATTTACGGGGAATCAGAAAATAGCAGTCGCTGGAAATGTGCAATGAGAGCTCGACATTTACAATCAAATACTGTAAATTTTATTTAAAATGGCGATTTTATTCTAGGTACGTAGAGCAAATTGCAAATATGAATTATTAATCGTTGGTGTTAACTCTCCCACAAGTCTCTGGTTTTCTCTCTAGTGGTGATTTCTGCAATATTTACAAAAGGTTTCTTCAATTCATTTTCAAGATAAATATTGTTCATAGTATGAAAGCAAAATATTTTTTAAATGATCCAACAAATCTGAGTTGGAAACGAATATCATCTTAGTGATACTTTACGACGATCTTTCACTTGAAACGTTCATTCGAAACGCATGCATGAGCTAACAACTCAAGCAGCCCCATGATATCGAATGTGCGTCACATCATAAAACCTGAAGAAATGGTTAGAGCGCATTTAATGCGCCGGATCGTGCATTTGACACTTGCTGCTGAAAATGAGAGTAAGTGGCTCGAAGAGGTCGCCGGCTCTCGC
The DNA here is from genome assembly GCA_030386875.1 of Morinoia aosen. NCBI lineage: Eukaryota > Metazoa > Arthropoda > Malacostraca > Amphipoda > Talitridae > Morinoia > Morinoia aosen. The sequence continues at coordinate 47,234,904 of CM059564.1, read as the reverse complement.
TCACAATGGGGCAAAATTTGAAGGCATTGCGTCTGGAGAATAGTTCAGTGTCCCTTTTGTTGGAGATGCGTTTGAAATTCAAGGGGCGGCAGCCTGCAGAGCTGAGAGGTCGCTAAAGCCGCGCATGGAGTCTTTGTAGCGACCGCAGGCCACAACCAAGACGTCGCAACAGTGCACTTCGTCTCGCTGTAGTCGCTCTGTGTGGCGTGGGCTGAGACGCTGGGGTCCAGCTAACGCGATCAACCATTCTGAATGCTCGGATTCAGTCCATAGCGTGAAGCACTTGTAGATGGAGACAAGTTAACGCGATTAACCATTCTGAATGCTCGGATTCAGTCCATAGCGTGAAGCACTTGTAGATGGAGACAAGTTAACGCGATCAACCATTCTGAATGCTCGAATTCAGTCCATAGCTTGATGTACCCGTGAGTGGAAACCAGGTAACGCGATGGATAATTCAGAATGTTGCAATTCAGTCTATAGCGTGAAGTACTTATAAATGGAGCCAAGTTAACGTGATCAACGATTCAGAATGTTCCCATTCCATTCGTTGCGTGACGTAGTTGTGAGTGGAACTCAGCTAACTAGATGAACGATCCAGAATTTTCAAATCCATTCTTTGAGAAAAAGGTGTCAGAATGGGCTCGATTTTGCAGCTTCCCAGCTGCAGCACCGCTAAATTCTGCTAGCGTTTAACAAAGTCTAGGAGAAACTTCTGAAACTGTATTTTGAACAGGATGACGTGTAACTCAAGTTTGACAGAACTACGTAAAATAAAACGCCATGGATTAATAAATAATCATACTGTTTTAAGTTGCGTTCTAGTGCATTTCCGGCAATGCTTGGGCATCTGTTTTTCATCTTTATAATTTTTTTGACCGACCATTCAGCTAATAATCTTATTACATTTAAAAACATCTTAAGTTTTTGTTTCCAAACAATCATTGTCATTACCATCATTAATACTTAAGGTAATGCAATTGTTTTCAACATTAATATAATTTCCATTGATGTATTACATTAGAAATTTTGCGAATTAATTCCTTAATGCTATGAACCAGCTCAATAAAAATCAACTTGCACGGCCAACTTACCATGTGAATTCATTTTTTATATTATTCTCCAATAGAACACATCATTTGGAAGAGGGTAGTACGAACAACTCACTCCGTGGTAAAGAAACGGTATCACCAACTCAAAATATCCACCATCACAGATGAAGTGAGTAGTTTTAACTCATTAAAGCAGAAACCTCTTAATATCCTGGTACCATCTCATAAATTCCTCCTCGTGATCCAGCAATTTTGCTGTGCATTTATGTGCAGGACAAATTTGACTACCTTGATTTAGCAACAGTATAAAAATTGACCCCATGAAGTGATTAAACTTTTCAGAAATAAAAAAGAAATTTTAAAGCACAATTGAAGCAGCGAGGCAAAAGTAGAAGTAGCATCTGGCGGAGGCGTCCTCTGCGGCTCATCACCAAGCATCGGAGAGTCGGATTATCCTTTTGGCTAGCCTTCTCTGGGTCTCTAATTGCAATCAGGTTAGGCTGATCAAAAAATCCCTAATTCGATTAAAGCGTGGCACGGCTGTAGCTGGGCTGCCGTGTGGCCAATCTGCAGATTTAACAGAGCACCGTTAAAAATTACATACCAACTCTGACCAAGTTACTCCGGATAGTCCTATCGCTTGTTCGTGGCAGTTGGTGACAAAGAGCGTGAGAATTATTTGAAGCTATCTGAGCTTGGGAAAAATCTACATACTATGCAAATTATTACCCAGCTAATACTCATCACCAATCCTCATAGTTTATTATCTACATGCGGACAGTGTTATCGCTTTTTGCGTCCTCACTTTTTTTCTCCGAAATATTCACAGCGCATCCTCTACCGCCGGTACCTATTGCACCAACCATTTTCATAGCCGGTAGAGATTCAACGGATCTCGAAATTTAGACTTCTGTGACTACGATGTATTGGTGATGAATATCTCCAAAGAATAAAACTGCACATGATGATCAAAAATTAACCAACATAGGACACCATCTTCGAAAGTAAATCATTTCAAGTTTCACTGTAGGATCAATATAACTCTGAAACAACAGGTCATTCTACACTTTGGGAACGCGATGATTGATTAACAGGAATTTTTGACGTAACTCATTTTGAACCGATTATAGGTATAAGAGAGGGTCTCAGTATGTTCCCAGGACATGAGAGGGGAAAAATATTTATTAGTAGGATAACTCGAGGAAAATAACACCATCGATAGTAACAATGTCTGTGGAACCTTGATGTTTGTTGAATACTTATTGAAGTTTAATTTAGAGTATTTTAGCGGGCCTGAAATGAGAGGTACTTTGCACGATACAGAAAGGATCTCTTAGCACAGCAATCGTCGTTGAAAAAGCATATTTCAATCAAACAGGGTGAAAAAACAATCAATAACTAATTAAACGCTTAAATGCAAAGTCCCGCAACTTACACTCCCCACAGCATATGGAATTAATTGATAAACGCAGAACGTGATGGATGGCAACGGAAAACGAAGTGAGGGGAGAGAGTTGCAGGGGAGACCAAATCCCCTGGAGTGACGTGGCTGTCATAATACTTTTGTGCCCTGAGGGAAAGAACGGCGTGAGGGGAGGTTTCAGAGCCAAGACCTGACGACCAATAACTTGGTCTTGGGAGGGAAGCAATGGTCCGGGAATACATTCATTGGTGCACAATTTTAATTTTAACCGAGGGGACGCGCCATGAGAGGTGTCGGAGATATTTATGATGGATCCAAGTGATTGTAATGAGAGTGCGGTTCTTTTCGGCGAGGAGAATACCGAGGAACGATCTATAAGCGAACTCTCTTCACGGCTACACGGAATAACGTGCCCTGTGTGTGTGGTTCGCAGAGATCTGTTCTTGGCTCGAGTTATTATCAGCAAGTGAGCTTTTTTTGGGATCAGTTATGGTTGTCAAAAATATATAAACTCTCGGTTGCAAGTAATCATCCGCAGATGAGCTTTTTTGGGCATAATCAATGGTTGTAGAAAATATAAAAGCTATCGGTTGCGAGTAATTATCAGCAGCTGAGCTTTTTGGGGGAATGAGTTATAGTTGTGAACAATGTATAAACTCTCGGTTGCGAGTAATTATCAGCAGCTGAGCTTTTTGGGGAGATTATTTATGGCTGTGGACAATATATAAACTCTCAGTTGCGAGTAATTATCAGCAGCTGAGCTTTTTTTAAGATCTATTGTGTCTGCGAACAATTTATCACATTGGAAATACTTCATGGTTTCAGGCATGTAATGCGATCAGCTAGGGACAGTCCATTTACCTCCTACGAAAAATTTTGTTCCTGGAAGTGAAACAAACATTTGCTCATATATTTTGTCTTTAATTTATAATTCACTTGTAATGCGGTAAAAACGAAACCAATGCTGACATTTGCAGACAACTGAGCACGATACTTTTTTTGGCACCATTTCAAGGAAATTTGAAGAAAAATAAATGAAGCTAAGGACATTGGACAAGTCTCCTTTTCCACCCCTGGATGGAAAAAAATTTCCTGAAACTCGGTCATTCGACTTCTTTAACTTTAGGATATTTAACTTGTCTGGGAAAATATTGTTACTTAGTCTAAAATAAAAAGTAGAAGCAATTCTGGACTCTGAGGGCAGTGACAAAGCCCCTCATGAATAAATATTGTCTATTGACTCTCATTATTTCCGGGCCAGCACAAAGAAATTTCAGCACATAATTTACGCCCATAATAAATTTGTAAAACCTCAACATTGTGTTCGAAGTTTCTCGCAAAACGAATGAACTGGAAGTAGAACTGACGGCATTGCAAACGCACTGTGAGACGGCGAATATCCAAATTACCAAGGCAGTAATGATAAAAATACTCTTAGATGAAAGACGAAAAATTTTATAAGCGAACACAGGTCCTAGCTCAACTTCTTTTCCTCAAAGCATTCACCAGACCCGACTCGAACAACACCAGCTATTGCGCGGCACTCGTTCTGGAACACCCCCTCGCAACATTCTCATCCAAACTTTAACCTAACAAATTAATTTTTCAGCGACTGGCGTTAATACCGCAAACAATAAAACTTATCCACGCGGTTAGTTGATTCTTTACCGACTAACGCAGCTCGGGACGGCCCTATTGCTGCACAGAAACGTTCTACCGAATAATGCAGTCCGAAGTAATGGACAAAGTTTGATCCTGTGTTCGCGTGGTCCGAGCCGAGTTTTGCAGGCGAAGAGCTCGCTGGTTCACGAACTCAAAGAGAATTTCAAGCGCGATATCGTGTGTAGAACTAAATATTCTACTGATGCATGAGGAAACTCAATCAATTTATCCATCATTGAATATCATCGGCTGGAATTTCACTAGAATAATAACATGTATTTTAAAAACTCATGCACAAGTACTTGAAAAGAAGCCGCGTGGTAGATACTGATATCCGATACAAGAAGCTGAGTGTGTTTAAATGGGTTGTGCAATTTATATCAAGGGATATAAGAGTCTAATCGATGTAAAAATAACACGTATGTAATCATACAGACACTGTGTGCATGTGATTGTATGGTGACGCGTGTGTTAGCATGCAAACACGTTGTAAACGGTGAGCCTTGATCGAAAATAGGCAATTTTTCATTCCTTTTTATTCATTTATTTTTTATCTCGAATGCTGCGTTTCAAACGAATATCAAAAATCGTACAGTATTGCTCATATTTTGACTTGAAGCAAAAATTTGCCCTCATTTCTATGAAAGTGAGCTGCAGAAAGAGAGGGAAAAATCCCTCTCGAATTAATTCATTCGAATTAATTAATTAATTCGTTGCTCTCGAATTAATTAATTCCCTTCGTGGTTGAGATACGAAAGTGCGTTAAATATAAACGCAGAGCGATAACGTGTGCTTTTGAAATACACGTTCTTCTGAGGGAATTCAACCTGGAGTTATTTAATGATGAATAAATTGATTGATTTCCCGTAAGATAACCCACGAATGTTATTCCTAAATTGCTGAGAGTTGAAAACTCGCCTTTGGTATCGTGCCAGAACCTTCAGGATTAATAATTCTAAATAAATAAGAGCTGAAATTCACTTTTTGGAGTTTCTTATTTGTATGATTGTATGGACAAAAAATTGGAAAAATCTCAACTCTGGGTTTTGCTCCCGCATAATACTATCGAGTAGGGAAAAATGAAAATATTTAAACAGAATTAAATATATAAGACACCATGCAAGAAACTACATTAGCCCAGAGACCATGTCTTAAGTGCAAAAGAACCCATGGAAAATAACCTTACTTGACTACTAGTATTTGCAGAATTACCGGCAAGGAAACACTCCCGCACATCATTTTTTGTTCCATCCAAGGCGCATTTCTTATAAAAGGGAAGTCGTTCTGGCGTCCAAGTCGTTCTGGCCGCACAGTGCCGAGTTAGATGTCGGTCATTAGTGAGATGGTCTCTGGAAAAGCTCCTTGTCAGGACTAAAGACACGTGAGCGCCTCCAACTCTAGACTGTTGCTGCTAAGCAATAATAGTAATTATCATTTGATACGGCTTAGTAATTACCTTCGTAAGGCTACTCTTTCAAACAATAATGGTCATTGTCCCGCGAGTCTCGAACACTCACTATCTTTATACCATAAGCTCTTCAGAATAATTGGTATTAATGGATTTTTCCGAGTATATCTACACACTTTCCATCAATATCGGACCCTTTCACGAAACGTCGAGTTTGTTCTTTCGCGCAGTAAAATTTTTGCAGTTTTGTTCTCGCTTGGACAGACGTTTAGTTAACGCTCGCTCGGACGATCTTCCAGTTCGGTTCCAGTTCCAGTTACCAGAGGCGGGAATTTCAGGCAAAGACAAACATGGAACATGAATGCAAGCTTTGGTCACAGAGTGAGTGTGTGTGTGTGTTGTCCAGTACGAATACGTGTCGATTTTTCACTTTCATTATTTTCTAATACTTTTTTTGACATATCGGGAATTGAAGCGGGTAAGGGACTTAAATTATTTTCTACTGCTTTCTTTGACGTATCGGGATTTAATACGGGTAAGGGATCACATACAGCGGACTATCCAACACCTTCAGAGTTCAGAGAAATATCAACCATATTAAAAAATTAGATTGTCTGTGAACAATTTTCAGTTAATCAAATTAGGACTATAGATCGCCTAGCTCGTATTTCACTGAATTTTTATATTAGTTTTCTGAACAAAATTCATGAAAATGGAATTCACATCTCTATGGCTCAGAACCGAATCACTTCCTTTGTTTCACTGTTTATACCGGCCCTCTGCTAAAGATTTCTATAGGAACTGACGCGGAAAAGATGAAATACCAGCAAAATATTGTGTTAATACAATCCATGCCAAAAATAACCGAATACAAATAGCTTCCCATTCGACAATGTTGAAAACCCTCTAGTGAACCAGCTAGAAATATTCCAAATGAGAAAGCAACTTCGAAATTATAGAGCTAGTTACTCTTTTGAGATCTTATGTTTTTGCATGCATTTGCTTCGGCGTGTGAAACTCAACATATAATGCGGAACGCTTTATGAAAGCATCCAACCGACTGCTGGTTTGAATGATCAAACGAATCGAGTATATTAAATGATTCAGACGACTTGCATGCTACTCACAGTATCGTTACCTTGATCATTTATAAAGTTTCTACGATGTTTGCTAAAGCTTTTCTACTCAAGCAATGTGGCAAGATGACGAGCGGTACAATCACACCGTCAAGTATTGCCTTTCATCGATACTGAATGAACTGGAATACATATACTTCCAAGCCTATACTTCTCGGCCTACGCTTCAAAGTCTGCACTTGTAAGTGTATAGGTACTTCTAAGCCTATACTTCTGACCCTATTTATCTCTGTCTAAATTTCTCAGCCTGTACCTCTTAGCCTATACTTCTGAGTCTATACTTCTAACCCTATACTTCTTATCCTAAGTTTTCAACCTGTACTACTTACCCTATACTTCTAACAGTATATTTCTTACTCTAAATTTCTCAGCCTATCCCTTTTAGCCCATACTTCTGAGTCTAAACTTTGTAGCCTAAATTTCTGAAAGTCCAGGTCTCCATAGTTGTTGTGGCAACCTCAATGATGCGTTTGAGAATGACGACTGGGTGTCTAAATAATGTGTTCTATGGGAGTCATGTAACGAACATGTAACACCTCGCATTTAACATTTTTCGTTGAGGTGACTGTTATTTTTGTCCATTTTACCTCAGCTACAAATGTTCGAAATTGAGTCGATTTTGAATAACCCATTGCTATTCATTCACTAGACATTTAAATGCGTGAAATATTAAAAGAAGCGTTTCTCATCTTATTTAGTCTAATTAATAGAATATGTTCGGAGTGCCTTACGACAATAACAGGCACGAAGAACTCTTCATACGTAGTCCAAATAACAAAACACAACACGAGGTGTATCACGCGGTAGCTCGGGATGCTCGGAATATTCCGACTCGCATTTGAGCGACTCAGTGACGTGAACATCTCACGAACTCATCTTAGTTTGCTTAGCAGGGACGACTGATGTATTTCCGTTCGTGAATTCCAATTGCCTCCCTGCTAAATATGTTCACTGCATCATTTTGACATTCTCACGACGGGAACGAGTTGCCGACTATATTTTTACGTGTTATATCCTTCAGCTCTTGCATCTCCAGGTTTAACTGTTTTAAATTATTTTCTGTACGTCACCATCGTCACGAGTGTGCGCGTGTGTATGTGTGTATGTGTGTGCGTGTGCGTGTCTGTGTCGGTATGTGTGTGTGTGTGCCCTAGTCTGCCCGACGACTCCGGTAGAATTTCGAATCAGAAGATACGTTCGTACATTACTTTCAATGACTTCGCTTTCCAATGAGAAAACCTTCCAATATTATTTGGTATTCATGGGAGGCATTCTCTTGGATTCTCGCCCGTACGGAAGACTTCTCTTGGTATTCATTAGAGAAATTTCTTTGAATTTGCATAAGATCCAGAAATGCTGAGCGCTCAAAGACAAAGGAAAACAGATCTCGACGCGCCGGAAACGTTCAATATTGAAGCAGGAAATGTGTGAGGCGACACGACAGAGCGACGTGACGCGGCACCTTCGTCAGCCACAGCTACGCACTATAGCAGCACTCGTCTAAACCTATATGATGCTTTTGACATTAATTGAGTTGCAATGCGAGTGTGCCGCGCCTCTCAGCGTGCTCTCATGGCACGTCTGCATGTTTGCGTGCGTGTTATTCGTGTTTTGTTTTAGCTGTGAACTCCTGCGAGTCTCAACATACGTTTAAAATCTATTACACCTACCGCTCATGCGGCTCAAACACATTTTATGAAAGCATGCATAACAAATTTTCTTGATGCTTCTCAATTTAAACCCGACGAACAGAAATTGCTTCCCCTGAGGATAAAACGTTATGTTGGCAATGATGTATTTGATGTTTCTGGAGAGCCAGGGTGGATATTTTGTGCTAAGCCTGCGGGTAACTGAGCTGTGAAGTCTAAGGCACATGATTTTTAGTCCGTTATTTCCTGTAAATATTCATCGTCGATCTCTATCTACTGCGTAGAGCAGTCTTTATGTAATGAATGTTAAGAGTAGTTGATGTTTAATCTTTAGGGCAGTTAATTTATATTTTAGGAACAATATCATTGCACTGTTAATTAAGGGCATTTTCTACGTACTGTTACGGGCAGCTTCTGTATACTACTAAGGGGAGTTTCTGTATATTGTCCAGGGCGATCTTATTATACTTTCAAATGCAGTCTCAGTATACTGATAAAAGAAGCCGTATTTTCAAAAAGACGAATGTGCAGAAACTAAGGAGGTTTTTACCATTTTTGCAATGACTACGCTATTCCACTTCAGCACGGAAATTATGTTACCTTTCGTAGCATTTCTACTTAGGGTCTAACTCCAAAATTATTTTTCGAGATGAATTTCAGTAAGGAGTGAAAGTCATACGCGTTCAAAAGGCAATGTAGCCAGCCAAACTTGATGTGTTCGTTAACTGCACATAAAAATAGTAACTCCGAAAATGAATTCTATTTCTATTCGAGCTCATGCGCGAGCAGTAAAGAGATCTGCTATGCCTGCCGAAAAGCCATTCACATTGAATTTCTAGAGCGATTAAAGCGAATGCCTGGCGCTCGCTCGAAATATTGAAGCGAGACTGATGCAATTTGTCGAAGCTTGTTTTCTCTCTGTCGCGATAATTGGATGTCAATTTAGTGAAGGTGTTGGAGCTTACGCGCAGACGGACAACGCTAATTTATCGCCGGGGGAGCGCCCCGCCAGCGAATGAGTGCTAACGACTTCGAGATTGCATCAAATGACTTTGAAATTATTGGTGCTTCAGATTGCATCAAATGACTTTAAAATTATTGCTGCTGAAGATTGCATCAAATGACTTTAAAATTATTGCTGCTGAAGATTTCATCAAATGACTTTGATATTATTGGTGCTGAAGATTGCTACAAGTGATTTCGAAATTATTGGTGCTGAAGCCGCTGACAAAAGCGGGCTCTTGGTGCTGTCAGCATGAGATGCTTCTCATTAGTTCAAGGTTTGGTTTTCAACACCACGTGTGAACTGAACGATAAGCCGAGAAATGAAAACTGTTTTTGAACAGTGATGATGATGTATCTTATAAAAAATTGGAAATAATCTTATGTACAATCTTTTAATTTTTAATTTTATCCACAGTGGCATAGAGATATGTATATTGTAGATATATTATGAAATGCTGTATCATCACTCTTCATGTTGTTCGGAAAATAACTATCTTTCACTTTCGGTCGTCGTAAATTAAATTACATAAAAAGTCAACACGAGTTCTGAGGTTACGGTTGCACTAATTGAGCCCATGAGAAGTTAATATTCTCCCTTTCTTCTTCTCTGCCGAAGGAGGACTCTGGACACTGTTGCTTTGTTTTCATACGATAGCGTCAGTTAATTTTTTCAATTTTCGTAAGCTTTCCATTAAGGACAAAATATTGAGTAATCCAGCGCAGCAGTTAGACAGAATACTTGTATAAGATTTACAGCTAAAAATCTAAAAGGTACCTATAATTTTGAAGAATTTTGATTTATGACATTTTCTCCGGCAGTTTTGCCCGAGTAGAAAACGAAAAATTAAAGTTTAGAAACACAGGGATTGACTTCACCGGAGCCAACTGAGCTCTCGTTGAATTCAAGCTGATATTAGTTCCGCGCAAAGGCCAGCGCTCTTTTAATTTCGAATTGTGTCAACCATTTATGCAATTTCGATGAGGCTTTCGTGGAGCCCAAATCGATACCCGGTAATGGCTCGAGTCCCTTTGCTCTTTGATGAGAATGAGTCGCAGGTTCCAGTCCATTGCTGGCGGCTGCCAAGGGATCGGAATCGGTTTGTGCAAAAATTCGGTTATGGATGAAACCGTAGTACCCTTTAACGAGTAGGACTGCCAATGCATCTGAATTTATTCAGCTAAGTGATTCCATTCAGCAGACTGCTGTAAGCTATTCAGCCTTAAAATTCATGATAAAATTATACTAAATTTCGAGATAAAATTATATCTACGTTGAATCGTTCAAGTTCACCCTCTCTTAGCTGTATGTGACTTGAATGGCCTGTGGTTGGCTAAGTGGTCAGAGCTTCTCTCAGTGTGCGACGTAGGTGCAAGCATGAAAATGTAGTTGATCATCTATCATCTAATTTTATTGAATCGCATACGAAATGAGAGAATGGTAACTCAAGCATAATTTCCAGATAATCCGTTGACTGAATGTTGCTGCCTACTCAAATATTAATTTCCGGATAAAATATGACATTTTAGGCACAGCGCCTGAGTACGTGTAATCTCACACACAGCTCGATACGATTGAAACCAGCCAATGTCGGTGTTGTCCGGAAATTTAATTTTGGCTGCTTTCACCTTAATACTAGGCAACAATTACTGAATTAAATTAAATGTATAAACTTCGTTCCTGACTTTCCATTACTGTTCTGCCTTGCAACTATGATATTTTGTTTGAAGTTCGCTTCTTTTTCCAAACCCTGGTGCCTAATTAGTCTCATTCAAACTTGGACCAATAACTCGCAAAAGTCTTTTGATGATTTCAGTAATTATAAATGTTTATAATTATCGCATTTTATAGAATTAGAAGTCGCTTGTGTCTATACTCCGTCCAGACGAACATAATCCATCAGGAAACTCAGATCTAATCAGTAAACTCACGTATTGCGTAAAGCATATCCCAATTGTTCAGAGCACGGCGGAAACAAATGCAACAATTACAAAGTACGTCACAGGGATGCATTGTATGGAGGAAAACAATGCTGTAATACATCTCAAATGAAGCAAACCAACGCTCCCTAATTGAAAGTCAAGTTAGAATGTAGAAATGAGCATCTAATCGAAGCGTTTTGCGTCAGTTGAACCTCGGCCCCCTCTGTTGTTAGAGAAGCAATTGCCATGCATCACAGATGAAGCAAAACCACCAAAATCAAAGCCAAGTTACAGAGTAGAGAAATGGCGACCGAATCGAAGCGTTTTGAGCTTTTTAAACATCGGGTGCCGTCTTCGAAGTTACAGGAGCGATGGCCAAGACTTCACGGCTCTGAGGGAGCAAACCAATCCTACTTAAATTTAAGCCAAGTTAGAACCGAGAAATGGCGTTCTGATCAATGCGTTTTGCATTAACTAAACAACGGCAGCCTCCGAAGTTACAGAGGCCGAGACTTCACGGCTCAGAGGGAGCAAGCATCGGACAGGCTGCGTGCTGCCTGAATAATGGCAGCTGCTGCAGGAACGCTCTGCGGGAATATTTATGGGAATTAGAATGCTCGGTAATGCACTTGCGCGTGCTCGTGTGTGTCTGGGTGCGTGAATGTCGGAAATGCGACCTGCGACGCTCAATCTCCGAGTTCAGCAAGCATTTTCTCCTTTCCCTCCATTATGACCCTGCTGAAAGACGTGAATGGATGTGGAAGAAGTTTTTTTATTCAGCGGGTTTGAATGAAGCGGTTCGAGTTATCGTGCTAGGTACTCGGAATTTTTGCTTTGTGCTATGGTTAATTTGATGATGGGTCGTTTTTATAACTTCGAACTTCGTAATAACAAAGAACTTCGTAATAACAAAACCATAATGAATCCTTATAAAACTTTGAATTCGAAATTTAGTTTTCCATATTGCAAAAAATATCAATAATTGAAAAATCAATCAATGGAACCAACACACCGATTTTCCAGTGAATTCACGTTGCAAACACATTGACTTAGAATAGGATTTTTGAACAATATTGCTAGTAAGCAAAGTGTAATTTTCTACATCGTCATAGCTTGAATTCATTGAATTTCTTTTTCAAAGTTCCAGAGCTTGGCGTTCCAAAACCTGAAGTTTCAGAATTTGGCGTTCCAAAACCTGAAATTCCAGGACTTGGCGTTCCAAAACCTGAAATTCCAGGACTTTGCGTTCCAAAACCTGAAGTTCCAGAACTTGACGTTCCAGAGCCTGAAGTTTCAGAACTTGAAGTTCCAGACCGTGAAGTTCCTGTCGGTTTGCTCTTGACGCAGCATGGAAACACCGATAAGAAAGGCTCATTTCGTGAGAGACCGCCATTTTTTATCAGGTTTTCTTTGTTCATTAGAGCAGAGAAGGCAATATTGATTCAGATCTCCGTAAAACTTGGAATGTTGATGAGACGAAGACGCAGGGAGCGACCTCGGGGCTCACGATCGAGTCTTTACCGTCTCGACAACGCTAACCGACGCAAACTCGACGATTATTATGGTTGAGTGTGAGATAATTAACGCAGCAGTGACAATGAAGTCTGACTCGAGACTCTCTGCGAGCTGCTATAAGGGCCCAAAAATGCTTAAAGACGCAAGAAAATAGTCCGGGATGACACAAAGGCCGCTCTTTGTCTTTGTCTTCATCCTTTCAAGAGAAGCGCCCTCTCCAACTCCCCAGTCAAGAAACCTGAGTTTTTGTTTCCATTCCGGCAATGTTCTCCCAAACGGCGCACCTTCTATGCAGATCAACTTTACACCCTTGGATACGGCATTTTGTGAGAGATCAACTTGTAAGTGCGACCACAAAAATTTGTTTATTTTTTTTTAACTTATATAATTTGTGGATTGGGTGTGAAATTAAGGAATCGCTCAAGTGTAATTTTTTACCCACGTGCATTTTTGAAAAAAATTCTTTTAAACTACATGCGACTGGGCAATAAACTCAGGTCATGCACGTTCATATTTGTGTGTCATATTTTTTTACTTCTGGTCATACTCGTTTATTGCACTTAAGCCCGCGATTTTCATTCCGTCAAACAGTTTTTCTCTTCTTTTAAAACTGTACGCTTTGAAAATTTGGATTGTTTTATAACTTATAATGCTGTGAAATTTCGTTAGGACTCGTAACAAAGGCTTTTTAGTAATCATCTCATCATTAAGATAACGTTGTTCCTTGAATAGACTTCCTGATAAAAAAACATAGCAGTGAACCCTCTTCTTCTCGTGAAAATCTGAACTTTTATTTTTCTTAGAAACTGTCGTCGATCATCTGCTGTCTTAAGATGAAATTTAGTTGGTTCACCAACAAACTTCCCGTTAGATGAAATCTTGTTTATGAAGAGCCGAGCTTCGGAGGCACAAATTTGACAAGTGTTGTTGAATCTAAACTCGAAGTCGGCGTTCTAGTGTCAAAAATAAGTAAATTTTGGAGGCAGGAGTTAAAAGTAAGAAATTAAAATAATTCAAAATTGAAGGCAGGAGGTGAAAGATTTTGATGTCTGAAGAGACGCACAATTTTCGAAACAAAATTTGTTTACAGTCTTTCTTAGTTTCAGAATTGGCAAAATGCATAAGAATCTTCCCTCAATGTCATGACAAACCTCGTGATATTCATAGCTACTATGATCAATAGACAGTCAGGTACAACAATCACGACAGCGAGAGCCCATTGCACATGTGAGGGCTCTAGAAAATAACGTCTCCATTATCAAGTTTCCTGCCGCAAGAAAAGAGATCTTCGCATTGCGATATTCCTAGAAGCCATCAGCTATGCGAGCCTTCTTGTACACATCGATGATTTATGCACGGTAATGGGCGAGTGATCGACACGCTTGCTGTTGATTTAGGTCAAACATTTCCACATTTTCGCGTACAGTAGGTACGATATTCCTACCTGTTAAAAAAGTTACATTCGAGCGCAGTTATAATGACTTTGTGCGGAGTATCGATAGTTAAATATTTTCCACATTGCTGTGTACAGCAGGTGCAATCTTCTAGCCTGTAAAAAACTACATATGAGCGCGAGCTTAATGACTTTATGCTGGACATCGATGATAGAACGTTTTGCCACATTTCTGAGTGTGTGTGCTATCACCATACATTTATAACAAGCTACGCATGAGAACGGGTATGCTGACTTTGTACCGGATATTGACGGTCAAATATTTCTCTTCACAATTTCCATTCGACTCTAACGAGTTGCGCAAGATTTATAAAATTAATGGCGCTTCCACCCTTTGCCAGGTGTGCCCGGACGCTTACCTTCAACTGCGTCAGCTAACAGTTGAAGTCTTCACATAGAATTGAATGATCGTAACAATTGAAGCCGACCTATTATTGTATTGACTCCGCAATTTGGAAAGTTCGCCATATCAACCTTTCCGATCATGGCTCATCAATGCCAAAATCCTGAGTATTTGCCGTTGAACAAACATATTTATACTTGGAGTGAGAACGAAAGTCTTGGTCAACCACTACGATATTTAGAATTTTTTATGATAAATGTAAAATACTATGATAATGAGGAGACATTTACAAGCACCTAACATCCTGCATTACTCTGATGATTTCTATCATGAAATAACCGTTAAAATAACTGCCGTGCATGACTCGAATCTGTGAGTCATATTTTTAAATTCAGAATCAGACTCTGAGTTATGAGTTTCACGCGTAGGTTTTGCACTCGCGTTTCTTCTTTTCTGTTTGTTTTCGTTAGTAGCCAATCATTGCGCTGTGGCGAAATGCTATTAATTGAGGAGGAGGAATGTATTTTCAGCATTTCACTTCATTGGGGATAAATTTCTTAACATAGCTTCAATCATGAAAAATCGCAAAATTAACTTGTGGTTTTGCGGATTTAGGGCCACGTTATACTGAGTAAACAACATCACACATCATACCGCACACACACTCACACCACACTCACACATATCAGCACGCATCATACCACACATAATCCCACACACACACACACCACCCACCCACACACACACCAAAACCCCACCCAAACACACCCACACACACACGCAGTATAATGTGAGACATGCGCATCAGTTTAGTTCATTACGTTTCGCGAAGCTGTCAGTGAAGCCTCACCAAAGCCTCATTAGAGGCCTCTCTTCATCAAGGATTTGAGTGCTGATAAAAACATTTTCCTGGCACACAGACGCCGTACAATCGATTTATTTAGAGCCTTCATTTAGACCTACGCATATTGTGCGCCGAGGAGATTATTTTTTGCACTAATTAGGGTGCATTTCAAGGGCTTATCAAGGCCAGCATCGAATGCTTTCTGAATTTAAATGAACTAATCACACAAGATTTGAGCAGGCATAACGTCCTACTTTCTATAATCCGAATAATTATTTTTGGAGGTCGATATGCATTAGTTCATACAATACCTAAAGTCATGAATGTATTCATTTAAAGTCATTTAGAGATAAGGAATTATTTCTTCAAAAAAGAGCCAAGCCGATACTTTTGAGACACGCGTGAATTCCGTTGAATATTCTGACACCTAAAACGTTAACTCAGAAATAGAAAAATTTCATTATGTGACGTCGTGATACGACGACTAAACATGATATTCAGAACGTCCATATTTTGTGACATGATATGAACATCTTTTAACACAATGAAATCATCATGTGCCAATGCTTCCCGTATATAAATAAATTAACTTTATACACTTACGCACGATAATCAGTAAGTGAGTAGTTAATTTGTTAGTTAGTCGCTAGTTTATTTTTCAATGGAAACTCTATGTTACTTAGCTTTCCAAAGTCATTTTTCAGGTAAAATTAGATCAAATTTTGGAGGAGTTCGATGTGAGGGCAATCGCTGGTTTCGTGAAATTTACCGCAGAGAATGTCTGACATGAGGGCGATGATTTCTCTGATAATAGTTTTGTAATGGAACCGAACATCGTTCCTAATTGGATGTTGAGTCACTTATTACCGCACAAAATACAATTTTTTGGCTCGTTAACTGTTACCTGGATTCACCTTTCCAAACGTCAAACGTCCTCAGGAAAGAACCATCAGCGTCACGAAGTTTTTGTTGAAGTCATTTGATCAACTTAACAGATCTAATAAATTCAAAAGAAAAAATGGGAAGAGGGGTATTTGCGCTCCAATTATTATCTTTTGCGTTGTTGCTGACATTCAGAGCACGATTTCAAGACACGCTTTGAGTGGCGTTCTGTTCCAATTAGAGCTCGATGCAGCATGATGCTGTGCTTCGGTCTCCAGAAAAAGACATTGATTGCTTCCATAACGACGTCATAACGAAAGAACCGAACAAAGCAGCCCCGAAAAGAAACGGTTCTCTCATTTTAAAACGCACTAGTTGAAGTCATCGCAAAATATACGACACTGGTTCACTTCAAAGCATCTTTTTTTTCAATTTTGCGTACCCTTTGCAGCGCAAGGACACATGTGTGAGGTGAATTAAATTATTATTAATCATCGTGCAAAGCTTTTTCTTGAAAATAACTGCATGTTGTTAATAAAACTATTCATGGGGTTTTCAGCCACGAAAACAGTGTAAAAATCCTGGAAAAAAATCCCTGGCACCTGGTGCAGGTTGTTGTCGCAATCGTGAGGCATTTTAGAGATGCTCGAAGCCACAATATTATTATCATTACAAGCGCCCTTTTCAACTTTTTAACCTTGAGATATTGTTCTAGTTCTACATGTGTTAAATATGAATATTATCCTGTCTCCTTATTACTAAAAGAACACTCAATTGTTTTGACAATTTTAACCATTTAGTGTTCTTTTCGTAAAAATGAAAAGTGATTATCTTCTTTTTTTAACACGGGTAGTACTAGAACTAGTAACAGTGTTTTTAACGCCTCAATTCCAACAAAAAATAAAGTGGTTATCTGTCATTGCATTGACTTCACAATTACGACAGCTTACCGCGGTGATATTCCTGGTCATGGTTTCTCATTTTTGTAAGAATGATATCTTGAGGAAAAAGTGGCCAGGTTTTTGCATGCAGTAAGTTTAACTGCCTGAAATATTCTTACACAAGAGGTTTCTTTAGGAATAATGCGCGGGGTATTCTTATTAAGGAAATTCAAAGACATCGCAGTCCCATTAGCCACGGATATTCTAGAAAAACAATGTCAGTGTGTATTTACTAAGCTACTCTAATTCTATGACATTCTTATCGTCCACTTAGCGAAAATTTCTTCCGCGCTGTCCACTGATATTCAAATGGATTTGTATAGTTTTCGAAGGAGCTTTTGTACCAAATTTTTCATGAACTACAATTTTTTCTGATTTTCGAACGAGTTTTTGCAGCGGAATTTTCAAGAACAACAATGTTGACCAGTCCACAACACCACTAGTAGTATCCACAAGATACCTTGTGGAAACTCACAAGTTAAATGAATTTGTGAAACTTGAAAGAAAAATGGTTTTTACAAATGATCGACCAATACATGCAGCGCGAACGCTCCAAAGAGCAAATTTAATTTTGCTCTAGATTTAATTTAGCTTCAAATTTAATTCGGGCTCTAATTTGGCTCTGTCGGTGTGAATGAAATCAGCAGGACATCACTCACATACCATACCCAGTCCAACTTTTTCGCCGGAGCATGAATTTTTTTCGCCGCCCAAGCGATTTAATTACTTGGCCGGTGAAAAACATGCATGCAGGTGGCGAAAAAGCAAAACTGGGTAGGGTGTCCCTCCAAAAAAATATCACTCACTTTTTGAGTGATAGAAGTCATGCATTTTGTTTTGATGTAGGTATTTATTAACTTGAATACAAGTCTGATGAGTTGAATCCAAGAAAAGAGCTTCAAAAATATGAACATTTCATTTTATAGAAGAAAACTAAGTCGCACGGGAAACATAAATAAAAACACACGAGTAACGTAAGTCAGCGGATAAAACATTTTCTCGGGCCGCCCTGTGATGGAACGATTGAAACGCTACTATGGACGCTCCTTCATGCGCAGAATTACAGGAGACGTTTTTAATTGGCTAGTTGTAAACATTATTTTCATAATCGAAAAAAGTTGAAAAGTCCAACATAATTTTCCTTGGGCTGAAGTTCACTTCAAAGGAAGTCCAGCCAAAGTTGGGGTAATCCCAGATATATGGCGAAGTCTATGGGCAGCCCGAGCATGCAAGTTAAGACGCACCTCTTACGTAGTAATGAACAGGATGTGGCCCGGTATGTAAGAGGATCTTCTCTCTAATTACTGTACCAACGTCATTACAAAGCCGTACATTCTAACATTATTATTGCAATAATAAATTCATCCCAACGGCACTGCTCCGTAATCTGCGGAATTACGCACAAACACAAGGGTTGATTTCGTTCCGACATTCAGTATGCTCGTTTTAATTACAATAGCAGATCTCTGCCTCTCGTTTCAAAATTAATGAAATAAGCACGCTAGGCAGCACCCGAACACCGAATATTTGTTTAATTAGCAAGCTCTGCCTGAACTATTAGAGTTCACCCTCGCTTCGCAGCTCCAGCTCATGTTTTCCATGCTGGATACGCCTCACACCAGCGCCAGGGCATCTGAAAATGACGGAACTGCTCGAGGAGAGACCGCTGCGACGGACGGCTCAAATGTGGGCTATTTTAATGGGCTGTTATTCCGTTATGTGCTAATTAAGTGAGGCGCTGCGTGCGAGGCGTAATGAGGCGCGTTAGCCCGCGCTAGTGCCACAATCTGCACACTCGATGGCCCAACAACGGGCGTATCCTGGATACAAACTGCCCGCAACGGCCCACCAGGTCTAAGCAATGCTGCCACAACGGCTCGAGAAGATCATTTTTATGACGCACCCGCAATTTAGAGGGAAGCAATACTGCGTATAATGATGTAGCTTTTTTCAATGCCATCGAGATGGTGTGGGATGAGATTAATCAAGTTGAGCATATCCTGAATACAAAAGCCGGCAACAGCCCACCAGATCTACTCAATCCTGTCACAACCCCTCGAGAAGATGAACCTTATGACACACCCGCAGCAATACAGAGGGGAGCAATGTTGCATGGAATCATGTGGCTTTTTTCAATGCCATCGAGACGATGTGGGATGAGATTAATGAAGTTGAAAATAGCCGGTCGTGTTGCAACACCGAATTGATTGACCAGTAGATGCTACGTCATCTGAGTTTTGGACGCATTTGATGATCTTTGTTGGGTATTTTATGTTTTGTGTTCGATGTGTTCAGCTCCGCACGCACACACATACGTACATATGTGCAGATGTGGGTGTTCCGCACTTGCACACATCTTTGCTGTGAAAGTAATGCAGATCTGTTGCAACTATGATCAGGTTCTTAAATCAGGTCATTTTCAGTAATTTAGGAAAAGAGATTAATTTTCTCCTCTGTTGGTCAATTTTAGCGTTGAAAATAGGTAGAAATTCAATCTTAACTTGGCATTTTATGATATACAGTATGGACCCACTATTAGTTAATTTGGTTATCAAGTTAATTATCTTGAAAATATTTAGGTTTTCGGGGGTATAAAGCAAAGTCGCGGTCGTTTTACATGATGGGAATTGTAGAGCAAACAATGTAATTTTTAATCAAATCGATATTTTATTTTGCCGCAGCCGTGAGCTCCTCAGCTATAAGACAATATTGTTTTATAAGTAATCTCGGTGCTCGATTTATTGTATCATTGGTAGGAAAATAACAAAGCTGGTACAATTAGGTCCTGCAGCGGATTTGGCTTCCACAGACATCATAGCTAACATGGTCTCCACTCTTCAAAAACTAGTTCAACAACATGCTTATTATGCAATCATATTTTAGTAAAAAAATGATTCGTTGAAAATATAGATTGCTTCACTGAAGGTGCGAAAGGCAATAAAAGATCAGTGCTGTTATTGAAGACGCCTGCATCGGCACAAAAGGCAGATCATCAGCTCGGCCATTTTGGGGCAAGCGTTATTTGATTAGGAGGAAATTTGAACGCCAGATCCAATTAGTCTGTTGCTCTGGGGGGGGGGAGTTGGGGGGATGGGGGTTGGGGGCAGACAGGTATCGGCTTCTTCTGAAAATTGTCATTTCTTCCGTCCATGTCCTTCACTCCACCGTCTTTTCCCTCTCCACTGTCCACTTTCCTTTCCACCGTCCACTACCCTCTATACCACTCACTTCCCTCTCCACCGTCCACTACCCACTTCAGCACCCGCCTCCCTCTCCACCACCCACCTCCCTCTCCACCACCCACAACCCACTCTACCACCCACTACCCTCTCCATCACCAACTTCCCTATCAACCACTCGCCTCCCTCTCCACCACCCACCTCCCTCTCCATCACCCACAACCCACTCTACCACCCACTACCCTCTCCATCACCAACTTCCCTATCAACCACCCGCCTCCCTCTCCACCACCCACTTTCCTCTCCACCACCCACAACCCACTCTACCACCCACTACCCTCTCCTTCACCCACTACCCACTCCACTTCTCTCTCCACCACCCACTCCCCACCATTACGCCACCGTCCCTCTCCCCTTCCAGCAAAAATTTCACTTGAAGTTCATTGGGAGGATTGGAAGGCAGGCTTTATTGAATTGCTAAACTTTTCGTGGCTCCTAACCAAAAGTTTGACTCATTTTTGCCAATCCACGGAGCTGGTCACAAAATGGCGGCATATCAATGAAGAATTAGAGTACTTTTTGAAAGCCTTTCCTGCGGCGATGATAAATTGCGCACCTCGTATCACGATGTTGGCCGGGGGACACAAACGGGGACTCCACGAGACAAATGCCCTCTAAAATTGTGTGCGAGTCTGGAAAAGTTTTCAAAATAATACGCAGGTGTTCTGAGGCTGCATTTGTTTATATTTTTCAGAGTACCTTGGATTAATTTTTGTAATGATTTTGGAAAAGATTTTTTAAAATAACACGCAGGCGTTCTGGAGTTGTCAGTGTTTAATTTTTTTATCTTGTACCTTGGGTCATTTATTGTCATGATCTAAAAGTTGAAATGTATTCCCGACTTTGAGTGAGTATCGTCCCTCAATAATAATCATTATGTTTACTGTCATCAGTGTAGTTACGCTATGTAGCAGATCAAATCATTGAAAGAAAAATATTTTGGTCTCTTTGCCAAAGCCATTTCAATTCTTATCGCTTAACTTAGGGTTAACTCATATTTTGTAGTTGAATAACATTCCGTATTATTTATTTTCTATCTTGATGGTTGTCAAAATATGATAGGGTATCCTATAATAACAGTTGACATAGCCTAAAAAGCTGAGTATCGTTATTCTTAATTCTACTGCTAATTTTAAAATAATTCCTCCTGCATGGAAATTTCATTCAGAAGGCATTCTTAATCACACCAAAAGATCAAAACCCAAACAAATCGAGTAGTGCAAGAACAATTCAAACTCTCAAAAAAGAGCATCATTGGAATCAAAAATCCTACTGTACAAATCGCGAAGAACAAAAACAAATCTACCTCTCAAAAAAGAGCATCATTGAGATTAAAAATCCCGTAAGTTGAGTAGTGCAAAAATAATTCTAGCTCCCGAAAAAAACATCATTGGGATTAAAAATCCATCAAGTTGAGTAGTGCAAGAACAATTCTACCTCTCGAAGTAGTTTAGATAAAAAATCCAACAAGTCGCGTAGTGCAAGAACAATTCTAGCTCGAGAAAAAGAGCATCGTTTTCTCCGGTGAAGCCAGTTTTGGGAGCTATAGTGCGGTCAGACGGCGAGCGTGTCGAGCGAAGGTAGAGTGTATCTCCAGCCTGTATCTGCTGACCTAACGAATGTTGGGTGTCGCGACCACGGATCAGAGCGCTAGTCGAGCGTGTCCGGAACTGCGATCTCATCGTAAGCCTTCTCTATCACGCCTGTGCGGGCCCTAGATATACTGAGGAACCAACACCGGTTCACAACACGCTCTGTAGTGTCTTGCGTTGTCGAAAAAAACGCGTAGGCTGTTGGAGGTTTATTTGTGCGTGCTTGGAGGTTTATTTGCATGGGCTTGTAGCACGCGCAGGGAAGGATCGTGAGAGGATTCTTCATATTTTCAGATGTATGCGTTATGCAAACGATGATAAAATGAAGCAGAATTCACGAACGTTGGACGTACGATTGATGGAATTCTTGTAATATTAACCGAACGGGGCCAATATCACAAGTCTGCCTTTCGTAGCATCAAGTACTGAGTAATAAAGCATCTAATCGGGACGTGAAGTAACCAATTCTTCTACACAGATTAAATTAAACAGATATTCGACTGAAATGATTTGAAGCACAAGGTACAAGTAAGATTCAGGACGATATTTTAAGAAAACTTTAGCTTCCTTAATCCAAGAAAATTTGCGCGATTTAATCCTTTAAATAGCATTATGATATCTAAAATGATGAGATCCTGATATTCTTAGCAAGCAAATCTTTCAAACTTTTTATATTTTATTCAAAATAAATAACACATTTCATCAGCGCAAACTTCAAATTTCTATCATGAATGTGTCTAAGAACATTCACGAACTCGTCCGAATTTTTGACGTTTGGATCGAGATTATTGACTCACATCGCGAACTCTCTCAATGTTGAAGTTACTCAGTTTCGATACTGTAGCACCTTGAGGCGCATTTAAAAATCATCATGAACAAAATCGGTGAATGTGTGTAAAAAAACGTTCTAGACCAAAAATATGACATCGGACGACACGATACGACTTCTAAAACTGCAACAGAAAAACAAGTTCGAATGGCAAATTTCTTGGTGGACTGGAAGCAGACATGGAGGGTTGTTGCTCCCATAGTTAGCATAGTCATGAGGTCTAGTCATTGGAGGGAGATATGATGGGTCCCGCACTGCCTCCTTCTGCGCGTGTTGGTGTCTGGGCATTAGTCAAGGCACGGTTCCTATAGGCAGTAGAAGTTATGTATAGGCCTCTGAATGAATTGAACTTACACAGAGAGTGAGATGTCGTCATCAAATGCATGAGAGGCTGCTGACAGAAACTTGTGTAGTAACACACTTCAGCCATTAGCTCAACACACTTTATTTGGTCAACTTAGTACCCTGCTCCGCATATACCGCAGACATACCTGCGCGGCGATACAGAAGAAATTTAGACGGCTTGAGCCCAGTTGAAGATCCTTGAACCTACGCGGCGACCCTAGAGAAATTTAAACCGCTCGATCCCAGTTTAACCACATACCCTGAACCTATTCAACGATAGAGAAGAAATTTACACGGCTCAAGCCCAGTTTAAGAACCTTGAACCTACGCGGCGATACTGGAGAAATTTACACCGCTCGAGCCCAGTTTAACAGCCTTGAAGTTACCCAAGCACATCGTGTCTTCCAGAGCAAATCTGGCTTCGTTCCACATGGCATGAAAGCGGAGTTAACTACGCACCGCCGCAGCGACTCCACCGAGATAGCGGCTGCGCAGCACCGCAGTCTGATGACTATCGTGCTGAGGTCCATGTGGATGCTGGAGATAGCAGCAGCGTGACCGCATGCTAACCCCTCTACTGCCTGCCTCTGCTAAAATGAAGTACGTAGTGAAGAGGTAAGTGCGTTATATAGGTAAATACGTGGTAAAATTAAAATTATCTAAATATATGGTTGTAGCTTGTATGCTTAGTTGCTGGAAATTCTTTCCTACGTTTCAGTTAAATTCGAGGAATTTGTTTTATGTCTTGTGATATATTGATGTATAAAAAACGTAACACAGTGTGCGAGAATGGATAGTAATTTAAGTTTTATCATTAAAATAGGAGGCTTCTGGTATCTTGCAAAACGATGTGACCATCAAATTGATTAAAATATTGGTGTAATTTTTAAAAGCAGCTGATGATGAAAAGTTCACAGGGTGGGATGGACAAAAAAACTAAGGGATGAGAAATGTTGTGTCCATTCCCTCTCTCGAAATGGACACCCTGGGGCCAGTGGCATCCTGTTTTCTTGTGTCGAGCTCTCGAGCAGTTTCTTGAGCGAAATACAAGAGGATTACAAGGCATTAGTTGAGAACGCGCGGAAAAGCCCTGACATTAATAAGGAAGCTTAGTATTATCCGTCGGACAAAATACGCCAACTGACCAGCCCAAATCCTCTCTGATCTTTTGCTTGGCCGCTGCTGATCGGCGTCCAGGCGCGGAAGCTGCTCGAAAATTTGGCCGCTCTTAAACGCCCAAAAAATTTTTGCTGGTTCATAGGAGGCACCTGAATGTCGGCCGCCATTTTCAGCTTTTCAAACTGACGCGCCCTGTCTGGTCGTCATCATCTCTCCCAAAGTTTTAACACTTTGCAAAAAAAGATATTTCCGACTCCCTCGGTAAAAAATGTGTCGATGCACGAATCGAAAAGGCTGTTGTCACAAGCTGTTAATTTAGGAGTGCATGCAGAGTGTTTTGCGAAAAATTTGGAATCAAATGTGATTCAGTCGCCCGTTGTTGGATTTTTTGTACTTACACTATCGGCTTGTCAAAGTGCTCGAGGAATCCGCATTGGCCAATCTTGTCGGAACCGCTAACTTTTTTGTTCAAGTTTATCAGGATGCAGCAAAAATCCAAGTAGAAATGTTTCCCGTGCAGCTTAAGAGCTCTTTTTTCATCTCAGAATTCAGGGATTCAGGTATTTTCATTCGGGAACTCATTTAGTCATCGAGAACGAACCACTCTTTGGACAATTAGGGCAATTTTTTTACGTTTCGAAAAAAGCAAGTGAGAAAGCAAAACCTAAGTAAGTTTACATCGTTATTTGCAAACGTTATTTTCAAACCAATATCCTCGCATCACTAGATTCAACGAGCGTTTCGCACTAATGTATGTAGATCCTGTGTCTCTTCCTCAGAGTGCCTTCTTTTTCATCGGAGATTCGTCGGCTCTTGAGACAAGAGAGGCCTTGTATTTCTATACCGTAGCATACATTTATTTACTGTATTTCTATACCGTAGCATACATACGTTCACGATCTAAACGCAATAATTTAAAGAGCACAATAACATTACAGCCAAATAGCAACATCACTGCTTCAGTGTCGAGGAGCAAAAAAGAATTTAAAAACAATTATTATTTTCTCCTTAACAACAACAAATAAAAGCGAATCTTAGAGAATCTTTTTACGAGCCATCAAAGAACAATTCGTTTGCATGTTCAATTTGATTCTAAATTTAAAAACCATTCAGGAAGAATGCAAAATATGTTTAGTAAGTGATCTAATTAGAAAGTTAATGACGCGTTCTGACAGCTCTTGTCAACATAAAATGCAGAGTCTCAGTTTTTATAATGTGCATATTATAGCTCTTAACAGGCACCTCGCCTTTGTGAGGCGGCACGAAAGTAGATTTAATGCAGAATGCATCTCGTGTAACTGGCTGGTGGGATTGAGAAATTACCTTATTATTTTCAGAAATATTCAGGACTGTTTTGTTGAGAGATAATAGCTGTTAGAGGTGAATTCATGTAATATCTAGTCCGATCCTCAATGGATGCTGTTGATCGAAGCTACTCTTAAACGTGTGAAGTTTAAGAATGTTTTTCAACTATGAATTCATGAAAGAATGAATTAGAAATTATTCAAGTTCAAAATAGGATAATTAGCAGAAACGAAGAAAAATATATTTCAGTAGTCAGGTACAACGGGAAAAGCTAAGGAAAGAATGACATGGTTGAGGTGAATGGTAGAATCATTAACTTTTTATTACATGGAGAAATAATAGCTCAAATCACATCATCTCGTTAGAAGTGATTTTGAAATTATTGATATATTTTCTATTTCCTTTCACTTAAAAATCAGCGAAAACTTTGATTTACAATCTCGAAACTGTAGCTCCAACCTTACACATACATACAACCGACTTCCTACAATATGCCGGGCCACCCCCTCGCAGCAGGCACCTACACAGTATGTCCCACAAAAGCCCGAACCTAGTATTCATTTTCCCGTATCTGTAATACCATCATAATCAGGAATACCTTTTTTATTTGTGGAACTTGAGGGTAAATTTTGCTAGAAATGAAACGCTAATGGTATTCTCACGATGGTATTCCTGATACCGGAAAATAAATACTCGGTTCGGGTTTTTGTGCGACATCCTGTATTGTTTGTTTCGAGTTATTCATGTCGAAACAGACAGTTACTTCTACAGACTGCAGGAAGTCCCAAAAAATGAATTCAACTTTTTGGTTGCCCAGTATTGAATGTTTTTTGTTTTGATGGAGGTGTTTATTGAGAAAGGTGCAAATCTAATGACTTAAATAAAAAAAAAAGATCCTTATATATAAGAAAATTAAATGTCACGAAAGAAAACTTAGTTGCACCTGAAACACAAACAAAAAATACTTGAGTAATCGTCGCTCATAGAATGAGTATTTTGGGGGGGGGGAACACCCTGCACTTTAAAACGACTTGCTTCAAGTGGAAGGAGTTAACATAGATCAATGAATATATAAAATTTTCAGCCGTCGCGTAACCTTTGTGAAAAGCGGAAAAATAAGACCGTTCCAAAGGAATTTATGTAGGCTTCTGAAATCAAAGTGGAAGGAATGCAAAGAATCTCTGATGGCGCGGTGCGAGTCCGTCTTAATATAAACTTTATAGCAGGAATTTCATAAGCCTTCGCTGTGGCGCCATTATTAATTTGCTTGAGATTAATCTTCTAATTTATACGTAGGAGCAGCTAGCTGCATGCTTTGTACATAATTCAGCTCTAATAATGATTGAAATATAGCAGTAATAATCTGTCCTGAGCTTTTTGCGTCAAATTCTGCCGTTTTTGCAGGTTCCAAATTGTGGCTCCGATTGCATTGAAATCGCAGCATTGAATAATTAGGATATTTGGGGCTCGCTGCAGAAAGACGCGATCGCTACTAAGCACAAAGTCTCGATTCAATTTGGAAGGTATCAGCTTGCCAATTAATAAAGTTCCGCAAATTACCGACGGTTAAATTTGTATCCGTCGTTGTGGAGACAACTCGTGAAATTTTTTGTTTTTTTTCGGGTTATCGTAAATAAAAACTTGTTGATCAAACGACCGTATTCGTAATTTGATGGATATAATAATTAAGGTCGAGTTAATTGCTGCATTGAAAGCTGCTTTGGAAATCGGTTATGAAATTGACACGAAAATAAATAAAAATGAAGTGAGAAGTCATACATTTCCAAAGTAAATAATTTAGATCACTGAAATAACTGGTTTGAAAGAGTTTTATATCCGAAGAATATTATTTGGATTAGGCAACCATTAAGTTAGTAAATTATTGTTTGAAATTTTAGTGCTCGAGATAAATTAGTCACGCGAGCGAATCATACTTACTTTGTGATTCAAAAATTTTGTATGTCTTCCCAAAATGAAATGCAGATGTGTACCATTTGTAAGCACATTGACATCGAAAGGCATCATTTCTGCCTCATTCCAGAATTTGGCAGCATGAAAACACTGTGAAATGTTGTTTCGAGCGTTGCTTAAGAATTCATTAACTCCCTATAAAAACACTCCGCCGTGATGGGTGCATGGTTCCGGCAACTCAAGTGGTTGTCAGCCCTGGCGATGTAAATGCGGCAGCCGCAGCGCAAAATTGTCCACTTAACCATAGCAGCGGCGCAAAATTGTCCACTTGACCGTAGAAGCGGCGCAAAATTGTTCACTTTACCGCAGTAGTGGCGCAAAATTGTCCACTTGACCGTAGTAGCGGCGGAAAACTGCCCACTTGACCGCAGTAGTGGCGCAAAATTGTACACTTGACCGCAGTACCGGCGCAGCTTTGCGCAGCCGAACGGCAGCCTCGGCCGCCATCTAAGTTGCTGCGGACACCTGCTCTGCAGCGATTGCTAAGTGGGAGCATCTCCCGTCACCTTACAATGTTATGTGTATAGAGCGTGGAATACATTTGAACTTGTGTAGCTGGAGATTTAAGAGGCTTGCAATTTTACCCAGATTGCTCTAACGTTCAGTTAATTTGAATTCGCACGGAAGCTTTAGATGAATATGCAATTATTTCGTACTGAAGTTTACATAACGCGTTAACTACACGGAAGAAACACAAAACAGCTAGTGCAATTTTATAATTTCAACAAAATTCTCAAATGCAAAGTACATTTAGTATACAACTTATACTTAGTACAATAAGTACACAAAGGTTCTCGTCTCTAGAATTCAAGAATTTTACCTCTTTTTTTAAGCCATATGGAGTTGAAATGAAATCCAGGATATGCTGTAATCGCAAACAAGTCATTCTTCAACAGCATGGATCTACTGCGCGATTTTTTTTTAATTTCTTTAATGCAGAGGTTTGTAGCTTCGCTAGCATTTATTTCTCTAGAGAGTGCTTGTAATTTCCAGTTAATCATGTTAACCACACGGAGCAATCGTGCTGCTGTTGCGCTTTTGAGAAAGCGACCTGCGTGGAAGTCTAACCTAATTATAGAAGTTCTTTCACGACATCAACTCATTTTGTGAGAGTGAGGCTCAATGAAAGCAATAATGAGGAATTTCAACTAACTCTATCTGCGCTTAATTTTCAGGTAACTGGTATCTCAGCGCCGCCTTCAGTTTATTCAGATGTATCTTAATTCTTAGATATCAAAAGCAGGCGGAAGAGCTGCAGACAGTCTTCTTATACAGCTTGTCCCACAAAAACCCAAACCGAGTATTTATTTTCCCATATAATTAATACCAGCATGAGAATACCACAAGCATTTAATTTCTAGCATTATCATCCTTCAAAATTGCCCCATTGGAAAGGTATTACTGATCCAGGAAAATAAAAACTCGGTTAGGGTTTTTGTGGGACATACTGTATATTCCTAGCTGTGTCTGATCTCAAGGTATAGCAAATGAAGCGTCCTCTTCTCACAAGGTTAACTCGGAAATTTCCGTTCATGATATAAACACCGCGTTTCATTCTGTAATTAATGTTTCTAACTATTCAACGCAAAGTTCGGTACGTTCTACTATTTTATTAAAATATGCTGAAGTTAGATTTGAAAAGTTTTGTTTATGTCAGGATGAAAACAACGTCTTCATTTGAATGTGCTTTTTTTTCCGTACAGTAAAATTATGAATACGGAACGGTAGAATTGCTTAAAGAAGAAGTGCAGGGAATATTCTACCGATCGAAAACAGAAATTTATTCTGATTTCCATATCAAGTCCACACTCAAGCGCAATTTTATTCATAGAAAACGTATAATCAATGACTTTACAACTTGAGTACTTTTAAAGATGCCTCACGCATCACTATGAATGCTATGTGCCATACATGCTGCTATGAGAACATTATGCGACGCAAGCTTTCATTTCTTTCGCATTCAGAAGCAAAATGTTGCTTAAAATTTAGTCACAACCTTGCATTTTTAGGGAGGACCTACAGTGATAGTTAATCCCAAAAATGAAGTGTCAATTTAACATAGGCAAGCACGCACCTCAAACCAGCCATCTCATATACATGAGTAATCATCGTTAGCTGAACTCCATCGCTGCTACATTCATCATGACGAGCAAATTTACCGTACTGAAACAGAAAAACCCTGAACAAAGAATGATTGCTGAATGTTAAAAAAGACGTTCGACATGAGCTTGAGTTTTTTAGTCAAGGCTCGTTCCCAGAATGGTAATTACCGTCCAGCGAAGCCTGCATTGTGCGGTAGTGGAAGGTTATTGCGAACGTCCAAAACTGCTCAGGATTGAACGGACGCAATCTACCTAAAATTAGAGGGCCACCATCGATCTCGCGGCAGAAATAATGTCATATTTCATTCCGATATGAATGTATCGCGATTATTTTCTAGCTTTCTCGCACGACTGAACGCCAACCCACGCACCGGAATTACGAATTTTTTTCAGCTTAGTTTTGGTGTGCGAGAAAATTGCATTTCCTTGAAACAATTTTATTGGAGGGTCAGCTTAAATGTTGGATCGCGTGAACGTCAAAATTGATGCTCTTTTTCCTACTGACTGCTAAAAACCGGGAATAATTGGAAAATTAAAGGTAACAATTTGGCGTGGTGAGCTTTTGACGCCTGACATTGTTGAACCTAGAACTTGACTACGTACATGTACAGTATATGTAGTAAACATGGATTCTGTAAACAGGACATATGGATACAGTACAGGAAACATGTATACAGTACAGTAAACATGGATTATTTTCTACCCCACGACACCAGGACACATTCCTGCAGTTCAAACACGTTGCACTCAAAAAATCAAAAACCCTTGAAGAACAGAAATAAATGTTCTTTAAGCAGATAAAAACTACTTACATTTAAATCAAGAAAAGTTTTCTTTCTGAGGTATTTTTGGCAAACTCTAGCCTGTAGAATTATTCAAAAAAGCTTAGAATGGACACTCGTATTCCTTCAGGGCGTTATCGTACCAAGCTGAAAAATTTGTGAAAAATCTGCAAAAGAAACTCAAAGTTATGGCATAACATGAGAAAGACAGTAAATATTGCCGTAAATACGGTCGAAGATAAGCTCGTTCCCAGGAATGGATTGACCGACTAGCGCTTGCAAGTGCAGCTGCGACTCAAATAAAAGTTAGGCCTACGTATTTACATAGCAAATACTACAGCTCAATTCGCGCATGCCTTCAGGACTTTGAATAAAAAATATTATTCGCATGTTTGTCATTGTGCAACTAAGGTTTAAATTTTAATTTTTGGCGATACACAACCATTGTCTTTTGAATATCATATCAAAATAAACTGATATTGAATCTGGCTTGAATTGCTCTAAAACTTATTTATACATTCTAGTCTCTTATAATAATTGCAATATTATTGCTGTTTTCACGACAATTGCCACGAAAATTCTGGGGTATTTTTGAATGGCAGGGTTCAATAATATTCACTTTGTCCATCACGTCAATAATATGTGTAACCGCCGATTGGCCGCTCCGGGCGCCATGCCATGTACATCGCAGCGCGAGCTATAGCGCGGTCTAAGCTGGCTGTAGTCGGTGTGCCCCGCTGCTCCCTCTTCTGTTTGTTACCTTCGTTGTAATCGTTACCGATAGGTTATGAGTATCTGAAAAGTATTTTCCTTCTTCCCATTTGTTCGTATTTAGCAAGAGCATTGATATGTATCTAGGTAGAAGAAACTTTATTCGTGAGATAGTGGTGAAATATTACAAGCTGATTGTATCTGAATTGGTGTAGTTATCGTTATGAGTGGTGATTAGCATCCCGAGCGTTACTGACTAGTCTCCTATCAGTCTCCTGTTGCGTTGCTGAGTTATACGGCTGCGTGGCACATTTCTCGATTGTTCAGTCGATAAATTATCTACTGAAAAAAACAGTTGCTGTTCATATGTGATTTTTGTATCTTGAGTCATTAATTCGGATGATCCTGAAATGAAATAGATAATGTTTTGTGCAATCGATAATGTTGAAATTTTGTGCATGTGGAATTGTTCCTTATCAAATGACTGGTGTAATTGTGTAGTTCCTTCTCAGACTATTCGTATATTTATTCATTTTTGTAATTAAATGATTTGTGTATTTTTTCTTTCAGACATGCCAATAAAATTTGCAACCACTTGCTTATACTCTCAAATTGAGTTTTTTGAGATCCATGGTAGCAAATTAAAACATGTGTAACGTGCGGTAAACGAAAAACGTCGCCCCTTGAGCCCTGCCCAGGGTGGCAGTTTATGTTCGGGGCCCAGTAGGCGGCCGAGACGCTTCGGCGCCTACAATATGACTAAGAACTAATTTCACCAGCACTACTACTTTTTACGAATCAGAAAAATACGTAATTGCTCCAATGCTCATTCAATCTAAAATAAATTCTCTCGAGAATGGTCGAACCTTTACGGTACAAAAGAAATTATTTTCTGCTCGGTGAAGATCAATTCGTATCTCATAAAGGAATATTACTCTATGTTGACTACAATATTACTCTATGTTGACTACAATTCGTAGAGAAAATGATCACCGAATATAGCAAATGATGTCAAAATTTGAAATTTTCGCAACAACACATCACACATTAATTTTAAATAAGCCTGGTATTAATTATAAATCCCAATGCAAAAAAAAAATATCGGGGATAAATTTAGTTAGAAAATGTAATTAATTCACATTCTACGGAAGAACATTTTGAAAGAGGCGAAAATCATGAGGTTCGCGAGAGCGACGAGTAATACCGCTGGAGGAGCGAGCTTTTTTCCTGACGAGAATGAATTTTTCCCAATATTCTGCGATTCAAAGACCAGGTGTGGCAGGCGCAGCATAGGAGACTTTGTCATCAGAATTGTAGCACTGAGAGCCCATCCAGAAAAGCCCATTCCTCAGGATGGTTTATTTTCTTCATGGAGCTTTTCAATCTCCGAGTGGATGATGAAGAAAGTTTCTAATATTAGATAATGAGGCAAATTACCGTGATTCGCTTTTCCGTCTCGCTAGGAGAATCAGGACCAAGGCTGAAGCTGAGCGCAACTATTGGAATTCGCTAAATTCCCTCCAGCGTTACTGGAAGCTTGGCCGTAATGAGGCTTTACGTTTTCGAATGAAATTTGCTAATGAGACCTGAATAAAGAACTGAAGATGGCGCTCACAGATGAATGAGAATTAACGCTCATAACAGTGTACATGCACCAAAGTCTTTAGGAAATCTTAATTAAATTGAAGCAGAATTTCACATGGAAATAATTGAATGTTTTAGAAAGTCTCAAGCATGCATCCTCTAAAAATCCTAAGATAAATGTGGCGCAATGGTTTTAAAAAAAGATCAAAAGAGTTCTTATAAAAGTAAGAGCATTATTGCACTCTATTTAATTGTATTCATTTAAGTGACAATGAATTGAGTTGAGTCAGGTTACTAAATTGTGGAATCGCTGAGTATATTTTTAATTTAGTTAAGCTAATAAGAAGTGTTACGCGTAAATCAACGGCACCATGGTAACGTGCGTGATTTACTGCCAGCAAACCCAAAAAGGGGTCTAATTAGAGGTAACAGATATCTTGAATTATCTAGCAAGACGAAAAGCGCAGCTCTGACCCGGCTGCAGTGGCATCCTCGTGAAGTCGGAGGCTAATTGCAGAGCGCTGGTAGCAGCGACCGAAATGTGGTGCGATTATGCCGTGGACTTGCGCTCTGCCAAACACGGTGTCGCCTAAAGTAGCTCAGTCGATAATTACGATGATACAGCAAGGCGTGTGGAATAAAAGTGGACCGTGAAATACGTATCGTATCCTTCGTAAATTTCTGTTGCGAAGAACATGGATTGGGGAATAATTTTCTGTTTCTAATACAACAGTTTTAGAGGTAATTTTTCCCCTTTAAAACTCTTTTATGCCTAGCAGTCGGAATCACTGATGCAGTTAAATGCAAGTTCTAGTATGAGGACAACGGACAGTTGTAGTGTCGCTCCTTGACTTAGAATTGATCGTAAATCGAAGCAGTTATACATTTTACGACTCATAAATGTTCTCATACAGTCGGTTTTTAGAAGACAAAATCATACTGTGCGAGAAACAAATGCAACCCAAAGGGGCAACGCTCGGAAGAAAGCTACTAGTTTTTGAGACCCAGTAGCGAATTTCTGCTGATTAATTTCATGTGCTGATTATTTTGATTTTGTATGTTTTCCATCTACTGTTAGTCGACGAAAAAGTCCGTATACGGGCGTGAACACATGAGAAATTACTAAATAACTTATTGTGCGTAATATCCAACTACTTTAATTTTTTGTACAGTTATCATCTTATATTATTGTTTCATATAATTATTATTTCGATCGTTGAAATAATGTCTATTACCTTTACTATGGTGCACCATAAAGTTTCACATTGGAGCAAAATAAGAGAACGGGAGCGGTTTTGAGCCAATGATTTCTTTATGAATTACCACTCAGTAAATGATATGCTTGCTGCTGTGTAACTGATGCTGCCATTTCTGACAGCTCTATTTCATTTCGACTGATTCCTAAGTAATAGAGAGGAGAGTTTCACTTCAAAAGAAATGATCGTTGACGAATAAAACGTGAATCAGAAAATAAAACAATTCCAAAATTGATATTGAACATATTTTGACCAGTTGGACTCTTCTTCTCATCCTCATGCTTTACTTAGCAGTTAATGAATACAATAAGGAAAACATCTTTTTAAGACAAAATATCATATCAGATGGTCAAATCAGGAAAAACTGAGCTGTCTTTGCCGCACCACCCACGGGAAAGAATGGAAAAAATGCCAATCCTCCCGCACTTTTGGCAGAAAATTTGTGTTTTATAAGAGTTTAAATCTTTAATGAAATATTGAATTCACTCATTTATTCAAACCCCAGGAAATGAAGTAATGCCTATAAACACAGAGGAAAACTGAACAATTTTGAGCTAGACATAAAAACGTCAAAGGCGCTGAAAAACAGTGAAACAAAAATTGATTGTCCTAACCGAAAAGTGAAATTAGATATAATATACACATCACGAATATTGGCACATAACTCTTAAGATGCTGTGGCGACCGCCGGAAACTCGCAGCTGCCAAAATGGGTGGCGAGTCCGCTCGTATTTATCTCTTTAATGAACAATTGCCAGAAGAACAGATTACGGAACCGTAATTAAGATACAGTCAATTTAGAAAAGAGTAAAATCTCTCGAAAAATTCCAGCAAAAATTTGTCAGCGCTTCTAACTGAGGACTTGATCTTAGGATGAGCTTCTGATAGGATATTACAAGAATTTTTACACCCGCTTCTCATTTTTTTCATCTTAACTACACTAATTTCTTTTACCGTACGATTATGGAAATTAAACACTCTTTCAAAGGATCTTTCCTCTTTTTAAATTAACAATTTTTTCCCAAATATTGACAAATTTTTATTGACAAATTCCCATAGACGGTGATCTCTACTGTACTCATGAATAGTTGTTAAGCTTTAAAGTATTCAAATTATAACAAATACTACTGTTTTAATCGCTAACATAGGGTTAACACAATTTACCATGCTCCTGCAATAAATATATTAAGGACGTAAGCGAACACTCCGGTTAAATCTCAAGATTTGAATTTGCTTTATAAAAATTCAAGTTAATTATAACTAATATGCATAAATTTAGCACTTCAAGAAACAAATTGATTTATCAGTAGATTTTTTCACTACTGGACACAACTATATAATTCCAAATCGACTAGCTCGGCAAATGAGTAAATGCGGACAACTCTTAATTGGAATCTTTCAACAACCGCCAACCAGCGCTTGCTCTAATTTGCGTTCATATCACATGCAAAACGAGAAGAAATAGTTCTGATACAGTGTGCTTCATACCCGCTCTGATATACTGCCATCTCCAGACATTTGAGTGCTGGTGAGTGAATAGTTTTCATCGCATAAAACTAACAAATAATTCATTTGTTACTTCGATAATCGGTACGTTAACAAATTCATGTTTTACAACTGACAGTTACTCACATTTTATCACATCCTTTACTTGTAAATTGAAATTAGTTATGGGAAAAACAACAGACAGTAAGAAGTAAATTTTTAGTAATACTGCACATTAATTTTGATATGCTATATTCCTGCTATTTTTATTATGATATTATAATATGTTCGATATTATTAAGTTCCTGAAATGCGAGGCTGGTTCTCCAATGCAATAATAATTAGGTTTGCCATTCCACGGAGACTGAGCTCACTCGAAACAACAAGTTCAACAACAGGCAATCCCATAAGGAATAGAATTATAAGCTGCAGAAACGATACTTTTGCAACAAAAGAGTGGACAATGCGTTACGCTCAGTCTACGATTTGTAATTAACATTTAATATACTTCGAACAAGTTTGCGATTTCTTTTACTTCGCAAAAATTTTTTCGCAGTCTACCACTGTGTTGAACGGTAGAGAGGATATCGAAACATGGCATGCCATCAAAGGTTGTAAAATAATTAATTTTAAGTATGTACATTAGTCTAAACATGAAATTCTGCCCAACCTCAGAAAATTCCGCAGGAAAGTTTCGTACTGGCATCCAACTTGAGGATGTTGCGTTGACCGAACAATTTAACATCAGCAACATCCAGAAAAGCACGAAACATCAGCAATATCCAGAAGAGCACGAAACATCAACAACACCAGAAGAGCACGAAACATCAGCAACATCCAGAAGAGCACGAAACATCAGCAACACCAGAAGAGCACGAAACATCAGCAACATCCAGAAGAGCACGAAGAGATGCGCAACGAAGACCCGTTACTGGACTGGCGTTTTTAACGCAGCCAAAATAACAAAATTTGTCTCTTTTCAAGTAGAATTTCGGCATTAAAATCCTACAGCATCTGCATGGTGACCCTGCACGGCTGCCTGATACAGAGGAATATTATCGTAAAATTTTCCTTGGAGAAAGATCGAATTCAAGATTTTTGATGAGGAAAACGGCAGCACTGGCTGCGATGAGCAGGTGTTGGAGGCGCTTGGCTTCATCTCCCAAAAGAAACTCTGACGCGACCGTGAACGATCGTCGATCGCTCTGCCGACGCTCCGGTGGTACTGGGTCTAAAAATCCTCAACAAATGAAAGCGATTTGCTTCAGCTACGACGAAAAACCAGCAAGCTGCCTTGCCCAATTATAGGTTTCCGAAGAGACGTCTCTCTCCTGCGCGCTCTCCTGCCGTGAGCGGCGTTCTTGTTTAATATGATTCAAGCGATCGATGAAATCGAGCTTAAAACTTTGGTTTTAGGGCAACATATGCAGTAACCTGCGACGGCCAATGAAAGCAGAACTTCTAAATTTCTGCTCCCGGATACAATCTTTTAATATTGAGTAACGTCAACTTATTTATCATCAATATGAATAAGCATTACAACATAACTGTCATTGCGAAGGGACTTAAGCCCTCGTGAGGCTGTAATGCGTTACACACACACGTTTAGAAAAATTTATGATGTATACGTTTATTAATGTATACGTTTTGAAAACGTAAATGTATACGTTTAGAAAAGTGATGATAGGCCCTCCATACTACAACTAAACTTACCATCGCTTTACGCGACTACGGGGCACGACAAGAAACTTGCTAGTCCCTTCGTGTGTAGCTTGCTCGGGACTCAAAAGAGAAACATTAATAAAAACTGAAACCACATTACCTTATATTTTTTGGAGACGGAAAATACCTGATGAGGTTGCTGCACATGCAAGCATCTTTAACCTCAGAAGTCGCGATATAGTTTGAAATGAATAAATGTGAAATAAAAGGGTTTGTGGTGCATCACACACAGCACATCACACACAGAAAAGGGTTTGTGGTGCATCACACACAGCACATCGAGTTTCGAAATTATGACTTTGAAATTTTCCAGCCAGAGACAATGAAAGTTTCATTATTTCACTCGACCTCTCAATCACTTCAATAATTCTATTTGGGTTATATTTCTCGCAGTGAAACTGTTTCAAGACTGAGCATGAAGTGCGACTGTTTCTTGTTCGTGACTTTTTGTCTCGGCTAAAGACTGAACTTAGTCAAGAAAGGCAAGAAAAAGATTTTCGGAGAGGGAACCTCAATTTTTGTCTTTAGGATGACACAGATGTGCGTGTATTCCGCAGCTCATTAAGTTCTTCCGTGATATTTTTCTAAAACCTTCAAAATATAGAATATAGCAAACCAAAGTACATAACATGCATAGAGCGAGTTTAAACATTGGAATGATTACAAAGCAGCAAATCAAGCAAGGGGAGGAAAATCGTAACGAATATGTTTGGAGCTCAGCAGTTATAGTAAACAAAATTGCTGAAATAAAATACTTTGTCTTTAAGAAAAGAATTGAAAATTTATTACTCTAATAAAAAAGCGAAAATTCACTTTTAGTTTAAGAAATTTGAGTGCATGGATGCGTGGGTGCGGGTTCCATTAAGTTAAAATCCTGCCGAAGCTTCAAAGGGAGAAACGGAAGCGAGGTCGAGCGCAAAAAGCCTCACCACGAAGCGGAGCAGGCCGCCGTTGCAACGCGCAGACACCTGTCAGACGTACAGTCTCTGTAATCCTCTCTGTGTGTCGGCATATAGCAGCGTAGCTTCTCTCTGCTCACAGCACCGGACGTGCAAAAATGTTTGCACCGGAATGAGCAGCGAGTCTTGAAAATAAAGGCCACTCTTCACTCGCTAGTTACGTTCCTACTTGCACTCTCGTCTGGCATTCAGGTTTTTCATCAAAATTTTGTAGGTTTTTTGCTAACCCAGAGACATTGGTAAACTTTATTTTTATAAGTGGGCTTATTCCAAACGTTATTTTTTCTACATTTTTAAATTACGTTCATTTTTATTTGTTTTAAATACACGCGCAAAAAATTTCAAAGCCAAATGCAAATTAATACAAAGACTACAAACACTCATTTCACCTTTCAACAGAGTTGCGCAACTGTATTGAAGGTATATCAATCCATGAAGCCTGTTTCAACCTCTTTTTTCATAATTTGAGAGGCAAGCTACGAGAAAACGAAAACCATTTCAGAAACTCTCTCGGTCAATATTGGTTTTTAATTCATTTTTCATAAATTGATGAGTGAGTGTGGAGAAAACGAAACTATTAAGAACCTTTCACGGGCAATGTTGCTCTCTAATTCATTTTCCCTAGTTTGATAGGTAAGCGCGAAGAAACGAAAACCATTAAAAGCCTCTCAAGGTCGACGTTAGTTTCCAATTCACGATGTTCGTTTCTAATTTCATAGTTCGATAGGTGAGCGTGGAGGAAACAAAAAATAATTAAGAGCCTGTGAAGGTCGACGTTGGTCTCGCCAGCATCATCACCGAGCTAAGTGAAAGCAGCCCAGAGGAGGCTCGAAGCAATTGGAAAAGATCAGCCAGCAGAGGCTAAAGTTCGTGAGCGTTGCGATGAAGAGCGCCCAGGTCGTTGTGGCAGAAGCGCGCGTCCATCTCTGCCATGGTTTGTATTCCAGGCTGCTCCAGCTGCGATAGTCTCTGGAGGGGCATTTTTCTTGCCCTCGCTCTGAGGAACAGCGTTTCGATAAATTGCTCCTCATTCTCGAGATGGCAAAACAGCTTCTGTATGCCCATCCCAGCGAAAAATTTTACTTGCTGTTTAGGCTGTCCACGATAAGCTACTCTGAAACAACCGTGTTCTTGGGGTTCTGCTTGGAGCGCAGATTGTCGTCGTTCAGTTTTAGTTGTGTTCAATGTTTTGATGCTTGTTTTTGTTCGATTTAAATGGGAAGAGCTTGAAGATGAAATAAATGTACTGACATTCAACGGTCAGTGAATCTTTACTCCGACGAACAATGCATGACACAGAGAGATACTAACGAGAGATACAAAATATGTATCAGCCACTGACGTTTACTGAGGGTTTTTCATTTTTAGGTTCGAGCTGCTCACGAAACCGCAGATTGAACATTTGAGAGTCCTCTAGCAAGACCAGGAGATTGAAACGACCTGACCGAAATCTGGAGAGCAGGCATATGCATGCCTAGAAATTCCACTGGAAGCTTGTTTTTCAAACACGACTGTTCTGACGGGAATATTGCCAGACGTGCCGAATGTTAGGCGGAATGTAGAGCAGCTCATGCAATAACCATGGAGTCGAGTAACGGAGGTCTCGATATACCTTCTTGCGGAGAGCAAAGACCAGAGCGTCAAGATTGTGGTTGTGAAGAAGTAGGCCTCCAAACTATAACGTAATCGTGAAGTGCCATTCCATTGAGAACATTTTTGCACCCTTTGCAGCACCTCAACTTGAAAAAAATGAAGTGTGTTGCACAGAAAATGTGCATTGAAATTAATGGACTTTCGACCCATCTTCATAGCATTCACACGCATTAAATGTTTCAATTTGGTTTTACCTATGACCAGGAACACCGCTCATGTAAAGGTTGAAGTTCTTCATTGAAATAAAACAATTAAAAGGCACTGTCAGTAAGAATTTTTAAATAATTTCATATGAATTGATTAGAAAGGTGTGCATTAAGACATGGTTTAACAAATTAAGTTTGTTTAACATGTCACGTCAATTTGAGGCTCAGTCAGGTTCACTATAGTTACTTGAAGGAAATATAAGAAGATACTGACAAATGTCATACGTTTTTCTTCGAAATTGTTAATTGATTTACTTTACGAAGCGGACTAAGTTTCCACAGATAATATCGATCAAACTTAACAAAAAAAGGAACCGTCACTCGTGTTATGAAATTTTCTAGCTTCGCCACGTCGCTAGAGGAGCTGTGTTGTGTAAAACACATTTCCTGGCACGTGCTATGTAACTTCAGGTCAGTCAGGGTGATCTGTGTAGTTCTTTATTTTAGAGACTATATTATTTAAAAGGAATGAACCAAAGCTAGCTTGTAACTTAACACGTGATTGAGTTATTAGTAACGCACGATGTTGTGTGAACTACTAGCGCGTAATTTAACACGTGGTAATGTAATTAATAAAGTACTATAGCTATCATTATTTAAGAGGAGGGAATAAAAGCAGCTGAGGGCAGTGGCCCACCTCGCGTTGCACCTAAAGCTGATGCGCAAGTCTGCCGTTGCGTCAGAGCCGCATCAGTGTAACGAAGACTAAAGGAGGTCTAATTTAAATAATCGTCAAGGTTCTAACTTAAGATATTCAAGGTGAGTGTATATTTATTATCTCTGTCGGGTAAATTTGCTCCGCCCTCCATGAGCAATGTTGTTCAGCGGCTCGTAAAATGCGATCGTTTATCCACTGTCGAATAATACACCGCTCGGAATCCGTAGTTTTGCGTTGCATAATAAATATAATGCATTGACCAGTTATGAAATCAAAGACGGTGAAATTCTGATGCACATTCTGATATGAAAATACTATCTTTCACAAAACTTATTTCACTTTTACTAGATACACGCTTCGCTCTGAAAATGTTATACTTAAAAAACTCATCTCACGTTAACGAGTCTTGCACGCAAAAAAGAACTCCAAATTCCCTCCTCAAACTTCCATACGCTGAACGCCGCTGCAGAGTTTAGGTTTTGTGGCTCGCTGTGTACTGCAGCTGTGTACTGCAGCTGCAGCTTGAAGTGCATATTGGAACTTGATTATTTTCGGAAATAATTGAAAATAATTGAAAATTTTCGTGACTTTTTTGGAAAAATATTCACGCACGCACAAAGAATCAGAGAAGCGCAAGTTCTTTTTTCGTTTACTTTACGTTGCTGATGAGTTTACGGAGTTAAAAAAATCCATATTCAGGGGAAATAATTTGAGTCTCAGACACTAAAGTTCTATGTTAAAAAAAATTTATGGACGTCCACAGAAGAGGTAGGAACGTAATGATTTTGTGAGAAGTTTTTCTTAAAGTATTTCTGACGGAGGCAATCTTCCTTTTAGTATAGAGAAATCTCCGCACTTTAAAAATGACTCATTTTGGGAAATTTACAGGTAACAGTTAAAACGCTGGAGAAATTTTTTTAACTGAAAGGTAAAGTTTCCTGCACACAAAATTTGTGGAATAAATCTTTTTAAGACTCAACACCGTGAGTACAGTCTCCCCAGACTCTTTCTGGTAGAAAATTAATGGTACTTTTCAAATTCAAATTACCTACTAAACTCACGGTGAAGCTCACAAGAAAACCACGAAAATCTAATTCACTGGTTTGACATTCCCGATGCATCTACTGACTTGATCAAATATCGCCAGATTTATTGCACGTTTACCCTTTCAAATGCAAATCTGAATTTTAACACATGCACTCCCTTCGCAGAAATATTATAATTCGAAAAAATATGACATATTAACAATCAAAATACGTTTAGATTTTCGATTTTCGTGTAATTCGAACTTACGACATTCTCTCATGTTTCATTCGTCGCCTAACAAAGTATTTTCTCCTTTAAGTTCGCCTCTCGTTTCTGTGTAAAGACACTCAAAATTATGTCGTGGTGCTTTTGAGTTAATGACAGGCCTTAACTGCAGGTCGGTACAATGTTGGCTTGTGACATACCTTGAGCTTCCTGTTCTAACTCGGTGACAGCCTAACTGAATCCCACGAATTAAATACGAATTAAAAAATGCTTCTAAGAATAAGATAATGTTACTCTGCCACTCCATGTCTTCTGGAAACAACCATGTAATAACTCTTTGTCATTGATCTCCTCCAAACACATTGTTACAGTCGTCCTGCTGAATTTTTGGAATCCAGCGTGATAATTGGAGAAGTGTCCGGGATCTGTAAATGAAATCAAATTCAATCGTTGAATAAATGGAAATCTTTGTTCGACTTGCTCTCCAATGAAAACTCTGCTGTTAGATTTTCCATCAAAGTCAAAGTAAACGGATGTTACACCGCTCCAGTCTGCAAAGGTTTTCAAGAGAATAAACAAAGTTCACTTGATATTGAATGATGAAAATAATCACCCAAGAATAGATTACGTAGAAATTTATTAACAAATTTTTCAATTAATGAACTCTTGTATATTGGAAGCCTGGCAAGGTTCGGGGTTAAACTAATGAACTAAACACATTCGAACTCCAAAACTCCACTTCATGGCTTCCTATTCCCCCTCTCCCCCCTCCCTCTTTTCGCCCCTCACGCAATTCAATATACATTACGAGGGTCGGAATAATTGCAGATAATTCCATCCCTCGTGAAATTGAAGCCGTGGTTTTCCTAATTAATCGAATTTTCTAATCGAATTTTGAAGGGCGATCGAGGCGCCTTTTCTCCAGCTGCAGCCCGTGTGAATGCATCCAATTTGTAATTCCCGCTGGTGCTAGCGCCACGTACTGTGATACTCTTAAATGGGATAGGAAAATGATTCAATTTTTTTAATGGACACATTTGAAAATAACTCAGATTCCAGCCATTGCAAAGTTTGTAATATTTTACAACAATTTAGTCTCGCTTCAACAAACTCCAAACCTTCCCATGATCATCTTCGCTAAAATCGTGTGCCAAATTCAGATCCACCCCTCGATTACGCTACTTTCGGATAGATTTTCAAAATGCATTGATTGTTAACCGATGACTTCAAAATTCCAGAAAGCTTGGACTAATTTTGGACAGAAGATGAACTAAATTTTTCTGATGATGAAGAAACATATTTTATGAGAATTAAGTTATCTTCCTGCGCAATACAGAACGGAAACAATTGATCATCGCCATTTTGTCTCATGAACGCTGCTAATCTGCCAACTAACAGTACGTCACAGGGGCGCAGCCGGCAGGAAAATTTCGGGGTCTGGATCCCCGCCAAATAATTTAGGGGTTGGGTACACATACATTAATCATCAGCAATCTTCTTATTCTTTTACTTAAAACGGCGACTGAAACTGGCCCCAAGCTCAAAGTTTCGGGGGGGAGGGGGGACCATGGCACCCCCGTGGCCCCCCTTGTCTGTGCCACTTGTATGTCATGATCCAATACGGGTGTCATCAAACTACAGAGGTAAGCTGTAAATAATTCTGCTTCAGTACGATACACTTCGCTTCGATCGCAAGTGTCTGCAAACGATCGCTCATTGAGCATACTTTGAGTGCGTTCAACGAATGCAACATATTGAGTCTTTTCTGGCATTTGTCAGTAATGAAGTTTATCGACTGGCGCTAAAAAGGCGGACAGTGTTACTGCACCTACAAACATGGTGGGCACACAAACGATGCTGAATGTTTCAAACGTCCTGGTTTTCTAGCGTATAAAAGAGTCGTATGTCACTCGCATGAATAAGGTAGAGGAGCAATCGATGTGGAGTCGGATTAACTTGTAAATGCATGGAAGATGTATAGCCTCGATAAAATTTCAAAAAGGCCCAAACAGGAACTTATATTATTGATACGTGACATGAGTGAAAAATTTCGTTTGATCATGTGAGTTTTTTCAATACTAGTGTGGACAAAATGATGGTGAAGTAAACATGGGTGTAAATTTTGCACAAATACTCCGCTCTGTAAGGAAAACATCAAAGCAATGGCTTACCCAAATGCGTTTTAGAATATTTCTTCAATTTAAATACGAACAAACGTTGCATAAAAACATCCTGACGACTTCCTACAGGAATGTTTTGCGTCAACTTCGCTCAAATTTGCGTCAGAACCAAAGATCGACGCGCTC
Organism: Morinoia aosen; assembly: GCA_030386875.1. Classification (NCBI taxonomy): domain Eukaryota; kingdom Metazoa; phylum Arthropoda; class Malacostraca; order Amphipoda; family Talitridae; genus Morinoia; species Morinoia aosen. The sequence continues at coordinate 47,190,596 of CM059564.1, read as the reverse complement.
AAGAAAAGAGCAGCTCAGAAAATTGTGGAAACGGAGAAGAAAAAGTACAGAATAAAGGGTCAAGCCTCTACAGCCAGCAACCAACCTGCACCGCCACAAGGATAAAAATGTAATTAAAACCGTACCCAGCCAACACTGATATTAAGGCCAGTTAATCAACGCGCGAATTAACACGCCGTAATTACACGATGGATCAAATAAAATTCATCGCTTCAAAATACCACGTTCGTTCTATGATTTTGAGGGCCCATCAAAGCTGGGACATGTTGTACTTAAGACTGATCTTCTCAGCAGCGCTCGAAATGGATTCAAAATGATCAAACGCTCAGGAGCCTAAAAAAAATAATTCTTCAATAGCCGAGTCCTTCTCGTTTGATTTGAGGCCGCTCCTAAATATCGCTGCAAATCGAGTCGAAAAATAACGCACAACTATTCAGTGCAAGTAACTCTCGTTGCATTTCCTTGAGTAATGAACGTTGAAAATGCAGTCGGTGTATTGTCCGCAAGAAAACTGTCATCTGGCTTCACTGCAGACATCTCCAAAGGCAGCGGCTATTTGATCCAAAAGCCGCTGTTCAGTTCCCCCTAAACAACTCAAATAGCAGCAGCTGTTTGCCTAACTCGAGGAGCCTTGCTCTGTTTCCTCAAAAACCAAACCCAAATCCGGCAACGTAAGAAGCTTCATCACCGGGGAGATAATTCAACGTTGAGCTTCAATCGACGAGGGGACTCTTTGAGTTCTCTAATTCAATGGGAATATTTGATGCGCCCGAGACAAACAAACAAGAAGGCCAGGGAGTCGGGACGAGGATCTCCCTCTCCCCGGCCTGCTACAAAACGGATTGCGCTCTCCAAAGGGAGATTTTTCGGAATCCCTTGGAGGAACTAGGAGGGTCCCAGCCGTGCAGAATGTTTGGAATGAAATTCGCAAAGTGCGTTAAGATTACGGGCTCAAAGGCCTTGTCTTTCTGGGAGTGAGAGACGCCATACTGTTTGGCTCAATGTAATTATTGACGAGACGGCTTGAGGTTGCCAAAATGGTACGGGTGGCAGAGTGTAATGCGTAATGCTGAAGTTAGAGAAATTAAGTGGGAAGTTTGTTCTAAATTTTCGGTAAATAATCCGTAAACTTTAAAGAATTGTTCTGAGTTGGGTTTCGTATGGAAAGGATTGATAGCTTCGTAAAATGAACGTAATCGATAACAAGTATGATAAAAGTATAATAAAATAAGTTGTAACAATGATACAAAATAACTCGCAAACCATTATCATAGATTTATGTGTTCTCAATATATTATTACTTCCCTACTGGCAATCAACTTTTATTCCAATACTTTAATTATAGTATTACCTTTTTAGTTCATATTTTGCGAATATTCCAAAATATAAAGATGCTTGACTACAAATCACCAAAAATATGCATCTCAAGGTTCTCGAATGAAATAAAATAGCCCTGCGGCAGCTAAAATTTTAGTTTTTATTCCAGGTATTACTAATAGAGACAGGATGGTAACGATATTTTATTCGTTGCTTGCTGTACCTGAGCCTGGAACGTGAGGTTACAGACTGGTTTTAAACATGCAAGTACTCTAAAATCACAGCGAAACATTATCAGATCAAATATCTTTCCATAAAAGGAGCAATAAACCTATAAAATATTAAACCCTTCTATAACTTTATCAAAGAAACGCTCATTAAGAAACACCGTGGACTCAGGTATGAAAATCCTCCATAAATGAATAAATACAGTGGAGATAGAATTTAAGTCTTCAATTATCACACTGTCACTCGCTACCGGCTGCCATGCGGCAATTTTAAAGTCAAGAATTTTGTGTGATTGAAATGCAGATATTCGTGTTCATTCTTACAGCATATCAAAATGAATCATGGCCTCCATAAGTAGTTGTCGAGGTATGCTTTAAAATTTCTACACATGTACTGTGGGGTTTTCAGAAAGCATGAATGTTTGAAATATTGTGGAAACCTTAAATCTCTGAATTTTCGAAGACAAACAAAACGGCACCTTTGGGCAAACAACTTGAAATAAATAAAAATATATATACACACTTATATATATATATATATATTAACATTATAAATAGTGAAGAGGAAAAAATGAAACAGATTTTTGAATTGAATGTGTAAAAATACTAGCAATGACACGGAAACAAGGTATTCGCCATGCGACATGTTGCTCTGCGAAGTGCGTGAGCAAAAATCGCAACACTTTCATGCCGGAGACCGACAAATCAAACGATAGGACACTTTAAAGTATAATGACATCTAGTTCATGATTCACAAAAATTGGCTCAAGACAATGCTTCCATAATTTGTACATATAGCATTTCAGCACTGCCGAAGACAATATTGACAAAAGTTTCTGCAGGGAATGTAGGGAAATTAATGAAGTGAGACGGCGATGGTGGTGTTTTTGACTAGTAATTCAAAATGACAGCCATGTGGATCAATAATTCAACATGACCGCCATGTTGAGTACAAATTCAGTTTGACCGCCATGTTCATCACTAATTCAACGCGTCGACCATGTTGTGGACTAATGCAGTGCTGTAGCATCGTAGAAGATTAATTCGACACAGTTAGCAATAAGAGATCTAATACAACACAGTCTATAGATTGACAGCTAAGTTAACATAATCGTTTCATTGAAATTTAATTCATCACAGTCGCCATATTGATGACCAGAAGCATCAATCTCTACAGCCCTCGAAACATTCGAGTGGCAAAGTGCTGTGCAATAAGAAATTTTTTGACACACATGTGTATGTCATACGGTTGGTTATTCGTTGACGCACCTGTGTGTGTCAAGAGGTTATTCGGAGAAATCATGGTTCATGTTGGTGTATCACGTTTGACCTCATTTCCTGCAGTTAAGAAAGTTAAATCGCGTATTTGCGTTTCAACTGGCCAAAAAATTCATGTTAAAAAATGAACTGTACTAGGATGTTCTGAATGGAATATAGTTCTCCCCAAACACCTTAGGATCTTCGTCTCATTTCTTCAAATTTTTAGACATTGCCTGTTCCTTAGTGTATTTACCGGCCAGATCAAGAAAGTGAAACACTTATATTGAATAATGATAACTTATGCTAAGTGTGTCCTCGTATGTGTGTCATAACTGCCCATGACACACAAAAGTGTGTCACAATACACTGACAGATTATGAATAGTGATGGCAAGCAGAAATGGAAAGGTTCTGTAACAAGTAGTCTCACAAAAGCGTGTCGTTTAGCGATCAATTTTTTTTTCTCAGCGTAGCCCGGTCACCTTGACCAATTTGAGTGTTTGTACATAAGCGCACTGGTGACCTCACACTGTACCTGCTCAAAATCTGCGCTTGCTTCCAATGAGCTGCATGTGGGCAGCAACACCACCGGTCTGCGAAGTTGTCAATCAACCTTCAAGATTCTGGTAATAGGTCCTCCAGATAGACTTTCCTATAATGAGGGCATTTGCCGCAAATTTCTCGCATGCTGCCGTTTGGTGAACTCAGAGTTAAGAATATCCTGCATTTCACACAAAGATCAACGCTTATGAAGGACGAGTCAAATGAAAACTAAATTACTGAATCAGAATTAAATGCATGAGTAAAACAACAAGGTTTGGCTCCTCGTAAATGGTGGCGCAAATCAAAATTTCAGGAAATTACACAATGATCGCCCAACTTTGCAAGATCCTCCCCTAGAATTTCTCTGTTTAGCTAGCAGCTCAGCACTGAATCAAATTAGTAGAAGATTTTTGATGTTAAGCGAACTTCCTTGATTCTCTAGCAATTTTGTACCAGCCCGGGTATAGCGAAAATGAGCTGAAGGAAATATAACAAAACGAGTAGAAAAGCTAGTGTCAGGGGCACAAGAACAATTTTGAAGAGCCGGAGAACATGACTGTCACAGAGATGTAGCTCAAAATATAGCCAAAGCGAAAAACATTTCACTATCTCAGTTATGCCCCAAATTCCTGAGTCTTTCAGTTATATTGAAAAACACCGTCGATAGAGATAGAGCTCAGAGCGCTAGCTATTTTTCCAGCTGCTCACTTTCTGACCGCGAGAAAACCCGCGAACCTTATGCGCAATATTCAGAAACGCCCTTCGCCAATTTTATGTTTACACTGAGAAAGCTTTGCTCGCTTTTGGGGCCGCGTTCTAAAATCGTCGGAGTTGTGAGCGAGCGCAATGTTATCGCTTGCCAAAATCTGCTTCGAACAGATCGCTGCGTTGTCCCGTGCCGGAGTGCCGCAAACCACCGACCATTTCTGGGTCTGCCTGTGTCAGAAGCGCCACCTTCTGTCCAGCAAGCAGAGTTTGGGCCGGTCCATAACGCTTGTTTTCAGATAAAGGAAGTCGTTCCTGAACGTAGAGCGTCTGGTCAGCTAACAGAAGCACCAGAGAGATCGACGTATCATTATCTTAGCTAGAGATTGCGAAGGAGTTCTTTACGGACAGCGAGGCGCTCTGCACGTGTTCCATAGAAGCGTTTAGCAAAAGCCGGCACACGAACAGAGATACCACGGAAAGATTGACGTATCATTATCTTAATTGGATATACTGAAATCGTCTCGATAGGAAGTAGGGATTTATAACAAGCCTTCTATTAAAGCGTTTTGTAAAGGCTAGATAAGCTTTCAGAAGCATAAGATACGAAATCTCTGTTATTTACATTAGAGTTAGGATTAAGTTAACAAAATTTAACCGTAGTTAATATTGAAATATGAGGATTAGATTCTGGCACATGATCTCGCAACAATGTGTTGGTACAAAGTTAGTTGCTGGAAGATGAAGTCGACGAGTAGCTAGGGAACGAGTCAAGACTTTTACATGTTTTCATGCACCACGGAATTATTTACATTAACTTGATCACCTGAAATATTAATTTGAGGTTCGCTTTATTTTGCTATGCTTTGTTCAAATGTCGATGTGGGATGAGAATAGAATGCTTGGGCATTTTTCCCTGTCGTGATGGAGTCATAATTTGTCCTTTCATCATTCCATAGGGGTCGTTAAGGAATATATATTGGCTCTATTATCGTACTTCGAAAAATGCTCGGCACTCCCCCAACGGCTGCGAGCTTTCTCAAGTCGGTACATAATTTGCCCCAATGGGCCGTGGCGAGCGGCGTCTGGGAGCCAGGGCTCTAAAAAAGGTGATTGCAGCAGAACTCAAGCGCGAGTAAACAAAATTAGCAGATAAGGAAAGCCTCAAGGATCCCCAGGTAGTCCAGTCAAAAGGAGATAACCAAAATTTCCTTAGATCGTTCCAAAATTTCCCTAGACCTTTCTAAAATTTCTCTAGATCGTTCCAAAATTCCTCTAGATCATTCAAAATTTTGCTAGATGACAGACTTTTTTACCCTTTCCATGATGTGTGTATTCGATAGAGATATCGGAACTTCAAAAATTTCCTGAGATCTCAATTCAGAAGCAGCTACACTCATTCGAGTTCAAATATCAAGGCACGTTTTACCTCTAAGAAAACTGCTTTCTGCTCGCTTTGTGAACATGGGCTTAGTAGTGACAGATTAGCCAGGCAAATGTTCGATTTTCATTAGAGAGTCTGCGTGCGTATTTTTCTACGACGATCACAAACCTCGATAGCTATCCTGTCTCCCATGTATTAAAAACAATGACCCAAAATACAACTAATATGCAGATTATTTTTTATTGTATTAGACAGTGCTAAATAAAATGAAGAGCTGTTGTTGATACTAAATAAATACGAAATAGAAAGGACGGTATTATTATTTCAACTCTAAAAGATTGCGACTCAACTCCCGGCAAGATACAGACTTGACAAAATTAGTAATAGATTGTGCTCGCAAACAGCTGAACGTTCATGAAATTGTGTTTTGAAGCTAAAAAACGTCATATTATTTCATTTAAATAATGTTTTTTATATTTTTCTCTCGAAATTTGAATGGATGGAGCCCAAACGAGCAAGTCATCAACTTTTAGGCGTGCAGTCACGCACAGGGCAGGAATTCAAGTGCAGATTCTCGTTGTCATTGTTTCTGGATAGATATAAAGTATCTAATGTAGTACGAGAGTTGCGAAGACGAAGAGCTTTTCGAAAATATCCTCTCATGTGAGGTATGGAAGAATAATCATTCATTTCATTATAAATCAATTTTTCTCGATACTGTGAAATTTTCTGTATGTTTAAAAATGATTTAACATAAGATATTTGTTCAAAACGATTAATATATACACCATAACAGTAGTCCAAGCCTTTATTGGTATGTCTAAAGCAGCATTTTTCAAAATTTCTCATTTAAATTCAGGAATATTTGTCCTAACGATATCAACACGCAACGATTCTCACCTGAGCTATTTTTTATTAAATTTTACTTAGTTCTGAGCGAAAATATATAATTATATTTAATTGATCCGGAAAAAAGGATCGTTTTGTACCTACCTTACGAAGGTATTCTTCCTACTATCGAGCGTCATCTTCACGTTCAACGTCAATTGCCTGCACTTCAGTGGAGAAGGACAGCAAAATACCAAATAAATTTCAATTTTGATAACCATTCAAATTCAAGACACAAATTATTTCGTAACACTATGAGCTGTTGTACAAAAACTAAACATTTCTTTACTTCCTACAAAAAAATACTAAGCTTGGAAATTGGCGTCTGTAATTGGCTGCCTATCATACAACATGAATGAACAAATTATTAATTCACACTTGTTTGCGTTCGCAGCTTGAATTTTCAGCGCACAAACATTCATCGAACTAATACTCACCGACTCTCACAATTCACTCGCAAATTTTGGAATTGATATTCATATTTCTTTGGAATTGATATTCAACTTCCGCATTTTCATATTTCTTGGAATTTTAATTATGAGATGTTCGTTCAGTTTTGTGGAAAGATTTTAGGCCTTTAATTTGCCGAGCTGGTTAAGTTTAACCCACTGGAGATGATGAACAAAAAATAAATTCTTTTAGATTTACGCAATTTACAGGAGAAAACTTGTTGGTCGCTCCATCTCTCACATTTCTCTAGGGGATTTGGAAGCACGCCTTCCGATGGCCGATACTTCATCAACTTTGCAGAACAATCGCCTTCAAAAAGTCTGTCATAAAGCACATTAAAAACTCAAATAGCGCCGTTCAGGCGTAAAAGTACGAGTGAATCTACACGACAAACATTTACGGAACGCGGCGCTGGTAACCAGAACGAAAGTTCGACTTCACAAATGCCTGAAATTTTTATTCCATTGCCCAGTCGGTATTGCGCTTGGTCTTCCTGTATTATCATACTCTTATATTTTCGCTTATGATTACGTGCATGTGGTTATTTAGTTTGTACGCCTCATTGTCTACATTTTATGTGGACATATTGTGCTATGCAGAGTCTACATGCTGAACACTACAATACTGCCTGTAAGATTCTGATTTATTGCTCAAAAAGTTCATTGAAAATTAGTTTAGGTGGAGGAGTCAGCACGCAACATGATCGAAGCTCAATTCCATCTGCCTGTAGAGGTGACTAAACAATTTATTTAAGCATGCAGATATCTGTACAATGAGTATAACAATATGACAATGAAGCGATCTAAGGACGCAGTTCAGGTCTTTTGCCAATCTACGTTTCCTGACGACTAACCGAAGAGAGAAGAATTTTATTCATTCTCAGAATCCCATTCTCATACTAAAGTAATTTGAAAACTTCCGCGAATTACAATTTTGTGACCACCGCCGCTCACCAACGTGTCAATCGCTGAAAATTCCTATTCGTGTTCTCAGAAATGTACTCACAAGAACGCCTTCTGAAGCAAACGCCACCTGTGTTTGGAATAATCCGTTCTCCATGCAGTTGACTTGACCACTCAAATATTCCCAGCGACTTCAGTAATGTCGATATCCCCGACTCCTGCCGACGTATTCTCTTGCGGAATATTTTCCGTCTTCGAAGATTTTTCGCATCAGCACTCGGGAAGAAATCTTCAGATCGGAGAGAAAGTCAATGATTGCGATACCTGATTCTGCTGCGATTTATACGTTCCTTTCTCCCGGCAATCGTGCCACCAAGAAAAGGAGATTTTCTGACAGGAAAATTTTATTGCTCCGCACCACCGGATAAGGCTGTCAACTTCTGATTTTTTGCTGCTTTTGCTATGAAGGAAGTATTTCAACAGCAAGAAAGTTGCTGTTTTTGTAGCATTTCACATGTGTTTAACTTACTTGCTCGTGAAATATATCTTTTACTTTTCTTTTGGGGTCCTGAGTGTTGATGTAAGAGTGAGTGGGAGTGGAAATTTTTACGTTCGACATCAATGACACTGCAGTTTTGCATCATTTCCGCTGCTGTAAATTGCTTCATCAAATGTCAAATAATTTTTATCTAAATTATTCTATTCGTGTAATTAAAGTCAATAATTCATTCACATTGTTCATCACGAATTAGTAATTATCTTGTTCTTTGGTAATCTATGGAAACGTTTTTAAAATGAAATCTTCTGACCATTGGCAATAATATAAACCTGCGTTTTACTTCTAGGTAGACATTAGTATCGGAAGAATAAGATATTCTAAAAAATGTAATTTCCCTCGAATTAGGTTACTGTGCTTATTTATTCTAAAAACAATAAAAACAGATCATCTGATCTTCAGTAACAGCTAAACTTTGTATTCATTCTCGATTCTTTTCTTGCCAAACGCATCACAATGCGTGAGAAAGCTGTTTTTTCGAACTTAATGAGCAGGAAAGTTTTTTCAAAGTTCTTTCTGCATAAAAACGTTCGATTTCAGTTAAATAAATAAAATCCTGATGTGGCTTAATCAATGATAATTTATTTCATAGACAACTGAATAGAAAAAATACTTGAACTGTCAGGGAACAGGATAAAATTAAATTCGAAGCGCCAGATTTGGACACTCTCTTCCCTGCGGCCTCTACATTTTTAGGTCTAAATGTTCGGGTCTGCGATGCGTCATCGCCTAATGTGCTGGGACTCCAGCTCTCAGCCCTTCATTGTACACCGCCGGACTTGGAGGTGAACATCATCGAGAGTCCTTGATGACATTTAAAGTGGCAGGCTCGCGACCTGATGGCCGTGTTCACGAATGAGATTACAAAAATAATCGCCACGGCGGCCATGTTGACGGCAATTTTAAGCTGTTTTTCTGCGTTTATTTTGCAGCGGGATCCTGGGATGGCAGGTGTTCGAGCTGATTCGGTCGAATCGATTAATGGGAATTCTCATTTTTGGTTTCATTTGTTCGTGCTCAACGCCATTCAAAGCGATCACAGCCCTGCGATGATTTCAGCGGCTTTGTTTCATAGCCGCGGTGAAATTCATGGACAAAAAAAGCATTTCTACCGCATGCATAAATCCGAGCGTTGTGTGATTCTAACTTTACTCGTGAATAGTCCTCGATATTAGTTCTCCACAGTTATTATTTATTTTAGCATTTTGCAGCCTATCAATCCGTTTCAAATTTGTGCTTCTTGAGCGCTCACTTCACTTGATGAAAACCTTCCAATTTTAGTATATTAACCACCACCGGAAAACTGTGTTGAACGTTTCTCTATAGAAAATGGTCACTGTGTAGGGGTCAGTCCTACGATTTGTACGTTTTTCTTGTAGCTCAATCCATTCAGCTGTGAGAGTGCGACCCTGCATAATTTCTGGTGGGATTTACGAGCAAAATTGGAGACTCCATAACTTCATTTTAAAAAATTTCAGTGTGACAGAACGAGAAATAACTGGGGCAGCTGCGCAGGATTGAATGATAAAATGTCATTGTCCGTTCCTTATATATTCAAATCTGCAGAAAATAATACGTATTTATCATACCAGCATATGTTAGTATTTATAAAAGTATGTTTACGCGTAAAGCTGAACGTACCAAAAGCAAGAATAGCAAAACCAGAAAATATTTCATGAAAATCCACATTGTGCGCGTGTTATGAATAATGTAAAGTTACTCATTTGACTGCAGCAACTGACGTTAACCTTTTAACGTCAGCATTTTTCTACTCACATTACTGTTATCCCAACCATCACCATTAAACTAGCACCGGCATCATGTAGTCACCGACATCACAACGAGGAAGTGACAGCCACTCGACAATGAACTTCGCAGAACACAGTAGGGCACAAACTTCACAAGGAACAAAACATATTAGAACTGTTTATGCAAGTGGATTTTGAAATCCATTTTGGCAGTAGAGGGTTAACATGTGTGTGGTGTGGTCTGCCTTCTTCCCTCCGAAAATATTTCAATTTAAACAATTCAAAGAATTTACTCAATTTATTCACTACAAGCGATACAGCAAATCAAACAATTTGAACAATTTATTCACCACAAGCGATACAGAAGTAGATTGTATCTCAAGTCTATATGAATGGTCAAATTTGAGTATAGCTACCCGTAGGCCCGAATAAGTTCAGCGACTTTTGGGATTTCCAGAGGAATTCCCGCTACTTCCTCAAATTAGACTGCCTGGCTGACAATGTGCAGAAGAAGACTTAATTTAACCAGTACTGCAACTCTTCAATAAATGATAAAATTATTAATAGCTTAGAAACCAGGATTTGTCATTTTGGAGAAAGGATGTGATACAGGACTGCAATAAAAAATACAAGTTACCATAACTTAAAAACCTGGATATGTCAATATTCCATGCATTTTAAAATTCACTTTTCTCCCTCATACGACTGAAATTCTAACATTGGCTGAGAATTTGGAAAAATGAGATCACTTAATACGTTCTTGCCCCGGAGACACGAAACGGACGCCACTTGGAATGACTTGCGTTGTACACGCAAATGCCCGTTTTGTTTTGCGACCCAGGTCACATGATCGGTGTGCGTTGATAGCAACAAAAGAGCAAGTAATGCGGCGCGACATGCAACAAGGAGACTCTGATACACTGCATCCAGAGCAACACACAGCGAAGGGACACCGGCGTTATCGCTCACTTTCATGCTCGGCAAACAAGCGCGATTGCAACCAGCGTCGCCGCCACCGCAAATTACTGCCCTCGCCACAAATACATTCTACGACTATCACAGAATAAACTGCACGTAAAAACTAATGTTTTTTTTAATTAAGGCAAGATTGACTATCACAGAATAAACCGCACGTAAAAACTAATGCTTTTTTAATTGAGATATGATTGACTATCACAAAATGAGCCGCACGTAAAAACTAACCACCACCGCAATGTTTTTTTTAATTTAAATGAGTTTTTTACTAAAATTCGCTGATGCGATTTAATTTTAAGAAACTTGAAGTCAATTTGAGTGTAAGTAGCTTCCTGAAGATCAGGTAAATTTTTTTGTGCTAATTTTAAGAGCATTGGCGACTCATTTTACAGAACGTACGCTTCCTGGTCAAAAGGATTCATGAGTTTCTCTCTGCCATTAAATCTGCGCAATACAAATAAAACTTTGGCAACTTTCAATTGTGATGCAACAAATGTAGCGCTGATATTAGAAGTGGAAAATTAATTCAAACTTTTTGGATATTATTTTACATCATTACTTTCAAAAGATTCCTCGTGCACTCAAATAGCAGGTATGAAAAGTCTTTTACATCAAGAACGCAAGCTCAATTCTTCATGTATTAATGCTTTTTGGGGAATAAACGGTTTTTCTTCCCTTCTATTGACTTCTAGAACTTCAAATTCACTCAACCAGAGTCCTATGACTTCCACCTTTAGAGAATCCGAGCGATCGGAATACATTTCAGCTCTTCGTTTACCTTCTCTTTTTTCCGTCAAAGCACACTATTCAAAACAGCAGTCGAGGCAGTACATGTGCGAGCTCTGGTACGTAGTCGTTTGTTTCGTGATATCTTTTTAGCAATTCTCTTTGTAGAAAATGCATTTCGATAACCTCAGGCACGCAAACCTCACTTGCTGCTGCTTTTTTTTTTGTCAGGTATTGTGACCATTTATCCTGAAATGAAGTCACTATTGGTGACTCATGAACGCTGTTAGTCAGCAGTTCGACTTCAGACAGATTGTTAATGTTTTTTGGTAAGCCTTCTTACACTTAATATGAATCGTGAAAAATGGTGGTTAATTTTTAGAATATTTTTTTATGCGAATATTGATGACTGGTTATAATTCAGTTCCTCAACCGTGACTTAAATTTAGTTCTTTACCCTGAACCGTGAGTAAATACGAAACATAACCGTTATTAAATGATAACACCTGACGCTGCTCGACTTTTTACGCTTAAGCCGAGCAAACGGCTTAACTAATTACGCGAGTGGTGAGTATGGTTATAAAAAGGTAAAACCACTGAATGAAGGACTTGAAGTTTCGTGTATAGAAATTTGAAATTTATAGACACCGAAAGGAAGTCAATAACACGATTTGAATGCTCATATTTGAAACTCTTTCTTCAACTTCTTCAAAATGCTGATAAGTTGGGTAGTTCCTCGAATTATTCAAATTTGGCGTAAACTCTTCATAAGTCATGAAAAAAACTGATGTAGCTAGCCATTTGTACGCAAGTTGTGTCCAAACGTCCCTAAGCAAATTTTTGAAAAGTCTTCAAACTATTCCCGCTGCAAAAACTGCTTATTTTTTCGAGTTATCAACCCTTACCAACTTTTAAGCCTTCTGTTACTCTCAATAATCTATGTTTTATCCTCATAGCCAAAATAGCAAGAGGCCTCTTAAGGACAAACTGTAAAAAGTCAAATTTCAAATGAAAACTTTTCAGTTTAGTCAGGCTACAAAGCTCGAACTTACGAAATCATAAAATTAAAATTTACAGCAGAATAATAAGTCAATGATAGCGACATCCAATTACGATGCGCCCCAATTTCTCGTGCAATAAACTTCACAAACGGCTTATTTAGTCGACCGTCTATATCTACGATCGAACCCTATGGAGTTTTCGGATCGCGTCGCGGAAAAAGTGGAACGCAGCAAAGTTCGTTGACGGCGATGATGACGATGTCATCATTTTTTCCGATTGCCCTGCGGAGTTCCTCACATCTTTCAGTGAACCTAATCAAAATGGCCTCTCCGATGGCCCGGTAACGATGTCCAACCATTTTTGGGAGCACATATTGCTGTTTCATGGAGTTAAAAATGGCTCATCCTCTATTAAGGCATTAGAACCCCTTATGACAACAAAAAGACGCTAAAAGTTGTATGATCAAAGACCATCTTCAAGTTATTAGTCAGAAAGCGATATTTCAGTTAAAATAATGAAGGATACTAGTCATAACAATATGAAAATGTCATAAAAGAGAGTCAAACGGGAATTTTATTAGGAAATCATAGATCAAAATAATTTTATGACACCTTAGATGCAAAAAATTTCCCTAAATCATATTGCTCAAATCCGGAACCCGATGCGGAAAATTTCGTGGTCGCTTGCTGAGAAACAAGATAAAAAGTTACACTAACAATAAATGTTTGAAAAATTCCCTGTATTCATGGGTGACAGGTTGAAGGCGGATCCCAATTTATGGGAAAAAAGAAAATAAAAATTCGTACTGAAGTAATTTCATCATCAAAATCGGAATTCAATTTTACTCCCGTGGTGGCATACACTATCATTCAAAAACGACGGGCTTTCTAAGCATTTCGTTTAAAATTTCATCTAAATTATTAAATTAGATAAAAGACCATAGAAAACATTGTAATCTGGTTTTCTAAAAAATTGAAGCTATTCCATGATCGTATCAGCGACACATGCTTCCCTACCTCCCCAATTTTTCTTATATTAATAATCCAGTGGTGAATACCAAACATATACTTCCATCCTAATAATAGTCCTGATTTAAATATTACTTTTTTACCCGTGCTGTACAACCCGTGGCACAAATACGTTCATAACGTGTTTCCAGCTCCAGCTAGTCATATAAAAAAAGATTCGATATTCTTAAAAACGGAAAATTATCATTAACGACTGTTTTCATAATGAGTTACTAATAATAAGCTAGACAACATTTCATCCAAAAGAAGGTCATGAAAACGTCATGGAAATTCAAAAACATTACACAATTTTTCTAATATTACCTACGGAAAAATTGTGAAATTCTATTATATACTCCTAGCAAGGTCACTTTCTTGATTTGAAACGAACGTAGTAGAGCATATGCTTGAAAATCAATGACTGTCAGTGTGACCGTCACTTTATTTCCTGTACCGCAACTATGGAATGGTGACTAAAGAATCGGGGCTTCAGTAGCTACTAAATACTAATGCTACTAATGATAATAATTCCTTTAGAGTAATGAGTCATTCGGTTCGTTCTTGTTCTTATATTCTAATTTATTTCTAATTTTGACCCTCTTTTTGCGTTTTGAAAAAGAAAAACAAAGAACAGTAACCCTTTATTGGAGCTAAAGATTACAGAGGATTTGAATAGATAACCTCTCAGTGAGAAATTATGAGCGACACCGCCTGTAGTTGTAGATGCCCTTCAAATGGTTGTTAAGGTAAAGTCGCTTCCCACCTCACATTCTACAAAAAAGAATTTTTGTCCGTCAGCGCGAAAAAAAAACTGAGATGACTCACACACTCCACGGCTGCTGAGTACCCGCCATTATATCAGTTGAGACATGCACAACACGCACCTGTTATTTTTAATATCTGCAATTTGCTGTTGCAGAAATACCTTGAAAATGACCCCAGTATAAATTCGAAACGTCGTCTTTTATTTTGCTGGCTCCTATTTTACTATAGAGTTGTTCTTTTTTAAATTTCCGATGAACTGAAAGATTTTAGAAAAGTGGGGAAATTTAGAAAAAAAAACAATGTGAAATTAAACGCCGAGTCAAATTATTGACGCAAATACATACTCGTATATTGAAGTGCCGTAAGCGAAATGGGCGCACATGAGCCATGACTTCATTACTTTTACCAAAGGAAACAAAACCCGAAAATACTGAGGAAAAAGGGCCTCAATACGTACGCCTCACCACGTTCATATGAACAACCAACACGAGTTGCGACTAGCATAAAATGCATCAAAAATTCTCAGTGTGGTCTATTCTGTACAATTCTAAACATATGGACGTCCCCGGTTGAAATTTCGGGAAAATATATATACTCTTGTATCATGACAATGGTACTCAGCTCTTAACTAGGCATTAGGTAGCCAAAAAAACTAAAATTCAAGATCTAGTGTTCGAAAACAATCATTGTCCTTATGTTCAACAAAGGAATGCAACCGGAATAACATTTTTTCCGTACGCCTTTGGAAAATGAACGTAATAGTTACCTAAAAATCTACCAGAGACATAAGGCGTAATAAATTGAACGTATGGGGTAAATTTGCATACCCTGCTAACAAATTGAGCACATTCTGCACGAGCAACACTAAAAGGTTGTCATCAGAGGCAAGAATGGAGCGCTCTCCAACATCGTTGCTTCTTTCGCCCGAAGCGATATCGAGTCCCACAAACGAATTTCGGTTAGCCGGATTTCTGTGATGAAAAGGAAGAAAAAATCCTTCTCTGTGGCCCAAGTTTTATCCTCATCAAATTTGGGAGCGCAATATGTAATCGAGTTTTATCACCGACGCATCGACTCCGCACGAGCAGCGTCGTCTGCAATCAGCGAACGGGATGAGGGTGTAGGAGGGAGGTGAGGGCAGGGTGAGGGTAGGGTGAGGGAAGAAGCGCCGAAATTCACCTAAGGTGCGACCAAAAACACGCGAGGGCGACCTATCTCAGAGGCAGAACGATTGACACGCCATCACTGCGCAGCCAATTTTCAGGCTAATGCAAACAATTTGCCCCAAAATAGGAATGGGAATCAACCATAGCTTCGTGTTGAGCGAAATAATACACAGGTTGCGGGATATAGATTTATATAAAGTATTTAAGAACAATACGGCTGGCTTAGAGCGTTAAGGAAAGCAAATTTTGACGCGATTTTTAACCACCTTATATTCGTTTTGACTGAATACATCTACAATTAGAAAAGAGTGACCGTACTTTCTGTACAGGTATTAAGCTCAATGAGCTTTTGAATATTTTGGATAATAAAAGAAATTGAAAATAGGAGAACATTTTGTTAACATGCGTTCAGCCGAGATTGGAACTTATGCTCATTTTTTTCCATAGCTCATTTTTGTCCAGAGTTTGCTATCAAAATAGAATACGAAGTAGGAACTTACCGAAACAGAGCAACATGCGCGTCATAGACATATGCAATACAAATCACTTAAGAATCGAACGTTTGAAAATCACAACGCGCGTTCCCACAACCACCGAACCTGGGAACATAAGAGTAAAAATAACCTCGCACATTGCGCGCTGAGACTGAAAAATTCAAGTTTGGAAATGCTATTTACGGTTGCCAATTAAAAAAGATCAACATCACAAACGCTTTTGATATATTCCAGCGAGCTGCAACTGTCGAAGCAGAATTGTTATTTTTTTAGAAGATTTATGAAATTCACCCTTCCTCGATACGAGCAAAATTTCAGGAGTTTTGATCGCAGTCGCAGAGAACATCAAGCCACGCTTGAACGTGCACACACGTATTGCCTAATCTACAGCGTCTTCTTTCCCAATTTTCCGCACTGAATCAACCAATAATTAACATGGCTGCAGCAAGGTGCTTTGTATTTAGTCTACAACGTCTTTTTTTACTTTTTTTGCACTGAATTAACGAAAAACGAACACGGCTACCGTAACGTGCGCTGTGTTTAGTCTAAAACATCTTTTTTACAATTTTATGCACTGAATCAACAAATAACGAACACGGCTACCGTAACGTGCACTGTGTTTAGTCTAAAACATCTTTTTTCACAATTTCCCGCACCGAATCAACAAATAATGATCACGGCTGCAATAAAGTGCGCTGTGCGACGCATGCGCATAACGGTACCTACCAGAACGAGAGCTTGGGAGCGAACAGCAGCGCGCTCTGCAATTTGTGGCCGAAATTATCCGGACGCTGGCAAAGCGCGCAGCAAAATTGAACGCGTACGGGAACTGAACAGCGAGTTCCTATAGTGCATCTTGGAGCATCTCAAGTACATGAAGAAGCGCGCAGCAAAATTGAACGCGTACGGGAACTGAGAGCGAGTTCCTGTAGTGGATCTTGGAGCATCGCAGGTACATGAAGTATTTGCAGGATGGAGAAATCAGCGCAACTCAGTGTAGGGTGCAGAAATAGTCAATAAGTAGCTTCAGTTTCTTGCTCTTATTCGCGATGCTTATGAATATGTAGTGCTTCTGTTATTTGAATATGTTTGTATGTATGATATTCAAAATTCAACTATGAAATTATGTAACAGCTGAAATTCAACTTCTTTGCTGGTTATTAAATAGTCAATATTGAAAGATCAATCGGCTTCAACTTTAGAAAAAATAAAAATCTAACAGCTTATCTTTCAATTTATCTCATATCCCTCATCAGCAAATCACGACATAATAAAAATTTTCTGTTCAAAGTATTTCGAAAAAATGAAAGCACCTCTAGTAAATTCATCCAAATCTAAAAGAAAATTCAAATAATGTTCAGATGTTCAGATAGGCGCCGCAGCCTAAGCTAAAGCCAATTCCCGTCATATTAGAGACTGGATGCAAAAACGCAACGACATTTCAGATGCGTGAAAAACTTTGATTCCTGATACACAGATGACACGTAGGCTGCTCCAGGCAATCATAGAGAACTACCTCAAATATTCAAAAAGACTATCAAGAATTCATGACATATTTTAAGAAAAAGCGGGTCTCTGAGATTTGGATTCGCCGTACAAAAGGACAGGAGCAACTCCAACTTAGAGATGCGCGTGACAGGACAGCATAAAAAGTTCGATCGTTCGTTCGCCATGGCGGGAATCAAATATTCTCAAATTCGATATGAATTTCTACCTTACATTTCAGCAACTGAATCGAGTTGCTGTCGGTGATTTTTGGCTCAGGAATAGATTTTGAATATTTGCGTTGCTTGGCTGTCAGTGCTGGGCTATCATGACT